>CM056597.1:50973923-51689412 GCA_029721355.1 Tegillarca granosa | reverse complement strand
CATGATTTTAAGCAAATTACTTGGCTCGAGTATCTAAATGATGAAGTTTACATGCATTTGCCTTATACTGTTCTAAATCCAAACATATTTCGATTTTTATATTCTCCAACACAAAGTAAACAAACATCATTTTATCATTATAATATCCTTCATCCAGTTTTCAATCTTATTTTAAAATAATCACAGCTTTTAAGGGTCCATGATTCCATTTCTTGTTATTTTTCTTGATTAAGACTCACTCACCAATATTTTTTTGCTACATTTAATTACAAGACCTTACAGTGAGAAAGTTTGACAGTTTGTCTGCTGAAAGTTAGTGGTTTTTTAGAAGAACCTTAATTTTATTCAAATATTCAAAATGAACACTTAAATAAGAGAGAAATAATCTTGACTATGACAAAGTAAGTCACATAACCTACATGTACAACTTTACAATATTGCACAATCCTATAATTATACAAGGTGCCATGTGCTCTATTGTGCTATATGTAGCTTATACATTAATGCCTCTTATCAACTAGACTCAAACCACACAGACATATTCTAGTGTGCGAAAGTTCCAGTTCCCTTGCATAAAGCAGGCACTCTGGTTTCCTCCATCATAACAGAACTGACATCCTCAATATAATGCACCCGAAATGCATTTTAACATCCAGATTGTGCTGTGCTATACAGGTCTACTTCTTTGGAATGCAAAGTATACAGTAGTGCTCAAGAAAACTGACATTTGTTTACATAGATACGGTACGTTAACAATGATAACGACATAACTAGAAAAGTCTTTGACTTTCCTACGTAATAAAACTTGACTGGGGCACAAATCACCATTACACCACTCAACTTTTTAATAACACAAAAAATATGTGATTTTACTGTAAGTGTTAATTTTAAATACCGAAATTGCAATTTTTAAAGAATTTTATTTAGCAACCTCCAATACTGTCGATACAGATTGCTAGTTTCTATATTTAGACACCAGGATAAGGATGTATGTATTCATGTAATATTACTACATGTACAACAATTAAACACTTTCTGTTTGATATACCTAATTATCATTAAAAACTTACTCTCTTAATTTAACTCCATCTGAATCATCTGAAAGTATAAATAATAAAGCAAATTAAAATTAATATTTCCTTTTCCAACTAAATAAATCAACAAGGGTAAAAAGTGACAAAATGTTAAATATAATCTTGTAGACAGAAAGTTTTACCAAAATCAATCAAAAATTATTAATGAAGAATAAATGAAAACAATCAGCCAGTAAGATTTTTACTAATTATACTCAAAAATTATTTGTGGATTTCTAAAAAAAATGAAACTTTTGTATAATCTTTGAAAAAAATCAAAATCAAATTCCTTCAGCTGAAGCCATGGCATTAACTTTGGTACTGGTTTTTAAAATAAAGAATATAAAACTAAAATGCATATATGAATTTCAGAAGCATACTAAATGTGTTCTTTAAAATCAATATGAAAATCTTAAATTTAATTAAAATGTTAATCTGTAGATCTATTTTATCATAAAAGTTTAATCTAAATGACTGGACACTATGATTATACCTACAGGTAAAAGATTATACCTCCAGGTAAAAGATTATACCTTCAGGTAAAAATAAATCATTCTACAACTCAGTTAAATTATACAGTTGAGATGTTAATAAGAGAAATGCTTCAAAGCAAAAGGAATAATAGAAATGGCCAAATGTGTGTGTGTGTGTGTGTGTGTGTGTGTGTGTGTGTGTGAGAGAGAGAGAGAGAGAGAGAGTTATTCGAGGTTTTTTAAACAATAACTCAGTCCCTTTGTTTGACCATTTCTGCCATTCTTTTGCCAAACAAGACATAACTTGCACATTTGGGACCACCTGATAATGAAGCTCCTAACATTTGAGACAGGTTAGATGTAAATAAGACAAATTTGCTTTAAAGCTAAACTAACAAGTACCTTTAGCATTTCTTTTTGGAGGAATAGCTGGAACTGGTAATGGTGGAACAGGTGGTGGAGAATTGTCAGTGGTTGTCTCCCCTCTTGGAAAGTCACCATGAATGTTATTCTCTGAGGAGGCTTTATAATTATGACCATGTAAGTAACTATCTTTACTTAAATGCCAGGTACCCTTTCTGTAACACAGGAAAAACAAACTTATTGAAACGTAAGTCAACAAATAACTTCACAAAGCACATCATCTGATGTCATCAATAATATGATATTAAGATTTCTGAAAAAAGTAAATTAAAAAAAATAATAATAAAAAACAAACCATTTCAAGTGTTTACCTATATATTTTTTCTAAATACCATACCTGGTAGGTTTCAATAGTCAATATCAGAATGCTTCCACATGTTCATTAAATATATGTGTCCAGATTCCTTTAAAAATGGTTACTAAATATGCACTGCTGTTTCTTCAATAAAAAGCCATTAAGTTATAAAATAAATATCAGAATTGAAGATTGATTGAATGGGGTTTTATATCAAGTCAAGAATATTTTTAACTATGTTGAGATGTCACAAGCTATAAGTGAAGTGGCAGAAACTTTGTATTTTGCAGCTCACTAGGGGCAATGTGTAGACAGAGATCTTTAACTTGCCAAGACTACTGTGACATGGGTCATCAGTTTAAGGTCACACCCAAAAAGACCCTCAAAACTGAAGAAATATATGAAATATATTTTTAATCAATAGATAAAATTTTATAAAATATTTCGTTTTTTGTCAATTTAAAAATGCCTCTTAAAAGAGACATTGTATGCAGTTTGACTTTTCTATGCTAAAAACATGGGATCAAAGTGTTCCAATTATGACCATGATCCAAACAAATTAAAATTTAATTTGGTGCTACCTTTTGCTTTATAGGCAATATGAGCCATAATGAAGTATGATAGTTGGAAATAACATATATAGAGGGTACCTGTTGCTTAAATGTGACATTTTAAAAGGATACTGTCCAGATATACCAATATTCAGAATTAACCAAAATCATGCCTCTCTGCCCTTAGCTCTTTATGTGACAATAGAGATATTTTTAAGAAAGCCATCAAGCAGATTTTTTTCTTTTCTTATTTTCATTAACAAATATTTGTGAGGTATGTACATTACTCACTAATTAAACTCAGCGTAGTAAAATCAATTATTGACCTAGTAATATCCATATGAAATACAAGAAAAACTCAAAATTTCAAAACTTTTTACAACTTTTGGTTAAATGGCAAAGTGAGCTTTAAACCTATATATATATATATATATATATATATTTTTTTTTTTTGTATTTTTTTTCAGAACTTTCTTCATTGATTTTTAAAACTAAATCTAAATAATGACTCGGACTTGAGTTATGTACAAGTGTATTCCATATCACAAAAGTAAAGGAAATAACTATTCAGGTTTCTTAGCCAAAAAAAAAGAATATATTATATTTCCCTCAAGGAAAACTTGTACGTACAAGTACATAAAAGTAATATACACCAAGAAGGCTGTAAAACATTTCTCTATACTCCCTCCTTCTAACCAGTACATGTTGTATTTTGGCCCTGATAATGCTCTATGGCTTGCACTTACTGTTTGGGATCAAATCTCACTATGGCTGAATGCAGTTTGACAAAGTTTGTCAGTGTGTTTGCTGTAGATAGACGTTTTTTTGTTTTTCTCCACCATCCCATCTCAATATTAGTGAAAAAATCTTGAGAGAAGTGTAAAACATCATCATCAATTCAAATCAATCCATACTGATATTTAATTTGTTTCATCCACACAATCAATGCTAGGTAGTCATATTGATAGCACAATATGGACTTCTCTGTCCAAGTCTCTATTCGTTACAACGTTTACTGTAAACATACTAATTTTAGTGTGTACATATTTTAGTGCAATTTACATTCGAATTTCGCATGGATTTAAGTTAGCACAAATCAACTTTTGAGAAACAGACTATAAGTCAAACATGTATTTTAACAGTGTATTTAAATAAGCACTGATGTCTTAATGTGAAATCCCTAAAATTAATTCACTGCTAAAATACACGTTAGTATGTTTACAGTATATGAATTAATAATTGATAAATATTCCAAATATTCCAATATTATGAGGACAATATCAATAAAAAATCTGAGGACTGTAGGAATGTCATACATTTCAGATACAGTAAATTAGTAAAACAACATTTAATTCAAGGTCAGGGGTCAGGGGTCAAATTATAGATTGGCAAAAACCAGCCAGGTACTGTCGCCATTTCCATAAAACATAAAAATGTCATAAATTATGTTATTATTTTACATTTATGGATATTATAATGTATGCAGGCAGAATGATTGTACAATGTGGTTTATATTTGTGGATTTAAGGCATGAAATGTAATTATTAATTCATACATGCAGGAAATATGATAATTCTCTAAATGACCAAATTTAATTTCTAGGATCCAATTCTCACAAATATATGCATAAACTTACAAGGTAAATTAATTCAGGAAATTCAAGTGTATTTTTTAGATTGAAGCCTTTTGGTTGTTTTTGACAAACGATGTGAAAATTGGTTACCTAAGAAATTCTATTCATTTACAGCTTAATAATACATGTTTAGTGTACAATAAAGAACCTAACTTAGAGAACCAAGAACTTGGCCAGAGGTTGTGGTGGTGGCCTAGTGGTTAACATTTTATCATCCAAACCTAGGGTGTCTCACCTCCTTGGTTTGGCCCGAGGGAACCTCAAGTGAGAAAGAGTTTTACCTTGTCCCGGGATTTATTGGTTGGCTTAATACCAGAAAAATAGACCGAGTGGTTTGCAGTGTTTAACTGTGACATCACAAGCCAGTTTTCTAATAGTCACAATAAATATGCATTAGTACAAAGCAGATCAGAAACACTTGCACAAACTCATGCATAAAAAAAAACCTGTCAAAACTCTACTAATTTTTGTTAGGATATAGAGATACATGTATATCATTTGTTAAATTAATTATGTACCAACTGAAACTCTTTTTTTATCCAAAAACAATCTTTGGGTTTCCAGAGACGGTTTAATACTGACTGATTTAAATATTAGTTTACAAGAATTATTCATAATTATTTTTCTTGTAATACATCTGAACATTGGTTGTAAAGTTTGATAAACATTTGAACTTAACTATATTGTTGCTTTTGGAAAGAAAAACTGTTAAAAAAAAAAAAAAAAAAAAAAAAAAAAAAAAACTCATAGTATCACTTTAGCTGCCTTCTGTAGGGCTTCAGTGGCTGAGAAATTAAAGTGTGTGTTAACAGAACACAGGTCCTTTCACAACCTAATTTCAAATCTTAAGTTGGACAATTCCTATCATGATAAAGTTTGTCAGTTTACTAGCAGAAGGTTGATGGTTTTTTCTTGGGAACTCTAGTTCCCTCCACCATTCCTGAACTGATTGCCTTGAGATAAGTGAAAGAATCTTGACTAGAGTATAAAACACTTTTACTCAACTCCATTACAATTCACTCTACTTAGCTCCAATGATCAGACATGAAAGAAAACTGTTTTAATAACTTATATCTCTATGATCAATTAAGCAAATATCATTATCATCATAACATCATACCATAATAAAAAAGACATACAATTAATAAAGCAGATTGCTGACGTCAGTAATGTATAAAAGTTAAATATAACAAACAATCTGGGTTCAAAAATTCAAATTTTCAACAAAAACAAGCATTCAATGTCCTACATAGGCAGCAATGATCAAACAGCCAAAACAAATATCTTTTAACAAAATATTTGTAAATATTTTAAAATATATTTTGGGAGTATGCAGACATGCAGATTCAAACCTTTTTTCAAACCAATCAGGTACGGGATAATAAATGCAGGGTACTATAATCAAGTTTATATCAATACTTACCGCACGATACTATATATATCGTGATACTTTTGCTTTATTTTGTTTAACTTGTTGTGAAAAAACCTATTGAATACATGTGTTCAAAATAATAATCTTCTGTCAATGGTAAGTCAGTCACCAAGATGGTGAGGACAATTTGAACTGTGGGTAAGGATTCATAGGAGTGGATCTATATAACTCCTTAAAATGTTATTCTTAGTAGTCTGTTCAAGAATTGTTTCAATCAAGGATTGCCTACAACCATTAGAACAAATGCTCACTTCTTAAAATTGTGTGTTTTAATACATGTACAGTGCATAACTGCACGACTGATCAAGTTAAGGTTTAAAATGTATGTTCTTTAATAATACTTTCTATATAAATTTTGTTTTGTGACTTTAATCAATTTGCAGACTAACAAAGAGTTATTTCCCTTGATGTTGCACTATTTTATAAAGAAAAACATGTATTATTTATCTATTCAGCAAATCTCTATCTCAACCTGAAGTTATGTATAAATAATCTCAAGCACACCAATAAATATTGAAAACTCATTACAAATTTAAAGCCAATTTATGTTTTGGGTATAATAAGAAATATTTGCAGGAAGAAATTTGCATTTTAATTTTCTTCCCAATATTTTGTTTTTTGGAATACCTAGCCATGCAATTTTTTGCAAGGAACACTTAAAAAATCACTGTAAAAACTGATAATATTCAATTTCCAAAATATTAAAAATTGTAGGCTAACTGGTGACTGTAAAGTATAAGAATATTCAATCACCTGCAAATACTGACACTTTTAGCTATTCAATATTCAAACACCTGGAAATGCTGACACTTTTAGCTATTCAATATTCAAACACCTGGAAATACTGACACTTTTAGCTATTCAATATCAAACACCTGGAAATACTGACACTTTTAGCTATTCAATATTCAAACATCTGGAAATACTGACACTTTTAGCTATTCAATATTCAAACACTAGGAAATACTGACACTTTTAGCTATTCAATATTCAAGCACCTGGAAATACTGACACATTTAGCTATTCAATATTCAAGCATCTTGAAATACTGACACTTTTAGCTATTCAATATTCAAACATCTGGAAATACTGACACTTTTAGCTATTCAATATTCAAACTTCTAGAAATACTGACACATTTAGCTATTCAATATTCAAACATCTGGAAATACTGACACTTTTAGCTATTCAATATTCAAACACCTGGAAATACTGACACTTTTAGCTATTCAATATCAAAGCACCTGGAAATACTGACACTTTTATCTATTCAATATTCAAACATCTGGAAATACTGACACTTTTAGCTATTCAATATCAAAGCACCTGGAAATACTGACACTTTTAGCTATTCAATATTCAAACACTAGGAAATACTGACACTTTTAGCTATTCAATATTCAAACACCTGGAAATACTGACACTTTTAGCTATTCAATATCAAAGCACCTGGAAATACTGACACTTTTAGCTATTCAATATTCAAACATCTGGAAATACTGACACTTTTAGCTATTCAATATCAAAGCACCTGGAAATACTGACACTTTTAGCTATTCAATATTCAAACACCTGGGAATACTGACACTTTTAGCTATTCAATATTCAAACATCTGGAAATACTGACACTTTTAGCTATTCAATATCAAAGCACCTGGAAATACTGACACTTTTAGCTATTTAATATTCAAACATCTGGAAATACTGACACTTTTAGCTATTCAGTATTCAAACATCTAGAAATACTGACACTTTTAGCTATTCAATATTCAATAACCTGGATATACTGACATTTTTAGCTATTCAATATTCAAGCACCTGGAAATACTGACACTTTTAGCTATTCAATATTCAAACACCTGGAAATACTGACACTTTTAGCTATTCATTTTTCAAACATCTGGAAAAACTGACACTTTCAGCTATTCAATATTCAAACATCTGGAAATACTGACACTTTTAGCTATTCAATATTCAAACATCTAGAAATACTGACACTTTTAGCTATTCAATATCAAAGCACCTGGAAATACTGACACTTTTATCTATTTAATATTCAAACATCTGGAAATACTGACACTTTAAGCTATTCAATATTCAAACATCTTGAAATACTGACACTTTTAGCTATTCAATATTCAAACATCTGGAAATACTGACACTTTTAGCTTTTCAATATTCAAACACTTGGAAATACTGACACTTTTAGCTATTCAATATTCAAACATCTGGAAATACTGACACTTTTAGCTATTCAATATTCAAACATCTGGAAATACTGACACTTTTAGCTATTCAATATCAAACATCTGGAAATACTGACACTTTTAGCTATTCAATATCAAACATCTGGAAATACTGACACTTTTAGCTTTTCAATATTCAAACATCTGGAAATACTGACACTTTTAGCTTTTCAATATTCAAATATCTGGAAATACTGACACTTTTAGCTATTCAATATTCAATTACCTGGAAATACTGACACTTTTAGCTGTTCAATATTCAATTACCTGGAAATACTGACACTTTTAGCTGTTCAATAACTAGGAACCAAGAATATTTTGTAAATATAGTTAATAAACTTAATTTTATATCGGGATAAAAAACAATTACCGTAAATCCCCGGACATAAGACTACTTCGCCTAAAAGACGGGGTGGGATTTTCCCGTCATTTTTTATGATTTCAGGTGATACTGCACCTATAAGACGACCGTGATTTTCAGACAAGGTATTTACCTGAGATCACCTGTGGAATGTGCTTACCTGAGATCACCTGTGGAATGTGCTGCAGATACTAATCCAGGACTAATTGGAACTACAGTATCTAAATTAACATTCTGCGAAATACGATTTCTGGGAGGGAGGGGTGGAGAAGTTCTACCATCAGGCTGTGAACTAAAGTTTCCCGATATCCTGGGAGGAAGTGGTGGAGGAACTGGGGGAGCATCAAGTTCTCCATTTTTTGCCGAATCATTAGCATATGCTGGCTGCTGGGGATCAGTTCCTTCATTACTGATCAACTCACAACTTGAAGATGAATCAGCATATTCAATATCAGCGAAAGTAGGTTTCATCATGATTGGTTCTGATTCTTCTAGACCAGGATTCTCATTGGTGTCACTTCCTTCGTAATCACTACTAGAAATAACAACTTCCTCTTCCAATAATGTACTTGGTTCTGCTGATTTTGTTCTTTTTATTAATTTTAATTTCCCTCCAATTTTATTAAACACACCAGCAGACGACGATGATGTTGTTGTTCCTGTTGTATTTACAACTGGGGCAGACGATACTTTATGTATTCCTGTAGGTTCCTGATTTGATGTTATTTTAGATTTATAAAACTGTTTCAATTTTGAACCAAATTTTTGTCCTGCTGATTTTCCATCTTTGTCTTTCTTTTTCTTTTTTATACGTTCAGCAGGAAGTTCTGGGGGTGTATCATTTCCTGTGTCCCCATCATCGTCTCTTACATGAGTGAAGTCTGGATTGATGGGTTCATATATTCCTGAATTACTGCTATCTGAATCATTTTCGATATCAGCATCTATTCCAGCTCTCTGTAACCAAAATTAAAAATTTTTTATTAAGAATATTTTATTACAAATCTGGCAGACTATGATTACATTAATGTAATAAACTGGCATCTGACCCAATCTCATGTACCTATCTCACCATCTTGCTTACATCACATCACTTTTGTTCATGCATGTGTATTTTATCCAGAAACAAAAAAAAGCCGAAAGAAAAAAGAGTTTACTGATTAACAAAAATAATTAAGCATAATATTTTAAGAATGTTTCTGAAGGCAGTACAGTTGTAATCTGATGAGAAACACACACACACACACACACACACACACACACAGAGAGCAACCCCCCCCCACACACACACAAAGCAACCCCCAACACACACAGCAACCCCCCCACACACACATACAGCACCCCCCACGCACACAAAGCAACCCCCCCCCCAAATACACACACACAAACACCATTCAATATCTCAGTACCTTGATAAAGATATTTAACCTGACACACAGAAATATTAACGACTCCTCAAAAAATGTTGGATGCACAGGAATGAGAAGGACTTTCAAACAATGTTGTACAACCAGACACAGATAAGAAAAAGACTCCTTAAACAATGTTGTACAACCAGACACAGATAAGAAAAAGACTCCTTAAACAATGTTGTACAACTTGACACAGATATATAAAGACTACCCAAACAGTGTTGTACAACAGCTATAAATACAAAACTATCCTGACCAGCTGACACCTGCCATATAGATGTGTCAACATAGCTGAGTAAAATATAGGTATGTAAAACAATGGGAGGAAGGTTCAGTATACAAGTACAGTAGATTCTGCTTAATTGCATAGTCTGTTTGTCAGAAAATTTTATGCAATTAAGTGGAATATGCAAATAACCGAAAATGCCCCTTGGGCACAATTGATTGATGGATACATCGGTTGGGGCCATTTTAGTACTTGTGTTGGCATCATAGAACACTGTAGAAACAACAGAAAATTAGTTATTACTTTGAAATTAAAAAATGAAATAAATAATTCAGAATAAAAAAATTTAAAAAATTATTTTATTTAATTTGTATAATGTTTTAAAAATTCTAGCTGATCGATTGACGGATACACCCGGTGGGGCCGTTTTTTCAGTAGACATCAAAGTCGGTGTACTGTAGAAACAGCAGAAAATTTGTAATTCCTTTGACATAAAAAATAAATAATTAAAGATAATTGAAAAAAATATTTAATTAATTATAATCTCAAGACTTGTAATATATTTTCTTTACTAAATAAAGATTTAAAATTCTAGCTGATTGTTTTACATGGGATTCAAAAATGTAGTATAGGTGGACTTTTCTTTCAGACCATCGATCTGTGTTTAATCCTAGAAAATGTATGTAACTAGAACATCTGTTGGTATTTAATTCATAGTTGCTTAACACTCGTGATATTCGTATTTCTTGTTTATTTACTTTTTTTTAAAAATCCACGTGTTCGCACATGGCACTGAGTTATATTGTTCGAGTTATCTCCCTCTCACGCTCCAGGAAATGGAGGAAGATCCTAAACCAAGTAAGTAAGGTACGATAATCTATTTTTAAATGTGACATAGAAAAAATCCAGTTGCTTGACAACATGCACGATGTCCGGTAAAATTAAATTTCAAACAGATTTTGTGTAAATAAATTGAAAGATGTCTTATCTTGATATTTATTTTATAAAAAGTTATATTTTAATTGTTTATTGACCAATTATTCGATCAGTCATAAATTGGAAATTCCTGTTGTTATGTGTAACTAGGTCTGATCCAATGAAATTAATGAATAAAACGTCACTTCCTTAAGTGAATACCGACAAAACTTGCTACATAAAGGGTTTTTCAGCCGTAAACGATGATTTCAACCAGTTTATCTTAAAGAGGAAATAATAAATAAAAAATAAAGCATTTGATTGAGGTATGATTTATTGAGTTTACGCAAAAAGAACTGTATATACGCGTTATCAAACTTGCTATGGGATAACAGTCAACATACATACAATGATACACATTCCTTAACCATGTTAAAAAAAATGTTTTTGGTTTTATTTAATCTTTGTTTAAAAAACCCAGCACCGAAGTTCCAGTAAAACCATGTCTGGGTTTAGAAAATGTAATGGAAATAAATTTCAGTTAAAAAAAAAATCGTTATAAAACTTGTGTGACCCGGGTACAAATTTTTCACCTGTCGTAGCCCTTTTTAATTGGTTTAACATAATTAGTTACGTTTCCTGATAAACGCGTATTGACAGACCAATTGGATGACTACTTTACAAAGTGAACACTAATTAACCGGCTTCATATCTCACCTGGTGTTAGCTGTACACATGTTTATATAATGTAAACACCTCTCGAAGTTACCTTGCATTGTCAGCAAATATATTTTGTAATCATGAAACTTCAGACCAAGATCGCATAATTTTCAGAATTTTTTATGCAATTAAGCAGAATTTAGACTTTTGTTTATGCAAATAAACGGAATTTTTTACATTGTTTAAATAGGAAATGGTTTGGTGCAGAGAAAAATTATGCAATTAACCGGTATATGCAATTAACCGGTATGCAATTAAGTGGAATCTACTGTACAAGTAAAATGAGAGTAGCAGCATTGGTTTCACAATCATTTCTTAACTTAGATCAACCTTAAATTAAATCTGGCAAATTTGAGATCTTAATTATTTGATTAATTCTTAGCATATTCTGGAATTTTAGATGTCATTTTGAAAATTACTTCAATCTTATCACATTTAAAACCAAGTTTGTCAAAAATTTATTTACAATTGAAAAAAATGATTAACAAAATTTGCTTAATTCAAAGAGAACCTTAGTTAAGTTAGGATTGATGAGTCAGGTAAGCAACAAACATCTGTAAAATAACAATATATGGGAAAACTGTAACCAAATTCTTTTTTTTTTTTTTTTTTTTTTTTTGTAAATTAAAAATTTTAGCCAAAAGCAATGAATGTCTACATTCAGGCCTGAGGTATCATTTATTTGTTTAAGTTCTACATTTTCAACCAAGGTGAACTACTATGGTGAAAAAACTTTGAACAAAACAAGACACATATAAATGTATGTAAAATTTACCTATCACGTGACCTAGATTTAATGTAAATGAAATTCTTCAGAGTAATTTCCCTCCATGAATGAATGACACAGTTTAAAAATACAACATTGTGATACAGTAATCTGTCATTACAAAATCGATATATATATATATATATAAGTACATATATAAATAAATAAATATAGCATAAAAATCCTCAAACAACATTAATTAGTACTACCTACCTGTCATTTTACCTGAGTTAGAGGACACCTTCACTGTGTAACATGAAGTTATAGATAACCTTACCAGGTATGCATATCATAAATGTATCTACCTATATATAATGTATATAGTGGGACCAGTTACTTAATGGTAGCATGGAGGACTGATGACCTCAAATCATAATATTTATAGGAAACATCCTACACAATTCTCTCTCTCTCTCTCTCTCTCTCTCTCTCTCTCTCTCTCTCTCTCTCTCTCTCTCTCATATTTCACAAAATGGGGCAAAGTAGGTAAACATGTAAACAGACCTCAATTTTCAAAAGCAATAACTTTATAAACTAGTACCTTTTATTAATGGATCTAGTTTTTGATTAATTTTTCTGTAGAGCAGTTGTTAACTTTCAGATGGAGATGCTCTCTTGAATAAATAGCATTTGAAATAACTGGGCAACTTCTACACTACTGGGTTACACATACACAACTACAGTACTACTTCTGATGCCCAATCTTTTATAACTGCTCTTTTATGAATATTACCGGTACCTTTCTTGAATATGTATGACCGCAATATTTACAGGTACCAAATAAATCTTCTAATAACAAGAGATACAGTGTTAAACAAGAGCTTGCTGTTACAGTCATAAAATGGTAGTGCTGCATCTTTAAATTGTTTAAGAAATAAACACCATTACTGACTGACCAACAATGACACACAATCATTGACAATTCACTGACACATAATCACTGACACACCAGTGACACATGATCGTTGCTCACATCACTGACATATGATCATTGACACAGCATCATTGGTATACCATCATTGACACACCATCACTGACACATGATCAATAACACAGCATCAATGATACACCACCATTAATGCACCATCTCTGACACACCACTGACACATATCATTTCACACCATCATTGATACACAATCACTGACACAAAATTAATTACACATCATCACAGACACTATCACTGACACACAATCAGAGACACACCATCATTAACACCATCAATGACATCACTGTTGACACAACATCATTGACACTATGTTCATGCCAGGTGAGTCACAATTATAAAGGCCCTCTATATCTCATAGAGACAAACAGCTAAACTTAATTGATCAAGATCTAAAATAATCCAAAAATAAAAAATATCCTTACATCATCAACACTTTCCATAGTACCCTCTTTACTGCTGCCCTCTGTTGTAAAACCTGAAGAACTATGATCTGGTAGAATTCCTTCATCTTCTTCTACACTTAATGTGGGACGATTGACACCTTTCCTGTTACAATAAAAAGTTACAAATAAATACTCAATACGATACAATTTACGTGGGATGATTGACACATACAACACAATTTCACTCAACTGAAAAAAGGGTCAGGTGAAAAACAAGAGGCCCATGGGCCTTAAACACTCACCTGAGGATATGGCCAACCTGAGGATATATCCAAAATCATTTGCAAAAATACATAAAATATTCTAACATACATGCCTATAAAAAAGTTAGTAGTTTCAAGATAATTAACAATTTGAATCTTTTTATGCATCTATGACCTTGACCTTTAAACGTAAGACCTTGAATCTTATATCAGAATAATTGCCATATTAATTCCTACAATATTCTTATATACATGCCAATACAAAAAGTTAATAGTTTCCAAGATAATTAAGAATTTCAGTCTTTTTATGCACCTATGACCTTGACCTTTGAATGTATGACCTTGAACCATATATCAAAATGTCCATCATGTTAATACCTACAATAATCTAACATACATACCTATAAAAAAAGTTTATAGTTTTCAAGCTAATGAAAAATTTTAGTTTTTATTAGCAAAAAAATAAAATTTCAGGGGCAACAACTACTACATGCATTATCATACAGTTACGAAACTTTGTACCTTTTTACATTTTGTCATGCTGAACATTTTAACAATGTTTTGATATTATATATCTCTTAAAATTTTGAAGAAAACAGCCTAAAACTGCACAAATTACAAACTAGGTCATCACCTTGAACTTTGACCTTGACCCCATTTTGAAGGTTATTTCAAGAAAAAGTCACAACTGAAAACCCCATGTCAATATCTATTCATATAGTCAAGTTATAACAATTTGAAACCATTTTATGAAATTTTTAAAATTAAACGCAAAAACGCATAACCTAATTTTTTACCAAATTTCATGAAATGAACAATTGATACGCTGAAGACCCTAGAGAAGCCAAATATCATATCAGATTTTTTCTCCCATCATCCCTTTCGGAGAAGATTTTTTAAGTATTTTGGAACCATAGGTCACCTTGACCTAGTTTTGGGAGCCAGGACAACGTCACGAACAAATCTGAATTGCACTGGCCCATATATGCATCTGACCAAGTTTCATTGAAATCTACCTTGTAGTTTCAGAAAAGAAGTCGAAAATGTAAAAGTTTATGCTGCCGCCGCAGCCACCAACAACGACGATGACGACAGACAAATTTTGATCAGAAAAGCTCACTTGAGCCTTCGGCTCAGATGAGCTCAAAAGGTTTGAAGGAGAAATCATGCTACAAATACAATTACATAAATTTTAAAGTCTCATGCAAGCCTGTCATTGATAGTAATCTAATTTTCTGTATATTAAAGGTATAAAATACTTATACATTAACAATCTTAAAATTATGAATTTGATTGAATTGGTACTTCATCTGTGTTATGTAACATGAAAACATTCTGTTTTAATCATCATTACTCATAATTTAATGTTAATTTAAAGAAAGGAAGTGGAGTAATGATGTTTATGCTCCAGTCAAGATTCTTTCACTTATTTCGAGGCGGTCAGTTCTGGGATGGTGGAGGAAACCGAAAAGCCCAGAGAAAACAAGCAACCTTTGGCAAGTGAACTGACAAACTTTCCCGAACTAGGATTTGTCTTAAGTGGGATTCGAACACAGGCAGTGAGAGGGGTTGTGGTCTGTAACCACACCCTTTAGACCACTTAACCACCGAGGCCCTGTTAATTTAAAGGGAAATGATTTAAAATTTGTAACTTAAAAAAGTAGCCATTTTTGTAAGTAAAAATACTAAAAAAAAGTTATTAATCAAAAATTTTGTATTGAAATATTAACCTATAGATCAAGCAATTAAAGTCCTCAATTTCAACAGCTCAAATGATACAAATACCTGTTCCTTTAACATCTTGGACTCAATTTTAATAAGAAAAACTTTTTGTTAAAGGATTTTAAAACCTAAAGAAAATTTCTTAAGGAACAAAGGTTACATTTGAGCTAGTGAAATCTATATAATATTTATTACTTTCCATAACTGTAAATGAGAACTAGCTTCAAAAAGGCATATAATTATAGTATATAAATAATGAAATATATGCTTTATTTGGAGTACAGAAAGAATTGGTACATGTATATAGAAAGAATTCTGTCATTAGTTATAAATGTCATATATACAGAGAGATTCATATATCAGTGTGTGTGTGTGTGTGTGTGTGTGTGTGTGTGTGTGTGTGTGTGTGTGTGTGTGTGAAGCTACTCATTCCATGTACATATTTAATGACTGCATATTTAGAAATATTTGCTGGTATAAAATTTCAGTTTTTGCACTGAAAAAACAGTTCCACTGGTGTTTACATTCATGGTTCATGAAAATGGCAGGTTTTTTTTATATTAATATTGAATTTCATATATATATATTTCAATGACTTTTTGAGTGGCCAGTGGCAGTAAAAATGAAACCTGAATACACAGCAAATGTTTTGATAAATAAATATATATAAATTACTTAAATGCTTAAAATGATTAAAAAACAAAACCACATTAAAACAAAACAATGGACAAATAATCTTAAAACATTCAAAAACCAATTTATTCTAACTAAAGTATAATTTTCAAAACCAGCACCAAATAAAACAAATGAGTTATCTCCCTTTGTCCATACAGCTCCCACACAACAACATTTTTGTCAAAATAAGTAAAATCACTTAAAAAAGAGAACAAAGATTTTAAACTGCAAGTTTAGGTAAGGGTAAAAAAAAAATAAACTGGTTATTGTATTATTTTGCATTCCCAGGTAAAAAGACGGGTATATAAAAATATTGCATTCCTGGGAACAATCAATACCACGTAACAAAATAATAAAAACATCCTGTATATGTTCAAGATCTACATAGTTTAGTGTTCTCATGCAGTTGTTAATTCTTACCAATAATATCCTTTGAGAGATTCACTATCATTGAAAAAAGTAAATGTTTTCAATTAAAACATTAATATATAAATGGCTTTACATTTAATATTGGAGTCACTGTGTTTGTGGGTAAATTTTACAATTTCCAAATAAAGCCCAATAAACTTAATCAAAGTTACTAATTACAGTTATCTGAACCTTGTTGAAATAGGACAATGGTCCATGTATCTGTGACTACCATAGAATATGTCTTAATAAAAGTTACTAATTACAGTTATCTGAACCTTGTTGAAATAGGACAATGGTCCATGTATATCTGTGACTACCATAGAATATGTCTTAGAAAATATCACATGAACTTATGTTTAAATTAATTCTTGAGATGAATAAAAAAAAAACAAGAATTCCACAGATTTAAATGTCTCGCCTCAGGTTAGTTTTTGATCGAGTAGAAAATACATAACATAAACTTTCACATTTTGAGGTGCCACCACCTAAGACGACACCAGAAAAGTAACACCTAAGTCTCGCCTTATGGCAATGCCAGGCTCAACAAAAATCTTGTGTCAGGAATTGCTGAAAATTTGCTGATACAATGTAAAGAATATTTTACCTATAACAACACATCAATGGTAATATTTAGGTTGTTTGTGCAACTCAAATAACGTCACAAAATTACGTCAAAAATGTCTTTCACATTAAGGTTCACACGGAGCAAGATAAACCCATTTCAGATGTGTTAATTTTAATTTATAAAAAATAATGACAATAGATAGACTTTTAAAAAATGTAAAGCCTTAAAGATATTGTTTGATTAAAATTAGATGTGAAAGTCCATACACTAAAAAAAAAATCTGATGATATTTAGGATTCTTTGCTGCATAAAATTCATCATTTTAGTGTTATTACACAATTAAATTACCCACAATTCAATCTAACAATGGCAGCAGACAGACATCTAGAAACAATAGACATCAAAATTTTATCTCTGTAACAGATTAATTATTTAAAACCTTCTGCCAAGGAAATACTCGTAAAGAAAATGTATAATAATGTTGTAATAAGATGGCACGAAAAAATACATATCTAAATATAATGAAGATTGTGGGTGAGAATGTTGCAGAAGGAATGCTAGCCTTCACATTATCACAAAGAAAATAATGACTTATAAAGACTGGGTATTGTCATTATTGAGACATTTTTGCATTCCCAAGACTCAAGATGAGAAAAATTGATTTTCAGACAGTAACTCATAGCTATACTAGGTATATAAGAATCCTGTTAATCTAAAGCCAAACACTGGCATAAACATTCCTCATCATTTGTGATAGATCAGAATATGTTGAATTGTATAAAAAATATTTAACAACCAGAGGATTTAAATGAGATTTATGATTTTTTGTCAAAATGTGCTACAACTGGCAAAATAATAGTATTCACTGCCTGTTTATCTGAAACTGTTGATTTATAAAGATGGATCAAAATGCACAGATATTTATATAAAAAAAGAGTAACGTGGTTAATATTATCTTATAGATAGGTGTTTTGATGATCAGCACAAACATGCCAGTCCATGTTAAAATGACTGATACATGTATTAACTATTAAATGAATCTATAGGCAGTCTATAAAATCAAAATTACCGTAATTACCATAATAACTAGTAGGTTTTATTGATAGACACAGTTATTTTACTCAATGAATACTGAGGCAAAATAAAAAGAAGCTTGGGTTAAAGCTCAATAAAAAGAAATTGTGAATTTTAATTATCCACACCCAAACTGCATGTCAACAATAAATTTTAATTATCCACACAAAAACTGCTTGTCAACAATAAATTTTAATTATCCACACCAAAACTGCTTGTCAACAATAAATTTTAATATTAATTATCCAATCTAATTTCTTACCTTTTTTGACCATATCTGCGAGTTGGTACTCTATATCTCAACTGACCATCTTTAGACAACTGTATTTTGTTATCAAATTGTCCTTCTGCATCTAAAATAAAACAAAACTTTCACTTATAGATTCTATATGCTTTTGCTTTTTGCAAATTTCAAAAGCAACAAAAATTTGATTGAAATTATACTTATCTGAAAATTTCTCGGTTTTTTAACATTATTGGGTACTTTTCAGGTGAGGTACTTTTTGGTTGAGACACTTTTCAGTTGAGACACTTTTCAGGTAAGACACTTTTTAGGTCAGACACTTTTCAAGTGAAACACTTTTCAGGTGAGACATTTTTCAGGTGAGAGGTGAGATACTTTTCAGGTGAGCGGTGAGACACTTTTCAGGTGAGATTTAAGATCTGTGGATTTTCTATGTTCATGAATTTGACCTTGACCTTCAGTAATATGCTGTTACATCCATAACTTATTACAGTCATGGAAGCAATGACTTCCTTATAAGAATAGAGCTCAGTTTAGTATTCAAACCAAGTCTTGACATTTATTTGGTTCATTCAAAGTCAATGGATATCAATTCTACAATGTTTGTTATAGGGAAAATGCAGGGCTTCTGCGCTGCACTGTGACCAGACTTCAAATTTAATCCAGTTCATGAACCAGACATGTGTAATTTTTTGGGCAGATTCCTCATACTTCATAAATTCTTTGATACATATAATTTTGACCTTTTGGCTGGTTAGAATTTCAGCCTTATTTCACAAAGTGTGAGAATTTTAAATGACAAGTCTGACCTTGAGATTTATTAATCCCTAAATGCAATCTAATTCTGAAATTTTTAACTGATTGCTCAGTTGTTTGGAATAGTATTGGTGTCTTATGCCTAAGTAAAAAATATTTCAATTATATCATGTTAGTCAGTTTATGAATAGTAGAAGAAACTGTAGTACATAAAAAAACCCTAATCCTTGCAAGGAAAATGGCAAGCTTTCTAATATTAGAATCTGTCTGAGCAGGATTCAAGTCAAGTCTGTGAGAGGTACTCTTATTCTTAAATATGTACTAGACAACTGAGTGTCCTCAATCAGTCATTTCGGACTTTGTAAACTTATCTTTAGACTCATAACTACATGTATATTTGTGTATTAATTGTGTTTAAAGCACCAGTTAAGACATATGTGCATGGCAGGAAATGAAGAAAAATCATCAACCTTGATCATTTCAATCCTGACAGGTTTGAACACATAACCATCAACTCTGAAAGCCAGTGGTATACCACTAGACAATATCTTAACCCATAAACAAAAGGACAAAGTAGAACTGTATTGTCTAGGGAGAAGAGACACTTTGCAATCTCCATTAGTATCAATAAATTTTCGAAGGTAATTTGAAAATTCAACATTAATTTGAGGGTATGAGAAGATGCACAGCAATGGAGATGACAACAAACAAAGAGTGTCCGGACACACCTGTACTGATTTCTGGGACAACAAATGAGAATCTTATGAGCTATCATCGTATTTCTCTAAAAATTATACACATACCTGGTTCAGCTATGTATTCATAAATAGCCTCGCTGTCTGTACCGCTATCTGTAGCAGGCCAGTCCTGACTTATAGCATCATTATATTCCTCTCCATCAACAGCCTCGTATATATCGTCAGTCATGTTAACTTTGTTATTAATACTCCCTGTACTAGCAGATCTTTGTCTTCCAGCATTTAACGCTTGTACAAAGTCCTTGACCTTTGGCACTTTTCCTGTTTCTCGTAAAACTTTTAAAGTCACATTTTTAGGAATGTTGTCCGGTTTTTGCATTTCAAATGAATGTTTTCTTTCTAGTAATTTTTTGGTTGTGTGTATTTCAAACTTTGGTTTAGGTTTATCTGCAGTTTTGATTACAGACTTGTCCGAGGAACCCGACCCAATTTGTTCAAATCCCCCTTTGATTTTCTGAAAGTGATCAGATGATATTTTACGAGATGGACCTTGCTTTTGAATTCTTGATAGAACTTCTTCATTATCCAATGAATGGGCTTTATTTACATGTCTCTGACCGACAGATTTTTTCAAATAACTGGTTCCTAAATCTGAAGACATCTTTGTTTTATCTTTAATGTCAGAATTAGCGACATTTCGTAACCGTGTTTGAGTGACGGTATTAGTTTCCGATTTAGAAACTGTTGTTCTACTTATTTCCCTTTGTTCTGGTTTCTTTAATTTTGTTTGAAACTGATTAACTAATTGTTTACTTCTGTCTAACCACTCGGGTTTAACTTCCTCTACGTTTTTCCTACCAAGGCGTGGACTACTATTTTGTCTCTGATAATTAACAGAAGAACTTGAATTAAATTCAAATTTTGTACTAATACTAGAAATGGTACTTGACGGACTGTTTGATCGAGGACTTATATTGCCTGTTAAAGAACTACCTACATTTTTATCACTTCCGCTAGAATTTTGCCGACTCACATAACTAGACTGTGATCTATTTGATACAACTGATGATCTTGGACTAAAGCTTCCTGATGAATCAGAACTAGATTGTCTGTTATGTGACACAGTGCTTTTATCCTTATCAGTATCCAGTTTTTTGCTGAATGATAATCCAAATTCTATTGGTTTTGTTTGTGAAACATTTGAAGTTTTTGTATTTGTGAATCCAGTTGTTTTAGTCACTCTTGTGGATGAAATTACTGAATCCTGGTCTGATTTTGATGAACTTTCTAAACTTTGAGAAGTGCTTACAAATTTTCTAGGTTGAGTATTTGTTACTTTTGTTTGTATGTTTAATTTATTATCCTGTGTACTATTTGTTTTTTGTAAAAATGTCTTTCCACCTGCTGTGTCACCGGAAGGCACATCAGAATTACTTTTTATCACTGGTCTGTCATCTTTCTTTCCAGCACTTCCAGGTCGAGTTCTCATCAAGGAGAGCTGTTCTACTAGAGTAGATTTAGCTTTATCTTTATCAATAACTTCTGATTCAGAATCTACAGTCTGAACACGTTTTTCTATCGTAGACTGGAATGTTTTTTTATCCTCAGCAAAAACTTTTGCCACTGCTACCTGTGGTTCATCACCATCCAAATCAATCGTAAATTTGTAATCCTCAAATCCTTTTGTAGATGACCCTAAAGATTTCTGACCTTTTTGCAATCTACTTCCTATCACATCAGTATCATCTAAACGTTTACTATCATCAGATTTTAACCTATCTTGTCCAAACCTGTTTCCAGATGTTAGACCTGACTTTGTTCCAAACTTTTGTATTCCTGAATCTTTCCCGCCCTCTCCTCCATCAAACATGGCTTTAAGATTTCCAACATTTGCAGGTTTTAATCCAGAAGGATTTGTTCTTTTTGACGGTGGATTTTTCCTAATGTTACCTGGGGATCCAGCCCCTGTAGATTTCAATGTAACTCCAAATTTTGATTCCATTTTAGAATATTTTTACACAATTTAAACACAATAAATTATATTTCATTAGGTTTTATGTGACTTCCAGTTGGACAGAGAAGTTATAAGAATCACATAACAACACATATTGATCCTCATGGTATTATACAACTAAACTACATTTCCAACAGTTTCTCGAAAAACTTCACATCTTTCAATTAGTGTTAAAACAGTCCTGTGTAAATTTCAATGGTCATCCTGGAAAAATATAAAAATAAAAATATAAATTCAATGAATAAATCAATGAAATAGAATAACTTCACTTATATCAAGACAACACCAGCTTTATGTAAAGTTACATAAAATACAATCGTTGTTAAGGGGAATGAACATTTTTTCTATTCCATACTACCTGTATGCTATGTCATGTTAAACATGACAAAAGGCACTGGTTTTCCTATCTGAAAGATCCAATTGCCGGTATATTAAATGATTCTAATGGGGAGAGGGAATCAAGATGTTCAATGTCCAAAAACATGATGAGATACTTAATCTAATGCAGAGAGAAAGGAGAAGACGTTTACTTTACAAAAAAGTATGCGCTCCTTAACTTCAACAAGCCTTGTAATTTTATAATATTTATACTTGTATTTTTTTGTATTTTGGAAAACATTTAGGTCGCCAGTGTTATATACAATAGATACTGTATTTACTGTAACAGTACCTTAAATGTGATTTCAAGGTCTGAAATCAGTTTATATTCAAATATAAAGAAAAACTAACAGCTGATACAATCTTCTACAACATTTAAGCTCAAGTTAATCTCAAATCCAAAAACATCGATAAATTATTGAATATACTCCATAAGAGATTAATTAAAATTCTCATTCATAAATAATCAATCTCTATTCTTTAACCCTGCATGATTTTATCTGTGATAGTGAACATGCAGCCATTCAAACTGATGCTTAATTCAGTTTCTTTTAATAACCAGAACCTATATCTACCATATACAGTATACAATGTTAGTTTTTCTTTACAATATATATATATATATATTATACCTCATAAATTTGTTTTTCTAATAAATGCATTGATTTTACTCCGGGCGATATTTTGCAATATAGACCGGAGGCTCCAGGCAGTATTATGTTTGCTTACGTCACACGATTGTCCTTGATGACGTAATATTAGACAAAACAAAAACAGCATCTTAATCTGAATAGTTTAACTAGTGGATTAACGCTAATACAAAGTTAGTCAGGAACGGCAACTGTAATACGTAAACAATAATCGTCTTAAATTAATTCCAAAAAAATGCTGATGCCTATTTTGAGATGGTATCAATTCGGTATAATATAACAAATATTTCATGGGGTTGCGGTCTATATCGCAGTTTATGGACCGGTCAGGCACCCCGAAAATACAATATAGACCTCAGCTTCGCTTCGGTCCATATAATATTTTCGGGGTGCCTGCCCGGTCCATAAACTGCGATATAGCCCGCAACCCCATGATATATTTGTTAAATATATATATATATATATATATATATATATATATATATATATATATATATATATATATATACATTGTATACTATTTAATCAGAAAGAAATCAAATGCTGTATCTTTTTAGTCTCAACAGAACATTATGATAATTAAAATCACTTGGACCTTACAGCGTAACATGTAATCAACATTCCGTCAAACACAATACACAGACTGAGGTTTACTTAAGCACTGAACAACTACATCTTAATCAAATAAAACAATCAACTCTGAAAAGAAATAACGATCCACAAACTCTGACCTTGACATATAAAAATAATGATCCATAATCTACTGTGACCTTGAACTATAAAGTCTATATAAACTCTGACCTTAACATATAAAAATAATGATCCACAATCTACTGTGACCTTGAACTATGAAGTCTATATACACTATGACCTTGACATATAAAAATAATGATCCACAATCCATTGTGACCTTGAACTGATTTTTAATAGTAATCCACAATCTAGTCACCATTAAATATAACAGTGTTGTTTATGATCCATTATCTACTGTCACCTTTTAGTATGGTACATGTATTTGTATTATAGAGAACTACAATCTACAGTGACCTTGACCTACATATTTTATAATCATAAATGTAAATTTTCAAACTATTCTCCAACTTTTATCATAAATTACATGGTCACATCAATTTCAATTTGTACTTCTGTAATTATGTATATCATCATAAAATGTAAACAATATTAGTGACCTTGACATATGATATTTCAGATCAATTTTCACTATCTTCCATGACCTTGATTAATATAGCTATTTAATAAAAAATAGAGCTTCATAACAGACAATTGTTTTAGATTGTAGTTTTGTTAAAATTTCAGAATTAAAACTTTGACCTGTGATATTATAATTAACCTTCACAAACTTCAACAACACTAATCCGTGCTATTTGTTATAAATACACAGCTTCATATATGTAAGACACAATGATCCTAAACTGTTGTTTTGTTTTTTTCACAATCGTAAATATTTTTTCATTGATTGTAAACAATCTCCCCTCTTACTTACTTTATTTGATTTTGATTTAAATTAGCCAATATGCTTCAGAACTTCTGCTTGCTGGTCAAGTTTTCACCTGATTTGATTAATGAAATTTTGTTTTAGAATAAGGCAAATTTAGATCTCCAAAGATTTTTACCATACTCTCTAGAATGTGTTCCTACTGTTAAGACATGTCCTAAAGCTATATGTATCAAATAATGTCCAGTAATTACACACAGCAAGTATGTGTAAAGCATACAAACATATGTGAAACAAAAAACAACATTTACATTGCCTCAAGCACAATATACAAGTCCAATAGTCACAGGGTAAAAAAAAAAAACATTTCAAATACATTCACATTAAAATTAATTATCATCTTCTCTATATAGTTAAATATTGGAGATAAGTTTACATTTAAAATCAATAAAGACACAAATTGTTATGTTTACCATTTTAAAGAAGGCCTTAAAGTCACTGACCACTGGTCAAAAACAGACTAGCAAACCTGTAGGGTTAGATTGATTTACAGCTCTGTCCACTTAGTTTCAAACTACAATTATTTGGAGATTTGCAGTACAAAAATATTGCACAAAATAAAATTTTCTATGGGTTTTCATGGCACACAAGCAGTCTCAAAGCTTTTATATAGGGTATCTTGACACCTCCAAAGCTATTTATGGACCATTTTGATACCACTAGGTCTAGAGCCTTAACAGAATCCCACAGTACTGTCACAGAGATACAAGTACCGGTACCCAACTTTCATTAATATAGATTCATGTTGTATCAGGAATCAGCTCAACAGTCTATATTTTTGACATGTAATTGTGTAAACAATCAAACAAAAATATTTTTGACATTTCATGGTGTAAAAATCAACAAAATGCTTTGAAACAATGCAGAATATGTAATGTATCCTATTAAAGAATTACAGGAATGTTATGATGAAACCATTATATCAGAATGTGATTGTAAGTATGGGTAATTATTCTTAAACTGCCAATTAAAAAGTAATATCTATAACACTTTATGTATGTATGTATATATCTATCTACGTATGTGAATAAACTACATGTATAGTACAGGAATGAGATAGTCCGATCACTGAGATATAGTCTGATCAATGAGATAGTCTGATCACTGAGATATAGTCTGATCAATGAGATAGTCCAATCACTGAGATATAGTCTGATCAATGAGATAGTCCGATCACTGAGATATAGTCTGATGAGATAGTCTGATCACTGAGATATAGTCTGATAAATGAGATATAGTCTGATAAATGAGATATAGTCTGATCAATGAGATATAGTCTGATCACTGAGATATAGTCTGATCAATGAGATATAGTCTGATAAATGATATAGTCTGATCAATGAGATATAGTCCAATCACTGAGATATAGTCTGATCAATGATATAGTCTGATCAATGAGATATAGTCCAATCACTGAGGTATAGTCTGATCAATGATATAGTCTGATCAATGAGATATAGTCCAATCACTGAGATATAGTCTGATCAACGAGATATAGTCTGATCAATGAGATATAGTCCGATCACTGAGATAAAATCAATGTTATTGTTTATCAATTTCAAATAAACAGGTTGCAAATTCCATAAAGTTTTAAAAAATACTGGCAATTTATAAATAATTGTTATAAATAATTTACATCATCTACTGATAAACAAATCAAAATAAATAAATAAATAAATAAATAAATAAATAAATAAATAAATAAATAAATAAATAAATAAATACTACTGCATGCTACATAGACACATGTAATTTAATTCAAACTTACTAAAATTATTAACGGAATCCAATCCTAAATGACTTTATCAATTATACCGTTCCTTTCCTACAGTCATAGGAAGTAGACAAACATAAAACAAAGTAAGATTAAAACAAAAGCTGGGCGTTCTGACCTTACACTTGTCTCTCACTCTACTTCCTTAACACCACCATTAATTTAAATGATACATCCACATAGATAAATCCTCAACTAATACAGTCATGTAAGGTGAGCTCATATTTAACAAAGGTATCTGGATCTTAGCTCCTTAAAATAACTCAATCAAAGTATCACTTACCTCAAAATTAGATAATTAAATTTAGAATATATAAATTTTCAAAAATTAAGAAATTATGGACTCTGTGGTTGTTGAATTATCCATGTTGTCTAAAATTCTATATCAGGATGTCAATCCCTCAAGAAATGATAAACAACCCCTTTTTGGTAGACGGTGTAATTATAACGTCAATTAAACAAGATAATTTGTATATAAGAGTCACAGGATGGGGCCAAATTTCATAATCACTATGAAAACTGTAGGGTGTAAACAAATTATGTTGGAAGTTTTAAATTCAATTAGCATTGTTTAAAAACAAAGATGTATGTAATATTTTTTTCCTAACTTGAAACAGCAAATGTGTTGCTCTATGAATTTATAAACAAAAACTTTTCTCTTCAGGGGTTTATATTACTTTTATTTTATAATACCAGTGTCATTTTTAAAAAAAAAAAAAAAAAAAAAAAAAACTATTTTAAAAACATTAAAGTAAAATTTGTAGGAATTTTTCAAAATTATTATAAGAAATTTCAAGATTCTTATAAGAATTTTGCAAAATTATTTTTTTTTAAATTGAAAATTATTAATTTTTGTTCAAAAAATTTTTTTTTATATATATATATATATTTATATATGTAAATATTCTGGAAAACACTGTTTACATGATATACTTAATGGTATTATTATATGTATATACGATATTTTAATAAAGTTATTGAATTGAATTGAATTTTTTCAAAATTATTACAATTTTTGTTCAAAATTATTAATTTTTTTCAAAATTATTGAAAAAAAAATTTTCCCAAAATTATTCAAAATTTTTTCAAAATGTTTTGATAGTGAATGCAATGCATCTCTTACTGAATGACAAGACAGCTTTACATACTGAAGAAAGTGCTTATTTTATTAAATAAGATGTATCCACTACCCCATCCAACATTTCACTGCTACATTGCCAATGATCAGACTGTGTCGTCAGATATGTACTGAATCACAGTACCACAAACTGCCTTGGTAAAAATCCCCTGTGGCAGATCTCAACGTGATAAAGTTTGTCAGTTTGCTTGATGAAGGGTGGTGGTTTCCTCTACCAACCAAACACTGACCACCTCTTTTTAAGATAGCGGCATAAAGCCCTATTTCTTGACCCTTCTTCACAATTCATTATATAATGGCAGTGTTCATTAACTTGAATATGCTTAAACTACACATACCAACCCCGCCCTATTACCCCTTTATTCATTACAATAACCCTAATATGAAAATAGACTCACGGCAGACATTAAAATCAGTTTGTAAACAATCTGTAATTGTTATCAAGTGCAAGGGTTGACAAAATAACTTAAAACACAAAAAATATTACATAATACAGAAAAAAGGAAAATGTCTTCCAGGTATCTAAGTCAATGAAACGTTTTTGAAATTAAAATCAAGTAAAATGAATGACAATTTAAAAGAAAGATGTACATCAATGTTTATTTTTAGCTTCAAGGTAAATTCTTTAGTACACATTACTTAAAATACTAAACTTAAATCCTAAATCATTCTCCCACTTGTTACAGGTTAATGCCAAGTCACTGTCCAGGGAACTTAAAACAGGTGGACTGATTTTTCTAGTCAGTTTTTCCTGTCCAACAGAGGAGGGTTACATCCCAGTCGAGAATATTTCACTTATATCGAGACGTTGCCAGCTATAGGCGAAGGTGCAGAAATTTTGCCTGTGGGTTCTTTATTGTGCCGTGCCTATCATGACACGGGACCTCATTTATTTTAAGTTCCCATCCAAAAGAACCGTGACTTTCTTGTAAGGCCGAATGCTTGGCGAAAGAACAGTCACTACCCACTTTCAAGTCTCGGGTCAGACCCGGTCGTGGTTCGAACACATGACCTCCCACTTACGGGGCGAGCACTCTACCATCTGAGCTACTGCAGTGTCAAACAGAGGGAATTTACTGTCAGTTAGATTCTCAAAATGCATGGCTGTTTCAGGAAGAATGGGAGAAATGAATCCAGGAAGAATGGAAGAAATGGACCAATCTGAGTAAACTTAACTTGATGGCATTAAATGACTGAAGACTGTGACATCTTGGGTTCGATCTCCAGTTTTGTATTCAAATCAATTTCACCATTTGTTTAATCAAATTTGTCACTATAAAAGAAACATGATGACAATTAACAAGGGAGGCTAATAAAAATATAAAATAAACTGATATTGAGACTTAGAAAAAATGTTGGCAAGTTATCAAGGGACATTATAGCAAGGTTTTACTGTGGCAATAAATATGTAAATCAAACTGACCATTTTATCCAAATATTGTCTAAATCATTCTAAACACTATATCCGAATAATGTCTAAATCAAACTGACCACTATGACCAAATACAGTCTAAATCAAACTGAACACTCTATCCAAATGTAGTCTAAATCATACTGACCACTCTGTCAACTTTCAAAAATAAACTGACCACTCTATACAATTTTTTTCTAAGTCAAAATGACCACTGTCTTAATCAAACTGACCACTTTATCCAAATCAAACTGACAACTCTATCCAAATCAAACTGACCTCTCTATCCAAATCACACAGACTACTTTATCAAACTCAAAATGACCACTTTATCTATATGATATCAGGTTTTGGCAGCATTTAACTTGTATAAAACTTTATTACAACCTACCTGTTAATATCTTCTTTTTATCTTGATTTTAAAAAGATAAGTAACAGCCTTCTGATAATTAAACAAAAACACAAACACACACACACATAATGATCCCCAGCAGACATTTTAAACTATATAAAATACACATTTAATTACACAGGATCTTTTTTATCATTAAATCTTTTTACTGATGCCCCAATAATAATACATAACCTTGGTAATCTGTCCAGCTCTTCCTCTGCCTTCCTTCACCATTTCTTACAGTAATAACAGTATATTATTTTCAATAAGAAGTGAGTATTTATTATAATGACTCAGACTTTGTCTGATTAAGGTATATACTGGTGGTTTACCAGATAATAAATAACTTGGACAAATCCGGCATTCTCTCAAATGTTGTACTGTGTTTCTTTTTATTTTACTATGTTGTCTTACTAATACTTGTAGATTGACATTTATGAAGCCCATTGAAAAATGAGTAATTTTTTAAAACATTTAAACAATACAGAATTTTGCAGAAAATCCCTGCTATCCAATGTTATAAGTACTGTATGCTATAAAATTTAAAAAAAATAGGCAATACCATTTTCCACTGGTGAGGTCTTGATATAAGTGAAATAATATTGACAGGGACATAAATCCCCATTTCATTCATTCCTTTTGCTGGTGATGTCTTGATATAAGTTTAAGAACATACATATATATATATATATATATATATATATATATATATATATATATATATATATATATATATATATATAATTTTTTTTAATTATTTACATACACTTGTTACTGGTGGGGTTATTGTAGCCTTGCAAATACAAAAGAAAAACTTGTTGACATAATAAAATACCTTGATGCAATTTATTTGAAAGATCAGTATTGAAAATTCAAATATCCACTCTTTTTAATCAATGTATGCTATAAGTCTGGTGACATCATTCAAATCTACATGTATATTTAAATCTATAACATTAAAGGATGGGCAAGCCTCTGACAATATTTTTATGTGACAATATCTGATTATTTCAAACAATTCCAAAAGCCCCCCTTCAAGATTGAACACTACTTCTTATTTCAATTTTTCAGTTTTGATATAGGACATTCACCCAGTATCAAGGAATGTGTACACCTAAAACTTTATCTGCTATATTTTCGTCTATACCACGATTTGTTACATATAATTATATATTGTTTAAACCAAGTAGAACATGTTTGTAATTATTTATCTTAACCTTTTTCTTTATATTAATTACATGGGCTATGTGTTATTTTATATTAAGTAAAAACACATTTTACTAAAGTACATGATGCTATAATTCTAAATCAAAGTATTTTACTCACTGAAGTAACAAAGCATGGCATATAAAGTACAAAAATGAGTCTTAACAAATATTTTGGGCCCAAAATAGATCTAAATGCTGAGGTTAAAGTGTTCAAACGCAGTCAATATTATTTCACTCATATCTGGAATGGTGGAGAAAACCGAAGTACCAGGAGGGAGAATATCATGGAACTAACAAACTTTCTCACACAAGAATCTGGTATAATGAGATTGAACCTCAATCGTGAGCAAGTCTAGAGGCACTGCAGATCTAACTTAGCACTTTAGACTTTTGGCTAACTTGGCCCCCATACCAGCGATAAAGCAGTTATAAATTTCTTCAGGAATAGATACATGTTATGTATTTAGTTTGTGAAAGTAATTAATATACAAAATGTACATGTATTATACATCAGCTTTTAACAATATGGATGTCTAGCAATTAATGGGCACTTTGGTGTAAATGTGTTTTTGAAGAATGGATGGAATAATGTTATTTTACATCCCAGTCAAGATTATTTCACTTAAAATGAGGTGGTTACTTTGGGGATGGTGACGGAATTGGATTAAGATTAATACCTTCTGGAAGCCTGCAGTTTGGAACATTCTGCCACCATGGTCTTCTGTTTCGCCACTATGCATGCTGTATTTCACCCATATTTAACCTCAATATATCTTGATTATTAACTACAGATTTTTAGACTTGGTGCTGCACTGTGTAAGTGCATGATGCACTTAACATATATTTTAACACAATGACTTGTATCTGAGATTTATTCATTCATAAAACTGGTGAAGACAAGTGCATTTGAAACATATAACTGTAAGTATCCATAAAATAATAAGAAATTTTAGGTCAAATATCAAACTTCTAACAATCTAATGATGAAACACCAGATTTAAAATTTGTGTCAAACCTAAGTAGTACAACAGACTTGAAGAATGGAAACAGAAAACTGATAGGATTGATGGTTTTATTTCTATATGCACATAATAAAATACACAATTATCAACTGACATTTTAAATAACTCTGAATATTTATATAATCATCTATGTTTTTTTTTTAAAAAGATCACAACATTATACAATTATTAACTGTGGTTGACTATTTTTTTCACCAAGCATTTGGCATTTAGAAATTAAGTTAATAGGATCCTTTGTAGGAGTTCTTAAAAATTGATGCCCTGTGTCACTCCCTGCACATTGCCCTAAATGCTCTGCCAAGGACAAAATTTCTGCAACTTCACCTATAGCTGGTGATGTCGGGATATATGTGATATATTCTTGACTGAGATGTAATACCCCGTTCAATCAATCAATCAAGTAATCTAATGTATAAAGTTTATTTCTTGTCTTTGCCATTAAAAAATGTATTTTTAAGCTGTATATTGCTATATCTCATCTAAAATAGTTAGTACATAATTAATTCTTACAGATTTCAATCATGTCTGAAATGTTACTACTAACAGATAGATGTGGATGAACTAGATATATATGTAACTAGATCGTGGGTGCAGTCTACTGCAATAGGAGAGAGAGAGAGAGAGAGAGAGAGAGAGGAGAGAGAGAGAGAGAGAGAGAGAGAGAGAGAGAGAGAGAGAGAGAGAGAGAGAGAGAGAGAGAGAGAGAGAGAGAGAGAGAGAGAGAGAGAGAGAGAGAGAGAGAGAGAGAGAGAGAGAGAGAGAGAGAGAGAGAGAGAGAGAGAGAGAGAGAGAGAGAGAGAGAGAGAGAGAGAGAGAGAGAGAGAGAGAGAGAGAGAGAGAGAGAGAGAGAGAGAAATGGTATACAGAAAAATCAGAGAGAGAGAGAGAGAGAGAGAGAGAGAGAGAGAGAGAGAGAGAGAGAGTACACATTAGTCTATTTTCATTCTCACATTCAAACCAAAAACTGAATATACATGTATGTACTTACTTCAGCAGAAAAAAATCTCTCAACAGATATATGACAACAACAAAAAAAATCTCTCATAAAAAGGATATAAACACATCTTAACATCATGCTTGGCTATATGTCGTGTCTATAACCTGACATGTCTTATATCCAGCAACGAAAATATTAAAAAAAAAAAAAGCCACCAGTATGACTGACCATGTATACTGATGGGTCACTTACTATTTACAAAGCTACCAGCCATAATTAAAATGTTGTAACAAGTCATAAAACATCATTTTTTTTATATTTTATTCGTTTTTTGTTACAACACTGGTTTACAAGTGTCAGGAGTTGATTCTGACTTTACTAACATAAACACACTGAAAAAAGATGGCATGTGTTTCAAAATCTATAGTACTGGTACAGTATTCATTTTTTTGTTTTTTGTTTTTGTTTGTTTGTTTTTTTGTTTTTTTTTTTGAATTTTGTTTCATCAAAAATAATGCATGTATAAATATGTTTATCTATCTAGATGAGCTTTGATTGTTATCATTATGTACACTCTGCCAAATGGTCATATAACTGTGAAATCAGTTATTTTTTAGTGTTCCAATTGTTTTTATAGTTTTAAGAAAAAGTACTATCAGTGGGGAGGTAAATTTGTAGTTTTCATTTTCAGTTTAGGTTAAGTTTGTAATATATATATATATAATTGTACTGACATGGAAATTTGTGGATCAGGTGTCTGTAAAAACAATGAAAATAGGGAAACCATGAAGACAATTGCAGTACGGCACTCAATTTTACAAATTCTACAATTTCCCAATTTCCCAAAAGGACCAAAAACACACACACACACACACACACACACACACACACACACACACACACGTGCACCATCATCATCATCATCAACAACAAGGAATTAAACACATAGGTAAAAATAGTCTATGAGAATATTGTCTAACGGTGATTATAACACCTTCCGATGACAATGATCTTGACAAGCATCAGAGAGAGAATGATTATATCTGATCAATGAATATCGTTATATGAGTCACAACAAATGTTCATCAGTTTATCAATAAATTCTCTCAGCTATAAACAACACTGCTCTATCAGCAAGCAAGTACTCAAGCTTTAACTAAAACTAATTAATAGCTATTTATTGGAAAATATTAGTCTGTAAAATCCCTAAGTCTCCATGGAATCAAGTGTGTCACTACCTCACTGCTTAAAATTTACAAAAAATTACTTCTGTTCTAAAAATTATTTTTCAAGACATTTCCATCATTAGAATGAAACAAATCTGAAAATGCACAATGAATTCTTTAACAAAATTATAAATTTACAATTAATTGGAAAGTTTAGGTGTTTGAAATCAACTTATTTTGTTTATAAGAATTCAACCAATTTGGATGTACACAAAATTATATTTTGTAAGGTATCCTGGCAATAGTGGAAGTAACAAACTTTAAGATTGCATGGCCTGACCAAAAAACGTATAATATCAAAGAGCCATATATTATTAATAAAATCAATATTCGTGTGCATCAATGCACATTAAAAAATCATTCTCTTGTGCATGCAGTTGTGAAAACTTCAAAATATTGTCAATTTTTCATAAAAAATGATTACAGAAAATTACTGTAATGGAAAAAAGGCATCTTTATGAAAAAATCATTAACAAAAATTATCAATATATTCTATCCTCAGTATCTGATGAGTTATTAACACAACTAATACAACAATTACTGCTTTGTGTGCATCAAATATGAACGGAAGTCTCAGATATTTCATGTGTTACACACACCAAAATGGATGAGCTACACCCAGATATTTTATGTATTACACACACCAAAATGGATGAGCTACACCCAGATATTTTATGTATTACACACACCAAAATGGATGAGCTACACCCAGATATTTCATGTATTACACACACCAAAATGGATGAGCTACACCCAGATATTTCATGTGTTACACACACCAAAATGGATGAGCTACACCCAGATATTTCATGTGTTACACACACCAAAATGGATGAGCTACACCCAGATATTTCATGTGTTACACACACCAAAATGGATGAGCTACACCCAGATATTTCATGTGTTACACACACCAAAATGGATGAGCTACACCCAGATATTTCATGTATTACACACACCAAAATGGATGAGCTACACCCAGATATTTTATGTATTACACACACCAAAATGGATGAGCTACACCTAAATATTTCATGTATTACACACACCAAAATGGATGAGCTACACCCAGATATTTCATGTGTTACACACACCAAAATGGATGAGCTACACCCAGATATTTCATGTGTTACACACACCAAAATGGATGAGCTACACCCAGATATTTCATGTGTTACACACACCAAAATGGATGAGTTACACCCAGATATTTCATGTGTTACACACCAAAATGGATGAGCTACACCCAGATATTTCATGTGTTACACACACCAAAATGGATGAGCTACACCCAGATATTTTATGTATTACACACACCAAAATGGATGAGCTACTTTACAAATCTATATCTCATGCAACTTGCTCATTATTTCATTTTTAATTTAATACATGTGCCAGTACTGGTAGGCCATTTATAAACACTAAATCAAATTATTTTAAATATTAAAATTAAAATTTTCATGGCTAAAAATAAACAAAACCTGCAATAAACTGCACAGAGAATAATTACCTGAGGGCATTAACACAGAACCAGTATAGAAAGAGACCTGTATATATAACTGAGCCTGTCATGTCAGTGTGATGTGTGTATGATGTGTATTGCATGCCTTTCTCACCTCTGTGTTGTATCATACAAACAATGAACATAGAAATAATTAACTACAAATTACTGTAGACCTAACACAAAAAATATCATGTCTGTTATAACAGAACAATGTCTGTATTCTAGTTTACATTGTTAATAACAAAAAATCTTAACACAAAATGTTGGTCAAATTAGTAGGAAGCTGATATATCGAATGATATTTATAGACTATGGCAGTATAGGTGAGAAGATTTTGTTACAAATAGTATTAAATAGAGTGACATGTGTCAAGATTGAATATTTGATCAATCTATGTAAAATACAAAATTTTTAAAACATTTCTACTTGCTCATGCATATTTAAAAGTATTGTGTATTAAATAATTTAGTTTCTCAAAAAATGAATGATGGACCAGAACCATAGATACAAAACCAAATTACTAACAGTTTGATTGGAGATGTTCTTCTAGTCAGTGACTATGAAATCTTACCATCTCCAGTTTGATTGGAGATGTTCATCTAGTCAGTCACCATGAAATCTTACCATCTCCGGTTTGATTGGAGATGTTCATCTAGTCAGTCACTATGAAATCTTATCATCTCTGGTTTGATTTGAAACATTCATCTAGTCAGTCTCTATGAAATCATTAATATACCAGAGTAGATTCCCTAGCAAATTATTGAAAGGTGTTGTATGGTATAAACTGTTTATTTGTTACTTAGCTGAATATATAACAAGAAAATGGTCTTTCAAGCCATTTAAATTCCTCAACCTTTTAAACTTATAAGAGAAAACCAAAATGATGACCATTATCTGGGTCTCAGTATCTTAGTGGTCTAAAGCATGTGCTTACAGATAGGAGGGTCTTTCACCATCTAGGTATGAATCCAACTCAGGACAGATGATCCTAAATCAAGAAACTTGCACTGGGCTTAAATTCCATTCCACTCCAATCCACTAGGTATGGTTCCAACTCAAGACATGTTATCCTAAAGTGAGAATCTTGCAAGGCTTAAATTCCATTCCACTCCAATCCACTAGGTATGGTTCCAACTCAGGACATGTTATCTTAAAGTGAGAATCTTGCTGGGCTTAAATTCCATTCCACTCCAATCCACTAGGTATGGTTCCAACTCAAGACATGTTATCCTAAAGTGAGAATCTTGCTGGGCTTAAATTCCATTCCACTCCAATCCACTAGGTATGGTTCCAACTCAAGACATGTTATCTTAAAGTGAGAATCTTGCTGGGCTTAAATTCCATTCCACTCCAATCCACTAGGTATGGTTCCAACTCAAGACATGTTATCCTAAATCAAGAAACTTGCACTGGGCTTAAATTCCATTCCACTCCAATCCACTAGGTATTGTTCCAACTCAAGACATGTTATCCTAAAGTGAGAATCTTGCTGGGCTTAAATTCCATTCCACTCCAATCCACTAGGTATGGTTCCAACTCAAGACATGTTATCCTAAATCAAGAAACTTGCACTGGGCTTAAATCCATTCCACTCCAATCCACTAGGTATGGTTCCAACTCAAGACATGTTATCCTAAAGTGAGAATCTTGCTGGGCTTAAATTCCATTCCACTCCAATCCACTAGGAATGGTTCCAACTCAAGACATGTTATCCTAAAGTAAGAATCTTGCTGGGCTTAAAATCCATTCCACTCCAATCCACTAGGTATGGTTCCAACTCAAGACATGTTATCCTAAAGTGAGAATCTTGCTGGGCTTAAATTCCATTCCACTCCAATCCACTAGGTATGGTTCCAACTCAAGACATGTTATCCTAAAGTGAGAATCTTGCTGGGCTTAAATTCCATTCCACTCCAATCCACTAGGTATGGTTCCAACTCAAGACATGTTATCCTAAATCAAGAAACTTGCACTGGGCTTAAATCCATTCCACTCCAATCCACTAGGTATGGTTCCAACTCAAGACATGTTATCCTAAAGTGAGAATCTTGCTGGGCTTAAATTCCATTCCACTCCAATCCACTAGGAATGGTTCCAACTCAAGACATGTTATCCTAAAGTGAGAATCTTGCTGGGCTTAAAATCCATTCCACTCCAATCCACTAGGTATGGTTCCAACTCAAGACATGTTATCCTAAAGTGAGAATCTTGCTTGGCTTAAATTCCATTCCACTCCAATCCACTAGGTATGGTTCCAACTCAAGACATGTTATCCTAAAGTGAGAATCTTGCTGGGCTTAAATTCCATTCCACTCCAATCCACTAGGTATGGTTCCAACTCAAGACATGTTATCCTAAAGTGAGAATCTTGCTTGGCTTGAATTCCATTCCACTCCAATCCACTAGGTATGGTTCCAACTCAGGACAGTTGATCCTAAATCAAGAAACTTGTACTGGGCTTAAATTCCATTCCACTCCAATCCACTAGGTATGGTTCCAACTCAAGACATGTTATCCTAAAGTGAGAATCTTGCTGGGCTTAAAATCCATTCCACACCAATCCACTAGGTATGAATCCAACTCAGGACTTTTGATCCTAAAGTGAAAATTTTGAATTTGGCTTATAATCTATTATTTCACTCTAATCTCCTCATGACCATTTTCTTCCAGCCAATCTTAATGCTGTTCTCTGACACACAGACAACTATTCATGATAAGCATTACAATTCACTTTTAAGTTCATCCCAACCCTGATCTCCAACACACAGACAACCCTTTATGACCATTACGAATAAAGTACAGTACATATAACACCTTTAAAACATCATAGTTTCTATCAGTTTTGCACCTTGATATTTCTACAGTAAATTGCAAAAAAAAAAACAAAAACAAAAAATGTTAAGATTACCATGTGGCCTATTGTTAGCCTTTACAACTGTTTATATTCTGCAGTTACATAAATGATAGTGTGTCTGTATGATTCATTTATTCATTATCAACACTCCAACATTAGACTCTGTGAACAATAACAGCACTAACTGATCTAACAAATGGTAAAGAAATGTTAACAGCCACACCCAACAACTCACCATGACAACCACATGACTACTAACTTTGTATTACACTTTAAACTTGAAAAAAAAAATTAAATTGGTTGGGTCCAGTGTTGTTTTATGCTACATTAGCATTTTTCAGCTTATGAGATGAGAGCTAAAATAATAATGTCCGATTTTAATCTAAGAGCAAGTAGTGTATGTGTGAAGTGTGTGAGGGTGCATCATGGTCTGTCTAGCTCTCAGCGTGACTATTTTAAGGTGCTAGATCACCAAGTCATTATGCCAAAAGCGAGTGTACCATGCATGAAGTGTGTTGTGCTGTAAGGCAGATTTCAAGACCACTTGGCCATTAAAGCCAGCTATACATCATCTGGAGCCTTAGCAGACATGTAGATAATTGACTATTTAAAACTTAAAACAGAAAAATTAAATTCAGTTCCAAATACAAAAACGTAACACAAACACAGACACAAATAAGTTTTATATTTCACTGAAAACAAAAGTTTTCATTCATAGCTGTTTTATCGTGTTATTCTCATACTGAGTTATGATGAAAAGCATATTTGTTAAATTTTGATAAAAAAACAAGAGTTTTTAATTTCAATAAAGGCATTATAACATGAATATTAAATTTATAAATTTTCACACAAGGATGGTTAGTTAAGTTTGAAGATTTAAATTCAAGTCGTACTGTCTGGTATAAGCAGATAAAAGTTAACGATCTTCAATGTAAAACATGTGCTGGCCAAATCATTTATTTTATTAACTTTATTAGATAATTATAGAGTAGACATACTTATTATTTTCTCTGTTATTTCTTTATTTCAAAACAAAACTAGATCTGTTTTATAAATGGGACAAATACCCCATCCATTTCTAGATGCCATATGCCACTAGGATAAATCAGTTGGTAGAGTGCTTGCTACAACATTGGGAGCTTCAGGGCTTGATTTGCCAGGTACATGTGTTTGGCATTTAACAATAAAGTCATTTGTCCTTTAGATGAATCTTTATTAAATGGACAAAGTTCCACATTAGTAGTCAGACTGCCCAAGACAAGTAAAATGACTGTCAGGTGACACATAAGTAAATCTATCAATCTATGAAATATTCTATCTCACAACATCATGAAAGTCAATTTTTGCGGTTGCTCAGTTGGTAGGGTGCTCACCCCATAAGTGGGAATTCGTGGGTTCGAACCACGACCGAGTCTGACCCAAGTCTTGAAAGTGGGTAGTGACTTTTCTTTTGCCAAGCACTCGTCATTAGGAAATGAAAGTCATGGTTCCTTCAGATGGGAACTTAGAATAAATGAGGTCCCATGTCATAGTAGGCGTGGCATGATAAAGAACCATGCTGTATAATGCCATCAATGCAACACACAGACAAAATTTCTGCACTTTCACCTAAAGCTGGCAATGTCTCAATATAAGTGAAAAATTCATGACTTGGACACACCATTCTTCAACTCACTCAACTCATTTCTTTAGAAAAGTTTTTCAAATAAGCTATCAATCTTGTAAATAGAAGTGTAGCAAAAAACAAAACAGTTGTGTCTTCATTAAACATCCATATATGTAAATGTAAATATTTCAATATAAAACAAGAACGAAACATTAATTTTTATATGAACAAGAGAAACATGATTTACTTGCTGGACTTCACAAAGTGGTTTAAAAGTCAATATCAAATCCTACATGGACCTGTTCTCTGTGTAAAGTAGAATATCATGGAGTCGAGCAATGTTGTTTTACATCACCATTAACAGTATTTCACTTAAATTTACAGCAGTCAGTTCTGAGATGTTTGAGGAAACCAGAGTACCTACAGAAAAACCTTCAAACTTTCTGCAAGCAATCTTACAAACTCTCAAACTAAATTTTTAACCTCATGAGATTTGACTGAGGTGGTGAAAAGCACTGTTATCCATCAGCTTGTAATTTACTGCCACCAAGACTCAAGATGTCACAGGAAAGAATATTCATTTCTAATTGACCTAGTAGCACACATTTCTGTAATTAAAACCCAAAACTTGTACATCTATCAATAAAAACAATCTCTTGATTGGGATGTAAATTTCCATTTAGTCATTAATAATGATATTGATATTGAATATGAAATAGAAATTAGCCCCTTGCCCCCTCTGCATACCATTCAAATTGTAATAAATTGTTTTGAAAAAAAAAAAACAATTGATATTTTACACTTATGAAATCAAATTTAAAATGCTTACCTGCCAACTTTTCATTAAAAGAAAGTCTGGAAAGTAAAGAATCTCTAATCAAATACACATACCAAACCATTTACCAAAAAACACATAATCCCCTCAAAAACATTTGTATGCATTCTCCCCCAAAGACTACAAAGTATATGATATTAACACACATAACATCCTGGTTCAGTTGTCAGAGTAATACTGTTCAGCGAGGGTGATAAACATCAGAATATAAATAAAGTATTGTTCTACTATCACTTGAAATATTAAATACACAAATCAACAAATTTGTCATCTTTTACCATCATAACCTGTCATATGGCTTAATATGCAGATTAGAGAGAGATAGACTTTAAAATTTCTGTGTTTAAGTGTTTACATTCACACTTTACAGAAAATGTTCAGCTCAACAACTTTAATATGGGTACTTGACCTTTTGCTCGAAAGTTTAGCAAACTAAAAAAAAAATATCTGATGTTTAGATGAAAATGTTTAATCTATAAACATTTTCTGAATATAAATTATTCAGAAGCTAAATTAATGTTTATATATCATTTTTTATGCAAAATAATCAAAATATATAATGTTAATACTTAACAGTCAAATAAGACAGGTCAAATTTGTTGAGGTACAACTATGCACCTTAATAACAGAGAAATGAACATGACCACATCAATCAAGGTATGCCTAGCACCTGTCAATCAATTTGTAACTTTTCTCGCATCAAAAATACATGGTCATTTACAACGAGTCTATGATGACTTAATTATATCATTAATAAATGCTATAATGGTCAGTGAATGACTAATAAAATCAAATAAATTACCAAATAATAATCAAGATTCTTGCTAAATTTGATAGCTTGACCAGCTGATAAGGATTTGTCACTATACAATCATGATTATGACTTTGGAATCAAGTCTATGTCTTTGCCTGTTGTCATGAAAACACTTCATTGTACCAACTGAAATAACAAACATGTTGTAATCTAAAATATTTTATTTCAGTAAATTTTCCCATGAAACTACATTTGCATTTATTAACATAATTTTTGTTTTGGTTGAAAAGTTAGAGACAGACAAGCAGTCATCATTGTCACCAAAATTGTCTTGAACTGTCTTGATTTCTGTAGTACATGTACGGTAGTTTTTTGTTGTTTTTTTTTTTTAATTTCATTTACACTGTAACTTATATTTTAAAAAAAAATCTGGAATACAAATCTATCTTGTAATTATAAAAAAACGTAAAAAATAAACTAGAGATGCAAACACTAGGACCACGGTGTGATATATTCAGATCTGAGTCATGCACTGCTCAATATAAAAACACTAACACTTTACTCAAAACTGAGTCATACACTGCTCAATATACTAATCGAAACATAGAGTTCAGAACCGAGCCTTGCAATGCTCAAAATACAAACATAAATGAAAACATCAAATGATCTACAAGCAAACAACACCATCATTCTTGAGAAAATACGTAAAATATAAACAAAGATGCATAGGCATCAATCAATGATATTCTGACTATACATATCACTCTATTTACTTCCTTGAAGCATCAGGTGTTTCAATTCTCGTTTAACATGGTTAATTAATCACATAAAAGTAACAAAGCCACCAACTGCTTCAAGATTTAACAGCTGTGCATGTATATATAATAAATCTATCACATACCTGTACTATATATACCGGTAATTTTATATATGTATGTAAAGAATGTCATATTTTCATATTTCTACCTCTAATACGTGTTTATCTATCTCTCAGGTTACAAGGCTGTGTAAGGTCAAGCTGTATTCCACAGGTGATTGTGCTGAATCTTAAAAAATATCTAAATACCAAACAACAGTGCATAAAATTAACTGACTGTTATATAGAATTGTTAGATTTTAGTTAAAATATAAAATATGTAGACACACCTGGGTCTACCAGGACATTACATGTATATCAACCAGCCAAGGTACAAATTAATTTATCTGCAACTTCTTGTGATGTTACTTAGTGCATTCAAATCACTGCTATCCAAAGCCTTGGGCTATTTAATGTTTTAAATGACCCTGTATTTGTCATCTTATTTAACAAATTTAACTTTCTATGGTTAAAAATAGCCACTCATAAATTCTTTAATACATGTATCTGGCTTTCTGTCTGATATAACAACATATATTGGTCCAAGTCTAAAAGAGAAAATACTGGAAATATTGGTCACACTGTAAAGATTAAAAAAATAGACCAACCCAAAGATGAAAATACTGTGCTGAAAATATCCCTACATAGATGAAAATAATGGTCCAAGTTGAAAGGTGAAAATATTGTCTAAAGGTGAAAATGATGTCTAAAGGTGAAAATGATGTCTAAAGGTGAAAATAATGTCTAAAGGTGAAAATAATTGAAATATTTTTTTAAAAGTCCAAAGGTAAGAATAATGAAAATATTGGTCCAAGTTGAAAGGTGAAAATAATGTCTAAAGGAGAAAATAATGTCTAAAGGTGAAAATGATGTCTAAAGGTGAAAATGATGTCTAAAAGTGAAAATAATTGAAATATTGGTTTAAAAGTCCAAAGGTAAGAATGATGAAAATATTGGTCCAAGTTGAAAGGTGAAAATAATGTCTAGGGGGGAAAATAATGTCTAAAGGTGAAAATGATGTCTAAAGGTGAAAATAATTGAAATATTTGTTTAAAAGTCCAAAGGTAAGAATAATGAAAATATTGGTCCAAGTTGAAAGGTGAAAATAATTCTAAAGATAAAAATAATGTCTAAAGGTGAAAATGATGGAAATAATGGTCTAAAAGTCCAAAGATAAGAATATTGAAAATATTGGTCCAAGTCTACAGATGAAAATACTTAGACTTGGTATGGTAAACAAGAGGCTCATGGGCCTTAACGCTCACCTGAGGATATGGCCAACCTGAGGATATATCCAAAATCATTTGCAAACATAGATAAAATATTTTAATATACATGCCTACAAAAAAAGTTAATAGTTTTCAAGATTTGAGTCTTTTTATGCATCTATGACCTTGACCTTTAAACTTAAGACCTTGAATCTTATATCAGAATAATCGCCATATCAATTCTTAAAATAATCTAATATACATGCCAATACAAAAAGTTAATAGTTTCCAAGATAATAAACTATTTCAGTCTTTTAATGCACTCATGACCTTGACCTTTGAACGTATAATTAACAATTTCAGTCTTTTTATACACCTATGACCTTGACCTTTGAATGAATGACCTTGAGCCATATATCAAAATGTTTGTCATGTCAATACCTACAATATTCTAATATACATGCCTATACAAAAAGTTTATAGTTTTCAAGCTAACGCACAATTCTAGTTGTTTTTTTTAGCAAAAAATAACATTTCAGGGGCATCAACTCCTACATGCATTATCATACAGTTACGAAACTTTGTACCTTTTTACATTTTGTCCTGCTGAACATTTTAACAATGTGTCTCTTATAATTTGGAAGAAAATATCCTAAAACTGTACAAATTACAAACTAGGTCATGACCTTGAACTTTGACCTGGACCCCATTTTGAAGGTCATTTCAAGAAAAAGTCAAAACTGAAAACCCCATGTCAATATCTATTCATATAGTCAAGTTATAACAATTTGAAGCCATTTTACGAAATTTTTAAAATTAAACTCAAAAACGCGTAACCTAATTTCACGAAATGAACAATTTATAAGCTTAAGACCCTAGAGAAACCAAATATCACATCAGATTTTTTCTCCCATCTTTGCTTTTGGAGAAGAAGATTTTTTAAGTTTTTTGGAAGCATAGGTCACTTTGACCTAGTTTTGGGAGCCAGGACAACGTCATGAACAAATCTGAATTGCACTGGCCTTTGGCTCAGGTGAGCTAAAAAGGAAACAGTAAAAATCCTTTGTTATATGACATTTTTGAACTACCAGTACTTATTATCAACTGCAAGTGAAAACTCAGCAATAAAATCTTTGTATGTAATACAATTTGTGCATACATTATTCAAACATTTGGCTAGGCCTCTGGTACCCACCCGGATCTGATGAATACATTGTATATGTGTGTGTGCATTTTTAATCTTGATAATTCATCTTAACCAGTAAAGTCACCATGGTCATGTAATAACCTAAAAGTGCCTGCATAAATTTTATTTTTATAATAAAACCTCCATATTACACCAGTGAACAAAGTCTCGTAAAAACAACATTTTATATCTATTTTAGTCTACACAATGGATTGACAAGAAAAGAAAAATATTATTTTTGTGTATTTGGATTTACGTACTTAAGTTTCCTATATAAAACATTAAACCTGATCTGATATAGGCTGGCCAGTAACAAATTAAACGTTTCTCATATACTGACAGAAAACATAAAACAAGATTTGTATTTATTATATAAATGTGTACAGATCTAAGGCATTTAGAAGGTGTGGTTTTACAGTTAAATATTGAATTCATATTTGTAAAACAGAACATTAATTTTAAGAACAAAAATGTCACTAATGAATAAACATTTGTCACTAATGAATGAACAATGTCACTAATGAATGAACATTCTTTATTAAAATCATGCTATTGCAAAAACAAGGTATTAGGACATAAAAATCTATGATTTTGTGGGGAAAACCAGAGTGCTTAGAGATATCCATGCCTCTTTTTCAATATATTAAATTTATGAATTTATATATTATGTCCTGAATAAGACATCTATTCATCATCAGCCATAACACAATTCCAGCAGAGGAAGTTATCCAGGGAACTCGATATTTATCTTCCTATACAGAGATAAAAAGATGATTCCGATATTATGGAGCGGAGAGGTCAGTTCAGAGATGGTGGAGGAAACTGAAGTGCCAGAAAAAAAAACACAAACCATCAGCAAAGTGAACTGACACACTTCACACTATGACCTGTCCTGAACAGATCTGAACCTAGGCAGTGAGAGGCACTGTGATATATTAGTGCAGGCTTTGGACCACTTGGCCAATCAAACATAATGGAATAGACACAAACTGATCACAGGGTTTCCTTACTTCTTGATATTCAGTCAGAACATTTAATACCAAAATCACAACACATGAATAATAGAAAATTTTCTTTCAGTACTACCCTACTTACTCAGTGGTAAAGTGTTTGTACAAGAAAGGGAGGTCATGATTTAAACCCCACTTGGTCATTCATAAGACTTTTAAATTTGGGATACTGCTTCCTCACCTGGAGCTTGGTATTATGAGAATAGAGTATTGACTGATTCACCTGGTGTCAGGATAATGGACAGGGAGAGTTGTATGTTTGTTTGTGGCATACTGACTTGGTGAGCTAGTACATTAAAGTAATCCTTTAGTACCCTTTACAAGACAGACCACAAAACACACTTCTATATCTCACACATTAACAAACTTGTTTTTGCATTAATCCTTTGATTATTAACTTTCTTTCTTTGAGGTCAAATAAAAAACTGCTGATGTAAAGTTAAACAACATTACAACCAACCAGCCAACAATCATTTTTACAAACAAGCCCAGATATTCACATCTACAGTAATAAAATCTTAAAATCTGGAGATGATTCCCACAAATATATATTATATTATAAAAACAACAAACCTGTTTTGAGTGAAGTTTGTACATAACAGGAAGAAAAATAATATGTCCTTAAACAACTTTTATACAATACAATATCTGTATGATCAGAGGAAAACCCTACTTATAGACCTGACAGTATAATACAAGTTCAATGTTAATATATGTCACATTATAGAAAATACATATCGCCAGAATTTGTTTACTGGGATTCTACTTGAAAGTTGCAAATAAGGGATATGGTTGTTTGGTTGAGTTTACTGGTTGGTTGGGTGGGTGGGTTGAATACAGGAGTGTTGTTTGGTTGGTTGAGTTTACTGGTTGGTTGGGTGGTTGGGTTGAATACAGGAGGGTTGTTTGGTTGGTTGAGTTTACTGGTTGGTTGGGTGGTTGGGTTGAATACAGGAGGGTTGTTTGGTTGGTTGAGCTTACTGGTTGGTTGGGTGGGTGGGTTGAATACAGGAGGGTTGTTTGGTTGATTGAGTTTACTGGTTGGTTGGGTGGGTGGGTTGAATACAGGAGGGTTGTTTGGTTGATTGAGTTTACTGGTTGGTTGGGTGGGCGGGTTGAATACAGGAGGGTTGTTTGGTTGGTTGAGTTTACTGGTTGGTTGGGTGGTTGGGTTGAATACAGGAGGGTTGTTTGGTTGGTTGAGCTTACTGGTTGGTTGGGTGGGTGGGTTGAATACAGGAGGGTTGTTTGGTTGATTGAGTTTACTGGTTGGTTGGGTGGGTGGGTTGAATACAGGAGGGTTGTTTGGTTGATTGAGTTTACTGGTTGGTTGGGTGGGTGGGTTGAATACAGGAGGGTTGTTTGGTTGGTTGAGTTTACTTGTTGGTTTGTGGCATGTTTAATTAGGAAAAAAATTATTTTATTAAAGGAAAATAACAATTACTTTTAATTAAGGAAAACAAGTAATTTTAATTATTAATCAATCATTTCACAAATCTCTGTCGTGAGTTAGATTTGGTCAAGTGTTTTCAATTTGCTTTTATACTAAGCCAATGATAGATTAAAGTTATTGGTCTATGTACCACATTTACATCATCTGACATTGGACCAATCATATATATATATATATATATATATATATATATATATATATATATATATATATATATATATATATATACACACCAGTGTATATAATTTTTAATCATTGTGTCACTGTAACATCTTCTAAAACTAATGGCCTCAGTGGCCAAGTGGTCTAAAGGGTGCACATACCAATCACAGTGCTTCTTACTTCCTAGCTCTAAATCTCACTTCGGCAGATCAAAGTCTGAAAAGGTTTGCTTGTCACATGTTGCATGTTGGTAGTTACCTCCACTATTCAAGAACTAAGAACTAAATGTCTAGATATATAAGTGAATCTTGACTGGGGGGGGGGGGGGGGGGGGGGTTATGGGGGTTTGAAAAATCATTACTCCACTCCATTCCACATTTTGAAGTATATTTCAAGCCAAAAGGTAAATACTATAGATCAGGTAATTAATGACAAAAATAGACCATGAAAATCATAATAATAATAGTATACTAATGTCAAGACCTATCTTGTTGACAAACTGTGGACCTGAAACTAAAACTGTACTAAACAAGCATCAGATCAATTCTTATCATTTATCTATTCTGGACAACTTCATCTCTGATAATCTGTGATAAGACAACTTAGATATAAACTGCTGTACATTGTCATTTATTTAATACTTTTTCTCTCAAATTAATCTATAGCATAAAATTCTTAGGTCAGATTTATTCCAAAGAGGAACCAGAAGGACCTTTTTCTTCCATTTGCATCATCTAAAATTTAATTTGGATTGAAAAAGCTCAAAAATAATCATATCAAGCCATCTTGAACAGTTTTATCTAACAAAAATTTACATGAAACTTTACAGGGGGGGGTACAAAATTTAGTCCTACCAATGCATCATGACCACATTTAATAAGCTAGATTGTGTGAATACTCGTAATTGGTTCCCAGTGAAAATGGACTTAATATCGGTGTGTCAGTAATTGTATTAATCTTTGCATTCATTTACAAATCACTGAGATAAACATATCAAGTACAATATATTTCTTGATTTCTATAATCTGTAAGAAAGTGCAGAGAGGTTCAATGACCAATGAGTTAACATTAATGACTGATTTTCTAACAACATACTACTGTTCTGTTTCAAGGATTCAGTGACTGACCTGAAGGATAACAAACTTTCTTGAGAATGAGACTACATTCTGGATTCCATGGAACTATTCAGACTCCACTGAATTTTTCAGACTCCATTGAACTTTTTAGATTCCATGGAACATATCAGATTCCACTGAACTTATTAGATTCCATAAAACTTTTCATACTCTATTAAACTTTTCAGACTCTGTTGAACTTTTCAGACAATATTTTTCCATTCTTCCAAAATTGAATTTCTCTCAAGATATTCAGGAAAAGTATTTGTAATTTGAAACTTTGACAGCAGAAATTTCAGAGGAGGTCAATCTGTTTATTGAAAGTTAAAAAGTAGAATAAAATTACTGTATCTAAACCAAAGCTAAAAGGAAAATGACAGAACATTTTCCTGACAGTTAGAAATGGAATACATGTATTCTATACATATTCTGGAAAATATGAATTACTAGTAGTCATATTAGTTCCAGACTTTAGTTAGCAGACAAATGGAAGAGGAGAAGTGAGTAATGGTGTTTTACACCCCAGTCAAGATTCTTTCACTTATTTCGAGGTGGTCAGTTTTGGGATGGTGGAGGAAACCGGAGTGCCCTGAGAAAACCATCGACCTTTGGCAAGTGAACTGACAAACTTTTTTACACTAGGAACTGTCCCGAGTTGGATTGGAACACAGGCAGTAAGAGGCGATGTGATCCCTAAAATGCACGCTTTAGACCACGTGGCCATCGAGGCCCTGACAAATGAATTACTTATAGTTCTTCTCCAAGAGTTTGACCACTAACAGTATCTTAAATTTTTATTGGTTCAAATAACAAAATTCCAATGCTTCTCATTTATATACAAGATATAAAAACATTACATATATATCAGACATAAAACTTTTAAAGTCTCTGTCCGCTAGACAAGCCAAAATTTTTATAAAGTCCTTATAATCATGGCACTATACATTAGTACATTCACCTTATTACATGAAGTTTTATTTTATAAATTTATGCAAAATACAGGAAACGTTTCAGTTAGATAAGTGTTAAATCCAAAGAATAAGGAAGTGTTCTCTCAAGCTCAATTAATTAGGACTTCTCCAGACTGCTACTGTTGGTGGTGATTATCACACAGTGGTATTTAGGATGATTATGCAATATGGAAAAAGTTCATTCATTTGATATGAGGAATGTCTGATAGTTTGATAATTTTTATAAATGAAATTAGAAAACCTTTAGTTATGTATACATGATCTACAAAACTTAGATGAGTGTCATAAAAGTAGTATTCCCTCAAAATACTAGCTTTAGGCAACCAGTGATTTTGTTTGCCTAAAATAACTACTGAATAAAGGGTTTCCCCTTGAGAAATAAGACTAAAATTTCCCAATTTGACAACTAAAATTCCCCAAAAGGCAACTGTGACACACATTCAAATAGTTTAAGTTAAATCCAGTTGTCCAAAACTGTTCTGACAGACAAAAGATGTTAGATATTGTCACAATATAAAATCTTTGCAACGAATTTCAAAATTCTGAGCGTAATATGTGACATAAAAAGGGTCCAAATTTTCCCAATCTGAAAGGTGGAAGGTAGTTTTTAAAAACCATAGCAAAGTCATTGGCAACTGTCAGAATGTTAAAACTTAAAAATAGCAGAGTGAAAAAAATATACATGTACCATATATATATAAAAGATTCAGATGTGGTTGAAGCACTGGCTAGTCAAGTTAAAGTCTTGTTCTGGTACTCTGTCAGAAAGTTTGTAAAGCTGTTATATCTGGCCAAAAACAATAAAATTACAAAAAAAATTGCACTAAGGATGCCTTAGGCCATAATAAATTAATACCTAGATTTTCATCCCCGCCCGCCCCCTATTTTAACACCCGCCCGATTTATTTTATTTTCGGATTTTGAACTCGTGTCCGGTTTCGATTCCAGCTTTTATAACACATCTGCTCGCTCCATGGGCCTTAAGGTAATAAGTAAAAAATGACCGGTTTCCGATCGAGTTCTGCGTTGTAACAACGAAAAAAGAGTGTTTTGTGCTCCATGAGCCATAGGATTATACGTAGAAGTTGTTTGGTGTCCGATCAAGTTGCAGATGAATTTTCAAAAACGAAAGTATCGTGTTTCGCATAATGGTTGTAACATGGTATTTATTATAGCCACTGTAAAATCGGGCTTAAAAACAATCAAAAACTGGTATGGCTGTCAAGTTCCAGACACCATGACATTAATAGAATTAATGGTCGCACAAAACACGAGTTGACAGAGTGTAATCCTACCACAAAAGTCAGAGATGTTTCATTTTTGGGATCGTATATTGAATTCAATCAAGATGAGACTGGTATTGTGGTTTCTGAAAGCTCGGCAAAGTTGATGCTGAGAAATAAAAATTAAAAAATAAAATCCGTCCCCCCACCCCCGTTTTGAAAAAAAATTGGATGAAAATCTAGGTATTAATTTATTATGGCCTTACAAAGACAAATAAAATCATCTAAAAATTCAAAGTGGCATTTAGTCTCAAAGTATCAAAGGTTAACAACAAGAATATCTTTGTATCTTTACTATAGGTGTTACAACAAGAATATCTTTGTATCTTTACTATAGGTGTTACAACAAGAATATCTTTGTATCTTTACTATAGGTGTTACAACAAGAATATCTTTGTATCTTTACTATAGGTGGTACAACAAGAATATCTTTGTATCTTTACTATAGGTGGTACAACAAGAATATGTTTGTATCTTTACTATAGGTGTTACAACAAGAATATCTTTGTATCTTTACTATAGGTGTTACAACAAGAATATCTTTGTATCTTTACTATAGGTGTTACAACAAGAATATCTTTGTATCTTTACTATAGGTGTTACAACAAGAATATCTTTGTATCTTTACTATAGGTGTTACAACAAGAATATCTTTGTATCTTTACTATAGGTGTTACAACAAGAATATCTTTGTATCTTTACTATAGGTGGTACAACAAGAATATCTTTGTATCTTTACTATAGGTGGTACAACAAGAATATCTTTGTATTTTTACTATAGGTGTTACAACAAGAATATCTTTGTATCTTTACTATAGGTGTTACAACAAGAATATCTTTGCATCTTCACTATAGGTGTTACAACAAGAATATCTTTGTATCTTTACTATAGGTGGTACAACAAGAATATCTTTGTATCTTTACTATAGGTGTTACAACAAGAATATCTTTGTATCTTTACTATAGGTGTTACAACAAGAATATCTTTGTATCTTTACTATAGGTGTAACAACAAGAATATCTTTGTATCTTTACTATAGGTGTTACAAGAAGAATATCTTTGTATTTTTACTATAGGTGTTACAACAAGAATATCTTTGCATCTTCACTATAGGTGTTACAACAAGAATATCTTTGCATCTTCACTATAGGTGTAACAACAAGAATATCTTTGTATCTTTACTATAGGTGTTACAAGAAGAATATCTTTGTATCTTTACTATAGGTGTTACAACAAGAATATCTTTGTATCTTTACTATAGGTGTTACAACAAGAATATCTTTGTATCTTTACTATAGGTGTTACAACAAGAATATCTTTGTATCTTTACTATAGGTGTTACAACAAGAATATCTTTGCATCTTCACTATAGGTGTTACAACAAGAATATCTTTGCATCTTCACTATAGGTGTTACAACAAGAATATCTTTGCATCTTCACTATAGGTGTTACAACAAGAATATCTTTGCATCTTCACTATAGGTGTTACAACAAGAATATCTTTGTATCTTTACTATAGGTGTTACAACAAGAATATCTTTGTATCTTCACTATAGGTGTAAGGATAGTGCTTGATAAGAGGAGAAATACTTTCTTCTTAGATATAAAAACCTTCTGAAATCTACGAGTCAACAAATAGTAACAAAGTTACACCTGAAGTGGTGACAGCAAGATTAACCCTGTACTTGTAGAGATCATATAAAGATACAAATACTTCCTGAAACAACACAAACATCTGGTCTTCAACTCTTATACAATGGCATAACTAGAGCATTAAGGTACTAACATACATTTTTACACACCTGAATCAGGTAAGAACATAAATTACAGGTGTATTATGATTTATAAACACATAAGTCTTATCGGGTCACTGTTTACACCTTGTTTTCAAATTAAGATTAAAATCAGATTTAAAATTGAACTGATGGGTATAAACAAAAGAATGTGATGAAAAAAGCTTAAATCCAAAACAAACACTAATCTCCATTTCGAATCAAGTGTTGTCTGGATATTTTTATTGCCAATTTTTATCTTTTACCAACAATCAGGACCTTTAGAAGTTGGCTGCAGTGGCAAAACAGTTAAGGTGTTGGTCTAAATCCCAAGAAGGAATGTCACTGGTGTGGGTTTTGACACAAGGTTGACTGCAAGTGAGAATGTGTTTTTTTCTTTGTCAAAGGTCCTAACTGTTTGGCTTGTCATCAGTGTCACAGAATGAGTGGTATACTGTTTATCTGCAGTATTGTTAATAAGTGCACTGGCACTATAAAAGTTGTTGTAAGTGGGCACCTGTACAAAGTTAATCATAAAAACAAACACAAAACTTATACACCACAAAACTTGTGTTTAGATCAATGCCTGAAATTAATGAAAGAAAAAAACCTGCCTCATCATGAATATCTCAAAAGTTGCTATGTAATGTAACACAATATTCAACCATCCAACGTAGGACCTTAGAATGCAAACTTTAACATTGATGCTGTTAAAGTTGATATTGCATGAGAAAGAATCCTTATTGTTGTAAACTCACTGCATGAATTTAATTTCTATAAAAGCTGGCGAAAGTTAAAACATGATCCTGCATTAAGCTTCAAGACTATCGTGAAAAATACAACCCATCAAATTGCCTGAATTCTGCTTGGAATTAAAAAAGTAAAGCAAGCATTATATCCAATTATATTTGTATATCAACCAGGAAATCCAATTACATTCCCTGGAAACACAAGATTTTTCAAGATACCATAATGGTCGTATTTATTGTAAGTTATAATTTTATTAACAAATGAAGCAGTGGAGTGGTATACCCATACATGTATTAAAATATGAATTAAAACTTCAACATATATGCAATATTTTAATGACGTTGAATATATGACCTGTTATATTGGGTTTTTTAATGACCTTGAATATATGACCTGTTATTTTGGGTTTTTTAATGACCTTGAATGTATGACCTGTTATATTGGGTTTTTTAATGACCTTGAATGTATGACCTGTTATATTGGGTGGATGTATATCAGGGAAGTCTATGTGTATTAATTATTACAATTCCCTGTGCGCTGGCGGTAATAAATTAAACCTACTTGTAAGGTTTTGGCTACTTAGATGTAGATCAGACATTTCTAAAAACAGGAAACTCAACTTCCGCACACGACTACAAGCTGTATAGCTCATGTCCTCCTCAAAAATCTTATCTCCAAGATTAAATCTACCCATACTGGAGTAAAATTGAACTCCAAAAAACATTGAAATATTTCAAATACGAATAAAAATCTGAACAAGAGGAACACTTATGTCTTCCTTCACAGAAATATCACATGAAAAATATCAGAAAAGAAATCTGATTGTAAAGGACAGTGTGAAAGAAAAATAAATTTAAGAAACGTGAAAAATGTACTTGACCTAGTATATACCAGAAATGAAATTCGACTACAATGGGTATGTATCCTTGAAAAGGATTTTTAAAAACATGTACATGACATGTCAAATATCAGAAATGAAATCTGACTAATCGGCAGAATTCTTTCTTGAAAATATATATACTTGTGCATAAAACCAAAATCAGTTACAACACAAAATTACTCAAATGTAACTGAAATGATTGGAGCTGCAAAATACCAACGATAAAATATAAATTTCTTGTGATGCAGTAAGGTTATTTACTGACTCAATCAGGCTTATTTAAATCCTGTGTTGTTAGCAATTAAAAAATACTGATGAGATAAAATCCCCAAATATAAAAAATTTGTAAGGAATTTACAAGCCAACTGCAGTTAAAAACATTGTAAGTTGTAATTAGATATCCAACCAGATATAATGGTGACAAAGTGCACAAGGTGAAATATAGGCTATAGCAGGTAGAAAATGTACTTTCAACATTTTATCTAAGAACATACTTATTTAAAATGCTCTACATTCTAATCTCTTGACCAACCCAACAAAATACAAACTAAAATTTATGAGATGTCCCCTGAAATTGAATAAATTACAAATTTAACTTTTTAAGTGAAAATCAAGGATAGACAACTCTAAAAAATTGGTAAAACATTTCAAAATATGAAGGATTGTCAATTTAGAAATTAAATGGGCAGGTGTACCTGAATATTGTGATTTTGATTTAAAAGGATATTTTCTAATTTTAAAAATAAAGATTGGAGCATCAAGAAATACTGTATATGATTATTATGCATGAAAAATGTTTACCATTTTATCTTAAAATCAGAAATCGGAATTTATTAATCTGTCAGATAACGTCAAAAGAATCAGAATTGACCACACGATTACACATCTAAAACCGTTAGTTACGCGTTTACTGTCAAAAATTTTCTTTTAAAACGACATGTAATTGCACATTATTTAAGCCATGAGCAAATACACTATTTATTCTAAAATTTAAGGCCACCAAAAACCGGTAAACCCACCCTGTCACATTGATAATTCATTAGACGTTGTGTTAATATCTGGAATACGACATGTTGCAAAAATAATTAACGATAACTTACTTACCAATATATTTCAGATAAGAATATCTGGACTACATAATTAATCTATTGTTATAATCAAGACAATGTGTGATTAAACCCTCACTTCCGTCTTATAGAGGAGTATTCCAGGCAGATGGTGTATATTGACTCATTACTGTCTAAACAAGTGCCCTTTCAGGTCACCACAGTGCTTGAAAGTAATGACAGAAAACACGAATGACAAACTCACTACAATGAAAGCGTTTAAACGAGTCTGACTATTTATAATCAATAGAGATTTTTAACGGTTCTTGGCAATACAATTCACTACACTTTTGATAATTTTTGACATTGTTCTCAAGCAAAAATATCAACTAAGAATGATAAAACATGGTAAAGAGATAAATTTGGATTTTCTAAATAATTTTTAGACGAATTCTATTCTCCTACTAGTTCTACTGTAAGGTATAATGTTTCCGAAGTTATTTCAAGACATAAACTTTGTAATAATTAAAATAACTATATCCAAAATAGGCCTATATTAATCTCGGTGAAATATTAAGATCAATTACAGTATCATTATTTTTTGGAATTGAAAGCTGAACAAAAGTAAAGATTTATCGCCAATTCATTGAAAGCTGAACAAAAGTAAAAATTTATCGCCAATGTCTACGATTTTTTTAATATCACGGGGAAAAGAGGATTGCATATATGATCTGCAAATTGTTCAATAAAAGTGATGTCCCAGTTTATAAAGATAGGAAATTTTATCTTCTTCAAAAATGTGTTTACACCGTCGCGACATTCTAAACAACCCAATATGTTTTAAAAATAGAAAATTTATATCTAAAAAAATTTTTGTTTAATTTGCCAGAATATGGTCTCGTTTAAGCTGTGTATACCTTAACTGGGAGGTCAAAAGGACACCAAAATCGTCATTTTGGTTCATATGGCTCGTAAAAGTACTGTTTAACCGTGTTTGCTTCATTATTATTGGTGTTATCACGCCTGGTTAACGCATTTTTAGACGGCAAATAAATCGTTTCTTATAAAATCTCATTTGTTTATGTTTTTTTTTGGTTACTTCACCTTCAGTGTATCGTTCATGTTCTTTAGCTATCTTTCTTTCGTTACAATGTTTTATCCAACTAATACTTTTCTGAAATAATAATAATAATAAAGTAAATGAAAATAAGATAGACGAGTGTAAGTCGATGTTTGGAGTTTATCTTGATGTCCTTTCGCACTTGTTTTATACAACGCTTGTACCACTGTTTTCTATATATATTTTTTTTTATAGTTTCACGTAAACATACTTAGAACACCTGAACTCACCACAATCGTAACAAAATAAATAAATTGATAAATGAATAAACAAATAATTTTTTTTTTTTTTAAATTCAAAATTCCCACTTTTTTTTACAAGATTAAAAAAATTCGTAAATAGAAAGTTAATTTTTTTTTATTTATTTATTTTTTTTATTTTTTTTTTTTTTATTTTTTATTTTTTTTTTTTTGCTATCATTCTTAGAATCGTACAAGTTATCTCCCATTAGCCATTAACTAAATTGAGTCAACCATACTGGGCAATTTTGCGGGAACTACATCGTGAGACGTGCGAATGTGTTTTATGGTCTACTTAGCGCCCAAAAGTCGACCTAAGATACATGTATAAAGAACCAAAATCTAAATAATATTTGAGATTGAATCTTACCAAATATCGGACACCTACTCGCTTTCCCCGGGACCTGAGGCGAATTTACTACTACTACTGGTCCATAAATTGTTTGTCACATTTTTCCCCTCCTTCTTCTTCTTTTCTTCTATTTTTGTCAAAACTTTCCTCACTAGTAAAATAAAAATAACAGTAAAATAAAAAAACATTGACCTAACCAAAGTCTATTTTCAAATGTAAAATCTTCTCCCAGTTCTTCTGTACATGAAATAGATTTTGAAAAAAAAGTTGAAATTTAACAACTAATGATCCAATTGAGCCTCACCCAAGATTACACTGGGGGGGGGGTATTTTAAGTTTAATAAAGGTCAATTAATTAATATGCAAACAAAATTTCCTTACTAAATGGTGTTGGATTTAAAAGAAATCGATGTCCAAAGATGCAATAGATATAGTTAAAAATGTTTTATTTTTTTCAATAAGAAAATATGTAGGAAAGAGCCATAAGTTAAAAATTGGGTGTTCATTGTTGTTCGGATTTTTCAAGGTGTGATCATCCTGAATATTCAAATCATGACATCATATCTTATGTTGTAAACTAGGAAGGGATATTTGAGACAAATTGAATTTGTTATATTTAAAAAAAAATTAAAAATTTATATACATAGAATTAAAGAAACTCTTTGAATAAGGCCACTGCGGTAGCTTAGTTGGTAGAGTGCTCGCTCCGTAAGTGGAAGGTCGTTGGTTCGAACCCCGACCGGGTCTGACCTGAAAGTGGGTAGTGACTGTTCTTACGCCAAGCACTCGGCATTACGAAATGAAAGTCACGGTTCTTTCGGATGGGTACTTAAAATAAACTAGGTCCCGTTTCATGGCAGACATGGCACGATAAAGAACCCTGCTGTAAATAATGCCATCAGCGCAACGCACAGGCAAAATTCTGCACTTTCGCCTATAGCTGGCGACGTCTCCATATAAGTGAAATATTCTTGACTGGGACGTTAAACACCATTACTCACTCACTCACTTTTTGAATAAGTCTGTTTATTTTTTCTCCATTAGGTCAGTAAATTTTACATGGATTTTTTTTTACCTTTTTTGAATGATTTTGTTTAAATATAGAATTTTGTTCTCCAAATATGTATATGACAATCAATTATGGACTGATAGTAATTGAGCTGCACAACCCGCTACATTAAAACCCTATGTTGTTCCGACAATAACGGCTTTCTTGTACAAATTTATTTGTCCATTATGTGCTTAGTTGTGGCTTTTAACCAGATGAGCTATATTAAGCCTTGTGATGAGTTTATTTCAGGTACCCTTGATTACATGATCACTTTCTCTATTGTCTGAGTAAACCTCATATTTTACTTATATTCGTACATCATGTATATCTATAAAACACAAAGGAAATCATGAACAATTCGTTTGTACAGACAGCTTTTATATATTTTTTATTCAAATTAGGTAAGTAACTATTGATAAGAAGAAGGGGACATGTCTAAGGGTGAGACAAGGATCAAACATAATGCAACACTTACTATTGACCAGATATTTGACAACCTAGTTATTCAGATACCTCGTCTGGTATTCAGATTAACAACACCAAAGAGCTTGGCCTCAGTGACCATTTGGTCTTTGGGGGACAGAATCGAGTGGTTAAGGGGTACGCCTTTTAACCTAAGGTTTCTACCGGCTGCTACTAATTATAATGACTTGACACACACAGTATAATTGACTAAGGTACCCGCGAGTGTATTAATTGGTTGGTTGTATGTTGTTTAACGTCACATCAACAGTTTTTCAGCTATTCTCGATTAAAGCAAGATTATTAATCTCTGATGATTAGAAGAATTGTGTGTATGCGTGAAATGTGCGAGTGTGTTTTATAGCCTGTTGTATACCAGCGCGCGCTTAGGACAACATCCCGCTTTGGAGGCGAGTGTAATTAGTGTCTACTAGATTATTTTTACAGACACCCACACACCACACGAACCTATAGTTAAATCCGTCTTTGAGATTAATAGTCAAGAATTGCAAAAGAGCCTGCTGATATGACGCAAAACAACAAGTATCTCCCACACGTCTAAAGAAAGACAACCCGAACAAATTAGCAATTCTTGAGTTCAAAATATGTATATTTCCACTGGATTTTCACCACAATGATTTAAAATTTTGGAAAACAATCGATTTTCAATTCAATATTTTGGTCATATTATTAAAGTATTACTTGTGACAACGTACAAGCAAATGAAACAGATGAAAATCTTACCCCTGAGACTATATTATTTTTACTACTGATCTAAAGTGTTAAGCGGACACAAATTTTCATTTTCAGATAGTTTGGTAAATTTAAAGATTCTAAATGATAAATTTCAGAATGATTTGTTTCGTATTTTGTTTTCTACAGAATAATAAAATATGTGACAATGATGGATAATTATAGAATTTTTCTCTTTGAATGGCGTTTTTCAGTTTCCGTTTGGCACTTATAATATTTGTCATTATTTTTTCTTTCTTCTTTTCTTTCTCTTTTTTATTTCGATTGCTAAACTGATATTAAGGTTTAAATTTCGAGTTTTCCTCCGTATCCACAATCTTTGTCTTCAAAATGTGTTCGGATACCAAAGTAACGTGTTGAAAAATCATCTTTGATATACAAACATAAATCTTGTATGTCTGTGACAGAACATGTACACGTCTTATCTATTTCTGATATTTTTCGTCTCGAAATAACATTCTGAAGTTTTAAAAATTACCTCTTTTAATATTTGTTCATTTGACATTTTTCAAATAAAACAACTTTTGTTGTGGATCATACTTGCCTTTGTGGTGATATCTACAACTTTTTTCGGGATCATATTTGCCTTTATGATGATATCTAATACTTTTGTTGTGGATCATATTTGCCTTTGTGGTGATATCTACAACTATTGGACTGGATCATATTTGCCTTTGTGGTGTTATCTACAACTTTTGTTCTGGATCATATTTGCCTTTTTGGTGATATCTACAACTTTTGATCTGGATCATATTTGCCTTTGTGACGATATCTACAACTTTTGATCTGGATCATATTTGCCTTTGTGGTGATATCTACAACTTTTGTTCTGGATCATATTTGCCTTTGTGATGATATCTTCAACTTTTGTTGTGTATCATATTTGCCTTTGTGGTGATATCTACAACTTTTGTTGTGGATCATATTTGCCGTTATGATGAAATCAACAACTTTTGTTGTGGATCATATTTGCCTTTGTGATGATATCTACAACTTTTGTTGTGGATCATATTTGCCTTTATGATGATATCTTCAACTTTTGTTCTGTATCATATTTGCCTTTGTGGTGATATCTACAACTTTTGTTGTGGATCATATTTGCCTTTGTGGTGATATCTACAAATTTTGGACTGCCATATTTGCCTTTGTGGTGATATCTACAATTTTTGTTGTGCATCATATTTGCCTTTGTGGTGATATCTACAACTTTTGTTCTGGATCATATTCGCCTTTGTTATGATATCAACAACTTTTGATCTGTATCATATTTGCCTTTGTGGTGATATCTACAACTTTTGTTCTGGATCATATTTGCCTTTGTGGTGATATCTACAACTTTTGGACTGGATCATATTTGCCTTTGTGGTGATATCTACAACTTTTGTTGTGGATCATATTTGCCTTTGTGGTGATATCTACAACTTTTGGACTGGATCATATTTGCCTTTGTGGTAAAATCTACAACTTTTGTTGTGGATCATATTTGCCTTTGTAGTGATATCTACAACTTTTGGACTGGATCATTTTGGCCTTTGTGGTGATATCTACAACTTTTGTTCTGGATCATATTTGCTTTTTTGGTGATATCTACAACTTTTGTTCTGGATCATATTTGCATTTATGATGATATCTGCAACTTTTGTTCTAGATCATATTTGCCTTCTTTGGGTTAAAAATCAAAATTTTACACAAGGGTATTTCTATATTATCATATAAACAGTATGTATAAAGCATAATTTATCGAAAATTTTGTCTCGCGCATAACGTATTGGTATATTGCCTCAATATCACGATTCAGGCTTTTATTTCGTATAGCGTATCGCTACTTTTTTTCTCGCGTATAACGTATAAATTGGTACTTTGCCTCAAACTTATCTTATGGAAACTTTAGTCTCTTGTATAACATATTGCTACTTTTGTCTCGGGAATTGGTACTTTTGTCGCGAAAATAACGTATTGATACTTTTGTCTCGCGTTTAACGTATTGATACTTTTGTCTCGCGTTTAACGTATTGATACTTTTGTCTCGCGTTAAACGTATTGATACTTTTGTCTCGCGTTTAACGTATTGATACTTTTGTCTCGCGTTTAACGTATTGATACTTTTGTCTCGCGTTTAACGTATTGATACTTTTGTCTCGCGTTTAACGTATTGATACTTTTGTCTCGCGTTTAACGTATTGATACTTTTGTCTCGCGTTTAACGTATTGATACTTTTGTCTCGCGTTTAACGTATTGATACTTTTGTCTCGCGTTTAACGTATTGATACTTTTGTCTCGCGTTTAACGTATTGATACTTTTGTCTCGCGTTAACGTATTGATACTTTTGTCTCGCGTTTAACGTATTCATACTTTTGTCTCGCGTTTAACGTATTCATACTTTTGTCTCGCGTTTAACGTATTCATACTTTTGTCTCGCGTTTAACGTATTGATACTTTTGTCTCGCGTTTAACGTATTCATACTTTTGTCTCGCGTTTAACGTATTCATACTTTTGTCTCGCGTTTAACGTATTGATACTTTTGTCTCGAGTATAACGAATTGAGACTTTTGTCTTTTGCGTATTGATACTTTTGTCCCAGGTATAAGGAATGGGTACATTTGCGTCGAGTGTAACGAACTGAGGCTTGTCTCTTGTAAAGCGTATCGAGACTTTTGTTTCGATTATAAGGTATTGGAGCTTTTGTTTCGGGTATAGCGTATTGATACTTTTGTCCCAGGTATAAGGAATGGGTACATTTGTGTCGAGTGTAAAGAATTGAGGCTTGTCTCTTGTAAAGCGTATCGAGACTTTTATTTCGATTATAACGTATTGGAGCTTTTGTTTCGGGTATAGCGTATTGATACTTTTGTCTTAAATATCGCATTGATATTTATTATTCTTGCATAACGTATTAACATTTGCTCTGAATATAATTAAGTTTTAGGAATATAAAGAAATCCTTTTGTCCATCTTTTCGTCCGCAGGTCTGAATGCCTTCGTTTAGTATCTGTTTATAACGATCAAATCCATCGATGGATTTTGGTCAAACTTGACACACATGTATATCATCGTAAGACTATGTGTGTTGTATTTAGGTCAAGGAGATATTTGTCTCTCGAGAGACTAATTTAACCTGTTATTGTAGGTGAATGTTCCTGGTGTTATGAATGTACTTCTCTAAATCAACGTTGGTGTACAAAACATTTTATTGACACAGATGAAGGTTATGACAGGAATCATTTAGTTAACTGCTCCAAACATTGTATGAAGGTGATAGCACGTGTTGGACAAGATAGATGTAAGAATAATATTGTAAACGTTCTAATTTTAGTGTGTACTAATTTTAGCGCAATTTACATTCTCGGCTAATTCGCCGCGTGGATTTAAATTAGCGCAAAACAACTTTTAAGAAACTGACTATAAGTAATAAAAAGTTTTTTTTAAAAAAAAAATAGGTGTACATGTATTTAAATTAGCAAAAAAAAAAACGCTAAAATTGGTACGTTCACAGTAGCATACAAAATGATTACTGTAATTAAACTTCCATCATCAAGCATACGGAATACCAATGGGAATTAATTGTGCTCATCTCTACTTGTCTTGCAGGTTTGCTCTTTTACTGTGTCGGGCTACAACGCTTCCAAATTAGGAAAACAAGATCACTAATTGTTTGATGGATGCAACATTTAAAAATCTAAGATCTATCTGTTATGTTCATTAGAGAGGGTTTCACAGTTTCTTCATTTGCAAATGGAGTACTACTTTGTCTTAGGATGGGAAAGTAACGGAAACCGAAGCACCGTTTAATTTTCATATATGTATTTCAAGTGTTGTTGTTGTTGTTGTTGTTGTTGTTGTTGTTGTTGTTAATGTAGATTAGTCATTTGCTGAATTAAAAGTAGAATAATGTCCTTTACGTCTTCTTTTTTCAGATTTTTACGTCAGAACATGTGATGTCACGGGTGGAAGTCCGGATACATGTCACACCGGAAGTTTTGTTCTAGGTATTCCTGTAAGCACGGTTTGTGTGTGTTCTTCAGACAGATGTAACGGGACGTTTATATTGATTCCAACACGATACGTTCTTATCCTGGTTATATTTCTACTCCTGTTTTATAATAAAAATAATATTACATAATACTTTATTTGATTTGATTTAAAAGGGTCTCAGTAAAGAATGTTTCACTTATTTTGAGAGGTCACCAGCTATAGGTGAAGTGGCAGAAATCTTGACCTTTGCAGTGCGCTTAGTGCAGTGTGTAGGGAGTGTCTTTAGCGTGCTACGCCTGCCGTAACATGGGACTTTTGTTTTTAATGGTCTCATTCGAAGAACCCATTTTTTTCTAAATGCCGAGTACTTGGCTAAAGAACAGTCATTTCCTATTTTAAGTCTTGGTCAGACCTGGCCGGGGTTTAAACCCCGACTTCCCACATAAGAAGCGAACTCTACCAACTGAGCTACCGTAGAGGTTTATATTACATGTTTTACTACTCAATTTATATGACTCAAGGGGTTGGCTGGTTCGTTGGTAATCTTGTTTTATGTCAAATCATTTTTTTTAGCTATTCGCGACGAGAGCAAGTTTATTAATGTCTTAGGATTTTAGTGCATGCATGTCTGAGACTCCGAGATGTGAGAATGTGTATTATGGTATGCATTCTATTATCGCGCACTCGTGGCGGCTTTCCGTTAAGGTGCTAATGTACCGAGTCATTATGCTACAGACAACATACCACTTCCTCGGTCACATTATGCCCCAAAATACAAACGTCAAGCGAAGAAAAATATCACCACTTAAGATCACTGCGCCTCTCGCAGCCTAGATTCAGATGCCATCCTTGGCAGATTCTTGTGTGAGAAAATATCTTTTCACTTGTCGAAGGTCGGTGGTTTTCTCTGGAAACTCTTTTTTCCTCCACCATCCCAGAACTGACTTAGATATAACTAAATGAATTTGATTGAGATGTAACTCTCTTCTCTAGACTCCACTCTATATAGATGACCGAAGAACAATTCACTTTCTATTTTGTCTATAATATACTGATCATTTGCTTACAAATAAGTGAATTGTAGAACTCAGAAGGGTAATAGGTGTATATATCGAGAAGGAAGAAGTTTTAATATTTGACTATAGAAAGGGAGATAACTCCAACTCGCACTGACATTACAGAAGTTGGACATCTCATTACAATAAACATTTTGAGCGCATTGTAAGAAAAGAGGTAAAGGTGATTCAAACATTCAAATGTTTATAGGTTTTGGTTAAAACATTTCAACTGTATGCTATGATTTGGTTCAAGTGATTTTATACCTATCAACGTACCAGTTTGCAAGCTTTCCAAACTTGAAGATCTTGGTCAATAAACTTTGCAAACTTGAAGATCTTGGTCAATAACTTTGCAAACTTGGAGATTGGGTCAAAAAGCTTTGCAAACTTAAAGATTTTGGTCAATAAGCTTTGTAAACTTGAAGATTTTGGTCGATAAGCTTTGCAAACTTGAAGATTTTGGTCAATAAGCTTTGCAAACGAAGATCTTGGTCAATAAACTTTGCAAACTTGAAGATTTTGGTCAATAAGCTTTGCAAACTTGAAGATTTTGGTCAATAAGCTTTGCAAACTTGAAGATTTTGGTCAATAAGCTTTGCAAACTAGAAGATTTTGGTCAATAAGCTTTGCAAACTTGAAGGGCTTTGACAACTTAAAGATCTTGGTCATCAAGTTTTGACAACTTTGAAAAGTTGAACATTTTTGGTCAACAAGCTTTGCAAACTTGAAGATTTTGGTCAATAAGCCAGTTTGCAAACTTGAACATCTTAATCCGTGACAAAAGATGTTTAAACCATTTAATATTTAACATCGATGTGATGTTCAATAAGGGCTAGGGCCATCCAGCTTCACAAACTAGAAAAGGCTCTGCAACCTTAATGTCAAGTCCCAAGTTTACTATTTCTGAAACATACATAAGTTTAAGTAATAAGTTTACGGACAAAGGATGCCGAACAATGGACAAAAACTGACCATGAATTTTCGTCACATTTCTTGAGTTGAGTAATGGTGTTTAACGTCCCAGTCAAGAATATTTCACTTATATGGAGACGTCGCCAGCTAAAGGCGAAAGTGCAGAAATTTTGCCTGTGCGTTGCGCTGATGGCATTCTATAGCAGGGTTCTTTATCTTTATCGCCATGACACGGGACCTCGTTTATTTTAGGTTCCCATCCGAAAGAACCGTGTCTTTCATTTTGTAATGCCGAGTGCTTGGCGAAAGAACAGTCACTACCCACTTTCAAGTCTCGGGTCAGACCACGACCTTCTACTTACGGAGCGAGCACTCTACCAACTGAGCTACCGCAGTGGCCCATTTCTTAAAGAACTTGAATTTGAGATCTTTATATATATATAACCATAATGTACGGACTGTAAAAAATGAATCAATACTAATAAAAAAATAATAAACAAATAAAATTTTTTAAAAATACCGTGAAAGATCAGCAAATTTTTAACAGTTTAATAAAGAAAACCACAGAAATCAAAAAATTATGACAAAGATTCAGTAGGAATGATAATGAAACAACATTACGGAAAAAGTTTTTACGAAAACCAGCACAAAATACATACATACAGAAAAAATATATCAACCCCTCCCCCCCCCCCCCCCCCCCCCAAAAAAAAAAAAAAAAAAAGAGCTAAGATTTCAGCATTCAATAAAATGAGGGTACAGAACATGTAAATTAAACCAAAGATATTCGACAATAACCATGGAAGCGAAGTCAATAGCATTCTGTAACACGAGTCTTGGTTGTAAATTTGTTAAAAAATGCAAATTTACAATTTATAGAAAAATCAAGATATTTAGAAATTGATCATATGACATGTGATTAATATATATGATTGACTGTCTTACAAATACTCGCTGGCGGCAAATATTTCATAATATGGTACCCGAATCATCATTCAATGTCGTTGTACCCGTGACACACTTGGTCACCAATACCTGTAGCTAAAACAAATTTCAAGAAACCTATCACTTTTCATTGTAACATTATATTACAAACTTACACTTAGTGTTTCCTTGAAATCTTCTAAACTTTGATAAAATTTTGACATAAAGTGATTTAATATGTTTAACTGATGGCTTACTCTGTATAATTTTCCGTATTTTTTTTGCTCCTGGAATACTTTCTGCAACATGATAAAGAGGACAGGTTTTTTAAAAAATTCCCCAACACATCCCCTCCTTTCAGTTTTTTTTTCTTTCTTATGTGTAAATAATGATCTGTACATAACATAGTTATGTTTTTGACTGTAGCCAAGCCACAGTTTCTTAGTATTCCAAAAAAGATTGACATTTATGTATTGAATAATACTAAATTGGGGTAACATATGGAAATGAGAAGGTAGATTTCTTGATTTCTTGTTCATTTTTTAAAAATAGACAATATACTATTTTAGGAACAGTTTAAAAATATAAAAAAAAAATATATGCGGAAAAGACATCACTAGTTTTCAAAAATTTCACCAGTTTTTATAGTAAAAATTTGTTTAAAAGCTTCACAAGTAAAACAGAGTGTAAAGGGTCTCTAATTGTGTTTTAGTAATCTGTTGATTTTTCTGTTTGGTTAAGTACTACGTGTCAGTTTCTTCTAGAAAGATGGAAACTCAATCACGTGCTTAAAGACGAGATCAAAAACGTGCAAAGTCTGATTGAGCAAATACACGTACACTGAATCCTTGTTACCCCCCCCCCCCCCAAGTGAATTTTTAAAAGATAAAATTGACAGAAAAAATAATTATTTCTCCTTTGGGGTGCCTCTACCCATACATCCCACAAATTTCCAGCATGTACATAGTAAGTTGAGATTACTACATCAGAGTACCTCAGGAAATAACATCTAAAGGCAGGGTGCCTGCATGGTATCTTATTACACAGATAACCAAGTACATCCAACACACTGACTGACTAAAGTATATCCTGGTGTTCGCGGCTAGCTTCTCGTATTGATTTATACAGCATCTCAATAAAGAATTTGAGATTTTCTTCAGTATCTTGGCACTTGTCCGTGATATTATTGACTAGCTTTGTAAGCTTCTTAAATATTTGTGGGGAGCTGATCGATTGATATTGTCGGAGAGAGAGAGAGAGAGAGAGATTCTAAAAGAAATTTCCATATGAATCTTATCTGTAATGGTTTATTTTTTGTAAAATATGTTTTAATTACTTGCAAAAGACCTATACCCCTATAAACACTATCATTATGTTATCTCAACAAGGATAGATGTAATGATTACTAAATAAAAAATATTGTGTAATTAAAAAAGAATGAAATGACAAAATAGGAGATAAAGATCATCGGAATAAATGTATATCTGTGAAACTCGCGGACAATTTAAAATGTTCCTATTTTAGAAAATCTTAGAGGAAATTTAGTAAGTTGTAAGATGTGCAAGATCAATTTTTTAAAATGTCAGTTTCCAAATCGTTATCTGTGTTGTTTTTTGGAGTACGATGTGTATATCATATTTTGTTTTTAGAGTTTTTGAACGTTATATAATTCTTTAAAGAGCCTCAAATAAGTTCTTTATTTTTGTACTTTTTCTTTAAGTACATATATATAGATGAAAAACAAAACTTTGTTAAATATCTCGCAATGTAAACCGTAAATACTTTTTGTGTTTTTTATATAAAAAATCAATAATTAATATATCAATAAATAAAAACTACATCCGGACAGTCTTTTTTAATTTTTGAAATATTTTTAAAACTTATTTTATGTTTCATGTTTATATTTAAATCATGTACACATCACGCAAATTTTTTAAAAAATCATATGTACATTCCGCCTATTATTTACTAATAAACATATAAAAATATTTTTTAAATAAAAAAAACCGTTATTAAATATATTGATAATTGAATAAAATACCCTTACTTTCAGTTTTATTTATAACCGATAAAGTTACTTTCTGTTTAACAAAGGGGTACCCGCAGGGAGGCACCTGTCTACACTAAAAATATATGGCATACTTTAAGTCTATTAATATCCTACATATACATTAAACCTGAGGCAAGGTAATCTTTAAATCAATGAATTATAACTTATTGACGAAATTACCCGTCAATTTTTACTAAAAATATTTAAACAACTTGTAACTATACTGGGTAACCCCTTTACCCTGCCGCCAGAGGTCGCCAGTCGAACGATGCACACCGAACACACAGTAAATATGGCAGCACCCGATACGGACGTCCCCGTTCAACTCGATCAAAAGGAGACACCCGTACAGCTTACAGAGTTATCTAAAGACGTGAGTAGTACACGGGAATATTAATATACTTTATTGTAAGTTATTTTCCTGCTTTTTGGTTCAAGGAAATACGTGGTTGAGGAGAAATCTGTCGATAAAATCAGTATAAGGGGTAGGGTTTACTGTGTAACTCAACCAGATGTTTTAGTAATGCATGTTTTCCCATACTGATATATACCCTGGTGATACACGTAGCGAATTGTCAGCTCGCTCGCTTTGCATGCCGTTAGCTGGCTTGTTTAGACGCCCATTTTATCCACTAACAATTTCAATACACAATAAAACTTAATTATTGTTTACGCATTATTCTTGGAGAGGGTAATTGATCGGGTGTTCCGTTATACGAGATCGTTAGCCCGTGACTTCTCCATTTCGCAGCCATTTCGCTATGGAGGTCACTCATGCGTGACGTCAGAAGGCGGGGTCAACAACAATGTGGGTTGTAATGTTGAGAAACAAAATAATTTATCATGTCGACAGCTCAAAAGGATCAAAAACATAAAACAGTCATTTATGTACATCCTATTGTCGTGTAGACAAGTGATAGTAGATTTTATAGATAGGCATTAGGGTTTAAAGATCAGCAGTGTTACTTGTGTATTTCATCTGATTTATTTTTAAGTTGTCATAAGCTCCCATTTCATTGGTTCTTTTTAAGATAATTAATTTTGGAAGGAGGAAATAATTTACCCTCTCTATTCATAGTCTTATTTAAATTGATCTGCATGATTTTTGTCTTTTTTAAAAATATTATTTTAATAAAATCTGAAAGTTTTTATCTTTGCATCTTTATAGTTATCTACTGGTAATAACAAATTTTGATTTGAATAGTAATTTGCATGTATACATTATGCATAACTTCATAATTTTGATAATTAGAACTTTTATCTTAATTCTATTCTTTGATTTGTCATTATCAAAAAAAATATTTATAATATTTCATTTCATATTTAACTAAGTAATAATTTGAAATGATCATTTAGTACCATGTACATCTGTAATATAATGTAAATTTGTACAGGTGTATATTTCAAAATGATCATCCTCTAATGCAGACACATGGATCAAGTCTGGTGCAAATATTATCATAAATAAAAATCATGACCCTTAAATATATTACAGTAATATTTGATATAGACACCTCTCCATAAAGGATGTCTTTCCATAAAAATTCTAATTTTGTCAATAAATATGAAGCTCATTTGACACATATATGCTTCATCTTCTTCATTGTAAGATATGTATAATGTCTTCTTATTAAGACATTACTGTGAAATAGTACTTACAGTTATCTGTATTTTTAATGATAAAGATAAAATCTCAATATTAAGTATATCACGTTACTTAATTGTAAAACTAGACTGTCAAGTTTTTAACTATTTTATCAATCACTTAAATTTCCCTCAGGATGAATTAATCAGTTTTAGTCTTGGATGCCCAGGGGGTGTATCCACTCGACCCATTTTCTAATTAATACAATATTGACATCCATACATCATATCAACGAAGGCTACCCCACTGACAGATTATAAAAATTGCTTGTCAACAGGATGTATCAATTTGATTATTAATTTTTGAGTCACAAATTGATACCTTTATTTAAGACCAATCATTGTAGCTGAGAATGAGTTTTAAAGGTATATTTGGGCATATTGATCCCCCAAGGCATATATTTGGGCATATATTTACTTTTTTGTTAATCTTAGAAAAAATAATTAATAATAATAAACTTTTACAAGGGAAAACTGAAGGATTGTATTAGGAACTACCATATCAACAAAAGGACAGGACTTCCCCAAGCTACTGATTCAACATTTTTTTATGTTAAACCAGCTGAATCATATCAAATTTTCATTCTGTGTAAAATGTAAGAAAATTTAAAAATAAAAACTGCATGGTCAGCAGGTGGAATCTGGGTCCCTCCAATAGAGCAAGTGCTGCATTTTTACTGGCTCATGGTTAGCCCCCGTTCTAGAGCAAAAGTAGGAGCCAGTAATTAGCCAACATTAAAATTCAGGAGTAAATTAATAACAAACAGTATAAATAGTCCTCAAAAACAAAAAGTTTTGTCTGGCTTTAAATGAAAATGTCAAATGTTTTTGAAGAAAAAAAAATAGCTAAAATTATTATTTTAGAGTTATCAATTGGCTCAAATGGCAGAGCAACACCTGTAAGATAGTTAAACCCTTCCAGAATTTATGTTCTTATCATAAGGGGGAAATTTGCTTTTAATTTCTAATGCAAAAAATAATTAATAAAATTTTAAAAGAATATGAAAAGCTATAACTTGACACTTCCTTTATAGTTCAGGAAAATGAGAGTACATAACCATAACAGTTTTTATGAGCATATTTAGACTGTAGATAGATATGTGTTCTACATTTTATAATGGATTTAAAACAAAAAGGATTTCATTTATCAGCAGCATGTTACATTGTGATGTTTTACTATTTTGTCAAAGTAATGAATTTGCTAGAATACTTAGCCTGGTTTATTTATGTGGCTCAAATTCCCCAAAATAAAAATAGTTTTTCAGTGGCACCATGATCAACATCATGTGTCATTGAATAAATGTGCAAGTTTTATGAAAACCAACTCAAATGCCAAGTACAGATAAGATAAATTAGAATGCTAAAATATTTCCTATTGACCTATGGAGTTCACTCTCAAAAGATGACATCCACCAAGCATTTTCCTGTCATGCAACATATGATACAGCATCTGTCATATGAATGGTTATTAGATTGTTATGATGCAGTCTGTTGTGTATATATCTGATAATATCATACATAGGGTTTAAGTTGAGTCCCACACAGTGACTTAATGTCTGTCCTGAATTGCATCTTTTCTACAGTCTGTTAACTGAGACATAATTGTTTTATTATATCTTCTCTTGCTCAGTCTGTTTCAGTCATATCTCGTTGTTAGTATCCTTTGTGGCAGACATGGGATGCACATTTGGCTTTATTTTGTAGTCAACAGTGGCCAGGTGGTCTGATGTTCCCCCTTATAGACCACAGCGCCTCTAACTGCCTTGGTTTGAATCCTGCTCCAGTAAATCCTAGTGAGAAAAAATTTGTCATTTTGCTTGCAAAAGGTTGGTGGTTTTATCAGGACACTCTTGTTTCCTCCCCCATCTCTGACATGACTGTGTAAATATAGAATCATGACTTGGACATAACATACCATTACTTCACGCTTTACTGAACATGGAGACGTGGAACTATAGTTTTTGAGTCTCTCAATAAACCATTAATAGCTATTACTTTGATTGGAAAAGAATTTCAAGTTCTATGAGAGGTTCAAACCCACAACCCTTGACATTGACACCAGTGACACTACCACTTGGCCATGTCTGTCCTGTTCATTTTAGAAAGTAAAATCAATAATCTCCTAAGTTTTTGCTTTTTTCCTCTGAGAATAACAATAATCGGACTTGTGGGGATTTTGTTAGTTCTGTTTAAAGGTTAATCTTCCATTTTGTTGTGGTGTTTTACATTTAGCTATAGAAATGTGTTCCTTTTGTAAAAAGTCTTTGATTAAATTAAAAAAAAAATAAAAATAATAAAATTACAAAGTAAAAAATAGACAGTGAGAGAAAAAAAACCTTGATGAATTGGCTTCACTTACACATGATGTTGGTACAAGTAATGTAGTAATGAGAACATAACATATTATATTGAAGTTTATTTATAAAAGTTGTATACAATAAGTGTCTGCCAGGAAAAGGTCAGATTTCTAAGTATTTAAAAGCTATGTGTTTAATTTTACACCATATTCAGAAATTGTCAAAAGTTTGTCAAGATGTAATGAATGACAAGATAGAAAAGTAAATTGTATTACAAACTTAGAAATTGCATAATGTCTTAAAAGGGGAAATGATGTTAATTGAAGAATTTGTAGAAGGGAGTGTTCGGGGAAACAATGTTAATTCAGGAATTTTGTAAAAAGGGGGAACAAGGTTAATTCAGGGATTTGTAAAAAGGGGGAGCAATTTTAATTTAGGAATTTTGTAAAAAGGGGTGAAAGGATCTTAATTCAGGAATTTTGAAAAATGGGAAAGGATGTTAATTGAAGAATTTGTTTATCATGTTTTTTTTACAATACATACATCTTTTTCTTCTCATATAATTTGTATGCAAGACTTGTTATACTATCTGTTTGTCTATTAAGAACGCATGGTATGTTTTAGTAGATTTTATATGTAAAATAATTATGCTGCATAAATTACATTGAGTTTATATATATATATATATATATTGTTCTTCTTTCGTGTTTAAAAAGAACTTACATTAATATGCATGAGTGAATAGAATTTGCCATGCATGGATAACTTTTGTATGATGAAATGCTACATATATGTATGTTATAGGTTTGTTGGAATGGAGTTTACATTGGTATGCATGTATGTTGTTTTACTCTCCTTGTACATGTAACCTCAGTTAGGCTTGCGGCGGCAATATGTGACGTGTAGAATGGTACAAAGATTGGTAGTCCAACAGATATCATCTATCCTCGGTGGTGAAGGGAATTGGTGAATGGGTACCTGTCATTTTGTTACAAGTTGTTTTTGATGTACATAAAATAAAATTGCAAGTAAAGATTGTAGAAGGACTTCTGTTTGTATCTTCCTCTGAAATTATAATTTCCACTGAAAAAATTAAAAAAAAAATTAAATTAAGTCATTTTTTAACTTTGAACGTTATGATAAAAATATCCAATGTTTAATGTCAAAATTAAATGGGGGAGGTTACAATAAGAAGTCTTACCAAGATTGTTCATTATATGAGGAAAATATAATGATTACCACTATACTGCCACTGGTAACACAATTTACACCTGAATTAATTACAAAACTAACTTTGTTGTATATGATACATTTACCTGATATTTCAGGTATTTAGCAGTAAAATGATAGATCATTTTCTGGTAAGGTAATCTGTGGAATTTAAAAAAAAACTTTTTAAATGTTTAAATTTTAAAGTGTTTATATTTAATTTTCTCTGAATTTAGCTATTAATGAACAATCTTTTGAAGATACATTCCCAAAATTAAAAAAAAAATTGATTAATTGTTTTCAGAGTAAACAACAGTTATGAATAAATCATTTTTATGGTTATTTTCAGTAATTTTAATTTGTCATTTGATTTTTACAAGAAGTATAAATTATTGTATCATTCTCTCATCAAAGCTTGATTATAGACATGTTGATATTTAAAGCCTTATATAGTTATAATAGCGCTCATTGTATTATAGCAACTAATATATAGCATTTTAATAGTCGCAATATAATCATAGTTTTTGGCAAATGTTATATCATATGCTTTCATACTGTCTATTCATTTGGGTTTGACCAGTTACCTCCCTTGCCAGCATTCATATAGACCATGCTCATAATGTGAGATCTATGCTGGTACATTAATACATGTATCTATTTAATGTACAGATCTCTGAAGCATAGCTAAGATCAAAAGGATATAAACTTTCTGGTAAAAAAGGTCAAGATCAGAAGGTCTAAAGTATTGATGTTAAAATCAATTTATTTCTTTTCGATAAGTGGCCCCATGATCTAGTTGTGTAAAACTGGTTTGCTGGATGGTCTTTATTCTACAGTTTGGTCTATAGCGGCTTAATCACAATTCTGAATCGAATCTCATTTGAGCCTATTGTAAAGCATTTACCAATTAAATTGCCTAAGGTCAGTTGTTTTATCCAGGCATTCTTGTTTTTTCTTCTGCCTAGACATTTAAAAGAATCCTGACTGAGATGTAGAACATCAGAACTCCATTCCAATTCACTCAAGAAAACCATCTCCTAATGTACAACCACTACCTTAGCTCAGTTGGTAGAGTGCTCGCTTTGTATATGGTTCAGCTGGGTCTGACCAAGACTTGGAAATAGGTAGTGACTGTTCTCGCCAAGCACTTGGCATTTAGAAATGAAAGTCACTGGGTCTTACGGAGGAGACCTTAAAAACATATGTCACATGTCAAGGCAGTTCGTGGCATGCTAAAGAACCCTCCCTGCACATTGCCCTAAGCACTGTAAAGGTAAAAATTTGTCACTTGACCTATAGCAGGTGACGTCTCTATACAAATGAAATATTCTTGAGTGAGATGTTAAACCCATTAAATCGAATCAATCAATCAATCATAGTATACAATATACTAACTTTTTCTGACAGTTACATGATACATATAAAGATTTCATGAAGTTCTCCATTTATAACTGATTTTTAACCTTCATTTCTCTAGTTTCTTATGAATATGTAAACCTATTGTCTGGGGAAAATTGCTTTTTGTTTTATAATTTGCTATAATTTATAACGGCATGGTGGAGTTAAAAATATCCTAACCCCAAACATTTTCATTTTTGACATGGATTGATTTGTGCTTTACCTGACATATTACATTGTATTAGTTCCTTGTTAGTTAAGTATTTATGCTACTTATTAACAGTGTCAAATAATGCTTGTGTTCTTATTTCTTATTGTCTTAAGTTCTATTTGTACAGTATCATAGCATCAAACTTAACCATTAGCTAACTTTGATGAGAGAATTAGGATACATAAAAACAAAATAAAGTTTTCTTTACATTTAATATCATGAAGATAAAATACTAAATTTTGTAAATCGTTCCAATTTAATTAAAAAAAAATGAATGCAAGTTTTCAAATTTATGGATGTAACGTTTAATCTGCATTTATCCTAAAATATAGGACATACCCCAGCCAGAGGAACCCCGTCCACCATGGAAAGGTGTTCTTGTACAGTGTGCCAAATTATGGACCTATCTGTCTGGTATTCCAACATTCGAAAGAGCCAATATGCTGAGAAAAGGCAGAGAGGTTCACAAGATCTATGTGGATGTTATAAAGGAAAAACATTCCTAGATGACCAGTTTGAATTAACTGAATTTGGTCGTATGGTTCTACACAATGGGACTATCAGAGCTGGTCGTGCCAAAAATGCCAAACAGATTGTTGTTGCCAGGGAAACGCTTTACTGTAGTGGGTCTGGAGTGTGTAAAAGAGCATGTGGTGGATATGGTGAATGCACTGCAGGTGAGTAGAGTTTAATGTGCACTGGAATATAGCTTGATAGGTCTGCCTTTGTCATATGATCTTTGACCTGATCACATTTTTGAAATTCAAAATTCTGATGCAATATATAGACTATATAGAACAACTTTAATGACTCGGATTGTAATAGACTCTGGCCTTAAGTTTTCTCAGTGTTTGAGATGCAAGACTTAAAATCATAAATAAAGAATAGATGTTAAGATATTAATGAATAATATATTTCAATGTTGTTAAAAGAAAGTGGCAATGGAACTGGCCAGCATACCACATGATCAATACCTCTTAACGTTTGTGCAGATTGAAATGGATTACATTTACATTAAATTTTCCTGAAAAACATCATTATTATGGGAAAGCGTCACTTTATGCCATTCCATTGCCAGTAGAAATAATTGTCACACACAGGTGCTATGAGGTACCACGTGGAGCTCGGGGGGAATTCCATTTAGATCTTGAAGTTTTATTCTATGTACTGATAACTACACAGTATTCACTCTTGTCCAAGTAAAATGCTCAGATTTAATTCAAATGTTGTCAGCATTTCTCGGCATGTTAATTAAAGTTTACTGTAGGCTATATAGAGCTGGTGGCATGTCATTGCTTTCATCACTTATGATGTACAGTACTGTGAAATAATGGAAAGATAATGCTTTCATCACTAATGGTGTACAGTACTGTGTAATAATGGAAAGATAATTACTTTTACTTCACAGATTATTGTGTGTAAAAGCTTTTAATCAATTAATGTTTCATTTTGAAAGAGAGTATCAAGTAATTTAAAAAAAGCATACCCAGAAACTGAGTGTAAATATCAGTAATAAAAAGTGATCATGATATATCATTATAATGTTTGATCTATAACGCAGCAAAACAGTTTTATGTGTTAAAAAAATTTAGTTTGACATTGTTCTTTTTGTGTAAATTTTTAATAATTTTTCCATGAATAATTTTTTTTTTGGAGGGGGATATTTACCCATTTAGTCAAAATGTAATCTTCAATACCTAAGTGCCAATGTATGATTAGTCAGAGATGTTATGGTAAAACCCACAAGTGAAATTCAAAAAGCTAGCTTAAATCAGTTGAAAACACTTAAATGCAAAACTGAGGGAACCTGCCTAATCTACTATGATTCAGTTGCTAAGGTTTCTATGGTATTTTATGTGACAATGTTTCTTGGCCTGTTTACAACTCTCCTTATTTCTGGTCCAGACTCAGGACTGACCAATGCCATGCCGTTAGTGACTATTGTTAAATTCTAGGAAAAAATTCTGTTACCTGTACTTACTCTTAGACTAACAAAAGTTCTGTTCTAAATTTCAGGTTGTGAAAAGTCTAAAATGCGTGGTCACAAATGTAGTTACAGAGTGAAGCTGACCATGAGACTGGGTTATGTCAATCACTGGTTTGTGGAAGTGTTGGGTGATCATGAACAGTTTATAAGTCCTAGTCAACATAACAAGAGTAACACAAGTACACCGACAAATAGCGAGATCTTTAGTCCAGCAGCTTCACCAAACCAAAGTCTCAACGATAGCCTGACAACAGAAAGTAATGGAAAAATATCAGGTGTTTTGACTGCCGAGATTACAGATAATGTTCCTACAATGGTGCCACATTCTATGCCAAATACTCTAACTAATGTCTTACCAAATCTTTTAGCTAGTCAACCAATGAGTTTGCCAATTAACTTGCCAAATAACTTGCCAATTGTTAGTCAGCCAAATATGTTTCCCTACCCCAAGAAATATAACAATGTTTAATTCAGGTACTGGAAGTCCTTGTGAAGTTGTCATAGCCCAGCCTGTAGATCCAAATTTCTGTCAGGATATGCCTATATCTCTAGTCAAAGTGAAGAAGGAACCAGATGAGCAGATTTACACAAATCGTCCAATCACAATAGCTGATGCCATACAGGCCACCAGCAACACCGTACAGAAAAATGGAGGAAGGGCAAAAGCTAGAAAAAAATTTACACCATCACAGGTTGTACAACAAAAAGAAAACCAGCAGCTGGCACACATGTCTGAACCGTTTGCCAATGCAATTGGTATTGTGCCAAGAGTTGATTCTGATTCTTTTGTGCGGAAAGAGTTAAGGGACTTAGTTGTGAGACGAGAACTTGACAAAAACTCTGCATTTTATGAAAATAATGGTGTAACTGGTGATGAGAGGCCAATTGAAGGTTGGTGTGACCAGGTGAATATGTTACGAGGAGATGAAGATTGTACTTACAATTATGTATGGGACGATGAGAACGAAGGCGAGTCCAGCATCCAGACAGAATCATCAGAGAAAGAAGGCAATGGAAAGGTAGAGAAAAAAAGTTGTTTGCATGTTTATCATAGCTTACTGCATGGGATATTGTGGTGGAATGACAGACCGACCAATTACTGCTGGAACTACTACTGCCTAAACCTTATTTTGTCCTTCTGATATGTCTGTACTGGTATATCATGATATATATATCTGGTGGTTCTATATAAGCTTTCTCACCTATTATTAAGCTTTTAAACATACTGCTGGTGCTGGTAACAAGTCAGAAAAGGGTTTAATGATGTCTCTAATAGTATTTTTTATAGTTTTATAGAGCATTAGGTTACAAGAACATGAGGTTCTTTTAAAAAGTCATGTTACTGGTCAAGCCATATAAGTTTTTAATATCAATTCTTTAAAAAAAAAAAAGTAAATTTTGACAAAGTTCTCTCTGTCTCGCCTCCTTATTAGATAGGTGGTTCATACTGCAGAGTAAACATATAACTATATTCCTGCGTGAATGTTGGCATTGGTGCTTAGTGCTCAAAGGCTCTTTTAGAGGGTTAAGTTGTTCAGATTTATAGCATCACTATTTCCATGTTTAAAGTAGTCAGACCTTGGGTTGGCTGTGTTTGTCTTGTTAAAAGTATAAGCATGTTGTTCTGTTCATCGTCACAAATTGTCATATTGGACACTGTGTGTTGTTAGTGTAGAATTAGTGTTTGTGTGTTTTTATATGTTTACTTTCCTTGCATGTAGGATATACCTGGAAATATAAAAATGGTGGTACATTGCATGATAAACCAAGGATGTGGTGCTTGATGGATTATATGTGTATATATATGTCTTCTGTTACATCTGTTTATTCTTTATAAATGTTGATTGAATTCTGATTTTGTCTGCTCCAATAAACACAAAATCCCTGCATGTAATCAATAAAATTTGATGGATTTTTTAAAAACGGGTTGACTATATTTGTTAAATATATATATATGTAAACAAATGATTCTTATTAAAATTCTATCTGGTTTTAACGTATATATATTTAGACCAGCTAAAAGGAAATAATTTTAAAAATTGAAGCATCAAAATGAGTACTGGTTACAGTAAAGCTTTATTATTTTTATCATTAATACATGAACATGATAGGTCTGTTGTCACCCCCCCCTTCCAAGTTAATTAGTAGAGTGTATATAGATGAATTGTTTCCTATCACTTGATTGTAACTTTAATTATACACAACTTCATAATTAGTTCTTGGAACATTTTATATTATTGATAAGAGGGTATTCTTTTGCTCAATTTTGAAAAAAGGAAAGAGAAATAGTGTATATCGATATACTTGACTTTTGATTCACTGTAGAAATGTCAAACAATAAAGTCATCAATTTTTGAATTTTTATAGTAATTGTGGTAAAAATATTTATTAACATCATAAATATACCCAGACTGAGAACTAGTTTACTAAGCAATGCCCATAACTTTTATATATATATATATATATATATATATATATATATATATATATATATATATATATATATATATATATTTTATGTAGATGTACATGAATGAGTTTATATATCATTTCAGAGAGCCATAACCAGGATTTTGTACCCATTAATCTATACTGTATAATTATTCAACACCAGCTGCTTACCCATCAAAAAAACATTAAAGCACTATATACTATCAACTGTATTGAATTTCTAAGTACAGCATCTAAGTCCTATATTGATTTTTTTGTCACAGGTTTTCTCTGGGTAAAGGGTGGCTTTGACTTTTCTCTATTTTATGGGGCAAGTTTCTATAGAGATATGTGTAACATCCTGGGGTATGCATAGCTTAATCCTGACTACATGTCAAACATAGATTGATAGTGTGTATGATTCAACATGTAACATTTTGTTTAAAGTCACTGAATATAGATTTACCTGCAACATCTAGGTTTTTTTTACCCCTTGCCTGTTTAAATTATGAATGTTTGCACAAAGCATTACACATTATTTTTTTTTTAAATTAATTTGTTCAACAGTTGCAAATTTGCATGGTTGAGTTATTTCAGAAAATTATGTTTGATAAATTGTGTTTAAATTCTTAATGCATGTGCATTGCCATTCTGTTTGTGCTAGTCTGTGAAGTAGAATGTTTTAATGTTTACTGGTGTGTGTGTGTGTGTGTGTGTGTGTGTGTGTGTGTGTGTGTGTGTGTGTGTGCTTACATTTATTTATACATAAAACTTAGATTTGAAACTAAATTTGAAATTAGGAAGTACATGTTGGAAGTTATTTCAACACACATTTTTTTTTAGGTTTTTATCAGAGACCTAGCAGTAACTCTGGATAAAATCACACAGTTGTGCCATTCCTGCTTCAGAATTGCCATTGTGTTTGTGTATAAATCATTTGATTTTGTATAAATTGTTTGTCAAATGATAATATACTCAGTATTGTAACAGGTGGCAATGTCATGTGATTTATGAGGTTAAATAAGGTAATACTTGTACAACAGTCCCCAAAATCTGTTCAATAATCACATTCTGGTGACATGTGTGGTTATTAGGATAATTTTGGTAAACCTCAAAAGATTGTGTTGTGGTCAAAGTTTTATATTGAACTTTATTGTTAATCAGATTTAGTACCAGCATCTTAGAGAAGGGGAGTGTGTCTTGTGAAAAGTGTCCAATAGAGGGTATTCAAATTTAAAATTAGTTATCAGACCTAGTCACCTTATCTTAACTGCTATTGATTTTTACATCTTTTAGTTTTACTTAGTATATATTTTGGGGTTCACCAAGGGAAGGTCTTACTTTGTTAGAGGATATATTAAATATCTTACCAGTACATTTCCTTAGACATTATGATCATTTTAATGAACAAAAATAACAGCTTATAGGATGAAAAACAATTTTAAGTCGTAACAGCTTATACATGTAGGAAGAAAAAAAAAAAACACCAAGTTTTTAAAGCCTTGATTCAAAGATATATACTGTTAATAACAATAAGTTGTATAAATTCCAAGTTGTAGGAATAGTTATGATAATTTCCAGTTTAAAACGTAAGGAAAAATGATCCAAGAATCAATCATATAGGAGGAAAACTGCCAATAAAAACTCTCATTATGATATACATGTATACTAGGTATCCCATAATCCCACTGGGTATGAGATTACAATACCCATCAAATACTGTGTACAACTTGTATGTAAATTGCTTTTCAAAATTAATAATAAAGATAAAAGATTTAAAAGCCAGATAACCTATCCCTGTAGCAACAAATTCATATATCAAACCAAGAACGCAATACTGGTGTATCTAGGGGCAGAAATTTACATTAGAGTTTTTCTGTATATCTTTATGGGTGAGAGGAGTCTGATGAATATCATTCAGTATAATCTTTGTTACCATGGCTTGTTTAGGTAGACCTTGGGGTATGTGTATGTGTCGAAATGCTTTATTTTATGATGGACGTAAATGTATCCTACTTGGTTACATTATCATACCAGTGAAAGTGTAATGATCTCTTAGGAAAGTTCACACACACACACACACACACACACACACACACACACACACACACACACACACGAAAGAAAGAGAAAAAAAAACTTGTTACAATGCCTTCCCTTGTTCAAACATATATGGTATTTAGGATTTTGGCAATGTTTAGATCAAGAAAAATATTTTTAGAATAATAAGATGCATAAATTGACATGCAACACAAAAATTAATAAGTATTTTTTAATCATATACAATTTTATCTTGCTGGTGTGATGTAACAGACAACTTCTATTTACCTAACATGATACAACATTTCTTTAACCTGACCTACCCAGACCTTCCCAGAAGGTCTGTATTTTACGTATCAAGTATGTCCAAAATCGTAAAACATAGCTAGATGTGAGGTAGGCATATTAAAGACATGTTATATACAATATAAATTACTGTAGCATTATATCATGGTTTTATGTATGATGTTAAATACATGTATAAATGTACCAGTAATATAGGTTTTTTATGAAGTTTAAAATGACTCCCCCCTTGTTTTTATCTGTCAATTAAATAAATAAAATGTAAATGTTCCGTTGGTCATTATGTTCTGAACCTCTTCAAGGAAAAAGTTATAACACTATATCCTCTTTGTCTTATAGACAGGGTCTATATGATATCGGTATGAATCCTTTTAATAATTCTAGTAATAATAATAATAATAATAATAAAATATATAATAATAATAATATAATAAAAAGATCAATGCTTATGTATTGACATTTTTGTTTGATAAAATTCTGAATTGGAAGAGATCTGGACCGGATCTGACTTCCGGATTTATAAGGACCTGTAAATACTGACCCCTCTGAAAACCGGTCAAATTCCTTGGTCCCACAGGAGGCCGGTATTCGGAAGTTGCACTGTAATTATAATAATAATAATAACAATGCATTTAATTATAATAATAATAATACATGTAATAATAAACTTATTGTTGAAAACACAATTTAGAGTATCAGTTAATACACTACAAAATGCTTACCTGAACAGATAGAAAGACAGATTTTTATACATTTCTGAATTATGTGTCAAGTCAATAAAAGAATCAAAAGTGCAAAATCCCATTGGCTTTTTAATTATCCTGTACTCACTAACTTTTTAATTTCAGAATTTCAGATTATCTTATTATATTAAGTATCTTGTTACAAGTGTGCAATTGTTACAATTATTATTATTTGTTTTCCTGAATCGAGGATAAGTCAATTAATTTAGGGTCTACAGGGTCAGTGTTTATACTAAGCAATTTAGCTGTTTTCAGACAAGCGCTGTTACAGTATTTACTTTTGCTGACAAAATATTAAGAACCTGGAAAAAAGTAAAATTGCCTGTTTTACTTACCTGCTTATAAAAGAGCATTTATGCAAATTATATCTATAGTCCTGCTTCCCTTCATTAGCTAATTTTTCAGTTTTTGAGTTCTCTGAACAATTCCTTCTACACTCTCCACAGCAGTCAAGCTTGAAGAACTTTCATTGGAATGGAGGATACATAGTATCATATAGGAAGTTCTGTATAGGCACATTGACTAATTAGAAGGCTCTATATTTATATATTTCAGGATCTTATCAGTCGTGTTAAGCAGTTAGAAGCTCATGTCAAACAGCTGAGAAATGTAGTCCTAAAGAAAGATGGTCAACCACAAGGGAAACATTTAAAGAAAGTGAAATCTCAAAGAGAATTCGACTTTAAAAAGTAAATACATGTACATGTACTAGTATATTTTTAAATAGTTTTACAAAAAAGTAATATTATTTTGGATGCATCTGCTGTAAATTAAAAATATTTGTATAGTTTGTAGAGAGAAAAATACTAAAAAGTAGAGTTTAAGTAGTTTGTTATATGAATCATGGTACATACACGTGTACCAAGGATGAAAATTTCAGGCCAGTCTGCAGGTCTGAGAACTGTTATATTTGAGACGGACTGTAATTTTTTTGCAAATTTTCATAATGTATAATCTTAATAAGTGTAAGTTTGAAAATTAGAACTGGTTAAAATTTCTGCATAATTTTGTATGATTAGTCTCATATAGTATAAATCCTTTTGTCTCACTGAAGTTCTATACTCGATTTCCTCAAAAGAAAAAAAGACTGTTGATAATTTATTGGCAACAAGTTTTGTTAACATAGGTTTTTGACAATATAGATGAAAAAAAATTGCTTGTATTCAAAATTTGATGTATATTTTTATCATGATGACTGTGCCTTAGAAACAATGACTCGGATAATGTTAATTTAATCATTTTATTTGAGAAGGCAAGTTTGATCAACAAAGATATTATATTTGATTGAATTGAGTTAATTTTTTTAAACCCCAGTCAAGATTCTTTCAGCTTTATCGAGGTTGTCAATTCTGGGATGATGAAACCTTCGGCAAGCAAACTGACAACTTTCTCACAAAGATCTGCCCAAGCAGGATTTGAGCAGTGAGAGGCACTGTGCAGTGAGAGGCGCTGTGATCCAAAAGCGTGCACTTTAGACAACTCAGCCACAGAGGCCCCTCAATATATTGAAATAAATAATTTTTAACAAGGAAATCCCCTGATGATATATTATTTAAGTAATTATGATTACTTTATTATTTACAGGTACAACACAAGACACGTAGCTCTGAAGGTGTTATATTTAGGTTGGGATTATCAAGGTTTTGCTGTACAGGAGGACACAGATAAAACAATAGAGACAGCCTTGTTTGATGCTCTGCTGAAAACTAAACTTATTGAATCCAGGTAAGTTATAAAGTGGAGATTGTTATAAGCTTGCCTTCACAATGTGTAAGGTCTATGTTATACATCAAGCATCAACATTCCGTGTTAAAAGTTCTATCAACTGGATATGTAGCCATTTGGTTGGTTATTATGTTGTTTTATGTCCCTATTATAATTTGTAAGCTTTTTGCTTTGAAAACAAGGTAATTGGTTTTTAAGGATTGATCCAGGAACAGATATTGTATGCATGGACAGATGGGAGTGTGTATTATGGTCTGCCTTGTGCTTAAGCACACTAAAGACAATTTTTGTTGAAGTGCTATCTCACTGTGTCAGTATGCCTAACACAAGCATACCACATCGGCAATCACATAATCCTGGAACCTGGGTTGACCAACCACACTTGGTATTTTGATGAGCTCTTACAATCAGACAAACAAAATTGATATTTATTGTGTTAATTTCTGCATGTCATAGATGTTAGTACTTATTACAGTGTATTGTGATATTTGTGTACTTATTACAGTGTATTGTGATATTTGTGTACTTATTACAGTGTATTGTGATATTTGTGTACTTATTACAGTGTATTGTGATATTTGTGTACTTATTACAGTGTATTGTGATATTTGTGTACTTATTACAGTGTATTGTGATATTTGTGTACTTATTACAATGTATTGTGATATTTGTGTACTTATTACAGTGTACTTATTCCAATGTATTGTGATATTTGTGTACTTATTACAGTGTATTGTGATATTTGTGTACTTATTCCAATGTATTGTGATATTTGTGTACTTATTACAGTGTATTGTGATATTTGTGTACTTATTACAGTGTATTGTGTTATTTGTGTACTTATTACAGTGTATTGTGATATTTGTGTACTTATTACAGTGTATTGTGATATTTGTGTAATTATTACAGTGTATTGTGATATTTGTGAAGATTTTATAATATTACTACACATGATAATCTGAAATGTTACTTTGTTTCATTGCATTAAAAGATCAGAAGCAAGAAACCAGTACTCTTTAGTGTGACATATCTTGTATTACCAGTGGTTGGCTGACTTTATCATGTATTGAGTTTTAAAGATATTACAGTGATTTGACCTCAGACAGCAATACATATCATTTCAATATAAGTATATAATGGTGTTTTATATCCCAGTCAGTATTCTTTCACTTGTAATGAGGCAGTCAGTTTTGGAATAGCAGAAAAACAAATAAAAACCCACAATGTTTTCAAGCATACTGACAATATTTCTTACACTAGGATCTGTCTTAGTAAGATTCAAACCTTTGCATTAAAAAGCATTGTGATGTATCCCCATAAACCAGAGGTTTTCAGTAAGGATAGTTCTTGACACCCCCCCCCCCAAAAAAAAAAAAAAAAAAAAATTAATAATAAATAAATAAATAAAAAGTATAGACTTTTGTATTGTATTTATTATGATTAACTAGTTACCAGATTGATTGTAATAAATAATATCTAACATGCCTGAGACTGTGTTCTTATATTACAGGGAGACATCTAATTATCACAGGTGTGGTAGAACAGATAAAGGTGTTAGTGCTTTTGGACAGGTGAGTAAACTTAATTTTGTCACTTTGTTTTTAACAGGTACTGTAAATTGGGAAATTTTCGCGATCGTTTTATTTTCGCCTAAATTCTCGAGTGAAACGAGTCGCGAAGATAAAAGTTTCGCGAAAAATAAGCAGTATTTTGAAAAATTCGTCTCGAAAAAATTCTGGTTTGTACATTCAAACACAAATGAACATTAAAACACAATACATTCAACTGATTGAATATTTTTGATGTCGTAAATGTACCCACCACTTATTTTTCCCAAAAAGGGATACACAGTAAGTAAAGATCCATTTTAACGTGCGATTACAAGTCACTATTACATGCGTACAAGTCTTATCCGGACAGTCTAACAGTATCAAACTCTGCACAAACTAGTATCAGCTTAGTCCAGCCATTGTCCAGGAGCTTTTAACTTGATCAGGATTTTTAATTCAGTCATCTACAGACTTTACAATCCATTTTGCATGCAATGGTGACTGATTACAAAGCGTTTTTAATACCAGTAGTACAAAATGCTACGTTGATTACACAATACGTTGATAAGTGTTCAGTTGAGAGAGAACTCAGTTATGTGATCAGACATTAAATAATCTTTTTTTTGTTACACTGGTGCTCTCGATTATCGAAGGATATCCATGAGAGAAAAAGTAAGCTAAAGGTTCTGTTCCGTTTTCCGGCAAGAATTTTAAGACAGTCTTGTAACTCGCGAAATTAAAACTACAGAGTCGCGATCACGCGAAAATTAAAAGTCACGAATAAATATTAAAGTGCGTTCACACGAAAATTAGATGACGCGAACATTTCCCAATCTACAGTAAGTTCTACATTTTGTTCAGATAAGTAACCTCTTTGTGAAGTTTTCAAATCATTTGACCAGAAATTAAGATGTAAGGCTGTTATCTTTTATTTAAAGAAGGCTTTATTTTATTAGCACTTTTATTTTGTCATTTACAAGAAAGTGATTACTATGAGGCTGGCAGTTCTCTGCAGAACTGTTTAAAGGAATAACAAAATAGTGAAGTAAAATACAGTGGATATATCGAAGAAAAAGGGAAGTGGATTAATGGTTTTTATTTTACTATTTTAGGTTATTTCTATTGATTTGAGGACCAATTTATTAGAGGGGCCAGGTGTTAAAGTACGAGAAAATGGAACAGCAAATGAAAGACCAGGTATAATTTACTAACTTCTCTGTTAACATTGTAATGTTTTATATTTAAAAAGAAAAAAAAACATTGAAAATTTGTGGTTTTAGATAACATTATGTTTGATATGGTTTATAAACATTGGAGTCGATTATTTGAGTAACAAAACAAAACAAAAAAAAAAAAAAAAAAAAAAAAAAAAATTCACTTGTTTTTTTTGGAGGTTATCAGTTCTCAGATGGTGAGGAAACCAGAGTGCCCAGAGAAAACTGCCAACCAGTCACAATTGTTCCGATGTTTTCTCACTGACTTTTTTGTCCCAAGTAGGAATGGAACATGTTGCACTGTGAATCAGAAAGGGCACCATTTGGACCACTCGACTCACAAGTTCCCTTTAAACTTGGACAGTCTTTGAAAAGAATGCTTTATATACATTCACAATTTTATGACATTCCAATGAATCTGTAAAATAAGTGTTGAGATTATAATTTGTAAAAATGTGTGGGGGGAAAATAATGTGGAAAATCTGGGAAATTTAAATGTGTGTGAAGATACAAGACCTAAAGTGTTAGGTCATTCATTGTATCATGGATAATAAAAAGAAAATTTTTTTATAATTGGTACAAATGTAACAAAGAAATTGTTACAATATGATAGATATTTACTAGTAGTAAAATCATTAATTCAACTAAGAAATGAAGTAAAATCCTACTATATGATACAAATTGTATTTTTCCTTTTACAGGAGATAAAGCGACAGAGATCAGATATGTACATATACTTAATAAAGTTTTACCACCAGAAATACGAGTGTTGGCATGGTCACCTGTTGAAACCTCATTTAGTGCTAGGTAAGTATACAATTTATATCAAGATTCTTTTTTTGTGACTAAACTATGGGCTAAAAGCAGTTTTGAGTAAAGCTGACTGAAAGTTTTTTTAAAAGTTGGACAATATTTTTGGTTCATTCTGATTAGGTATTGGTTTGTCCTTTTTAAAAAAAATAGATTGGACAATTTGCACTATAATTGCTTTAACATTCCTAATGTAAATAAAGCCATGAAAACTGAACGCTTGTCTAATGTGAACAAAAATCTTCTGACCAGTGTCTTCTCTTCACACTACGTTAAACCTCACAACTGTGAAACATGTATCATATTTAGGAAGAACCTAATCCTGATTGTCATATGATTATAAACGTTTAAAAATTTGGATTTTGGTTGCTTTCACTTGTGATGAGAGTACATACTTCTCTATTAACATGTGTCTTCTAAAGTATTTTACTAGAAAAAAGTTAAAGAATGGCATACTTGAAGTAAGTCACTTAAAATAACTAGGGTTACTAGGTAACCAGCAGTTGGGGGAGTTAAATGCCTTCATGTAGTCCAGGAAAGGGGGGGCAGAGAGGGTTAACTACATGTATGTCACAATAAAAGCTTGTTAAAAGGCTTTTGGTAAATCTTTTTTTTGTTGTAAACAGATTTTTATACGCCCGTCATATGACGGGACGTATTATGTTACGGTGCTGTCCGTCCGGGCGGGCGGGCGGGCGGGCGTCTGTTAACAATTTGTATTCCGTTCAATAGAGACCACAAACATTTATGGATTCAAATGAAATTTGGTATACAGCTTTACCATGGTAATACCTTGTGCAAGTTCGAATTACAACTTTTTCGGATTATTTTTGGAGGAGTTATGCCCCTTTTTAACTTAGAAATTTTTGTATGTATGACCATGTGGTTTCCGATCATCAGAGCCTACAACTATTTATGGATTCAAATGAAATTTGGTATACACATTTACGATGTTATTATCTGGTGCAAGTTCGAATTACAACTTTTTCAGATTATTTTTGGAGGAGTTATGCCCCTTTTTTAACTTAAAACACCTTTTTATCATACTGCACAGATCACGGCAACAGTTGAAATTATAATTAAGCTTTATAGATATAAATTATTTTAGGTTGGTTAAAAAAAAGGTTCTCAAAACATTTCAGACAAAAAATGTTTTTGTTTCCTAAAATCTTCCTGCATGCAATGCTTAACACATGAAAACACTGCCATGACCTAACATTATATTTTAAACTTCTTCCTTCCTGGAAATGAATATGAATTATATAGCAGTCTACCACTATCCATTTAGCAATATATTTTTACATACATATATCCTAGTTGTACTTATACTTCTCAGTAAAGAATGGAACAATCTAGAGGATTAGTGACGAATTCATTCGGAACATCCTCTGGATGTGAAATGATAAAGGCGACAACTTTCTCCTTTTTAGCAGCATATATTTGCATCTTGGGGACCTTGAAATTTCCTCGATAGATTTTGCTAAAAATTTCTGAGGTTATGGAGTCTAATGCGATCTAGCTATCTAACTTGGTGAAATTTTTGGGAAAAATCGGTATCATACTTAATTTTGGGGTCAAACATGCAATAAATGAATTTTTCCAAAAAACAATTACGTTTAACGCACTCCTGTTCAATAACAGTTCATTGTACGAAAAAGTCGTCCATTGACTGAAAAATGTTTAAGATCTGACGGAAAAGACGTTATTTTTATATTTTTTCTATCTTTTACATAAAATCCACAATAACTGTTTAAAGTCGGCGCTATCATCCAAAACAATTTAACGTACCGTTTTGAATTCGTACCCATATTAAAGTAACCAATTCTTTACCAAATTATTGGTAGGTTTGGCACTTATCCGTTAGGTCTGTGTCAAACTTTTGAGTGGCAAGTTCTGTGGATGAGCTCTACTGATAGAAATCCTCTAGATTGTTCCATTCTTTCCAGCGAAACCCCTAAAGGTGTCGCCACACTAGTAAATAGTACTACTCGATTAATATAATACGGGCGTATAATGCTACGCTCGGCGGTGCTCTTGTTGTATTTATAAACTGAAAATTCATTTCAGTTATATTTGTATATTTTTAGATTTGACTGTAAAAGAAGAACATATAAATATTTTTTCCCTAAAGGCAATATTGATATAGATGTGAGTATGATTCAAGTCTTATATTACAGTGAATTATATTGAAACTTGGATAAATGTATTGGACTTAACTTTTAACTTAGAATTTAGTGTAATCAAGAAATTATTAAAAAGTTAACAATAAATAATTGCCAAAGGCATTGTTACCATCAATTACCATGAATAAATGTTGTATGAATTGCAATACATGTACAATGTACAGATCCATGTATCCATCCATCCATCCATCCAGACAGACAGACGGACAGAGTACCAGTAAGTCCTAATCATTCAAATCAATATCAAAGCAAAATTTCCATTCACAATAAAACCTTAACATTATATATTTATGAGCTTAGATCTTAGCATTAAAAACTTGCACATTAAACACAAATTTTTTTATCTTATCTCATTTTAATGAAAAATATTTATCCCATTTTTCTCCTTTTCACTGAAAATAATTAAGTGAATATATGTATTTCTTCATTAATAGTTGATGTCTGAAGCAGCTAAAAAACTGCTTGGAGAGCATGATTTTAGAAATCTGTGTAAGATGGATGTGGGGAATGGTGTCATAAATTACATGCGTAAAATTCTCTCTGCTGAAATTACTCTGTTAGATGACAGGTTTGTTAAAATTTATTTTTTGAAAAAAAATCTTTACCGTATAACAACAAATATTTTTTTAGAATTTTTTTCTGTTTTCTGTGGTCAGAAATGCGTAATCAGGCTTCAGTTTCACAGTAAGTGCTAAGTTTTTCTACAGCAATCTAAATTAAAAGTTCCTACAAAATAAGGATGTAAAAATAAATCATAAGCTATGAGTAGTCTTAGAAATGACATCTTGAATTAATGAATATCTTGAAAACTAACTAAATTGTTTTGTTTTCAAATTTGCTAGATTTAGTTTCAGAAAATTTTTTTTAAGAATTAATCATGAAACTTTTACCAGATTGAAAAAAAAAGTTGGAAGTGCTAAAGTTAATTCCTGTAAAATTGTTTAAAGATGTAAAATGCCAAAAAAATCCTACAAATATGCATGTATATATTTATACAGTAGCTAAAAATATGAAATATTTGGTATGTAGATTGTACCAAAGATTACGTGTTCTGGATTGAAACCTTGGTTATATGTAGTTAAACTACATATAGTTATGTAAAAAACCACAGTTAAAAAACATGAGTGAGTTTTTGTTTAGAGCCACATCAGCGTTATTGCAGCTATTTGTGGCTGGAAAAACATGAAAGCAATGATTAGATAAGTATGTAACTTTGTTAAAATATTTTTATGATTTCAGAGAAGATGGTTATCAAATGTGTGAATTAACAATTGTTGGTCAAGCATTTCTGTGGCATCAGATACGTTGTATTGTGTCCATTCTCTTCATGATCGGTCAAGGCAAAGAAACCCCAGAGGTAACTTATCATTTATCATACATTGTGTAGTGATTTGTGGCAGAGTACTTGACTTGTGATTGAGGAGATGTCAGTTTAATCCTTCATTAGGCTGCTTTATGTGTTACATGGCATAGTCCAATAGTCTGCTCTGCCAGTGAATGGGTACGAACAAGAATTTTTAGGTGTAACTTTTTTATCAACTAGCATGTGCTGTCAGTCTCACCATGATTGATTGATTTGTTATTTGATTTGTCATTTATTTATTTATTTTTTTTGAAACTAAAGAATTGCATGGTTGTGATGAAGTAGAACTTTTTTTCTTGTGATGAATTTTTAAAGTTCCCTATATGTTCTAGTTATATGTATTGTAGTCTTGAGTTATATCTACGTTTTGTTATTTCTTATAAGATAATATTTATCTTTACCTTTACTTTAATTAACAGATTATAGAAGAGCTACTTAATGTAGAAAAACATCCCAGAAAACCACAATACACCATGTCTTCAGGTAGGTAAAATTACTTGGTCTTTATCTTATACAAGGGGAGATAACTGGTTAATTTTTTTGGAAAAAAAATCACATTTAAGTTATGAAATTGTATTTAATTTATATATAATGTATCAAAAAGGGATGACAATTTGCCTTAATTTTTTTTTGCTGACAATTGTATTTAAAACCTTTTATTGTAAATAATACAACATATATAATTTTATTTCCCTTAGCCTCTTTATATCAGTGTGTTTTAACTCAAACTCTCTCTCTCTCTCTCTCTCTCTCTCTCTCTCTCTCTCTCTCTCTCTCTCTCTATATATATATATTTAATTGTTTAAGAAATTGTGTAATGTAACTGTAACAATTTATTGAATAATGTGCTAATTTCACTGTTAACGTTTTGTTTAGAGATTCCATTAGTGTTATATGATGCTGAGTTTGGTGATGATGTTGTAGAATGGATTTATGAAGCAGGTAAGGGTTATTTAGAATTAGAAATTATTACACACAATACACACAGTCAGTGTATATGTCATTACAGAGGAGTTATGAACTTTAAAGCAATACTTGTCATATCCAAACCTTGGTCAAATTCAATAAATTATAATAAATATCAGACAAGATGGTTAAGAGTTATGTATCTATTTTGTTTTTGAAGTATATGATAATTATAAATTTTCATCTTTTAACTTCAGATTGGCATGAGGAAAATATTAGACACTTGCAGCAGATGTGGGCACAGCATTCCGTCAGGTAAATGATATTTTAAAGTCAGTGCCAGTATAGAAAGATTTGTAAATTTGTTATAAAACTGATCCTAAACAAGTTAGACTTCTTTGAAAGCACTGAAAAGGTTATGTATTTAAATAAATCCTTTGTAAATGTTGTCGTGGAATCAGTAAAGCCAGACTTTAACCTTTTGTGAAATATATGCCATCCATCACACTTCTGTGCAACACTAGTAATTGATTAAAGGTATGTCAATTGATCTGTAATAAAGAGCTTATTTATCTATGTTGAGTTTAGCTCCTGTCCTGCTTGCATGTTTGGTTCCAATGTTCTTATTAATGGAGCTTAATGTAAAGTCCTTCATATCCAAATGAGTATGATACAAAATGTAATAGTGTTTATGCCCTAGTCAAGATTGTTTGACTTGTATTGTGGTTATGGGATAGTGGAGGAATCCCAAATTTCCTGAGAAGTGAGATGACAAACTTTCTTACACTAGGGTCAACCAGAGTAGATTTTAAACCTTGGCAGTAAGAAGCATAGAAGTCCATCTGTAAGCTCAATTAACAAAGTGCTGTTATGTCTAACAATACCAAACATAAATTTTTGAAATTTTATAATATTTTTCAGAGCTACAATGATTAAGAGGATGTTGGAAGAAATGGACCAAGCCAAAGTTGAAACAGGTACATCTGTAGTTTATTTATACATACAAAGTGATGTACCTACAATGTATATATAGTATCTTGGGATTTGTTTGTAGGATAAATTAAAAGTCTACCTTTTAAATTGTATATTGTGATTTTCATCTTTCATAAACATTTACATCATATTTCTATTTACAAACATGAAGTGGGATGTTGCTTGAATTTTTTGCCCCGTTTTCTTTTTTATATTTTTAAACTGTCATTATTTATTACTTTTCAGAATTTACAAAAAAACCAAGGATGGTACTATTACATCAACAAATAACAGTAAAACAATTTTTGTCGAGCCTGGCATCGCCATAAGGCGAGACTTAGTGTTACTTTTCCGGTGTCTGTGGTGGCGCGTCAAAAAGTTTATGTTAAAGTAAAAAACTAACCAGGCATTTAATTCCGTGGAATTCTTCTTAACAAAACAGTTTATTATATTTTGTACTCTATACAATTTTTATTTTTTAATGTTATATTCACCTTTTACATTGACAGATTGTGATATAGCACCATGGGGAGATCTAAATGCCCCAGTTTATAATCAGATAGAATGGCTGACACCTGGAAACAAAACTAAAGTATATAAACCATTACTAGAAAGACAAATGTGTGGTAAGATTATCCAAATTAACAGTTCCTACTTTTTATATAGAGGGATATGATCATCAGATGTATATTTCCTTTTTTCACATTTTAATACTTTTTCTGCAAACAAAGGTATCATATTCAAATTACAAAATTTGAAACACGACAATTTTCAGTATAACTTTGATAATTTGATAATTCAAACATCTTTTTTTTTCTGAAATATCATTTTCAGTTTGAAGTTTGAAGTTACAATTGTTTTTATACGCCCGTCAATATTGACAGAACATATTATGTATATAATGTATCATACCATGGCATTAAGATAAAACCTGAAATATGATATAGGTGGTGAAGATTGGAGTAATAGAGTTGTACATCTTAGTCAAGATTTGTCAGTTAAGGCATGATGGAGGAAACCAGATTGCTGGAAGAAAACCGCTGACCTGAAATGATATAACTGATAAACTTTCTCACACGAGAATCTGCTCAGAATTGGATTAGAACCTAGGTTTTGATAAGCAATGCTATATGTAAGCACATACAATGTACATAAATCCACACTGCCATCTGCAGCTAACTTGACATTGTGAACAAGCAGGTTAAAGTTGCCCAGTGATTGATATTACAAACTTAGAAATTCTGAGATTAATCCTTAGAATTTAATAATGTTCTTATCATTAAAAGCTGACAAATTGCTTATGGGTTGATAAACAACATTATAACGAACCAACCAACTGTGTTTCAAAGATGACAGTTTGTTTGTGTTTTGATTTTTCAGAAAGTTTAGAAGAAAGAATAGAACATCAAGCAAAAAGGAGAAAGATTAATCCACAAGGAGAACAGGATCAGTAGATCCCGATTAACTAATGGTGGTGATGAAGAAAAATAGTGCTTATCATCTAGTCATATTGTAAATGTAATGCAGCAATGTTTTCTCAAATTCTCAGCACGGAACATGACTTTATCTGCTTACAATGAGTTTTAAAAGACTGGAAGAATTTATTGACCAAAGACTAAATACTACACTCCGGTATCATACATGTACATTTATCTCTAAATGGCTGTGTTAATTTTTAATGGTAATTGGAATTGTAAGCAGGTAATGGGGCCATTTTTGAGTTTGTATTGAAAACAATTTTATCAACTAGTCGACTTTTTTGTGCCATATAAAACTTGTCAAAGGAATACATTTTACTCTTTTGAATTACAATTGTTATTTATATGACTGTTTTTACAATTTTATGATATTTTTTTCTGTTTTTGAAATAAAAATATCAATTTTTCTTTAAAATAATACACTGTCATGCAAGATGTAAACTATGATTGTAATTAGACAGGTGCTTGTCCAGAGGAATATTATCCTATTTATTATTATTACTATTGTCAATCATCATTGTAGTGTTTGTTATGATGAAACGCTCAATAAGTCAAAATATATATATATATACACACACACAATGTTAAAATATAGTAAAAATTATGATGTGTTATATCAATTCATTTTTACCATGACATTTTTATTCTTGTTTTAAAATCTTGTTTTTTAAATAAGGTGCAAAGGTAAATACTTCGATTTAAATAACCATAATCAGCATTAACCTACTGTAAGTGGCTAACAGATCGATAGATAGAGAGAGCAGAGAGAGAGAGAGAGAGAGAGAGAGAGGGGATGAGTGATGTTATAACATGGAAGAAAATATTTTTGCCACAAGTTTGAGATTTTCCAATTTAAGTATACTCAAAAATATTAGAAAATGTAGATAAAACCTGTATTTTTTATTGTATTAGATTCGGAGGTATAATCAGGTTGTTTTATTTCAGTCACTCTAGATTGTCTCATTTCTATGCAGAAGTATGTAAATCTGAGTTTATTAAGGATTGACAGAGTGATAATAAAATTACTTCCTGTTTTATTTTCTCAAAATTTGAAAACTCAGTAATTGGCCAGTTCCATATCAGTTTAGATATGTAAAACTTTCTGCCAAAAATAAATATTTTTTCATGTTTCGTAGTTGCTAGTTTTCCTTTTCTTTCATTTCTACACTATTAGCTACTTACAGATAACAGTAAGCTGATATTAAACACAGTAAGCTTTAATTTTAATATTTATTAAACTGCTGATAATTTTCCAATTTGAGTTGGGTTCTTTATGTACATTATTTTGTTTATTTGTTTGTTAAAATTGTTTACAAATGTTATTTTATTATTAATACTATTATTATTATTATTATTTTGTAAATACTGTGTTCTTTTTAGAGTTTTGCTTAAACTAGATAATTAATGCATGTTAGTAAAATTGGTGCATGTAAGGCTTGTTAATACATGGTTATATCTTCATTTTTTTAAATGACTACATTTTCAGATTTCATTGCTTTATCTTGGGATTTTATTTTGCATTAAAGTGTGAAAGGGTAAAATAAAGCAGATATCTAGATACATTTTTTTAACTAAATACAAGAAGAAATTTGTAAGGTACAGCAGACTTGTGATTCATCCTCAGACTTAATGATGCTTTTTATTGATTTATTGATTGACAGACTTTTAATTTACTAGTATATATATATATATTTTTTTTAGTTTTTATTTATTTAGAACTTTTTTTTGCTAAATTATAAGGCTTTACACACAGTCTCTTTAAATCACACGTTGATATGTTGAATCCAGCTCTACCATATAAAGATGATAATTTTTTTCAGAAAGTTTCTTTATATTCCCTACTTAAATAAAACATGTTCATTGCTTTGTTAAAAATTTTTATACTGCATTTTGTGATTTTTGTTCACAAGTACATGAAGTTTATGTTTGTAACAGTTGAACTATAAGGTACCTATTGTTTTCATTTTGAAACACATATATGATCTTGCAATATTTCTTTTTCCAAGTTTCTTGTTCTTCAGATTTTTACAATAATTTATCTTCGGCTAGCAATGCCTCTCACTTTTAAATAAGGTTTACATACTTTACAGTTTTTGTATAAAATCTGAGCTGCCAAATATTGAATCTCTAGTCATTTGTTGAAATATTTTTGATAAAAAATGAGTAATCTTTAAAATATATAGCTTTTATGATTTTAAAATAGACTTACTTTGTTGAACTTATAATTGTTTAACAACACGCTACCTGTAGTCAAATAAATTTATAGATTGAGTTCGAATTTACTTTTTATAGTTGTTATGTTTACCATAAGATATTTATTTCACAAAAGTAAATATTTCATTTAATACAGATTGTTATTGTAAAATTGACTTTTTAAAAAAGTAGTTGAGAATGTCTGCATATCTTTGAATCAAAAAAGGAGAGAATTAGGAAAAAAAAGAAACAAAAACAGTATTTCTAATATGTTGGATAAATATACAGATTTTACTATTATAAATAAATTTATATGTCTTGTATGAAATGTTGTGGCATAATAAAAATTTTAATGATATATTTAGTGGTCATGTCTTCCATAAATCAAAATAACTGTAATACTCCATGGCAGATATTTATTTATATATTTAGTCCAAGTTGATCGAAGCTCTGTTGACTTAATCAAATAATTTGTTTAAAATTGTTTCATTTAAAGTATTAAAAAAATTTGTTGATAAAATACTTTGGATTAATAATATTAATTATAGTTCTTTTTCTTTTTTTTTCTTTTGACTGCAGTGCCTTTTACTGCCTAGGCTTGACCATCATTGTGATGTGGTTGTTCACACCTGGTGTGTCAAATTTTGTCAAAGGTTGTTGGTTTTCTTCAGTCACTCCAGTTTCTTCAGTCACTCCAGTTTTCTTCCACAATTCAGAATTGACTGCCTCAATAAAGAAGAATCTTCATTGGGACATTAAACATTACTCAACTTAACTCCTTCTTTGCTTTCAAAACTTTATGAGTATTTTCTGAAACTTTTTTGGCAAATAAATTGTTTAAGCTAACAGAGCTTTGTGTGTAAAAAAACAAACGGTACATGTTGAAATTAACAGGTCGTAAATAGTCTTATAAAATATAAAAATATTTGTTGTCATAGATTGAAATTCTGAAACTCTACTGGTAGTGTCGTATGCATGAATTTTAAAAAAATTTATTTATATGTAATTATATGTGTTTGATATGTGAGGTTTCAGCGAGTTGCTATAGTAACCATACTTAACTTCTGTGCTTTAAAATGTGAGATATTTAAAAACATATTGTATGAATTTTTAATTAGTAATACAGTAGCCCTAATTGACAACCAGAATCAGTTGCAAGAATTAATATATTTTGTGCTTTGCAATATCTGGACTTTTACATCTCTTAGACTGTTGATATCTATAGGATTTTGATTTTTCTTCAGTTAATGACATCATTTTGAACAACATTTTGTGAAAGTAATTTCATTTCATTTGAATAACATGGTCAGTGTTGAGTTTATTAAAGAAAAGCTATACTAGTGATTTATTTTTATGTTCCGTTAACTGGAAATTCTATACCAGAAAAAAACTACACTATTGGTTGATGTAAAGACAATAATGTTGTTTTGTGCCAAATCTTGTGTATGTTTCTTTGTTGTATTGTAACATTGTAAATAGGGCAGAACTGGTATTGAGAAATATGTTGTCTGAGATGTATTTGTATGTTTATTAAGGTTGAAGGGAAACTATTGTTGGGGAAATTATGAAAACCCCAAGGAAAAATTAAAACTCCAATTAAGATGTTACCATATTAAAATTAACTAGTATAATAGATGTATGTATGTAAGTTTTTGTTTTTAGAATAATGTTTTATAATATGCTAGTTTAAAATTTGTGCCAAATGTTCCTACATTTGTAATATTGGTAGTTACTAACTTTTAACATCAGAGCACCTGTCAGTTTGTTCCTACATTTGTAGTACTGGTAGTTAGTAACTTTTAACCACAGAGCACCTGTCAGTCTGTGTAATACTGGTAGTTAATATTTTTTTATTATCAACACACCTGTGTGTAATACTGGTAGTTTGTAACTTTTAATACCAGCACACCTGTCAGTCTGTGTAATACTGGTAGTTAGTAACTTTTAATATCAGCACACCTGTCAATCTGTGTAATACTGGTAGTTACTATTTTTAATATCAGCACACCTGTCAGTCTGTGTGATACTGGTAGTTAGTAACTTTTAATACCAGCACACCTGTCAGTTTGTTTTTGGAAATCTAATTTATATAGGCCTTACTTATTTTTTGTCTTCCATAATTTTGTAATGGAATATTCTAAAAAGGTATGATTGATAAAATAAAATTGTTCTAGATTTTAATTAAAACCGGTACAGGTACTTTGAAACAAATTTTATCATGAGAAGTTCTTCTCCAGTTGTAACATTTTTGACAAATTTTGATGTTTTTAAATATGATGTATATATTGCTTTTAAATTTTAACAGAAATACGTGGTTGCAGTGTCAGTATTTAGTACTTCAGAGATTGATGATACATGTCACACAATACTTCATTTGTAATGAAGTTAGCTGGTTCTTTTCTTATACTGTGTACTTACTAAGATTATCACTATATTATGGATTCTTGTTTTCCATTTGTTCACACTTTCTGTGTTTGTAACTGTATTATAAGTTATTATAGTTAACCATTTATCATCTGATAATACACTTATATACAATTTACACATACAAATCTAAAGCATGTGCCTACAGATCACAATGCCTCTTACTGACCAGGTTCAAGTACTACACAGGCAAATCCTAGAGTGAGAAAGTTTGTCCGTTTTCTCCTCCAACTACTCTGATTTCCTCCACATCCCAGAATTAACCCCCCCCTTCAATATAAGTCAATATATATTCAGTAATTATCTTGACTGGGATGTAAAACACCATCTTATTTTATATTTAATGTTAGCTGAGTGTATAATCAAAACTGTGAATCATGCTCACTTTATTATCACATTGTGACATTATGTCTCACAATTTGTAATATTTACTTTACACTGACTATTTGGACATTGTTTATTCATTGGTCAAGTTGTTTATTCATTGGTCAAGTTGTTTATTCATTGGTCAAGTTGTTTATTCATTGGTCAAGCTGTTTATTCATTGGTCAAGTTGTTTATTCATTGGTCAAGTTGTTTATTTATTGGTCAAGTCATCAAATTTTCTTTTTATTCTGAAAATGTAGTTTGGAGACAGACCAGTAGACATGAGACTCATTTGCTTCTTACATTCGTGCCTCTTTTCTTTATATATAAACATCAACTACCTTCAAGATAGATAGTTATGGTATTAATGAGATTGTCTTGAATCTTCGTTAAATAACATCTACATATTAGAAAATAGCACTGTGTTTTCTGTTTTAATATTGTTGCTTATTCTCATAACCATATTGTTGATTTACTAGTATATACCATACATCTTTGTTGATTTACTAGTATATACCATACATCTTTGTTGATTTACTAGTATATACCATACATCTTTGTTGATTTACTAGTATATACCATACATCTTTGTTGATTTACTAGTATATACCATACATCTTTGTTGATTTACTAGTATATACCATACATCTTTGTTGATTTACTAGTATATACCATACACCTTTATAATCATATTAAGTAACTCATGTCTCATCTCTCATTTAAAATTTCATATTTTGTTTTAAAATTCGTTTCTAGTAAAAGTTCAGTAAAGGGAGGGAGGAGTGGCTACCATAAATAAGATAACTTTGACATTTGTAGAATTTACCTCATTTCTCTTATGGTATATATGTACATGTATATATCTGTGTACGGAAAAAGTATGTACCTTTGTATGATGCTAATTATGTACTTGTTATGCCAGTAAGTATATACACATGTATATATATGATACGGCATGTGTCATAGTTGTAAATTTTCATTTTCATTTGACCATCATGATGTACACTTTCATTGATAAACAATCTAATATTACATGTACATTTTTATTTGTGTAATCTTCTTGTTAAAGTAAGATATTGTCATCATGCCAAAAACCAGCTCCAGCTTTTCTGGAATCATCTTGCTTGTATTTTGGATCTCTGATTAAATATGTAATTTCTCAGTAATAGGTTATAAAGTTTGTAGACAGGATACTGCGATCTTAATTAGTCCACTTTTCTTCATTGTAATGAAGGCCTTGGCTTCTTAGGGTTTATAGATAACATAATCTATTTCTGTCTTCATTAGAATCCATTTTGAGTACCGGAAGTTCCTAGTTACAAACTTTTGTTATCTGATGATGATCAGTTTTCTTTGGTCCCTCTAGTTTCCTCTACCATTCCTGAACTGATCGCTTTAATAAGATCTGCCTTGATGGGATTTAAACCTTGGTTCTAAGAAGAGCTTTAGGCTCTCAGTTATAAAAATATCTAGAAAATGAGAAATAAAAGAAATATGGAAAAAATAAAAGATTTTTTTATAAAGCCTTAATTAACCGAGAAATAAAACAACATTTCCTTCCTGGGCTTCTCTCCATTATAACGAAATAGTGGACTGATTAAATGGCAGTATCTTTTTTTTTTTTTTTTTTTTTTTTTTTTTTTTTTTTTTTTTTTTTTTTTTTTTTTGTAAATTATCTGGTAATTTTGACATTTGGTGTTTCTCTTGTTAGATGTAAAATAGTTAATTGATGTTAACTCATGCTTAAAAAATATCTTGTTGTCAGTTTTAAGAAAATAGTTTTAATTTTGAAAATTTGAACGAACATTTTCCTTGTTGTGACCTTTGTCTGATATTGTTACAAATTTAATAAGCAATATGACTTGTAATTTGAAATAGGGCTTAACATTAAGCTTTCATTGTTGTTGTTGTATAAAGTAGAGTATAACATATAAAAACACCCCTAAACAAGGTTTTAAAAATAGTATTTGAAGATAACCCAATCATTGTTCTTGTTACAATGACTTTGATCAATATCCAATAGAATTTCTTGTTATATTGGTCTTCCATATTTGTACATTTGATGTATTAACTGACAGCATTAGCCAATAATAAGCCTGTATTATTTATAACTGGTGCAAATATCCCAAGTATTAATAAAGTAGCCTTATTGATCACTTGTTAGATTTAAGACCTTGTTAAGTATTAAGTAAATGAACTCACGAATCAAACAATTGTGTGTTGTCAGTAATCTAAACTCCAGAGTTCAAATATTAAGACTCTTAATTATTTTATGTTCTATGTCTCAAAGAAAACACAAAAATGTAAATACAAATGTATATTTCAGGTCCCAGTTCACAATCATTCACTCAACTGAGTGTACACTCAACTCAAATATTACCATTTTTCTCTTATCAATATTTTAAACATTATAAGTTTTATGAGACAATATTTTGTTCTGTTCAACAAAACTACACTATACAATTTAGATATAACATTAGATATTCGATTTTAACTGTGTAATGTCTTAAAAATTGACATAGAAATATTCCCAAATTTGAGTTGAGTATACACTCAATTGAGTGGATGATTGTGAAACTGGGGCCTGAACTCAAACAGGATTGTTTATGAGTACTTGCATAAGTTGAGTCATTTCTAGCAGAAATTCTGATCTTTTTCTTTTTTTCATGTTTTGGTGTCATTTTTCTGTTCATTGATTTAGATATACTTTAGATGAAAGATATTTGTATTTTCACATTCTTAGAGACATATTTTAATGGAATGAGGTGTACATTATTTCATTGAGTCTAAAAAAGTATGTACATTTTAAAATATTATAAAATAGTTATTTTATACCTGTATTTCAGTTAGATATATTACAGGTATATTTTGACTTTAAAAGTTAAATCTTGAATTTAATGCCCCCATTTATTCAGTCAGATGTTGACATTATAAAGAAGTTTGATGATAAATTGAGAACAACTTTTAAAGGAAAACATAAGACACAGACTTAAGGACTTCAAAATACTCGATGATAAATGAAGCACTTAAGTTAATGAGCAACATTTAACAATGTTTTACTGTATTTGTGAATAATGTATGAAGTATTCCACCAAAAATTAACAAAGGTTTAGAATTTCTTTGATGAAATTCAGACTTAAGTTTAGACTTAAGTTTAAACTTAACTTCATTTCTAGTATAGTACATGTGTATTACATTATAAGTACTTTATGATATGTGCTAGGGAGGGGTGGGGTGGGGGTGGGGGGTATATTATAATGGTGCATGGTAATACGTTATATACATACATACATAATTAAGATATACAATATTTGTATTTATTATTGTTCTGTCATGTCTTGCCAAAAGGTTGAATGGGTTCTTTAAAAAATAAAATCATTATAAAATTATCTAGTTTTATGTTTTTTATAGGTTTTACTGCCTCTGAGGCTCGGAGGTAAAGCATCTGTCTTAACAAGAAGAAGACCATTGGTTTTAATCTTGGCCAGGTCACACATTAAACTTCAAAAATTTGACATATGGCTTCCTCACCTTGTACATGGATAGAGTTGAGTAGAGTAATGGTGTTTAACGTCTCAATCAAGAATTTTTCACTTATACTGAGACTTTGCCAACTATAGGCAGAAATTTTGCCTGCGTGTTGCACTGATGGCATAATACAGCAGGGTTCTTTATCGTGCCATGCCTACCATGACAAGGGACCTCATTTATTTTAAGTTCCCATCTGAAAGAACCATGACTTTCATTTTGTAATGCCAAGTGCTTGGCAAAAGAACAGTCACTAACCACTTTCAAGTCTTGGGTCAGACCCGGTCGGGTTTCGAACCCACAAACCTCCCACTTATGGAGCTGTACATGGATAAAGTGTTTAAATTTCCAGTTGGTGTCAGGTTATTCGTATACTTATCTACAGGATACTGACTCTGTGAGCTAGCACATTGAAGTCATCCTGAGTGTACACATGGCAGACCATAAAACACAATAGCACATCTTATGAACTTGTTCTTAGATTCATCCCCAAAATTAATAAACTTGTTCTCAAAAACCGGAAAATTGCTTATGTAACGTAAAAGATATTTACAACCAACCAACCTAATAAGTAGAATTAACATGATTAAAATTATATATCTTTTTGACCTGCATGCTAAAGCAATTTCTTCTGTAACACATAATTTATGGTAAAATTTTTTGACTAGGTTCAAGATGATCTTTATTTAACCTGATATTGATCCGAGGTGTTTTCCTTTTAATTGCTAAATTGTTAATTTAAAAACAACAACAACAACAACAACAAAATGTTTCAACATATGGTGGATTTATGGATGGGGTTCATTTACTGTAATCCACTTTTTAGCCAAATTTGGACCCAAATAGTTTGCTGAAATTTTTCTTATTTATAAACTTTTTCTACCTGTTATTAAAATTCAAATCTAATTTAAATGTAAAAACATCCAATATTAGACAATATTAAAACCTGTGTTTTTTAAAGGGTAGATGTGGAATAATGTTTTTTTTATGTCTAAGTCAATTATACTGAGATAACCAGTACAAAGATGGTGGAGAAAACAAGAGTGTCAAGGATCTTTAAGCATTCACCTTAGACAACTCTAGCATGGCTCCATCTACTTGAAAAGTATAAACTCTTGATCTTTATATTTTGTAGAATTTAGTACATGTAACTTGCATATCCTTGATGATAATATAACATGAGTGAACCATACAACCTGGCCCAAATATCAGAATGTTATTAAATTATATAAATTTATAATTATTTTTTTGGAATGTTTATAGAGTATTATCATGTCTATCATTGATAACAGTAATGGCTAATATTGTATGTGTGCCTGCTTATTTAGAAACTACATAAATGAAGACAGTGCGCCATCTATAGGTAGGATCAACAATACGACAAGGCAAATCACCACTGGGAACGAGTTAGATTAGCAGCCAGCTGATGATGAAAGTTAGGACAATATGAATCATCTATGTATTCATAATGGATAAAAACAACGATTCTGTCGTTAAAATGAAGAAAATAAGGAGACAAAAGAGGGTGTCATACGTTGTTCTAGGATTCTATTTCTTCATGGGCGGCGTTGAATATGGTATAAACTATAAAACATAGACGCTGTTTCTCAACCCCTCCGTCCCGGACGTTGCTCTAAGTTCATAAATATACGACAAAAATTAACAGACATATTATATGATAACATTTATATTAAAATCGCTGTTCTAACCAGTTAAATCATCTATTTTCCCACAAAATGCGCGTTTTGTTTTTATGCATCCAGAATCTTGAACATCAGTCTCGTCTGCCATTGCTCATAATTATCTCATCATAGTAATTGCTCCCAGTAACAGTGAATTATGCAAAATTTTCATAGATAATTTAATGAATAATGAATAATTCTATTTACATACTTGAGTCTTAACTTATAATTGCACCCTCTTTTACAATATTTCAGAAAGAAAACTTGCCACCTTTGAATTTTTTAGATGTTGAAAATGGTGATGTTTTTCTCTGATGCCATTTGTAACATATATGGTTGCAAAAATATTCCGCTTTTATTTTTTATCATTAGATCAAAATGCCATTGAACAAAGTAACAAGTATTTGTTAGCTCACCTAAAGTAGAGGCTTTTGCTATGGTTAACAATCTATCATGTGTGTTTTGTGTCATTTACCATAGCAACTTTTACTATTATTATCTTCTCCTAAATCATTGGGCAAAATTAGATTTTTGACAACAATCATATACAAAATGTACCATAGGGCATCTGCATTAAAATAAAAAAATACTTGGCAGTGAACATGCTAGACCTTATTCCTCAGGAAAAGTAATATGAAATTTACAAAAAATTAGGCAATGGAGAATCAAAAGGGAAAACTGTAGAGGGTCCTTGTAAATTATTTAAAAAGTAATCTTTGATGGGCATACAATGACATTATATATTTTATATGAAGCATTCTAGTATCATAAGGGCATGTTGCAAGCATTTAATGTGAAAAAATTGACAGGATGGACCCCAGATGGAAAAGTGTAAAGGAGCTCAATTAAATGTGAGCACTTTGTCTGCTCTACAAAAGCTACTGCTACATTTTCAAGTTTCACTGAAGTTTAGCGTAATAAATTCATTATTTTATTTTTATAGCTGTTATATTGCCTTCCCTCTGGTTGTACATACACACCAAGTTTGGAGCAGGTCAATGGTTCTTAGGACTGCTTTTATCAGCTTACAGTCTGGCTGCAATGATATCAGGACCTTTATTTGGAAGGTTGGTGAATTGTTTATATATACATGCTTACATCAGGACCTTTGTTTGGAAGGTTGGTGAATTGTTTATATACCTGTTTACATTAGGATCTTTGTTTGGAAGGTTGGTGAATTGTTTACATACATGTTTACATCAGGACTTTTGTTTGAAAGGTTGGTGAATTGTTTATATACATGTTTACATCAGGACCTTTGTTTGGAAGGTTGGTGAATTGTTTATATACATGTTTACATCAGGACCTTTGTTTGGAAGGTTGGTGAATTGTTTATATACATGTTTACATCAGGACCTTTGTTTGGAAGGTTAGTGAATTGTTTATATACATGTTTACATCAGGATCTTTGTTTGGAAGGTTGGTGAATTGTTTATATATACATGTTTACATCAGGACCTTTGTTTGGAAGGTTGGTGAATTGTTTAAATATACATGTTTACATCAGGACCTTTGTTTGGAAGGTTGGTGAATTGTTTATATATACATGTTTACATCAGGACCTTTGTTTGGAAGGTTGGTGAAATGTTTAAATACATGTTTACATCAGGACCTTTGTTTGGAAGGTTGGTGAATTGTTTATATATACATGTTTACATCAGGACCTTTGTTTGGAAGGTTGGTGAAATGTTTATATATACATGTTTACATCACAACCTTTGTTTGGAAGGTTGATGAATTCTTTATATACATGTTTACATCAGGACCTTTGTTTGGAAGGTTGGTGAATTGTTTATATATACATGTTTACATCAGGACCTTTGTTTGGAAGGTTGGTGAATTGTTTAAATACATGTTTACATCACAACCTTTGTTTGGAAGGTTGGTGAATTGTTTATATACATGTTTACATCAGGATCTTTGTTTGATATACGTTTACATCAGGATCTTTGTTTGGAAGGTTGGTGAATTGCTTATATATACATGTTTACATCAGGATTTTTGTTTGATATATGTTTACATCAGGATCTTTGTTTGGAAGGTTGGTGAATTGTTTATATATACATGTTTACATCAGGACCTTTGTTTGGAAGGTTGGTGAATTGTTTAAATATACATGTTTACATCAGGACCTTTGTTTGGAAGGTTGGTGAATTGTTTATATATACATGTTTACATCAGGACCTTTGTTTGGAAGGTTGGTGAATTGTTTAAATACATGTTTACATCACAACCTTTGTTTGGAAGGTTGATGAATTCTTTATATACATGTTTACATCAGGACCTTTGTTTGGAAGGTTGGTGAAATGTTTATATATACATGTTTACATCAGGACCTTTGTTTGGAAGGTTTGTGAATTGTTTAAATACATGTTTACATCACAACCTTTGTTTGGAAGGTTGATGAATTCTTTATATACATGTTTACATCACGACCTTTGTTTGGAAGGTTGGTGAATTGTTTATATATACATGTTTACATCAGGACCTTTGTTTGGAAGGTTGGTGAATTGTTTAAATACATGTTTACATCACAACCTTTGTTTGGAAGGTTGGTGAATTGTTTATATACATGTTTACATCAGGATCTTTGTTTGATATACGTTTACATCAGGATCTTTGTTTGGAAGGTTGGTGAATTGCTTATATATACATGTTTACATCAGGATTTTTGTTTGATATATATTTACATCAGGATCTTTGTTTGGAAGGTTGGTGAATTGTTTATATATACATGTTTACATCAGGACCTTTGTTTGGAAGGTTGGTGAATTGTTTATATACATGTTTACATCAGGACCTTTGTTTTGAAGGTTGGTGAATTGTTTATATACATGTTTACAGCAGGACCTTTGTTTGATATATGTTTACATCAGGATCTTTGTTTCGGAGGTTGTGATCTGTGATCACAATGATCTGTGTGGAAAAAGTATTTGTTAACCGGAACTGTACAAAATGTAGCCAGATGTGGACAGCCAAGTAAGTTGACACAGCGGGATAGAAACTGGCTCTGTATTTTCACAAAAAGCAACAGATTATTGCCTTTAAATGAAATAACGACTGAATTAAATAGAAGAAAAGAACCAGATTGTCATGTTCATGCACATACAGTTCAAAGGTTTTTATGCAAAAAAGATTTTAAACGCTGTGTAATACGCAAAAAGATGGTGGTTCGGGATGTTAATCGGAAAAAGCGTATTTCTTGGTGTTTCCAGAAAAGGAATTTATCAGTCGATAATTATTGGAAAACTGTTATATTTTCTGATGAAAGTCAAATAGTGATAGGAGAAAATCACTGAGTATACATCTGGAGGACATCCAAAGAATCGCACCTTCTCCAGTGTAGATGCCGCCCTAGGATGCAACCGGTCTTTTTGATGGTTTGGGGGTGCATCACTTATTATGGTGTCGGAACTTTGTGTACTGTTACAGGCAATATAAATGCTCAGAAGTATATTAATATACTTGATAATCATATGTGGCCAGTTATTGCCCTTCATTTTAGTAACCAAACATATCGGTTTCAGGATGATAATGCTCCTGTTCACCGGGCCCGTATTACTACAGAATACAAACAGCAAAATAACATTCCAACTATTGTGTGGCCAGCCCAGTCCCCAGACATTAATATTATCAAAAATTTGTGGCATTGCATCAAAAGAGAGTTACAAATACAGGCTAGAGAAATTTCTAATACCGAAGAGCTATTCACTGCCATCATGGGTATTTGGACTTCCTTTTCCATAAACTACATTCAGAGTTTATATCAGTCAATCCCCCGCCGGCTACTAGAAGTGATAAAAGCAAAAGGACATTTGACAAAATATTAGACAAGTACACTTTTTATTTCAGACTTAAATTCACTTTTAAAAAGTGGTTATGGTGTTTCATGTAAACCACCATCTTGAAAAATCGTGAATACTTTTGGCATGACGCTGTACATGTTTACATCAGGATCTTTGTTTGGAAGGTTGGTGAACTGTTTTTATACATGTTTACATCAGGATCTTTGTTTGGAAGATTGGTGAATTGTTTATATACATGTTTACATCAGGATCTTTGTTTGGAAGGTTGGTGAATTGTTTATATGCATGTTTACACCACGACCTTTGTTTGAAAGGTTGGTGAATTGTTTATATATATGTTTACATCAGGACCTTTGTTTGATATACATGTTTACATCAGGACCTTTGTTTGGAAGGTTGGTGAATTGTTTATATACATGTTTACATCAGGACCTTTGTTTGGAAGGTTGGTGAATTGTTTATATACATGTTTACATCAGGACCTTTGTTTGATATACATGTTTACATCAGGACCTTTATTTGGAAGGTTGGTGAATTGTTTATATACATGTTAACATCAGGACCTTTGTTTGATATACATGTTTACATCAGGACCTTTGTTTGGAAGGCTGGTGAATTGTTTATATACATGTTTACATCAGGACCTTTGTTTGGAAGGTTGGTGAATTGTTTATATACATGTTTACATCAGGACCTTTGTTTGATATACATGTTTACATCAGGACCTTTGTTTGATATACATGTTTACATCAGGACCTTTGTTTGGAAGGTTGGTGAATTGTTTATATACATGTTTACATCAGGACCTTTGTTTGATATACATGTTTACATCAGGACCTTTGTTTGGAAGGTTGGTGAATTGTTTATATACATGTTTACATCAGGACCTTTGTTTGATATACATGTTTACATCAGGACCTTTGTTTGGAAGGTTGGTGAATTGTTTATATACATGTTTACATCAGGACCTTTGTTTGATATACATGTTTACATCAGGACCTTTGTTTGGAAGGTTGGTGAATTGTTTATATACATGTTTACATCAGGACCTTTGTTTGGAAGGTTGGTGAATTGTTTATATACATGTTTTACATCACCTTTGTTTGGAAGGCTGGTGAATTGTTTGATATACATGTTTACATCAGGACCTTTGTTTGAAAGGTTGGTGAATTGTTTATATACATGTTTACGTCAGGACCTTTGTTTGGAAGGTTGGTGAATTGTTTATATACATGTTTACATCAGGACCTTTGTTTGGAAGGCTGGTGAATTGTTTATATATACATGTTTACATCAGGACCTTTGTTTGGAAGGTTGGTGAAATGTTTATATATACATGTTTACATCAGGACCTTTGTTTGGAAGGTTGGTGAATTGTTTATATACATGTTTACATCAGGACCTTTGTTTGGAAGGTTGGTGAATTGTTTATATACATGTTTACATCAGGAACTTTGTTTGGAAGGTTGGTGAATTGTTTATATATACATGTTTACATCAGGATCTTTGTTTGGAAGGTTGGTGAACTTTTTTTATACATGTTTACATCAGGAACTTTGTTTGGAAGGTTGGTGAATTGTTTATATACATGTTTACATCAGGACCTTTGTTTGGAGGGCTGGTGAATTGTTTATATATACATGTTTACATCAGGACCTTTGTTTGGAAGGTTGGTGAATTGTTTATATATACATGTTTACATCAGGACCTTTGTTTGGAAGGTTGGTGAATTGTTTATATACATGTTTACATCAGGACCTTTGTTTGATATACATGTTTACATCAGGACCTTTGTTTAGAAGGTTGGTGAATTGTTTATATACATGTTTACATCAGGACCTTTGTTTGGAAGGTTGGTGAATTGTTTATATACATGTTTACATCAGGACCTTTGTTTGGAAGGTTGGTGAATTGTTTATATACATGTTTACATCAGGAACTTTGTTTGGAAGGTTGGTGAATTGTTTATATATACATGTTTACATCAGGATCTTTGTTTGGAAGGTTGGTGAACTTTTTTTATACATGTTTACATCAGGAACTTTGTTTGGAAGATTGGTGAATTGTTTATATACATATTTACATCAGGATCTTTGTTTGATATACATGTTTACATCAGGACCTTTGTTTGGAAGGTTGGTGAACTTTTTTTATACATGTTTACATCAGGAACTTTTTTTGGAAGGTTGGTGAATTGTTTATATACATATTTACATCAGGATCTTTTTTTGGAAGGTTGGTGAATTGTTTATATGCATGTTTACATCAGGACCTTTGTTTAGAAGGTTGGTGAATTGTTTATATACATGTTTACATCAGGACCTTTGTTTGGAAGGTTGGTGAATTGTTTATATACATGTTTACATCAGGACCTTTGTTTGGAAGGTTGGTGAATTGTTTATATACATGTTTACATCAGGACCTTTGTTTGGAAGGTTGGTGAATTGTTTATATACATGTTTACATCAGGACCTTTGTTTGGAAGGTTGGTGAATTGTTTATATACTTGTTTACAGCAGGACCTTTGATTGATATACATGTTTACATCAGAACCTTTGTTTGGAAGGTTGGTGAATTGTTTATATACATGTTTACATCAAGACATTTGTTTGGAAGGTTGGTGAATTGTTTATATACATGTTTACATTACCATGTTTGTTATTTCATAGAACCTTGAAATGATATATACAATATATTTTTGTATTTTCCTTGAGACAGAGTATTAATGAGGATAGGTAAATTTCATCTGAGTGGTTGAATATTTTGGTCACTATGAGGGTTTGTTTGCCTTATCTCACATTGGTCAACTTACTACAGATTTTTTTTCTATCTTAATGTCAATATTTTGCTTAAATATGATTTTTTACAGGCATCAGTGCCAGGTTTGTAAAATCTTTGTTATTCAACTTTCTACAAAAAATATGACCATCAGAAACACTGTATCTAATACAGCATATATAACTTGAAAGCAGTGTTATTTATTCTGAATTCTGGGTATTAGTATTTAAAATGCATTGAAAAGTTCTTAAATTTTGAATCTGTTGTTTTCCATCATGTGCACTACATGATGACATGCTGTGATTGTCTCTTCATTATGATTGTGATACATCACACAAGGTCACATTGTCATGACCTATGGTGTCACACACATTGTGAGTTATGGTGTCACACACACATTGTGAGTTATGTTGTCACACACACACACACACATCGTGAGTTATGGTGTCAAACACACACACACACACATCATGAGTTATGGTGTCAAACACACACACACACACATCATGAGTTATGGTGCCACACACACATATCATAAGTTATGGTGTCTCACACACACACATTAGTTCAACCAGACTGACTAACTAGTGTCATTTGGATAAAATTAAGTTTGTTTTTCTCTGTTATTACTTTCATATTTAATATGAACATTAAATTTCTGAATTAGACATAGTTTGCTAATGGAAATGTGTACAAAATTTTGATAATATTCATACATAGTATATTCAGTTAATCTAGCAAATGTTCATTGGTCTAAGTGACTAGTATGTTTATGGACACTACAATTCAGTCAAGAGTGCTTTAATTTAAAGATACAGTGAATAAATCATAATTGATCACCGATTCCGTGAATTACAACATTCCATTCAAAGCAAAGGTACTTTAAAGATAAGATAATTTTTACCTTTGGTAAAACCACGAACAATAATTCATGTTAATGAGACTATCAGAAATGTTTGAACTTGGCTGCATTTGCATTAAACTGTTTGACACATCTAAACTGCATTTTTTCTTCTGTTATAATTTCAGATGGGTTGATATAAGTAGAAAACCTAAACTTATACTTGTATTCAGTACGTTTTGGGAGATTGGTGGTAATGTTATGTATTTTATGGGAATTTCACCTTGGTTTTTGTTTGGTAGCAGGCTAGTCTCAGGTAGATTATATTTTGAAAAATTTACTTAAAATGAAACTTTGTTTATTACTGTAATTAGTAGGATAGTCCAAATTTGCAATATAGGTTGATTTGGCTTGTTGATTTTAAATAAAGGTCGACATTTTAAGTTGTCATATAACTGTAATCAAGTCAAATAATAAATATTAAACAAATTTCTTAATGATATAAATTTTATTAACTTGAATTTTGGATAAATAGAATTCCAAAAAAAGTCCCCTGTACTTTAAGTTATCATAATTGTACAACCATGTTGTTTTATATATCACAGGAACTGGAGCAGGCGGAGAAGCTGTCATCCTGGCTGAAGTAGCAAGGGTTACAACTGAAGAAGAAAGGACTGGTATCCTATCAACATTGATATCTGTCAGACAGATTGGCTTACTTGTTGGTGAGAACAAATTTTCAAGGATAAATTTTCAGTTCTTCAGGTCTATATACATGTAAATGATTTAATAAGCTAGGATACATTACTGTCCAAGTTATAAATATGAAAAAATGAAGAAATAAAAACAAAAAATTCTCAAAAATAAGCTACAGTAAAAATGGGTAGAATTATGAAATATCAGAATTAAAATACTAGATGTTGAAACAATTATCAAAATATTCATTTTAGAACTCTGAATTATGATTAATTTTTTGAAAGCTTCAATGAAGTTTATATACTACATAAGTTATACTAAAATATCCAGACTTATTGCTTAGATGTTACATGTCAATGCTCTAAAACTTATAAGCTTCTTGGAAAAGTGTGAAGTTTTAATGTACAATGTGTATATACATCATATGGAATTCAGAATTTTAAGAAGCTTAAGATGTGGTTAATTTACATAAGAATGGTAAAATCATGTTTTATTGTAAATTGTTTGTATTATATATTTATCTATAAACAGGGAAGTTGTAATACATTTTTATGCTCAATTTCTTTTTTGTAGTTGTTATGATTTTTAAATAATGGTTGATTTTGTCTGATTATAGAAACTGGAAAGGTTTTTTTTATTACATCTCAAGAGTCTTCTATAGAATTAAAACTACAGTGTCTTATTTTAGTGGTCCATTATTGGCAGTTAGTAAAATTGAGGATGCTCAGATTATTTTAATTTGGTCAATATACAAAACAGAAGGGGTATGGCATGAATAAAGAATTAAAGAAGTACAGTTTTACACAAATATCTTTGCTCACATTATTGTTTAAAATATTATTGAACTTGTTTCATTTCAGGACCAGGACTTAATTTATTTCTCAGATTAGCCAATTTTAATATTGGTCCATTTCTTGTTGACAAATTCAGCTCTCCAGGGGTGAGTATCTTATTATTTTTGATTTTTTTTAATATATATATTTTTTCATGGAACATTGGTTACCGACATTGTAGGATAGATAGCTTTTCAGTTGTTTTTATATTGTATGAAAACTAGCTGTAGATGCTTAACATAAATGAATTTAGACAGAAGTTGAACTCATCAAATGTATTATAATTTTCATTTTTTTCATTCTTTCATCAATGATATGATATGATATGATATGATATATGATATGATATATGATATGATATATGATATGATATATGATATGATATGATATGATATGATATGATATGGTATGATATGATATGATATGATATATGAGATGGTATGAGATGAGATGAGATGAGATGATATATGATATGACATGGCATGCCTGACATGACATGACATGATGATATGATATGATATGATATGATATGATATGATATGATATATGATATAATATGATATGATATGATATCATATGACATAACATGACATGATATATGATGGAATGATTTTTTTCTGTCATATTTTATTTGTTTGAACAATAACTTATTTTCAGCCAATTTCAATCATAATAAGAGTATGAATGTATTGATAAAATACAGATCAAGTTTGACTTTCATTTTTAACAGTTTTAATGTCACTAACAATATTGCAGAACATTGGCATGTTTAAAGATACTCTTATGTTTTGAAATAAATGTAGATCTGTGATTTATAACTGTCATTTATATGATATTTCAGACAATTATTGCATTTGTCTTTAGATAGATCTGATATTTATGCGACATTTCAGGCATTTATGGCATGTGTGTGGCTCATAGAGACACTCTTACTTCTGATATTGTATACTGATTTACATATCATTAAAGAGGAAGAAAAACAAAGTGAAAATTCTGTTCAGGCAGCACCAGTATCAAAAACAGATCATCCAGATTACGCTACATACAGTACTAATGAAGATATACAGTATGACTCGATAGACCAGAATATAACAGGAAATACCTCGCAGAATGGCTATATACAGAGAGATAACAGTGAGCAGTACAAAGAAAATGAACATCATAAAATTAATAATGACCACGTAGAACAAAAGGTCAAACAAAAGTTAACATGGGAATTCTTCAAAAGAGGTATAAATTTTTTTCCGATATTTTTGTAAATCAGTTGTCTTGCTTCAAATTTCATTTTGAACTGGCATCAAACATATTCAGCATTTTCTTGAGGAGTTGAAAGATCTTTTTTGTATCCAGAAATGATAGTGATAATCAATATGATATCATAAAAAATTTTTATTATTGGTAACTTCAAATAATGAGTGGTTTTGGTAATTTCACATTTCTTATCTTGTCGAATAATTTTGTATTCATTGATCACAAATTCATGCCATCATAAAAAACTTACAAACCCTGTCCCAGTTTTACAATCAATCATTTAATTGAGTGTACACTCTTCACAATCAATCATTTAATTGAGTGTACACTCAGCTCAAATTAGGGAAATGTTTTAATGTCAGTTTTTACACAAAATTCAATATTTAGTGTTGTATTTAAATAGTTTAGTGTAGGTTTGTTGAACAACACAAAACACTATCTAATAAAACTTAAAATTTTAAAATATTAATGAGAGCAAAGAAGAAAATATTTGAGTTGAGTGTACTCTCAATTGAGTATGAAACTGGGTCCCTGTTGATAATTTTTGACTGCTGTTTTTCCTTTTTCCAGACAAATTGAATTTAATATTTCACTGTAGTACATTGTATAAAATTGACTTATCTCAGTCAAATCATTGGTGATTTATATATTTTAAATAGAGTATATTAGAGAAGAAATCATGGCACTTATTGCTGTACAGTTCATTAGTTTCTTTAGCCAGATAAGCCTTGAGGTAAGATACATAGATACAACATGTACATAATGTGTAATGCTAAAAATTCTTTGGCAGTTGAAATTCAACAAAGAAAATTTCCTAGTTGCACATTTTTTGTCTCTGTTTGTCATCCCCCCCCCCCCCCCCCATAAAAAAAAAATAGTCACACAAAAGTCAAGATTCAACTATAGTACAGTGGTAAGAAAAACCCTATACAGCTGGAGAAAACCACATTTTTTATGAAGTTGCTTTGATAAAATTTCATCAAACTTCATACACCAAACAAACATTGAGACCACTGATAATATAAATCTTGACTTTTAAAATATACATTGGTTATAATGTTCAAAGTTGTATTCATGTATTCTGAAGGGTTATACAGTAGAACTTCGATAACTCAAACTTTGATATCTCGAAAACCACGGTTAACTCGAAATCTTTATTTTGTCCCGACCTGTTTTCTATATAAATTATTTGTGAACAACTTCGATAACTCAAACTTCTATAATTTGAATACCCCTGATAATTCGAAGTAAAAATTTGGTCTGTAGTTTAAAAATCTATTAAAAATTGACTGCAAAAACTCGATTTTTTTCTAACAATGTGTAATCAATGGACTGTGAAATCAAACAATCAGAGAAGTCATATTTCGATAATTAGGCTACTGTCATATTAGAAAAGTGAAACTGAGTAGTTCTAGTTATCTACTGTATTAATTTGAATCAATAAATGGATTAATATTCAGTACTGTCACAGATAATTAAGTCTAACAGGTATGTTTTTCCCCTACTTTAATGGCAGAGGCCGAGTAATATGCCGCTGTCAATAACAGTTCTACTTTCGACTTAATATTTCCAAGCTTTATTTAAACGACTTGCCCCACGACTGCATCAAAATCTTATGAGCTTATTGCACTACTTTGTAATTTTATCAACTATCTGTTTGTAATTTCTTACAAATGTAATAAATAAGTATTGGTGCTAAGTACATACCAGTATTCTAGTATCTGATCTCGATTCCGTTTTTCGTATACATTGTAATTAGAAAAAAAAGAACACGTGCACGTGTTTGCGGTCGATATCAATTCTTTAATACATTATTTCTGTCTTTCTTTATTTATTTTTTTAGTTTGTTTCACTAGTATCTATAAGTATTTATTGTTTTTTCTATTGTATTACAATCGAGTACCGGTAACTCTGTTTTCCACATCAAATATTTCTGTAGTGAAAAACATATACATGTACTTGTATTAAGGTGATGTCATTTTGATAACTTGAACACCCCGATAACTCGAAGTCACCACCAAAATCCCGTGCACTTCGAGTTATTGAAGTTCTACTGTAAATACATGTATGACCACCAAATTTCTCAGCATCTGTCTATAAATACACAAGGAGCCTTGGTGGGTGAGTGGTCTAAGCACTCTTACAGATTACAGTACCTCTCACCACCTAGGTTCTAATTCTACTTTGGCAAATCCTAGTTTGAGAAAGTTGTCAGTTTGCTTGTTGAAGGTCGATGGTTTCACTGGGCACTCTGGTTTCCTCCTTCCAAGAACTGACCACCTAATTCTCTGTAATAAATCTTGACTACAGCATAAAACAGCATAACACGACTCAACTTTCTATAAATACACATCGGTTATAAATGGTTATGATTTCTATTTCAGACTATGGCGACTCCATTATCAGATAAACTGTTACATTGGGGGGAAATAGAAAACAGTATAATGTATTGTTTAGCTGGTGTAGAGGTAAGATTATGTCTGTATTTCTGTAAATTTATCTGATAACCTATGATTTATAAATTGTATGATTGTATGTATAGCAAGATAACTAGTAACTGATATATTCACATTTCTGTGAATAATTAGTATTAAACCTTTCAAGTTTAATATTGGTGAATGAAGCATTAGACTTTAGTGACAGTTCATGAAGCATATGTTTGCAATGTTAACTTCAAACTTAAAAAATTATAAACCAGTGTTTTAGCAGTAAAATATCAATACATGCATATTGCTCTCCTCAAGGCCAGAGGGCTTCTTATGCAGGTTTTATGATGATTAATTAAATACAATGTAAACATCTTTTAATTTCAAGTGAAATAAAAAATAATTTGTGCCAGCAATGCCAGGACTAAATGATTTAGAATTTTTATAAATTTTCATGACTTAACATTTGACTAAATTTCAATATTATTGCACTTGCATTTCATAAGAATTGCTTACATTAAATGATTGTAATTTCATGAAAAGTAATTTTATGTTACCATGGTTACTTTTCTTGTTTTCAGGTTGTATCAGTACTTATCATGGTTAGAATATTAAGTAAAAGATTAAAAGATAGAACAATGATTCTGATTGGATTATTTACATTAGTACTAGCCAATGGTTGGCTTTGTTATTTTGTTCCAGTATCAAATCCAGGTATTCAAAAATCATATTATGTTTACTATATATTTTCCCATTAATTGCTGTGTCAGCACATAACTGGCAAAAAATTAATTTAGAATATATTTTGCCATTCCAGTTGATAGAAATGATTGTCAAGTGATAACACAGAGTCTTTGTAAACAGCATGGCTGTTACATCTAGTGACATCACATTATTTATGTTTTTTTGTGGTCACAATTTTAAAATAAAAAGATGATCATTTGGTTTAGGCAATACTTAAATACTACCTGTAGAGTAAAAAAATCAGTAAAATTTCTTATATGATGCAGGGGGCGTTGGTGGCTGAGAGGTCTAAAGTGCGTGCTTAAGGATCACAGTGCCTCTCACCACCTGGGGTCGAATCCCACTCGGGACAGATCCTAGTGTGAGAAAGTTTGTCAGTTTGCTTGTTGAAGGTCAGTGGTTTTTGCTAGTAGCTCCTGTTTCTTCCACCATTCCAGAACTGACCACCTCAAAATTAGTGAAAAAATCTTGACTGGGGCTTAAAACACCATTATTCCACTTGTATATGATGCAAATATATTTTAATGATCAAGCTACGTATAGGTTGGTTAAAACCGTGTTTGAAAGCACAGAATCTTAGTTATAAAAGGGACACAGTATTGAAGTGACAAGCTAAATTATTGCATAATTAAATCAGCTGAGGAAATTCTCTGCATTAAAATTTTTTTAAAAATGAGAGAAGAAATATTTACATCGTTGGAGCTTGTTAGCGGACATCCAAAATTCCTTTTAAATGAAATAAAAATTATGGAATTTTTAAAAAATAATTCAACCCTTAACATGTTATTTTTTATATTTTAAATATCTGGTATTCATGAAATGTGTGATATATGTTTCAGATACACCTTCAGAGAACATAGCACCATTTGCTGTTGGTGTCATACTGGATATGTTTGCCTTACCATTTCTTGTAGTATGCAGTGTCTCATTATATTCTAAACTTACTGCAAAGGAAACTCAGGGTAAGTTTCAGGAAGAATTCAAATGGACTTTAGTCAATCGGGGTTTCATGCTGTTATTATTAACATTAAATGATAGAAAAAATATTATGTTTCTTCATTAGCTCACTTGGCGAAAGGCCATATGAGCTTATAACATGGTGTGGTGTGTGTCCATCTGTGCATGCATGTGTGTGTCAATGTTTTAGTCTGTTAACCCCTTAAGCCTCAACTACGCATTTCTACGCATTTTTTGGCCCTTGTCTAAAATATCAAAGCATAGTTTTCGTTTGTCCGTCATTTCGTTAATATTCATCAGATATTGATAAAAATGATATCACATGGAAATATTTTTTCAGCACTTTAATTTTTGTTATCAAATTTTTTTTGTTGATGCACTCTAATTATAAGAATCTTTTACTTTAAAGTTCGTAAAAAAATCATGACGTCAGAACAAAATGAAAAAAATGTCACGTGATTGCAAAATCTAAATCGACTTAAACCTCCTGGATCATTTCAAAAACAATGAAAAAAGCACATATTTGTAAACTAGACGAAACACAGATTCTAAAACTATAAAAATATGGAAGGACAATCCATTTACAAGTATTAGAAACGGCGACATTTAAATACCTACGGCTTGAAACCAAACAGCGGCATGTGATGTTTTCTAGATTCTTACTAGATCATGCTTGTAATAAAACTTAACATTATATTCAAACTCTAGAAAATAATATCATTATAATATCTACGATTTTTTACTGATAAAAGTTTGTTTTTTTTTTTCTTATTCTTTTTATATATATATATATATATTTATTTATTTCGACAGATGCCATGTTTAATTATTTTTAAATCCTTGCTGAATCCCGGAAAAACAAAACGACGTCACAACTAAAATTTATGAGTTTGAGTGAAGCTGTTATGCTAGAAATTAACATAATTTTTGTTGGATGAATAAATACACTATTTATCGTAAATAAAAATGACATACGGAGAATTGACCTCAATTAAAATAATATACATGTGCTATAAATAGATGCAAGGGATTCCCATTTACAGAAAATCAATTTCCCGGAAGTAGAGCATACACAGAAAACGCATCTGCAACATGCTTGTTTTTATCAACATATTGAGTCATTTAGGCTCCCCTTGTCATAATGTATAGATTTTTCATCCGATTTCCTACACTAGAGATTCAAGTGCATGTATGGCTTTACCAGATACAGATGCCGACAGTCACAACAGAGACGTATATAACTTTAGTTATATACGTCTCTGGTCACAGTTTGAGTTCTAATTTCACTATTTTCAAAATTAAAAAATGGAGACGATAATAAAACTCAAGATTCCAAACGTACATAAAAAATTATTGTGGATGAAACGGAAAGAATTTTTAGAGAATTCCACGAACTATTTGATCAAAATCACTACCTTTTTTCATAACGCATCTGTCCCCAAGTGGTCCTTGCTTTTTTCTTTATATATGTACATAGTTGACAAACAAATCTTTGTGCCATATATAGCCAGATGGTCCAGCTTGCTTAGAGTGTTGTGTATGTGGTCATTTCTAACGGAATAATGGGGTTTCAGGTTTTTATGTTACAGGTTATGGAACTCATCAAAATTTTACCCCCCCCCCCCCCCCCCCCTTTGCAGAATAATTTCATCTTAGCCAGCATTTTCTCTAACCAAGCTTTCCGGGAAGTTACCAACCTCAACCTGGCGAACTGGTTGTTGATTTAAATTCCGACATTATAATTGCAAAAGCTCAGTTGCCAAAATGTTATTACACTGGTGAAATGATTATTTCTAAAGTATGTTTTGAAAACAACACACACACACACACACACACACACACACACACACACACACACACACACACACACACTTCAGCATGATAATTCTGTGCAACAGGAAAATGATAGCAAGGTACATGGTTAATTCAGTAAGTAGACATTTCGAATAAAACTTGAAAAAAATTTATTAGGAAATGTTATTTGTCATAAACAATGATTTTACTTTAAAAATCGATGAGAGGTCAACATTTTTTGAATTTTCAGGCCATCTATAATTGAATCATCATCATTATCATCATCATTGGTGAATTCAAGGTGGTTGCTGTTGTAACCCATCCCCTTTGAAAAATTCAAAAGAGCCTTGGATAGAAAAATGTCGCCAAAAGGTCCTAAGAAATATTACTAATTAGCTTTCAGAAGAGGCTATGCCCCTATCCCTCACCCTTCCCCCAAAAAGCTCTGCCCTGGACTCGCGTATTTTTTGAAATGGCTGGCAATCAATCACAATTTCCAAGAAAGTTGGGCTTGACTCAATTTTTTAATCAGATTTGTCCGTTTCTTGTTACAGCTACATTATACGCCAAATTCATCATTATAAGATTTTCTACTGCTCTCAAATAATTATAATGACGAACATTCTGATATAATTAGGTGCATGTACACGCACAAGTTGTAACGATCTTCTCCATACGTCACCATATCACTGTTATTACTACTGTCCGGCATTAGGTCAGATACTACTTCTAATACTACCGTGACATCACACATAGGAAACTCAAACTAAGGTGTTTCACTAAGCTATTAAAAATGCAGACTTCAAACTGCTGTCACTTTTTTATATTCTGTTACTAATTTTGATGCAGTTTTTGATATTATTATATTTAAAAATCGTTTATAAAATATTTAAGCTAAAATATCTTTTGGATACATGTTTTTGATAAATTCTTTAAATTTCAAAGTGCAAAACTCTAACAAATAAATTTTATGATAAGGTGGATCTTTATGCATTATTATTATTATTATTATTATTATTATTATTATGGTCTGATGAATTGCACTGAAATAAATATTTACAAATATTTACAAATATTGGCGACCAAATAAGAAAGAGTGGAGTGGAGTAATTGTGTCTATGCCCCTGTCAAGGTTCTTTCATTTATATTGAAGTTAGATTGATGGGGAAAAACAGAGTGCCAAGAGAAAATTTCCCATCTTCAGCAAACAAACGAACTTTTTCACACTGGATTTGGACGGAGGCGGCAAGAGACACTGTAATCCGTAAACGTGCGCTTCAGACTATTCGGTCATCAAGTCTCCTGGGGACCAAGTGGAGTAGATAAAAGGGTGTGTCCCACCCCTAGATAATTTTAAAAACTTTTCAAATCCCCACCATTATTTTAATATGTCCTATCCTCCACGATGTACATGAACCAAATAATAAATTGGTAATTTTTCTAACATCAATGCAATTTCTACGATATTGCTTCTTTCTGTTACATTTCTAGCTATTTTTATTTTCTTCCAAGATTTTATTTGTCATGATCCTCACATATTTTATAACGGACCTTATGAACCTCCATAGGTATACAAAATTTGAATAAAGAAGATATACTTTGACTATTCACAATTATATCATGTACATGAAAACTTGAAACTAGAAATAATCTTCCTTTTAAAAATCATTCTTGTATCTATTTGATATACAAACAAAAAACAGATATTATGGGTATCACACAATATTTTTCAAGTCTATAATTATAACATTGTAATGGATATTTTTTATTTTAAGAGCATAAATATTTCGTATAAAGGTTGTGTTGTAGACAGATGTTTTATACTGACGAAGTGTTATACACTAAGTTATAAGCCTAAAATTTCTTCATCTTTTGTCCCTTCATTGTAGCACCCCATCAAGCCCACCATACACCAAAACGCCATTTATGTGTAAAGAACAATCTCTACATAATTCTTATAAGATGTATTAGTCCTTGGATAGTGCTGAAATATACAGCAATTTAAGGTTTAGATTGAATTCTATTATTATTTTTATTATTATTATTATTATGTGTCTGTTAAACGTAAATTTCAAATAGTTATAGGTATACAGTTCGTTATGTTCGGAAACAATATTGAAATTAGTGTTTACCATTTTATGGGTAAATTTGTTGTCATTTAGGCAGATATCATTGACTTTTTTGAAAGAAAAATTTATTCTTTATCTTTCAGAATATATGTGGTTTCCATATTATATTTTAAGGGGAAAAGGCAAAACATTAGTTTTTTCACGAATTGTATTGTAATATCTTCAATTACAATTTACAATGGCAATATTTCTATATTAGAACATGTGTATACCACTGTTTTATTTTAGCTTAAACTTCAATAATACTTAAATAATTTATCATAAAAGTTTAAATTGCATCAAATTATTTCTTGTTTATATTTACTTTGTAAAATCCTAAAATTTATATAAATTTTAGTTCAATAATGGATCCAAAAACAATATTTTGTTGATTTTTTTCTCAATTTTTTCAAGGAAATGAATATTCTGTTTCCATGGTAACAAATATCTTTCTAAATTTGTTTGAAACAGAAAGTTAAGGTCATATGCTTTGATAATATATATGGATTGGTATTAGACAAAATTACTAGAAAAGGCAGAAAAAAGCCGTGAAAACCTAATGTAATGTCAGTCTAAATTCAACTCAAAATCCTTAGACTGTTTTATTGTAAAGTATACATGTATGTACACCTGGATTTTGATTTGATACGAAACTTGAATATTGTCGAAAAATTTTACAATAATAGTTGAGTTTGATCTCAAATTATTATTTTTGATCCTTTCTTAGCCATTGTCCAATAGTTGGATGCATGCTCTAAATAAAACATGGGCACAGGAAGTTTATTCTTTACGAAATTTTCTTAATTTTCGTCTTAAAATTGAAAATTTGTTGCCATGGTTACCAATATCTGACCCTTTCTGTGAAGAAACATAAAGTTCAATTTCTTATCTGTCAGAATATATATGGCTTCCTTAGTGTAATATGAAAGAGAGATGTTAAAATTCAGCCTTGAATACATACCATTTTTAATATTTCAAACATAGAATTTAGAGATTTTAATGACGTTTTTAATTGTAAGAGTATATGTATACCTGGATTTTGATTTGATACAGAACTTGATTATTGATACAAAATTATACAATAAGGGTTGAGTTTCATCAAATTATCCTTTTCTATCCATTCTTAGGCATTTTTAAATATTTGGATGCATGTATCAGGTAAAACATGGGTCTGGGAACAGTATTTTATGATATTTTCTTAATTTTTTCATTAAAATTGGAATTCTGTTGCCATGGTTACCAATATCTGAACTTATCTGTTAGAAACAAAAAGTTCAAGTCATATACTTTGATAATATATAGGGGTTGGTATTAGACAAAATTGTTGGAAAAGGCAGAAAAAAAGCTTTGAAAATTACAGTTATTTTCTCATGAATTCAACTAAAAATCCTGAGGCTTAAGGGGTTAACACATAAAACAAACATTTCCTCTGAAACTGTTGGACAGATTTCAATGATACTTGGTCAGAAACATGTATGGGCTGTTGCAATTCAGATTTGCTCATGGGTGTTGCCATGGTTACCAAAACTGTTTCAAGTTGACCTAGGGTGCAAAAATCTTCTGCGAAACCTATGATGGAAGAAAAATGTAATGTGATATTTGGCTTCTCTTGGGTCTTAAGCAGAGCTCCACAAACGCTGGTAAGGTCAATCGAACCCCCCCCCCCCCACCCCACCCCTCCTGCAATTGACAAAAGGTAACACCCCACCCCCACCCAATGATCGGCAAAGGGTAACCCTTTTTCACCATCACAGAACTTACTGCCTTGTTACAAAGTCCACTACATCCATTCTGCTCCACTCATTCAATATCAAATAGGCAGTAGTTTAAAACATATACACATGTATTAATGAGTGCCAGATGATACATTAATACATAAATAAACAATATTAACTAGAATGAGATATTTTATCCATTTCCACTGTACTTAATGCATGTTTTGCTTATCAGAAATAATTTGAGATTTTAATATTGTTTTATAAAATGAACTTTATTAAATAAGCTGACTGTTAGCTTAGAATGCTTGTTCAAAATACAGAAGTATTTTCTTGTATTTTATGTCCAGCATTGGGATAAAATTGAATGTCCATTGTTTAAAAATTGTAATGGACTGGATGCACATGAGAGTAATGCTATGCTAACCATAAAACAGTTTTTCTATGTTGTGTTCAATCTTCTTGTGTGTTGAAATATTAGATTAGTTCATAAAATGTATTGTTAACAAAGGCTTTTGTTTTTTCAATAAACATGAAATAATTTGCTGTAATAAAGAAGTCCATGCAAAAATACACAGAAAATAAGTTCTATCTTATTCTAGTAACTACCAAAAAATAAATAAATAAATAAATAAATGAATAAATAGTTAGATAGATAAATAGATAAATAAATAAAATAGAATAAAATAATTGTGTAAAGCTTCAGAGTATTGACTGATCATATTCCTAAATTTAGTAGTGGTTATTTTACAGGACTTAGTCAAGGTTTTAGAAGAAGTGTGGTTGGTTTAGCAGCAATATTAGCACCATTATGGGCGGGGTCAACACTGCAGTGGCCATATATATTGTTTGGTGTTATGTTGGGATTGTTAGTTTTATCTTTGGTAAGTTAAGTCATATTAATTTTACTTGTATTCCTGTAGTGTAGAAATGAACTTGATCTTTAACCAGCTGTGAGTAAGTAATAATGCTGAAACAGCTTAACACATTGCATACCTTCTCCAATAAACTGATTAGCATAGCCTCCTTTATAGAAAAGAACCTTAGTAGAGCAGGGGATACTCTCCCTGCTAAACTGATTAGCCTATGATCTGCCTTAATGGAAAAACCATTAATGGGGAAATGAATGTCAGCTACAATAAACTAATAAGCCTTGTTAACGATCTACTTTACTGGAAAGATGCTCTTTAGGGTAATGTATGCCTTCATTGCTGGACTGATCAGCCTTACATGTGGTGTTTCTGAATTGAGGTTAGCAGCAGTACATGCCTTCTCCTACTAATCAGCTTTTCATTTAATTGGTTTATTAAAGATAGCCCTAGCCAGGCAATGCATGTTTTCTCCACTAAACTGATTAGCCTGCAATGTACCCTTCTCTTAAACACTCACAGGCATAAAGACTACATGTCATAAAATACCTGTAATAGAAAGACAAGGCTTATTTGAATGGCTCAAATAAAATTTTACGGATCTGAATTTTTTCTGACCCACTTCAGGAATGAAAAATGTTTTATAAATCAATGTATCATATTAATTACAGGTATAGTATAAAATAAACAATAATTTTAATAATTTGAAGGATATTGTTTATGATATTTCAGTTTATGTTGTTGTTATCATTTAAAAGACTAGTCCCCCCAGATACTACAACAGTTACAAAGGCCAATACAGATGAAGAGACACAGCCTCTACTTGGGTAATGATAAATTATTGATGCATAATGGTAAAAAGTTCAGTAAATCTTTGTTAAACTAAATATCAACCTGGTCATCAATCTTTGTTAAACTAAATATCAACCTGGTCATCAATCTTTGTTAAACTAAATATCATAACCTGGTCATTATTTGTTCTGAACTGTTTTATTGTGACAATTTATTGTAAATGCTCTTAAAGTCAACATGGAAGCCTAATATTCTTTGAGATATCATGGTTTTACGATACAATGAAGCTTCATTGTCAAAAAAGAGGACTATTTATTCCATACTTTTACCGTGTGTGTGTGTGTGTGTGTGTGCCTGAATGAGAATGTGCATGCATGTGTGTGTGTGTGTGTGTGTGTGTGTGTGTGTGTGTGTGTGTGTGTGTGTGTGTTTAGTGATTTTATTAGATGTATCTTGTATAGAGCATTGATTTACCAAGCTGTTGTGAATTTAAATTTGTTTAATTTATATCTTGTCAAGGGATGGTTTGGGGCATTTGTAAGCCTTTAAACACCAAGTGTCATACAATTGGTTAGATGTGTGCATAATATCTACATGTAGCTACAAATTGTAAAAGTATATTCAATTAGTCAGAAAAACCTATTTTATTGTTTATCTATCTAAATGTACACTCAGCGAGGATATTTATTATGATAAACTTTATAAAGCCATTTGACAGTTTGTATGAACAGTAATGTTCTCTTTTTTCAACTTTAAAACAAGATAGAATGATTTAATATTTACTGAATTAAAATGAATGGCACATATTCCAGTTTATTGTAATTTGAAAAGCTAAAATTAAGATTTATAAATGTGAAAATAAATATTTTATTATTAAATATTTTATTTTTTATTTGAACTGTTTTCTTTTCATTGAAATTATGTTTTTCATGAACTTTTGATATTTATAAGTTACTGAGTAAATTCAGTCAAATTGCATCAAGGATTTTTATTATTTTGGAATTCACAGTTATTTTTTTTTTTAGAAATTGCACTATTAATTTCCATGAAAAACTTGATTCTATTGTGTATTATCTAATTTTATTGTCTCAAAAATTGTTTGTGTGATAAGTTTTAATTTTCCAATTATATGTGTATATAACAATTTATGACTCAATATATTTGTAATTATTTACTTTTGTCATTATATAACATATCTTACATATTCATGAATTACAAATGAAAGTTGTTCCATGGATTGGTCTGAAATGTGTTGTGGAAAGTAATACTTGTAACTGTGATAATTCATTTTTATATTTTTATTTTTATACCACATGTATGTCATATCAAAGTAATGAAACTTCTACATATGTAATGTACTCCAAGTTTGTGATTCTCCGATAAAGTTCCTCTATAATCTATGTTTGTATATAAACAGATTATTTTCCATGTTAACTTTTTTATACTGTGTAGTTTTTATCATTTCACATCTGTGTTAATAACCAAACTCTAATTGTATCAACTTTTATGATATTAAGTCCAAGAGTTTAAGTTGTGAGGCTACATTTCCAAGGGTAAAGACTTTGAAGTTTTGGGTTCAAGGGTTAGGACAGGATCTACTGTATACAGTTATAAAAAATTGTTGAATTTAAGGAAACATAATTTTACTTTGACTTTAAACTGTAATTAAATGCTGAAATTAACCAAATGAAAATGTCTTAAAAATGTTAGCAAAATCAAAAATTGTTATATTAACTTTTTCTGTTTTATAGAGACAATTTGTCTTTCAGATATTTAGGTATAATGAAAGTTACCATCAGTGCTTCATATGAAGTTTGTGTGTTATAGGCAGGGTTACCATCAGTGCTTCATATGAAGTTTGTGTGTTATAGGCGGGGTTACCATCAGTGCTTCATATGAAGTTTGTGTGTTATAGGTGGGGTTACCATCAGTGCTTCATATGAAGTTTGTGTGTTATAGGCGAGGTTACCATCAGTGCTTCATATGAAGTTTGTGTGTTATAGACGGGGTTACCATCAGTGCTTCATATGAAGTTTGTGTATTATAGGCGGGGTTACCATCAGTGCTTCATATGAAGTTTGTTTGTGTGTTATAGGCGGGGTTACCATCAGTGCTTCATATGAAGTTTGTGTGTTATAGGCGGGGTTACCATCAGTGCTCCATATGAAGTTTGTGTGTTATAGGCGGGGTTACCATCAGTGCTTCATGCTTCATATGAAGTTTATGTGTTATAGGCGGGGTTACCATCAGTGCTTCATATGAAGTTTGTGTGTTATAGGCGGGGTTACCATCAGTGCTTCATATGAAGTTTGTGTGTTATAGGCGAGGTTACCATCAGTGCTTCATATGAAGTTTGTGTGTTATAGGCGGGTTATCATCAGTGCTTCATATGAAGTTTGTGTGTTATAGGCGGGGTTACCATCAGTGCTTCATATGAAGTTTGTGTGTTATAGACGGGGTTACCATCAGTGCTTCATATGAAGTTTGTGTGTTATAGGCGGGGTTACCATCAGTGCTTCATATGAAGTTTGTGTGTATTAGGTGGGGTTACCATCAGTGCTTCATATGAAGTTTGTGTGTTATAGGCGGGGTTACCATCAGTGCTTCATATGAAGTTTGTGTGTTATAGGCGGGGTTACCATCAGTGCTTCATATGAAGTTTGTGTGTTATATGTGGGCTATGTTTCACTATTTTGACAACTCAAGCTATAATTACTCGAGTTACATAATGGAATATTTTAAGCAGATATCCATGAATCATTTAATGACTTTACATATATGAAACCTTTATGTATCTGTACTCTTTATTCACTTTAAATTTTGGCAGGGGCTTGGTGATAAAAAGGGGGAGGCTTATTAAGAAAACTATAGAAAAAATGTATTGTGGGACTTCAAATAGTGCTTACTTTTTGAATTCTAAATGGTTTCAATTCCTACAGATAGTTAACATTGGTAGAAATTAACTACTTATGGTAACCAATGGGAAATTTTTATTTGCAATACATGTATCGGTAACAAATGCTACCCATGCTCTAGAGCATTTGTAGATTTGCTGTGTTGGTCTCGACCAGTTAATGATGAAAAAGACCATTTCAAGCTTGGTGTTTGTGATCTGCAATTTTAAATACTGCATGGTACCAATTTGCAGTCTGTGATAATGTCTACCTATGGGTGATCACAAATATCATTGGTACCAACAAGTTATTATTAAAACTACCTATGGTTACCTATGGGTGGAATATCAAATGTAAACAGTGTGACAGTAAGAGGAGTGGCAGTTATTCAGGGGCATTAAAATTATAATTTACTGTACAAAAATATATGTTTTCAGTTTTATGCAAAATGTATAAATATCATACTCATAGTTTATAAAAACAATCAATATTAACATGTATATTTTATTAGAGAATATGTATATAAGTATTCAAAATTCAGATTTACTCATTTTTAGTGCAATGATGGGATTTTATTGTTAAGATTATTTTTATAGTAAACTCTATATTAAATGATAGAAAATAACAATAAAGAAAACTTAAACTGATTTACAATATTTGTTGTTGTTTTGATGGATATGGGGTTTTGATGGCCTGATTTACAATATTTGTTGTTGTTTTGATGGATATGGGGTTTTGATGGCTTGATTTACAATATTTGTTGTTGTTTTGATGGATATGGGGTTTTGATGGCCTGATTTACAATATTTGTTATTGATTTGATGGATATGGGGTCTGGATAGCCCAATTTACAATATCTGTTGTTGTTTTGATGGATATGGGCTTGATGGCCTGATTTACAGTATGTGTCATTAATTTGATGGATATGGGGTTTTGATGGCCTGATTTACAATATTTGTTATTGATTTGATGGATATGAGGTCTCGATTAGCCCAATTTACAATAGCTGTTGTTGTTTTGATTGATATGGGGTCTTGATGGCCTGATTTACAATATGTGTCATTGATTTGATGGATATGGGGTCTCGATAGCCCAATTTACAATATCTGTTGTTGTTTTGATTAATATGTGGTTTTGATGGCCAACTGATGCAGTTGGTGGATCACAAAACTTTTCACTGCTTAGATTTGAAACCAGTTAGAAGTTCTTTGTCTGTTTACTTGACTATAGTTGTAAATTTTTTACAAAACCTTTTTTTACTGTTCAGTCTTTTAATTAATTACCTCATTACAAAGTGAAAATATGTTGACTGGGGCATAGAACACAATTACTACACTTGTATTAACTCATTATGACTTTATACACTATAACTGATAGATAGTTTGTTTATAAATTTTTTTTTTTTTGGAATATGTTTGTACTGGTGTGAGAAAGTTTTTCAGTTTGTTTGCATAAGGTTTGTGGTTTTCTCCAGCCATTCTGGTTTCCCCACCGTTTCAAAACTGAGTACCTCAATATAATTTAAATACTCTTGACTGGGGCATAAAACACAATTACTCTAGCAGCATTGTGATCTTTAAGTGCGCTTATGACCACTCGGCCACTGATATCCTCAGCTAGTAGATAAACAACTTGTTTTGGAATTTTTTTTTTCATATCAAAGCTAATTTCTTGTATACCGGAGGCTAGTGATTTTCTCAAGGTACTCGGTTTTTCTCACTATTGCTGAGCTGACTGTCTTGATATAAGTGAAATATTCTTAACTGGGGCATGAAAAACAGTAACTCCACTAGATGTACGATACACAAAAAATAAAGAAATTCTCCATACAGTAATCAAAATAGTTGACACACAGCATTTTAGTCTTATAAATTGTTTTTAATCATTATTCACAAAACATTTATATACATTATTCTATCATGACAAATTTCTGTCATGTTCAATATTTTACAAAAACAATCATCAATATTCCAGTACAAACCATCAGGTGAATTGTTCCAGATTTGTATATTCATTTACAATATTTTAAATCAAATATTTATGCAAATTTAAGCCACCAAAATAAAGAATCGTACCACAGAAGTCTTCAGGTCTCCTGTAATGCACAAAGTAACTTGAAATGTTTAACATTTGTGTGCAAAAATCATGTAGGCAATCAAAATCAGTTTACAGAGAATTGTTTACAGCTGCGAAGTCCCTCTAGCAGATCAAGGGCTACTCCATATTTTTGGATAGTGTTATCGGGCCATTGTACAGTAAACCAATCACTTTTCTGGACTGAAAGCTTCTTAGAAATTTGACAAAATTTTTAGTTTACAGTGAAATTGTGTATTGTGGTGTCCAATTTTTGTGGATATAAGGAAAAAAAAAAAAAAAAAAAAAAAAACAACATGTATTGGCTAGTAAATCAGACTTGTTGTAAATTTCATTAATATACATATTATTTTGCTGACATGTAAATTTGTTGCTGAGGGTGTCCATGAAAACTAACAAAAATTTGGACATCATATACAAATAATTCTTCATTTCACACTACTGCAAATTTTTCTTTGGTCAGAATAATATACTTCAAAGGTTGTCATGGTGACCTAGCACCTAGCAGTTGCCCTGAGTAATTGCTAGTGCAAAGCAGACACACATGGCACAATCTGCAACCAATAGAGCCTTACCCAGTGAATGTCGATTTTTTTTTTTTTTTGGTGAAAAGTCTACAATTGATCAATCTTTAAATAAAACTACAAAACAATTATTTACTATCTGAAATGACTCGTTTTAGATTTAAAAATCTTACAGAAACAGAATGACTTAGACCTTGAATGAGTTATGAGCAAATACACAGAATACAAAAGTGAGAGATGACTGACCTAGTTATAATAATGTACATGTAATATGTTGATGATTGATGACGATAATGATGATGAAAATGGCATCTTAAGTTTATGGATAGGAATGATTTTCTTCAGAGTTTACATATGTAGAAAATTTCACTTATATAAAATAACATCAGTTGTAGTGGAAGAAGTTCAAGCATTGTGAGCAATTCATATCTGCAGAAAAACAAAAAAGGGGTTCTTAGAATCACATATGTAATTTTGGTTTAAGGTTTCTAGGCTTTCACATGTAAATGCTGAGAAATGAGTGACGAAAGAGCTACTACAGTAAAACCTCATCATAATGCCCCTTGATTAATTAAGACAACTTGTTTATTGTTAGCTTTGTAAAGCTCTAAATTGATCTGTTTTTTGAAAATAATTCTTTCTATATATATACACGTGTATTGCCAAACACCAATACAATAAAAACATTGTACTGATCAAATAGTGATAGAATAATCAGGTTTAACTGGAATCAAAGTAAGTAGATTAGATACAGCCAATAATCTCCCATTTAATGTTGAGTTATTGCAAACAAAAGTTCAGTATTTTCATAATACATGAAAATCACAGTTTGAATATCTTAATATATTGTCCATACATGTATTTCTTGGTAACTAAATACATTTTGTGTATATGTATCTTAGTAACCAAATTACCAGGTATATTGTTTCTAAGATGGTACGAAGCTTAACTGTATCTTAAGAATTCTACCTTTTGCATCAGTCAATTTTGACTGAAAATGATCATAACCATATTTATAGGTGCACTTTTAATTTATTGTGCCATCAGGTGACAGACATCCAGTACAACTATTATTACACTGTATTCAAATACTTCAGATATTTCTGCAACTTGTTACTCTGATGAATTCATTTAAAAATAAACAAGCAAATAAATCCTGATTTTCAATGACTAATTAACTCTTTACAATATAGTAGATATACCAGATAAAGTTAATACATACCTGTACAATACCTGTATGTATCTGGGTACATACCTGTACAATACCTGTATGTATCTGGGTTCATACCTGTACAATACTTGTATGTATCTGGGTACATACCTGTATCTATCTGGGTACATAACTGTATGATATCTTTATGTATCTGGGTACATACCTGTACAATACCTGTATGTATCTGGGTTCATACCTGTACAATATCTGTATGTATCTGGGTACATACCTGTACAATACCTGTATGTATCTGGGTACATACCTGTACCATACCTGTATCTATCTGGGTACATAACTGTATGATATCTTTATGTATCTGGGTACATACCTGTACAATACCTGTATGTATGGGTTCATACCTGTACCATACATGTATGAACCTGGTTTAGCACTAGAAATAAAACAATTCATTTATCTTGTATAATTTAACTGTTGATAGCACTTATTTGTATACAATATTTGTTGTTCTTCTGAAGATGAGAGATTGTAAATGTGAACACCATGTACATGTATAACAAATACAAATATATGAAACAGAGATCCTTCTTGTTATATGTTATCAATGAGGAAAATTGACTGGATACAGTATCAGGACCTGGCTGTGTGACTGTTGGTTACCATGGAAATATAGTCCATTCTGTTCAAAATTAACACCTTTTTTTCAACACATATTACAATGGAACTAATTTTTTAAATGTTATTCACATGATTGTAATTTACATAAACATTTCAAATCAAATCCATTCCAATCAAAAATTAGGATTTTGTAGAAACCTGTATCATTGTGAAAACCATAGCACTCTCACAAAAACCTGATATTGTATCACATGAAAATTTTCTCACTAGGATTATAAACTGATGGTAAATGAGTTAATAAATTGATGCTGATGAAATTGACATCCTTGATATATTAATTAACATCATCGACCACTTCTTTGTCCACCTCCTCTAAACCCTCCTCCTCTTCCCCCACCTCCTCCTCCACCCCTGCCACCCATATCTCCCCTTGACCTATTCCGCTGCCCTCCCCTCCCTGGACTCCCTCTTTGTTGTTGCTGCTGTCTATCTCCCCATCCACCTTGATGCATTTCCATCATACCACCACCAAAATTAGAATCTCTAAAACCTCCTTGTTGGTTTTGAAACTGCATCTGATTACCACCTGATTTAAATCCTTTCTCAAATTGTCCTTGTCTATTAAAATCGTCCATGGGTTGATCACCCATTCCTTGTCTATTTCTGTCATCATTTCCTCTCTGACCCCCACCCCCACTTCTAAATCCTCCTCTCTGTGACCTATCTGGTCCTCGTCCTCCTTGAAAATTTCTATTAAAATCTGAAGACTGACCACCACCCCCACCATGTCGACTGTCTGACCGTTCATCATAGTCCATCATTTCAATTTGGTCATTTTGATTAAAGCGGACATCATTATCACCGAATCTATTATCCTGATCATTATTTCGAAACCTATCATTCTGAGAATTCCAGTTCTCACGATCTCTGAATCCTTGTTGCTGGTCTTGCATGCCACCCCTTCCTGGTCCCCTGTCACCTTTACCCCTTGACCTTTCATCATTTCGACTAAAGTTTCCATCACTACCCCAATCACCATGACCCCTGCTACGATCATCCCTATCCATACTGAATTCATCCTTCCTATTACTATGTCTAAAATCTCTGTCGTTTCTAAAATCATTTTCTTGATTTTCTTTATTCCCTCTACCACTTGGACCTTGATTCCAATCCTGATCCATATTCATATTACCTCCACCTTGAAATTGTCCTCCTTCCTGTGGACCTCTCATTCTAGAATTTTGTCCCTGAGACATACCTTGAGGCCCCATAAGGGGTCCACCTTCAAATACAAAATGAAACAAACTCACTTAAATATCCAGTAAAATAAATAATTCATTGAGTAAATGAATGAGTACCTAAACAGAACAATGTATGTAAACATATTCAGTAAAATAGTTCAAAAATTTATTGATTGGTGGAATAATTAATGATCACATGAGATTATTTCCCTTCTATTATAAACAACTATTAGAATTTTTAAAGACACTAAAATTGATATCAATGCAATGTTCTAGTAGAAAAAAGAACTTTAATAATGCACAAATTCTTATAAAGGAGTAAATAATGCACTTTTTTATCTCTGTTTCCTCTTCTTTTTAATGCATGCACACAGAAACACCTACCTTGTTGTTGGCCAGGACCTTGCATTCTAGGTGGCCCCATCATTCCTTGCTGTGGTCCTCCCATCATTCCTTGCTGTGGTCCTCCCATCATGCCTTGCTGCTGTCCCATCATGCCTTGCTGTTGTCCCATCATTCCTTGTTGTCCCATCATTCCTTGCTGAGGTCCCATCATGCCTTGCTGCTGCTGCCCAGGACCCATAAATCTTTGTTGCTGTGGTGGACCCATACCTCCTTGCTGCATTAGAGGCCTAGGCCCTCCAAATTGGGGCTGTCCCATACCACCCTGCTGTGGCATCATACCACCTTGTTGTTGCTGTGGATTACCCATTCTTTGACTTTGCATTCCATCTGTAATTAAAACACATTCTTGTATAAAATATTTGAATGTTTTAATCAAATCATTTGAAATGGGAATTCTTTTATCATATTTCAAATTTTAGTTAAGCATAAATATGACAAAGATTAAAACTGACCATTCCTTATGTGTATTTTAGAAGAGTATTTAAAAAATAAACGATTTTGTCCACTCTACTAATTATAATGTACTTATAACACTAATTGTTTTCATTAAAAAGTTTCTTATTCTATTATTTTTAGACCTTTATGAAGATAGTAAAAATTTAACACACACAGAGAGAGCATATATATACATGTAGTATAAGTAATAATAATCACTAGTGAGAAAATTCTGTGGTTTTGGTTTCTAGTTCATTTTTTGTGACCATGGTCCCTTTATGGTACCCAAAACTTAAGAATGATTTTAAATTTCAAAGTGAATTTATTTATGTGATATTTCTAAATCTAAAATATAGGATCAATATTTCTTTACTTATATCAATGCAGTCGGTTCGAGGTTGGTGTCAGAGTGTCAAAAGAGCAGGTGAACTTACAAACTTTCTCACACAAGGATCTACCGAAGTGAGTTTCTAACGTAGGTGGTGAGAAGAAATGTGAATACAGAATAGTAGGTAAAAAATTCACCCACAGGCGGTGAAGTCTAAGTATAATTGAAATATTTCTGATTTCACATAATCCAAAATGAAATAAAGAAAAATATTTACAATACTTAACTTACCATTAAACATTAAGGGTCTTGGTTGTTGATTCATTCCTGGACCCTGCATTCTCATTCCTTGTGGACCCTGACCTAATAAGCTGTTAGGATTTCCTGGACCCATATTTTGATCCATTGGTCCTTGCATCCCTGGTCCTTGATGTCTCATTGGACCACCTGGGCCTTGGTTACCACCACCCCTCATCCTCTGATCAGGGGGCATACCTTGATCTGTACAAGATAAAATTATATAGAATTCTAATTATCTTGCACATTTTACATGTGTATTTTCAAATTATAATTATGTTCTCATTTTTACATCTGTATCTCCAAACTAGATTGTTTGACAATAAGTCTGACAAAGATTCCCTTTATATCAATCAAACAATTTTGCCTTTATTCCATGCTTAAATCAATGGATTAATTCCAATAAGGGTTTGGAATCTAGGGCAGTCTGACCAGAATGCAAAATAACTTGGGTCCTGGTTCTGATATCTGTTACCTTCAAAGTCCAGTTAGATTTTGAATTATCGTAGAAGCAGATTTGTTTTAATTATCAATAACCAGAACAGATTAATGTTTTTGTTTATCAGAATTTGGATTATTGAAATGTGTTACCACTTTTTCGGAAAAAGTTTTACAAGTCCATTAAGTTTTAAAAGTTCAAGGCCCTGCTTTCATCTTCTTTCAACTTGTTTCATATACAGAGTCTTACATGTAATATAATTCAAAATACCTTATACATGTAAGTTCTTTAAGTAAACATTGAAATTTTAGACACTGGTTAAGACTAAAATAAAGGAAAATTTGGACTATGTTTTAAACAAAGATTGACTATGTATTAACCTAAGACGATGTTGATTAAGTTTAATGAAATTTAAAACAAACAAAAACTTATCCTGTCAGTATTGTAGGTAGGTACTTATTTTCAATGTTTAATAATATTTTAAAATCTCAGAAATAAAAAAAATATTTTCTTTATACTGATGCATGTATTGTCACTAGAATACTGATTGACATATTTCATTTTTAAGAAGTCCTGTCTTAGACTACAGAAATACCATTGCTTAATTACCTTGAAACCTCTGAGGACCATCTTGCTGCATCATATCATCATCATCCTCATCATAGTCATCATGACGTTTACCTCGCCTGTTTCGTTTACGCATATCCCGTGAATCACCATTAATCTCCCTGTCTCTATCTCCACGTCTTTTGTCTTTGTCTTCTCTATCTCTTCTGTCTCTTCCTTTTCTATTTGGTCGTTCTTCTTCTTCTCGCACTTCCTCATTTCTGAAATCCTTTGGTTGTTTATTTGTTGTCCAAGCTTCTTCAAAATTCCTGGGTATTGGACGTGCATATGGAACTTTTTTCCTTGGTTGATGTCTATCCTGTTGTCGGAGAAATTCTTCATCAGCACTCCAATCCAGTCCTGGAATAGCCGGCTCTTCATGCTCAACTTCAACTGAAACAAAATTGCAAATATATTTGGTTGAATTTGAAGCCCAACATAGATTTGTAAATTTCCATCATAAAATTTTTATTAGTAATTTTTTTTTATTTAGTTTATTTAACTCTTTGTGAAACCACAATTGATTTTAACAAAATTTTTAACACATGTAACTTTGATAAAAAAAAAAATCATGGTTAAACAATCTAAAGTTGTATTTTTAAATTATGTATAATTTTTTGATACTTGGAATTATACAAGAGTTGATTTTAACTACAATGTATTTTCTGTATGGATTAAAGATCAGTAATTATTTTACTGTGCATATTAAGAAGTGTCAAATGTTTTCTGTATAGATTATGGAATATTGATTACATGTATTTCTGTTTGGATTATGGATTATAGAATATTTATAGAATATATAAAATTTCAAATCTTCTTTCTGCCAAATTTATTATTTCCTGTATGGATTATGGAATATTAATTATTTGTGTGGATTATGAAATATTAGTTTTTAAAATTAAAGCATCATCTTACATGAACTAAATATCAAACTTTTTTTAATCTGCAGTTTATATTATCTGTTTCTATGGTTACCTTTACTATTATTATTAGCCTCTGTCTTTTCGTTTTTGTCTCCTATACCCATACCAGGAATTACAGGTGCATAAACAGTCTCCAAATCTGTATATAAAATCATAAAGTTTATCACAAACAACAAAAACTTTTTTAAAGCTAGGGGTTTTGGTAACAAAGTAGTCTATACAAGTTCATATATAGTAATGGTGTTCACAGATAAGGATCTTAATAGCAAAATCAATAGTGTATTCTAAGATTACAATGCCTCTCTCTGAGTAGTCTTAAATGTTCTTATGGATTATAATGCCCATTACTGCCTTAGTTCCAATCCCATTCTGGCAGATCCTGATGTGAAAACTTTGCCGGCTTCCTTGCCAAACACCAGTGGTTTTCTCTTGTCACTCCAGTTTTCTCCATCATCCCAGAACTGACCAACACAATATACTTGTAAGTGAAAAAAATCTTGGCTGGATTGTAAAACACAAATACTCAACCTGACTCAACTTATTCAAAGCTGTACATGTATATAATTTGCATTGTATAAATTTCTGTCCTTCGAATTCTCTCTCTCTCTCTAGAACTTTAAATACTAGAACAAAAAAGTTCTGAAATACCATGGATAAACCAAAGTTGTTGTTGATTATATAAATCTATTCTTTCTCTCTCTCTCTCTCTTGGCATTCTTTCAAATATGATATTTCAGACACCATAGTTACTGCAAGTTCAATTTGATAAATGTCCAATGCACATCAAGTTTACAAATTTTTGGTAATTTAGACAAATGTGAACATTTGGAAGCACTTCGCATGATAAAAAGAAAATTTGTTACTACAGTATAACAATATTCTGAATAATTACTCACCAAACTCTGGAAGTTCATGCTCAGATCCACCTGGCAATGTATTCAAATTATATCTGTCCCTCATTCTATCACCTGGTCTGTTACGAGTCCAGAATTTTCTATAATAGAAATTTTATATAATTTCATATTCAACAAATGTCAAAATGATCTTATTTTTAACAAGAGTCATCAGAGTCAACAGTTACCTTGCCCATGCAGACTTTTGCTCAGTAAAAAAATTAAAACTCAGGGACATTAATTAACATTAGATACTGATTGAAGAGTAAAAAATATTAAAACTTTACTGTTCTTTGAATAAATTAAAGCAAGACTTACGTTGTATGATCATTAGAACCAGAAGCCAGGATGTGGCCAAGTGGATGCCAAGCTAAGCTCCATACCATTCCTTCATGAGCCTCCTCCATGGCACCAAGTTCTCTATCAGTTCTGTAAAACAAAACAAAAATCCATAAATGTGTAAATAAGTCTTGCAAAGAATCCATAAATAAGTAAATAAGACTTGCCAAGAATCCATAAATGTGTAAATAAGACTTGCCAAGAATCCATAAATGTGTAAATAAGACTTACCAAGAATCCATAAATGTGTAAATAAGTCTTGCCAAGAATCCATAAATGTGTAAATAAGTCTTGCCAAGAATCCATAAATGTGTAAATAAGTCTTGCCAAGAATCCATAAATGTGTAAATAGGTCTTGCCAAGAATCCATAAATGTGTAAATAAGACTTGCCAAGAATCCATAAATGTGTAAATAAGACTTGCCAAGAATCCATAAATGTGTAAATAAGTCTTGCCAAGAATCCATAAATGTGTAAATAAGTCTTGCCAAGAATCCATAAATGTGTAAATAAGTCTTGCCAAGAATCCATAAATGTGTAAATAAGTCTTGCCAAGAATCCATAAATGTGTAAATAAGACTTGCCAAGAATCCATAAATGTGTAAATAAGACTTGCCAAGAATCCATAAATGTGTAAATAAGTCTTGCCAAGAATCCATAAATGTGTAAATAAGTCTTGCCAAGAATCCATAAATGTGTAAATAAGTCTTGCCAAGAATCCATAAATGTGTAAATAAGTCTTGCCAAGAATCCATAAATGTGTAAATAAGACTTGCCATTCCCACCTTGACAGTAGTGAGTACCACAGATAAAATTTGAAAATGACAACATGATCAAGCATACACTGTTGTTGGAATGATAATGTCATTAACCAATGACAGCTTGTAAAAATGAAAATGTGATCAAGCAAACACCGCTAGCAGAAAAGATAATTTAAACAAGACTTCACCACTGAAAGAATTGATTATGTAATAATAAAGCATGAACTGCTGGGAGAAGCGATAATGTGATTAAGCCTACGCTGCTAAAGAAATGATAATGTGATCAAGACTTCACTGCTTCCAGAGATAGCTAGGGAAATCAAAGTGCCAAGAGAAAACCACCAGTGCCAAGAGAAAAACCAGCAACTATTAGAGAGAGAATTGATTACCTTTTTCACTAGTTCTGCCTTCAAGTGTAATTTAAAGCTAGGCATTGAGAGGCACTGTTAACACCATGATGCAATCCAATATTCATGGTATGTACTAAGAACTTAGTTCAGCTGAATCAAGATGTGGTTTATGCAGGGTACTTCTTTTTACAGGTTCAACTGTTAGACAGATTTTGAATTATTTAGGGTAGTATTCACAAGCTCCACTGTAGTTCAGCTATGACAGATTCTGGTTCAATTTTGACATATTTTACTGTAGTTTAATTTTGACAAGTTTTTTTTATTTACTCAAAGCCCTGTTTTTACAGGTTGTGATGTAGTAGTTACTTACCCAACCATCCAGAACATTATAGCACCATCAAATCCACCACTTACAAATAATCCTTCATGTACAGGATGCCAGGATATAGCTAAAATATAAATATCAATTACTTAATAATGTCCAATATCTCAATGTGGGATTTATAACAAATACTTTTTGTAATTTATTTTTGTTATATTTTATTGTTCAACTTTTCTGATTCAAACACCAGTCATAGATTGACATTCAGACTGGACATTCTATATTACTAATTCTCCATATGATATCTGTCAATTCTTTAGCAGACTTCTTTTTTCTGTTGTAAGTTCATGAAGTGATGCCACTTTCCGTAAGATTTCATTTCCATTGGATATTTTAGTTCAACATAAACCTTGAATTTCTGGAGATATACATATTAGAAATTCACAAATATCTTTCTTATTTCGGGATGGATTTTTATGAGATTTTTGTTAAAGCCATATCTAACTATGACAAATAAAACATGTCAAAGAGGCATCATCACATCATTAAGGTCTATTTGTTTTTTTAATATTAAATTACTACCGGTACTTTGAATAGGGACTAAAATTTCTTAATAGAACCTCTGTACATTTAACCCCAAACCCAACACACATTTTTTGATCTTGGAACTTTGCAATGTGACCATTGTTCATGTCATCAGGCATCAGTAGACCATGTAGATTAACTGTGTTCAGTTTCATGACATTTCCTGAGTGCAGTTATAAATTGTGGTACACAGTAATGAATTGAGGACCAGATAGGTTGTACAAAAATAACCCCTTCTGACCTTAACCTTCAAGTTGTGACCTATATAAAAATGTTATGAGGAGGGTTATAAATGAAAATTGTTTATTATATTATACTTACATGTAGCCTCCTTTTTATGACCTTTAAATGTCTGCATTTCTTCCTTCATATTCCTAATATCAAATAGTTTTATCAAGTGATCTCGTGATGCAGTCAGTAACCAATTACCATTCTTGTTCCACTTCAGTTCCATTACTGTAGCTTTGTGTCCATGTCTGATAAAAATATGTATAAACAAGAATTTCACAGAATTAAATGTCTCACCTGGTTAGTTTTTTACTTTAACATAAACTTTCACATTTTGGCACGCCGCCACCACCGCCACCGTCACCAAAACCGGAAAAGTTATACCTAAGTCTCGCCTTATGGTGCCAGGCTCGACAAAAACTGTCAAACACTAAAATGGTAGAGTCGCTTTTTTATGAAGTTATTCTATAAAATGCTATAAAGTGTGGGAGAAAATATGCTGACAAAGCAACTACGTTTTCTAAGTCTGGAAAAGAAAAAAGAAGGAAAAATTCCATAATAATTCTATAAAATCATCTGCTCATCTGCAATACTTACAAAAACATTCTGTGTAGTTTTGAGATTCTTGGTTGAAGCAAAAGTTTTACAACATAGGATCCTCTGATTATGAGATTGCTAGAAGCAGTAAATTTTATTAATCCATAAAAAATTGGGAAATAATCCAAAAATAACATTTCAGGGGCATCAACTCCTACATGCATTATCATACAGTTACGAAACTTTGTACCTTTTTACATTTTGTCCTGCTGAACATTTTAACAATGTTTTAATATTATATATCACTTATAATTTGGAAGAAAATAGCCCAAATCTGCACAAATTACAAACTAGGTCATGACCTTGAACTTTGATCTTGACCCCATTTTGAAGGTTATTTCAAGAAAAAGTCAAAACTGAAAACCCCATGTCAATATCTATTCATATAGTCAAGTTATAATAATTTGAAGCCATTTTACGAAATTTTTAAAATTAAACGCAAAAACGGGTAACCTATTTTTCAGCCGAATTTCTCGATCTGTACAAACTATATCTTTAAGACTCTAGAGTTGCTGAAAATCTAATCAGTTTTTGTCTACCACTTTTGGTTTCAGAGAAGAAGATTTTTTAAGTTTTTTTCAAATGTAGGTCACAGTGACCTACTTTCTATAGCTATGGCAACCAAAAGTATAAATTTGAAAAGTACCCTCCCAATAACCCTTCCTGTGAAGTTTGATTAATATTAGCCTGGTAGTTTCTGAGCAGTTGTCGAAAATGTGAGTTACAGACGCACACAGGCACACATGCACTCACGCACACACAGACATACGGACACACACTGCGCCATGCCATAAGCTCACATGGCCTATAGGCCAGGTGAGCTAAAAAAATTAAAACTGTAGGAGTAGTTGATTTCACAAAGTATTGCACCTCTGCTGATGGCAGGTGTGGCATGCTAAAGAATCCTCTCTGCACATTTCTGGCACTTCACCTATAGCTGGTGTCATCTTGATAAAAGTGAAATATTCATGACTGGGTTGTAAAACCCCATTAAATCAATCAATCATCTGTTTTAAAAAAATATAAAGAGAAATAGAAAATATCAGGAAATAATTCCATTAGGTAATCTTCATTTCTACAACATATAGTCACATTTTTCAAAAGTACACAATACTTGGTTTTAAATAATAGCAGTTTATGTCATAAAAAAATGAATTTTCGTAAAACAATAAAATGGATTTAGACTTTGCATATAGCCAAATTCAACAAAAGCTGTCCATGAAAAATTTTGGATGTGACACTATGCTCAAGATGACACTGTTCGTTGTCATCTGATTATTGCATGGTATAACTTTCTGTAAACTAATGAATGTCATATCTCAATATAAGTGAAATAATGACATTTACTCAGTTAATCTTAAATCATAAAAATCTTAAATAATAAAAGTTGTTGAAAAATTTTCAACCTACTACCTATAAGTAGGTCTGTTGGTTGGTATGTTATTTAACATCGCAATAGCAATTTTTCAGCTATTCATGATGACAACAACATAGTTATTATTCTCTATGGATTAATCCAAGAACATATATGTGTTTGAGAGAAATGTGCTTCTGTATTATGGCCTTCCATGTACTAGCATGGACTCTGGGCAAATTTTTAGAAATGAGCTAGCTCACTGGCACAATATGCCACAGACAAACTTACCACTCTTCAGTACATTATCCTGGCACTAGATGTCGTGTATTATGGCCTTCAGTGTACTAGCATGCACTCAGGGCAACTTTTTGGTAAGGTGCTAGCACACTGGGTCAATATGTAACAGACAAACTTACCACTCTTCAGTCCATTATCCTGGCACTAGGTGACATGTGTATTGTGGCTTTTCGTGTACTAGCATGCAATCAGGGCAACTTTTTGGTAAGATGCTAGCACACTGGGTCAATATGTAACAGACAAACTTACCACTCTTCAGTCCATTATCCTGGCACTAGGTGACATGTGTATTATGGCTTTCCATGTACTAGTGTGCACTTAGGGTGACTTTTTGGTAAGGTACTGGCACACTGGGTCAATATGTAACAGACAACTCTTCAACTCTTCCAACTCTTCAGTCCATTATCCTGGCACTAGATATCGTGTATTATGGCCTTCCCTGTACTAGTGTGGACTCTGGGTGACTTTTTGGTAAGGTGCTAGCACACTGGGTCAATATGTAACAGACAAACTTACCACTCTTCAGTCCATTATCCTGGCACTAGGTGACATGTGTATTGTGGCTTTTCGTGTACTAGCATGCAATCAGGGCAACTTTTTGGTAAGATGCTAGCACACTGGGTCAATATGTAACAGACAAACTTACCACTCTTCAGTCCATTATCCTGGCACTAGGTGACATGTGTATTATGGCTTTCCATGTACTAGTGTGCACTTAGGGTGACTTTTTGGTAAGGTACTGGCACACTGGGTCAATATGTAACAGACAACTCTTCAACTCTTCCAACTCTTCAGTCCATTATCCTGGCACTAGATATCGTGTATTATGGCCTTCCCTGTACTAGTGTGGACTCTGGGTGACTTTTTGGTAAGGGGCTAGCACACTGGGTCAATAGGTACAGACAAACTTACCACTCTTCAGTCCATTATCCTGGCACTAGGTGACATGTGTATTGTGGCTTTTCGTGTACTAGCATGCACTCAGGGCAACTTTTTGGTAAGGTGCCAGCACACTGGGTCAATATGTAACAGACAAACTTACTACTCTTCAATCCATTATCCTGGCACTAGGTGACTTGTGTATTATAGCCTTCTGTGTACTAGCATGCACTCAGGGCGACTTTTTGGTAAGGTGCTAGCACACTGGCTAAATATGTAACAGACAAACTTACCACTCTTCAGTCCATTATCCTGGCACTAGGCGACATGTGTATTATGGCTTTCCGTGTACTAGCATGCACTCAGGGCAACTTTTTGGTAAGGTGCCAGCACACTGGGTCAATATGTAACAGACAAACTTACCACTCTTCAGTCCATTATCCTGGCACTAGGTGACATGTGTATTATGGCTTTCTGTGTAATAGCGTGCACTCAAGGCAACTTTTTGGTAAGGTGCCAGCACACTGGGTCAATATGTAACAGACAAACTTACCACTCTTCAGTCAATTATCCTGGCACTAGGTGACATGTGTATTATGGCTTTCCATGTACTAGCGTGCACTCAGGGCAACTTTTTGGTAAGGTGCCAGTACACTGGGTCAATATGTAACAGACAAACTTACCACTCTTCCATCCATTATCTTGTCACAGGGTGATCCAGTCAATATCCTGTCCTCTTATTGCGGAGTGCCAAACAAATCAGTATCTCAAGTTTTAGTCTAATTTATGACTCAGCCAGGGTTTAAACTTATGATCTCCCACTCTAGTGGTAGCCACCAAGGTGGTCAAACTACATGTACTTTGGCAGAAATTAACCATGTGAATTCATACTTGATAAACAGTTCTAAATACAGACTTACATGGTTGCCAGGCTATTTCCTGATTTAGGATCCCACAATTTGATTGGCTGTTGGTTATCTTTACTTCCTGATGCTAGAAGACATTTCTGTGGATGCCAATCTACACACTTTACATCAGCACCATGACCTACATAAAAATTTTATTTAGCCAATTTCACCTTATGTCAATAAACACTAGTTTTATACACCATATTTTTCAATTATATATCCATCATAAAAATTAAATCTTTTATTAACTATTGTAATAAACTCTCACATTTGGAGTTAATATAACTTGTACCACTGTTTGTGGCAGATTCTTTTTTTAAATCTTTTAAAATAGTTTGGTGTAATTTACTTACTTCAGTCTAGTTGTAATTGAAAATATCTCAAACACCATAGAATATTTCTGTAAAGTGATGTACTTGTATCTAGGGGGATAATAAATGTTAAAATAAGCCATTTTTATATAAAGACTAATGATCTTGATGATATAGATAGCAAACTTATTAGCATGTAGAACCCTCAATACAGCAACATTTTCAATCTACAGAGGTATAATATGGTTATCAAGATAGGCAGGTTGATTTTGACTGGCTCAAGAAAGTAAAATATATAAATTTTATTCACAGTAATGGAATTTCTATTTACAACAAGTGTCAATTTTAGTTGGATGCCAGTACAATGTACTATGTCTCCTTACAAAGAAACACCTTTTTTTCTTATTTACATTCTCTTTTTTAGTTTGAAATTGTTTTAAGAATGAGAATCTAAACAGGATGAAGATGTTACTAACTAGGAAAAGCCAACTACATACTTTAATACTTGAAACTGTAACATTTATCTCCTGCCACAGACAATTCTGTACAAACTCTGGTATTAATGTACACTATCTTCTATAACTGTTGATGTTGAACCAAATTTTAGGGAATTACCCTGGACAACACACAGGATGGGATAAAGGGACAGAAAAATCGCAGAAATTGAGATGGATAGCCAAAGGATGGACAGAAGATTGGATTGAGTGACAGAAGGATTGACAGGGGTTGAGATGGAATGACAGAAGGACTGACAGGAGTTCAGATGGAATGACAAGGATTGACATAGGCCGAGATGGGATGACAGAAGGATGAACAGAAGTTGAGATGCATAGACAGAGGGATGGAGAGAAACCGAGATTAAGTGACATAAGAATGAACAGAAGTTGTGATGGAGTGACATAAGGATGGACAGAAGTTGAGATGGAGTGACATAAGGATGGACAGAAGTTGAGATGGAGTGACATAAGGATGGACAGAAGTTGAGATGGAGTGACATAAGGATGGACAGAAGTTGAGATGGAGTGACATAAGGATGGACAGAAGTTGAGATGGAGTGACATAAGGATGGACAGAAGTTGTGATGGAGTGACATAAGGATGGACAGAAGTTGTGATGGAGTGACATAAGGATGGACAGAAGTTGTGATGGAGTGACATAAGGATGGACAGAAGTTGTGATGGAGTGACATAAGGATGGACAGAAGTTGTGATGGAGTGACAGAAGGATGGACAGAAGTTGAGATGGAGTGACAAGAATGCACATAAAATGCAGTTGAGTGACAAAAAATGGACAGAAGTTGAGATGGAGAGACAAGGATAAACAGAAGATGGAGAGACAAAAGGAGAGTTAGAAGATGGAATGGAGTGACAGATGGATGGACAGAAGATGTGATGGAGAGACAGAACTTTGAGATTTAAAAAAAAAAGACAGTTGACAATTAGGAAGAAAACAACTTGTGAACAACATTGACCAAAATAGACAACAGTTTTGAGCGACATCATTTTAGCATAATGTGTCTTGACGTCAATGTGAGGTGTTTATGAATGATTAATTCTCTTCAAATCCACAATTCATTGCCACAAACACAATGATACAAGCAATATTTGGAGTTAGCAACACTATTATCCATGTATATTCTTATAGAAGTTATAATCAAAATTTCTATTTAGGTACTGGTTTGATTGTCTCTTTGTATTCTTATTTCAATAACAACATACCCTGTCTATAGTTTGATCAAGATTTTTTGACTTACTAAATATTGACTCAGTTCTGGGATTGTCATTGAAACCAGGCACCTGGAGAAAACCACTGACCTTTGGCAGGCTGTTTTCACACTAGATTCTACCTTGTTCTGTACAATAGGAGTAGTCCTTTATGTCTATCGTGTATGTTTTATCATGTTTTTTTTTTTTAATTTCTCAGTGTAACACATCATACTAGCAGGCTTATTTTCTTTTAAATGATATTAAAATGTTTTAAGTGGATTTCCTAAGAATCAATTAAATTGGACAAAAGATGTTTAATTCCCAAAACCAAGATTTTTCATCTACAAGCAGTAAGTTCTGGAAAGAGGAAACCAGAGTGCCCAGAGAAAAACATTCACTCTAGTCAAGTAAATTACAAACTTTCTTACACTTGGGATTATCTGTGTGTTCAGAGGCAATGTAATTTGTTAGTGCGTGCTTTAGACCACTTGGTCGATTATGAACATCTCCAGCAGCACTGAGGTTTGAATCTATGACCACTGACATACACTGTAGATAGAACCATCAAAGCATACCTGTTTACCACCAACAAAAACTGAAGTTTAATCTACCATAGTGATGTTTTGTCAAGTTGTGCCACAGAGCCTCTTCTTCCCTATTAGCCACTAATATTTTTATTTCATATTTATTGACCCTCTCATATAAAGAAAATTTTAGTGTCACCATGGAAACCTAGTTGGTAGACTAATGCTCCATTGACAGACAGGGGGTTAAAAACCTTGAAAAGTCTGATCAAGAATGTCTTTCTTTTTTTAAAACCTGGATAGGTCTGACTAAGAATGATTGTTCTTCTATCAAGTCTGCAGCATTTTTTCTTTGTTGAATTCTCTGGCTTACAACTTTTCTTACATTTTATAGGTAGGTGGATTTTGTAAAGAGCAAACATAGGATTCAAAATTACACATCAGAGTTCAAGTATTTCATTTTTCAAGAGATAGTTGAGTAATAATGTCAGGAATATTTCACTTATATTGAGCTGTCGCCAGCTATAGGCAAAAGTGCAGAAATTTTGCCTGTGTTGCACTGATGGCATTATACAGCAGGGTTCTTTATCTTGCCATGCCTACCATGACACGGTACCTCATTTATTTTAAGTTCCCATTTCAAAAAAACATGACTTACATTTCGTAATGTCGAGTGCTTGGTGAAAGAACAGTTACTACCAACTTTCAAGTCTTGGGTCAGACCCAGTCTGGGTACATTTTTCAAGAGAAGTGGGGAAAATAAATGGTTTTTACACATCAGTCAACATTTTATTTGAAGGCAAAATAGACCAATCTGGAATACCTGGAAAAACCATACCCTTTGACAAGCAAAATGACACACTTTTTACCTGAATAATTACCTGTGTATGAATCTAACCTAAGCAGCTTTTATCTGTCATTCAGATGAGATTTATGACAAGAAGACAGATTTAACTGGACCTTCACATTACAGAAGTTAATCACAAACTTTATCTACAAATCACTATCAATGTTGGCCAAATGCTTTACAAACATATGAATTATATGTTTCATTGCAACTTCTCAAGTTCTGATAGCATCACCAGTAGTTTTTTCATAATTTTTCTTTTGAAAGCCCTAGAAATATTTTAATTGGGCATTTTTGTTGTGGTATTTAGGTTGTCACAGAACCAGACAAACCAGTTTGCACCCCCCTCCCCCTTCCAACCCATTTTTTGATCAGTATATTTACTTAAGGAGAGAAACATTTTTAAATGTGTAAATGTCCATTACCCATGCATGTATCCTGAGTGTTTTCTGTACAGTTTTATTCACCTGAATTATCTTTCTTTCAAATAACGAGATAAATAAATTAATCATTGTATTTTAACCAAGTTATGTTAAGAATATGGTTCCAAGTCTTATAAATACATGTAGCTAAGCAAAAAAAAAAATGGAGTGGAGTAATGATGTTTTATGCCCCAGTTATGATTCTTTACCTTATATGTAAGTTCTGGAATGGCAAGGGATACCTGAATGTCTGGAGAAAACCAGCGACTTCAGCAAGCAAACTGACATACTTCCTCACACAAGGATCTGCCCGAGTGAGATCTGAATCTAGGCAGTGAGATGCACTGTGCTTTAGACCATTTGGCCAAAAAAGACTTAAATTAAACAAAAGTTATGGCACATTAGTTATGGCAAAATGAGAAAGTTCATGAATCAGCTTATTGGAATTTAGTTGATCCAGAGAAAATTTCACTTCTGTCATGATGCCATCAACAATAATACTTTGTGAATTGAGAGCTATTTTTATTTGCTATAAGCAAATTTCAGAAGGCTATCTCATAACAACAGTCCCACATTTAATGTGTCATATATCAATCGAGAAGCCTTAAATTTCATATGTTTACAATCTTTGGTCAGATTTGGGTCAAGACAAGCTATGCATTATACCAAATACCATATTTTTCCTTGCTGGCAAGTCCAATCCCTATATAACTTGTTAAAATAGATAATTAACTTATAATACTCATTTTGGAAGAAAAACTTTAAATAGTAATTATGAAGCTTGCAATTCTGTAAATTTCTAAAAATTTCATATGTTACTTGGGAATCTTTTCATTTAACACTGTCTAATATCTTCTTGTTATCAGCATTTCTCGTCATAATCCATCACAACGTACCTCGTAAAATTTTTTCTTCATGACATCTCAGGAAATCCCATATTCTAATTGTGCCATCATCTGAACAGGTTGAGAATTTACTATCCGTAGGGCAAAAACTGTTGGGGAAATAAAAGAAATGTAGATGCAAATATTATTTATATCAAGAATAATTTTGTTTTGATGGAGAAGTTTACTTGAAATGACATCCCTGATCTTTTCTGTAACTGACATTTAAATACCAAATTTTGGTGACCAATAACAGAAATTTTGTATGACAGACACTGCCAAAGATATGTTTTTTTTTTCAAATTATTCTTCAATATAATATGTCATCAACTCACTTTTGCTTCTTCTTTTTTTTTTTAGACTGTCAACAAATATTATTTAGCAAAACTTTAACTTGGTTGGAGGAACATGTGAATTTTTTTCAGGCATTGATCATAGATATACAAGTGCTCAAAATACTTCAACAGGGTCTATTTCTATTTTTTTTTTTTTATATGTTTTTAAATTGTTCTGTAATGTCAGTGAACAATTAATTTTAGAGGCCCCAGCTTTTTGTCACATATTTCAAACACCGCATCCAATCCACCCCCTTTCATATGATTAATTTTGTTTCATTTTGTTTTTCAAATTGACAAAATTGGTTTATTGGGATTCATTGTCAATTTTTTAAGAAAAATATTTCACCTGTATGTGATTTACTTCAGATTAACGCCTAGCAAAAACCGGAAGTTTAAAAATTTCTCAATTATTTCTTATTTCTAGAACTTTTTTGAATTCTATAAAAATGATACTGGCATAAATTTGTATTCAGTCTGTAATGGTAACAGTGATTACATCATTCTGAAAGTACATGTAAAGCACAAAGTCTTCTGTAATAGAGTTTGAGATCTTGAGCTAAAACTAGTTTGGAATGAACATACAAGATTGCTTCCATGCAACATTTGTCAAAGAAGATCATGATCCATCTTTTAAAATAGCTCTGTCTACACAAAAAGTCTATTTGTTGCAATCATACTTGAAGGCTCATTTAATATTTAAAGTTCTAAACAATGGGGATAAGAGTTCTTTAATATATTTTCTTGATTTTTAAAATATGTTTTTTTATGCCCTACATTTGCAATTCCAGAGAACTATTAAACTGAGATATTATGGCCAGGCTGATACCTATTAAATTCAATCATTTCTGAACCAAAATTTCCTTTTACTGAAACTAGAATGATCATGATATCTAAAAAAAAAATTCAGTTTCAAATATATAGGCATCTAAGTTTTGGCAGTCATAAAATTTTTTAGTTAAACTTCAGGAAAATATTGGTAAAGAAGTGATTGTGAAACAGTGGTCAAGTGAGTTAGCAAAATAATCAGTAATGTAAATTATTGTGATAAATATTTTGAAATTATAAGAAGATCTGGGCATTAAAAGCCATAAACTGTATGGTTAATTATTTAACTATAAGTGGTTACTAAGCCAGAATGCATTGATCAACTGTAAATTCAGGTACACCCATTTTAATAATAACAAACATACAAATAATTCAATGCACTTCAAAATTAATCCAAGATCTTGACCTAATTTTTAATTAGAGAAATCCTGCAATGTGTCACAGCCAGGATGAAGCAATAAAGTTTTTTTTTTATATATATGAAATTCTGCAATTTCTTGTGACCTAACTTGAAATTTAAACTACAGCCAGCATGCTAGGTTACCCCATTCTCTGACTTTTTTTATAAAAATGAATTTGAACTTAAGCCATAGTTAGTGTCTGCTACTTCATTCTTCTAAACAAGTTTATATAAAAACTACAAATAAGTTTATCTAGGTCAACAATGTGATGAATGTGTTGACAAATAGCACATGCACCCACAGACTAATGTCACAACAAGAGCTCATATGAACTTTTGATTTCTGCAATGGTTTAATGTCTTCTAAGTTCTCCTTCAGCTTAAGAACATATTGTATTGTTGTATACAATAAACAGAGGTTTCCATTTAAAATAAAAGCCTGGCTGGTCGCTATAATGGCTAAGAAAATCTGATGGTTGGAATGGATGCATATAAAAGCATATGGTGTATAATTTTCACAATTTTCAAAGAATTCTGTAAAATACAACTGATGTCAATTTCTCAAAACTGTTTTCTGTTAATAAAACTGTGCCCAGTCAAAAAATCAAATAATTGTGATAAATATCATTAGACTGTGTTACTGATTATAACCTTATTAAACTGACACCACAATTTATTATCAATGTAACGAATGCATTATGAAAAATCGATTTTTTGCCGACTGAATAAGTATCTAACTGATATATGCCCATTTAAATGTTGTGTGATATATAATAAAAAAAAAGAGGAATCTAATTTTCTTTAAACATCTTTTATTTTTCAACAAGAACAGAATAAATTTCTAAATTTTAACTGAATTTGGGCATGATGCCTTTATTAATAAATATCTAATATAAACAATATGAAAAATATTTCAAGAAAATAAAACTGGGCTGGTAGCCTTTATTTGCATGACAAAAAATAAAGTTAACTTTTATGACAAAATAAAAATCCGTCTGTGGGCTTAAAGCCTTTATTTCTTGATGTAGATGTCAATCAATTACAGGGCAAAATGCCTTTATTAATAGTATGTATAAATAGTATGAATATTATCATAAAATCACGTTATTATCACAAGGGCATAAAGCCTTTATTATTTTGATTGATGGGCAATCTTGCCTTTATTAGATCTTATTTTGGTTTTCATTGCAACACATGCATACTTGTACGGGCATTTCAGCCTTTATTCATTAATTTGCTATCAACAATACTTCAATATACAAAAGCACTGTTTGTAAATGGGCATATGCCTTTATTTGACACCTTAATACTGTATTCAGTTCTAAAAACAATAAATCATCAAAATTAAATTTGCCTTAAGGCTGACACTCCTCAATGAAAACAGTTTCGAGTCTTTCAAGATATTTGTTTCATCAAATAGAGAAGCAGATACTTTCTGCAGAAATCGTGTAGACACCTAATCCACATAATGGAGTACCAGTAAAATTTCTATATATGATTATTATGCAATTCAATTTCCTCAAGTTTAGATCTATACAATACACTGTAATGAAAAACCGTTTCTTAATTAGTGTGTAGATTACTTCTAACCTGTATATCTTGTCATGTGACTGCAATACAAGTAATTTCAATAGGAACTGTATGTCTTGTCATGTGACTGCAATACAATGTAATTTCAATAGGAACTGTATGCCTTGCCATGTGACTGCAATACAAGTTATTTCAATAGGAACTGTATGCTAAATGTTAAGGTATGCTTGCATGGTTAATGCATGTGCTGTTACATGTTAGTAACTTTACCAACACCATAATGGATCAAGTGTCTTTTTTTTAGCCAGCTATGTCACAAACCCAATTAAATATTCCCTGTGTAAACTGTTTTCAAGAGGAGTGGTCCCATCAGCAAATTTACAAAGAAACATATAAACAAGAAAAATGGCAGCAATCCTCAAATATAGGATGGCCATGAGTACTACATTACGGTGTCTGAGGTTGGCCCACCTTATGCCACGAACTGGTTCCTTGTGACCCTGGTACATCTTAACATTATTCATATTTGTCTGCCAGTATTTGATGAAACCACTGTGGTCCCCTGTAACCATCCATGTGTTGTTATGACTCCAAACCATGCTCCTAACTGAAGCATCATGAGCCTGAAAAACAAAATTTTCTGATTAAAATTCTCTGTTAGAAATTTCCAGATGAGCTTTTTGTAAAAACAAGGTTTCTCTCTCTTTTCTCTCTCTCTCTCTCTCTGGAAGGAGTTAAGGCCCTTGAAATGGGAAAAATTGCTGCATTGTCTCATTTTGGGAAATTAAAGAGATAACCAGAGCAGATTTTAAGAGACAAATACCCCTTCCATACCATTTCTCAAGTTAGGAAACCAAATCGAAGTTTTGATGTGATCAACTTTTTACCTATTTACTCAAATTTTGTATGGGACACATCATCTGAGCAAGTGCAAAATGCGGGAAGAAAATTGCTACTAGTTCAATAAATGCAGTTATTTTATACACTTAAATACAAAATTAACTTGGCCTTAGTCTAGAACTTAAAGATACACTTTGTGTATATACAACTGCACATCCCCTATAACAGAAGTCTTAAAGCTTACAGACTGGTACTATATAGTAAGGAGATCAAACCAGTAAAGTAGTTTATTGAAGACTTAGTCACAGTCTCAATATTTTCAATAAACAGAAAATAATCATTTAAAAAAAATTGATAATTGTTAATATAAGTCCTCTATATGTCATCCATACTTTAGTTCTACATAAAGAGTCCTTTAAGTTCTCAATTTTTTCGGACAGTGTGACTATGGTCCATTTAACTAGTACTGTTAACATAGCTTTTGTTCACATCTAATTGTCCTCATAGATAGACAAAATTCTCCATTCAATGGTTTTCAACAAAACAAATAACTTCATACATGAATTAAGGTAAACTCCAATAAGACAAATATACATTAAGATAACAGAATGATGCTGAACACCTTTATCATATGTAGAATATTTCACAAATATACATTAAGATAACAGAATGATGCTGAACACCTTTTATCATATGTAGAATATTTCACAAATATACATTAAGATAACAGAATGATGCTGAACACCTTTATCATATGTAGAATATTTCACAAATATACATTAAGATAACAGAATGATGCTGAACACCTTTATCATATGTAGAATATTTCACAAATATACATTAAGATAACAGAATGATGCTGAACACCTTTATCATATGTAGAATATTTCACAAATATACATTAAGATAACAGAATGATGTTTAACACCTTTATCATATGTAGAATATTTCATATATTTTACCTGTAAAATGGTTTCAAAATTAAAGGTCAGTCCATTCCATAAAGTAAATTCCCCACTTGAAGCACCTGTTACCAATCTTCTGCCCTCAGGTGTCCACTATCAATAAATAAATGAATGAAAATTAATAAACATTAGTGCATAGTTAACATATTAAAGAATGAGAGATAAACTATAGCAGAAACCAGCTTCAACTGACCTTCACCTCTGTGTATAATAGACAAATACTTGTCATAAATATGTGGACATAATAAATAGCGTTATCACAATTTCCCTTCAATTGAGTTTAACAAGAGATATCTGTTTAAATTCTAATTACGGTTCATTTAAAATTTTAAATTTCAGTAAAATTAATATCATAGCTAATAAATATTTTTAAAAAAAAAATGTATACCAGTAATTTATTCAGATACTGGACAAACAACTCTACTCCCATTAATTTACCTTTTATATGCATCAAATAATACATCTTATGTGCAGGGCTCAGGAAAACTTTGACTGAGGTGTCGGACATTTTTTCAAAGCAACTGTACCCGACGATGCAATGAAAAAAAAAAAAAAAAAAAAAAAAAAAAAAAAAAACAAACAAACAAAGGTTGTTACTGACTATGTATTTTAAAAAGATTTTTAATTTCAATAGAAGTTTTTAAAAAGGGCTTAACTACCACGAAGTTATTTAAATATATATGGTCAGACTTGTATGTCAACATTAGTGTTGATTTTGAACTGTCGGCGTGGACGACACATGGTTTGACGGCCATCTTTGTTTATTGACAATCGCGCATTTTCGTTTTCCCGAAGTTACACGAACTTTACTGAACCTCATTTTGATACTTCTTTGATTTTAAAATTATTTATTTATAACTAAACAGTTTGCCAAGACCGTACTATGCGCATTGTATTATTATTTAACATCCCGCGTGGAACCTCTTTGAAATAGTCCGACGACCATGACCTTCAGTTAACAGGTGTTTATGGCTTCCGTCTGTCAAGCGATGTGATTACTTAACAAACAACTTATCAACAAAAGTAATGATGATTCGGACGATGAAACAAAAGGAACAGATTGAGACCATGGATTTTAACTGATTAATAAACAAAAGCCTAATTATTAGATCTGTGATAGCAAAGAATACTCGAGTAAAATAATGACCGATAAACATATTTATTTACGTGTCCGATTGATTGAATTCTATTTTAAACTGAAAATGTCCGACAAGCTATATTTCACATCGGACAAAAATATTTTTTGTCGGACATGTCCGGCAAATATGACCGTTTCTGGACCCCTGCTTATGTGTCATATTTTATACTTACAGCAAGACAGAAAATAGGACACCTAAACTTGTTGGTTGATGTTCTAATAAACTTAGTTGTGACACAATTCATTGGATTGTCTAACATACTTGTTGGAGGAACAAGCTGAAAAAAAAAATTTTTTTATGACAGCAAGTTTTTTCAAAAATATTTTTTTTTATATGAAACTGAGTCTTTCTAAAAGCTTTATTATATTTTACATAATAATATACTAATGACCACTTTATTTATAAATGTTTTGATACTTTATAATATTTATAATTAACTAGAACACCCCTGAAGTGAAGAAATAAACACAATAGTAGAATGATACAAAGTTAAACAAAGGGAGAGGATAAAACAAAAACCTTGCCAATTAAAACTCTTAAGATTTTGAACACATTCAGAAATTCAGAAGAATATATAGCTTTTTTTTTTTTTTTTTTTTTTCAACTAATACATGATAAATTCTAAATAATACCAAATATTAGTACATGATCTAATTTTGAAAAAAAAAAAAAAAATTATATTAAAAACTATAATTTTTTATTGTATACATACATCTAACTGGTACAAGGCATCAGGTTGTATGGCTCTAAAATCTCTCTGATCTCTCTGCCATATACGATTCTGTAAGCAAGATATCACATAGTTTAATATATGTATCTGACCTTTTCACTGGAATAATTTTAATTTCTTTAACTCTTTACAACATCATTACAATTTTATTTAAATTTACATTTTCTTTAATTTAACATGTTTTAGACCAAATTTACTGATCTAGAGACCCTTTGTTCTTGTTGCAAATTACAAGTGGCATAATACTGGCCTCTCATTTAAAAAAAAAAAACAATTCTTGAATTATAATTCTGTGAAAGTTCTTTTCGGATTTAAAAATCATTGTAGTCATCAAAAACTTGATAAATATAACTTAATATACCTAAGCTATGACAATTTTTTTTATCTACATGTACATGTATATCCAAGGCATTATTATTATTATTATATATATATATATATATATATATATATATATATATATATATATATATAATGATACTTACATTTAAAAACTGTAAAACTGAGGAGTTATAATCCAAAGTTTTTCTATGCACAGCTTTTCTCATACGTTTACCATCAAACATAACATTTCCAGGCGTGTCTCCACTTGGAACAGCAGGGCGTTTAAAATTTGGTACTGACATTTTCAATGTTTATGCTATATTTTCTCCACTATCTGTTGTCTATATTACAACTCCTAAAATAATTCTATCTGAAAAAAAAAAATTGGATTGTAATGAAATAAAGCCTTTTGTAGCTGAAAAAATACTTTTGACATTTAACTCCAACAGTGGACAGACACTAGACACAATGACAAATGATGTTCAGTGGTGTGGGAAAATTATTTTTGCTTGGACCACAACCAATTTATCACACATTATAATTAACCCAAGTACCTAAGATGCAGATTAATAAGTTTATAGTAAGCCTGATCTAACTAAATAATGAACCAACAATTCAGTATGTACAGTGTATTTGGCTGTTGTTTAATGTTATTTAATGCCACATCAGAAAATTTTTACCTACCAGGTATTTACAATGAGAGCAAATATACTTATCTCAAAGTCTAAGGATTAATCTAAGAACAAGTTCATGTCCAGATTTGTGAGTATATTTCATTATTATTATTATTTGTTGTACATTATACTAGGGTATACTAAAAGGAATTTGAATGTGCTAGCTCAGTATGCTGCAGACAAGCATACCAATCCCCAAGTGAAAATATAATGAAACCAAGATAACAAGTCTATACTCTTTATGCCAAACAACTGGAAGCAGTATCCTAATTTTTAGAGTCTTATGTATGACCTGGGTGGGGTCAAATCCATGACTTCCCCTTTTCCCTGTGGAAATTTTCATTGCAACATTTCTCTACAAACAGAAATGTTTTACTCATTGTAATCAAAGAAGCCAATAAATGGATGACTAATATAAAGCCTGGGATACATATTCAAACTCTAAGTCTTAAAGGGCTTTCTATGTAAACTTTGCATTATTCAACGATACAAACGCAATAATTTCATCTGAAGGAATCCTCCTTCGTCGTGGACATGACAAAAACCCGCCATTTTCCTCATAGAACTTGTCACATGTGCAATAAACCCCGTATTCCACCCACAGAAATGTGACAGATCCGTTGTGTCAGCAGAACCCAATGTTATGTTATATTATAATTTGAAACAAACACCCGATTTTATTGTCAAGACATTACTGAGCAGGTGCTATGAACAAAACGGTACAAATTGGGAAAAAAAATTCTTCTCAAAAAGGTTGTCACCACTTACCATTTTAAGTAAATTATGCCCACTACACTTGGGGCATTATTGATTCGAGTTTACATTTGGGTGGGAATTATGATTAAACGCACAAGGTGGTGTTTTTATTAGGGGTGAACATGCTGTTTTTTCACGACATTTTCGATTAACAAGAAAATGGCGGATTAGGTATTATGAAATTACGGAATACAAAGTAATTCATTTTACCAAAACGACAACAATAATTCCTTTCAATAGAAAATTTTAATAAATAAAAATGAACCATTATAATTTGAAAAAAGAAAGATTTCGTAAAAAACAGTTCTTTTGAACTCCTATATCTACCTAAACTTTAACCAGCATGATTCCTGTTCGTTTCGTTTTTATGAATTTACAAATCTGTTCTTTGATGGGTGCCCTCAAAACCGGAAGTTTTTTTATGTGTAGTTCCCTAATACTCAGATTTGATTAGACAGTTTAGAAAAATCTTCGGGAATCTGACGTTTAAAGACAAAATATCGACATGGCATTGTGACACATATTTTCAATTTGACCTGCTTCATTGATTAAACTATTTATTTTAGTTTTCTATTATATCCTATTTTCGAAATGCCCGATTTACGAATAGCAGTTGTTTGCTCTAGCAATCAAAACAGAAGTATGGAAGCCCATAGTTTTATGAGGTGAGCTCGATGAAATGAACACAACTATACAAAGTGATCTGGTGATTTAAATTGATGGCAGACCAGGATTGAAATAGGAAATGGCCTGTTTTTATTTTAAAAGAAATAACGTCTTACCAGGTGTCTGAGAGCCATTGGTTTAGTAAAAAAATCTGACCAAGATGAAATTTTTCAAGCTATATCAGTTTTGGTAAAGATACACAGACCAAGTGATTGTTTTGTCCTTTTTGACACATTAATACTCATTCCTTCCACTCGCCATTATTCAATGGATTGTCCCACCAACTCGGTCCAATTTACAACTGTTGACTAAAAACAATTATCTTCTGTTCTCCACTTGTACAGAGTTTTAACAACTCTCTAGTTCCAAAATATTCAAATACTGTGGTGTGGTCAGTGGTAAAGTTGTCTTAAGTGAGGGCTTAAGATCATGGCGCCTCTCGCTATAAGTTTGCCTCCCACTTTGGCAGATCTTAAGCGAGAGAAAATTTGACTGTTTGCTTGTCATAGGTTGGAGGTTTTTCTTGGAGCACTCTGAATTAATTTCAGAATGGCTGGCTCCACGTAATTGAAGGAATCTTGACTGGGGCATAAGGCACCATTAATCCAAGCAAATCCAATCCCTACAACACTTGGGGTTTTCATATTTAATTTTTAGTATTATCCAACATACCACAGTATGGTAGTATATACAAAGAAGAAAAAAAGCATTCTTTTTTGGTTTATAAGTGAGCACATCATCACAAGGTTCCGAATGAGAAAATCTTGCATTGTCTTCACTGCTTTTATTCCCACTATCTTCAATTAGTTCAATATTTAACTTTTCAAATTAATCGGTCACATCCTGTGCCTATGAAGCTGAATAAATTTCGTAACTCCAGCTCTACTGTATTGTCATGGATGGGCTTAAGATGTACAGTTATTCCAGCACCAGTGATGTAAACTGTGTTTTATTTTTTAATCGAGACCACATTATTCCTTTTCATCTGATTATCATGATTAGGTTGCTTTGGTGTCCAAGTAATCTGAAACATAGACTTACAAGTCATGATCCTCGTAGACTCACAAGCAAACTCCTCACACCAGGATATGTTCCCAGTGGTATTTGAACCTAGACAGTCAAAGGCACAATGATCCATATATATCCCAAGCTTTTAATCACTCCACCAATATGACTCTTTAAAAATATTTGAGAACTTACAAAATATTACAGGTTTCATTTAAAAAAGTTAAAGGTGTTCACACCTAACATGCAGGAAGATGCATTGTTTAAAAGCCTCAACTGCTCACACATGCTTGGTTTACTCCCAGCAAATAAAGACTTTTTTCACCTTGTTTCGTTTAATCTGTGATCCATTAACAAGGGGCCTTGGTGGCTGAGTTATCTAAGCACATTTATGAATCGCAGTGCATCTCACTACCTAAATTCTCATCCAACTTGAGCAGATCCTAGTGTGAGAAAGCTTGTCAATCTGTTTTGAAGGTTGGTGGTTTTCTCTGGGTACTCTGGTTTTCTCCATCATCTTTGAACTGACTGCCTCAATATGAATGAAAGATTCATGACTGGGGCATAAAACACTGTTAATCTAATCCATTCTATGAACAGTTTAAATGCTCTTTTTTTTGCCAGAAAATATTCAGTACTCCCTTTGATGACCAGATCTTTTTAGTGTAGTATCAGTTTTTTAAGCTACCCAGGTGTATTTCATTTGTTTCCATGTATTTGAGTTGCTTTTATTTTGGAGACAATATCTTTTATAACAAACATAGTGACAGTCTGTTGCTTCTCTGGTAGATTTGTTATGATTGGGTCCATGCAATAAAATTGCTTCCATTTGTCCCATGACATTAAAGGGTCAAATTGATTTTCAAAAGTAAACACATGCTTATTGCTGAATTCTCGACAGAAAAAAGTTATGGGGTTAAATGGAAGACCTAAATTCTACTATGTTCAGTAAAATGATGCCCCTCTGTTATGTATATTGTTATATCAAAATGAAAAGCCATTAAGTCATATTAAAATAGTGATGAAATATCTTGTAGTTTGAAACTACATTCGTCCAAAACATCTACATCTCAAATAGCTGAAAATTGCTGTGTTTGAAAGGAAAAAAGCTTGCAATCTGTCCTGATGAAAAGGATTAAGATTGTTGAATGTTTTAGATTTTTTTGTGTGTATATATATATATATATATATATATATCTATCTATGTATGTATGTATGTATGTATAACTTTTTTTTCAGTAAAAGAGGCATAATGGTTCGCTCGTTTGGAACAGGAAACCAAGTGAAGTTGCCAGGGCCAGCTCCAGACAGACCTAATATATACTGATTTTGAAACTACATATGATGAGATGTACAAAGATTTGATGAGAAAAGATCCTGAACTGTATCCTGGCTTTGATCAATACCAACACTTTATATATTTTACATTTTACTTTTATCTTTTTTTTAAACAAAATTATGATCAATATTTATTGATAATTTTAATGTTCTCTGACTTCATATAATTTTTATCAGTTTTGATTACTGTTATAAAATTTTTGACACTGAATCTTTATACATATACACTGTGGTTTTTACCTATTGTTGCTGATTATACAATGTGAGAGGGTTTGCTGTTTAAACGGTTTCTTAAACTAAAAGTTACATGTATTTGTGATTTTAATTAAGTGTCATTAAGAGTTACCTGTCTTTTGTTATTTCAGATTCAAGTGATTGCAGTCATGTTGGTGATTGATGACAGAAATACTATAAAAACTCGTTAGAAGGCATTATGGATAAAAGTAGAAAATAATATGTCTTTTGGTAACAGTATATTTGAAATGTGATACATGTATAATACTTGTATAGGCATTTTTTGCCAAGTATTCTAAAACACATACTTAGGAATCACAGTTCCTCTTACTGAATATTTCAAATCCCATTCGACGAGATCGTAGTGTGAGAAAGTTTGTCAGTTTACTTGCTAAAGTTTAGTAGTTTTCTTCAGGTAATCTGGTTTCCTCTACCATCCCAGAACTGACTGCCTAGATATCAGTGAAAAATTCTTGACTGGGGTGTAAAACACAATTATGTCGCTTCACTCCATTTATGTTTTAAGCAGTTGTCACAGGGAAAATTGCAAGTTACTTGGTTTTTATGGTCTGTTTTATTATTTGTTTAAAGACAAAGGCTATTGAAGAGCTTTGTATACAAGAATAATGTCACATGTCACTAAAAAAAGGTGATGTTGGTCAAAATATCATAAAGATACATTATGTTCTGTATATAAATCTAAGTGGAATGATGTCTAAATTTGGTGTTGCTTTTTTGCCATTTTTCACTGGGCTGAGCTAGGCCTGTTAATAACAATGATCATGACATGCAGATGGTGTCATTTGGTATTTGTGTCGTCAAACTTAAACCTTGAAGTTTGGACTTGCTTGTTGATGCATGCATACATCTATTACAGCCATGTGGAAAATGCATGGTCTTTATTTACTTACATTTATAAAAACAAAGTGTTTTTAAATTATTCACAGCATTTAAGTTTCCTTTTTTTTTTTTTTTTTTTTTCATAGAGTTTTCATATTTACATTACAACATTAAGGCTAATTAACATCTGTGTTTAAATATAGAATGGGGACTATTACATGCCATAGGCAATGGAAATGGTCTAAACATGTCTAAACATCTTTTAAACACATTTTTACAAAGAAAGAAAACAATTAAAAAGTAGTCTAATTTTTTCCTCAAGTGTTATGGAGCTTTGTGAGCTAGCACTGTATATAATGCTTAATCAAAAATTGGATGCAAATAGCAAATTTATATTTTAAAGCTGCATTAAGTTTGCCAAAGAAAAAATTAAAATGGTGCTAATCTAATTAATGATACTCCTAATGAACAATTGCTACATTTGGTTCAAAGATATAAGCTTCGAATAAATACAGAAATTACAGTAATTACCCAGCGAGATGCAGCATTTGGGATCTAATATTAGAACATGGTTACGTCATCAAAACCTGGGTCTTTTAAACACAACTTTAAAAACGGTGAAAAATGATGAATTGAATTTGTCTTTTGTGACTTATTAAGGGATACATAACACAATTTCAAATATATCTGGATATTAATTAAGGACAATTAATGCAATTTGTCATGTTTCACCTTTGATTAATGGGGGTTTCCATACATCCGTGCGCATGCTCCAAGCTTATAATTACCATCGTTAAACATTGACCAACCGGCCAGAGGATTCCAGCTAAAAGAAATGAAATTTTAGAAAATGAATCTCACGGATTGTGGTAAGAGGATATCTATTTTAAAAAAAATATATTTTGAGAAAATCAAAAAAAATTCAGAAAATTGAATAACTTAATGCAGCTTTAAAAGTTTTAACTGAAGTATTGTTAAGTGTTGCTAAATGTCTATCAGGCAATGTATAATAGTAGTTATACTTGCTGAACTGCTAAACTACTGTACAATCAGAATTACTAAAACTCTGCTTTTTGCAGCTTCTTTACTTTTTAATCTTGAAAAAGAAGGCATAAAATAATCCCAAGTTGGATTCTCAACATTTCAGAACAGATGATCTCAGATGAAATAATCTACATGGATGACTTAACTAAATTCTAATCAACAGTTGTCATAGAGTTGTTAAAGAAACTACATCTTGTAAAGCAATACTGCTTGAAATAAATAAATGCAAAATTTATTATATATTTTCTAAATTCTGAATAGTTAAGACAAAAACTTAAAATGTAAGAAGTGTGTGCACCGTTTCTTGCTAATTATTCAGCTACTGTAAGAACTTGCCTCATAAAATATGTTTATCTTGTGGCATGGTAAATGCATTAGGTCATGACAAATTAATGTGTAGTTCGTCGGACCTGCTCACCTCTAAAATTTAGAATTAAAAATAAAATTAATTTCATTTTTGAATCGTTTTCTGTTAAAATACATTTAACTTTTAATCACTTGCTCGCCTCTTTTTTTTTCCAAAGAAATCGGTAGAACTAAAAATTAATTTGATGTGGCCTTACACAACTGTGCAAAGCAAATGGTGTTACTTGATGCCTTTGTGTAGATATATGTGAAAAATGATTGTAATATTTAACCTAATGATTATCTTCAACAATAACATTCTTTTAAAGAAATTGAGAAAAATAAAGATACCTGTAGTTCACAAAGCTAGATGCATTGCTTATGAAGCAGAACTATGACTTCTTATATCATTATTTGGTCTTGGCCCTTTACACCATACCACCAATAGTAACAAGGTTTAATGTGTGCCCTTCATTTTTATCGTCAGTCTGTCTGTTTATTTATTTCTGGCGATTTCCAGATGATTAACTGAAAATAAATTAAAAATTTTGCACATCTTTTTAATTCCTTGAACCAGATGAGTCTTATCTCAGCAACGTTTGGAAGAAAGTATAAAAACAAATGTATGCTGTACATTTATCACATAGTATCTATTTAGTATTGAACAGAAATTGTTTCCATTTATCAAAAGGGTTGTAGCACAAATTAACCTTTTTATAAGGAGGTAACCTAAAGTACAAGGTCAATCTTCTCAAAAAAGTGGATAACATCACATATTGTCTCATAGAATTACAAAGATGAAAAGCTGAGCATGTGACCATGTCAAGCTGAATGTGTCCTAAGAGATATCCTCAAAACACTACTTTTTCATTAGAGTTTTGTGAGATAATATGTGATGTCATCAACATTACCAATTATCAATCATGCCTTATAAGGATAAAAAGGTGGAGTTATTAGACATTTTAAAAAAAATTCAGTTTGAAGTGAAATTTAATAGAGTATGTACATGTTTTTGAAATAAGATTTTATGCAGCAACTGACAATGTACATTAGGTCATCTCATAAATTGATGGCACTAGAAAAAATGTTCTTTCTTTGTAAATTTTGGCTACAATCACTGAAAACGGTTGTAAATAATAACAATGTTTTAAATACATGTAATAACAATGTTTAGTATGGAGTGTTAAATTTTTATGGATAAAGTGAAGTTAACAATGAAATATGGTTCAATATAAATTGTTTGGGTTCAATTATTTTATTTTCTAGTGATTAAGATAGAACACACTGAATAAATAGATGTTCTTATTAAATAAAAAGATAACTTAAGTGTGATGTTTATATTCAAAGGGAGAATATTATACTGTATGTTTACGATTGTGATTTTAAATGATGGAGGAAAAAGCAGTATCTAAATTGCCATAATTCTCTGTAATCAAACAGTGAATTAACATCTGTTCTAGAAACAATTTAACTTTTGCATTGTTCACAAAACAGCTGAATGCCAAGTGAAATAATATTGAAAAATTAGGGAATAATTGACAAATAATGACATTTTAACCAGTAAACAGAATAATTCTAAAAAATTTTTATTCTCACAATAATTAATCTTTATTTGAAAATTTCAGTCTCTTTTTTTACCAGTTAAAAGGAAGGAGACTCATAACCTGATTCGATGACACAAATGACATGACTTAACAGATCCTTTCGTCTTGACCCAATGGTTGCGACAAGATAATATCCTGAAATATGGTGAAAAAACCTTTATAAGAAGACTTACTGAATAAGGCTGCTGTTCCAGAAGTCTGGAAGACATGCATTGAAGATTTGACCACCTCTTCCAGCTTGCCTGTTTTACATACTGTAAATTTAGAAATTTTCACATCAGCTGTTTTTTTTTATATAAAAAGAATAATCTTGTAATTGCTATCTCTGGGTATTTGGTTAATTAAAATTCACAACATCTATTCCTGGCTACAGGATAGTTAGTTTTGAGTATTAAAATTTATTTTTGGGGATGTCATTATTTTTAGGATTTTATTTTGAAATGATGCTGAAAATTCTCTAGATTTATTGTGTATGCTTACATTAATGCATCTGGTTTTGGTAACTTAAAATAAATCCATAACCAAATGTGTTACATTTTACATAAACTATTGGTTTAAATTTTGCAGCATGGCAGCTCAGTATCTCTGGAATGATATCGAAAAATGCCCAATGTAGTTTTTGATTGATACCTTGTATACGTAACAGCTGTTAGACCTGTACATTTACATGTTTGAAATGGTAATTTACACACTTAAAGAAAAAAAGTTGATTATCTAGAAAGTTAACCAATTTGAAATAAAACTTGGTAATTTAATAGGGTAATGTTTTAAACCAAATGAATTAAAAAAAATTTGATAAATTTGTCATTAAATATTTTCAAAATTCAAATAAAAATTTAAACCAATAGTGCATTGCATTTTCACACAAGTACAAAAATAAAATACCATTGGTTTCAGTACACATAAACTAACCAATGGTGTTTTATTCCTACATGCATACATATACAACATTGAACAAAACACAGTTGTGGTTATTGGTTGGTTTTTGCAGGCTGAATCAACATTGTAGTTGTTTGTTGCAAAGTTATGGTTTTACTGGGTTTTTTAAGATGTCTAGTGATCAATGCTGTAGTTGTTGGTTTACATTCATATATCAGTTTGATTATGTTTGCTGCTGTTTGATCATATTTGCTGCATAAAATGATGCTAAAGCAAAACTTATTTAAATTTAATTGATTCAAGTCTGTGAAAGATTTTGTACAAGGTTTGGTTTTGGGGTTTCATTTTCACAGTTTTGGTAAATGTTATCTAGTTAGGTTTTGTTACCAACCAATACTTTGTTCTTGATGGAGTGGCTGATTTTTCACCCAGTAGAAAGCTTCCATTAGCTGTATGTAATTGACTTGTAACGTGGTATAAATTCCTGTGTTCATAGTACTGATGTTAGGCAAAGTGTTAGTTTTTCTGAGGTTCTGGTTGTTTGCAGGCAGTATAAGATTCTGGTTGTTTGCAGGCTGTATTAGGTTTTTGCAGGCTGTATAAGATTCAAGTTTACAGGCTCTATAAGGTTCTGGTTGTTTGCAGGCAGTATAAGGTTCTGGTTGTTTGCAGGCAGTATAAGGTTCTGGTTGTTTGCAGGCTGTATAAGATTCTGGTTTGCAGGCTCTATAAGGTTCTGGTTTTTTGCAGGCTGTAAAAAATTTTTGCAGGTCATACAAGATTCTGATAATTGTCAGGCCGTATAAGATTCAGGTTTGCAGGCTGTATTAGGTTTTTGCAGGCAGTATAAAGTTCTGGTTGTTTGCAGGCGATGTAAGATTCTGGTTTGCAGGCCATATAAGATTCAGGTTTGCAGGTTGTATAAGATTCAGGTTTGCAGGCTGTATTACATTTTTGCAGGCCAGATAAGGTTCAGGTTTGCAGGCAGTATAAGGTTCTGGTTGTTTGCAGGCTGTATTAGGTTTTTGCAGGCCGTATAAGATTCAGGTTTGCAGGCTTTATAAGGTGCGGTTGTTTGCAGGCTGTATACGATTCTGGTTTGCAGGCTGTATAAGGTTTTTGCAGGCCATACAAGGTTCAGGTTTGCAGACTTTATAAGGTTCTGATGGTTTGCAGGCAGTATAAGGATCTGATTTGCAGGCTGTATTAGGTTTTTGCAGGCAGTATAAAGTTCTGGTTGTTTGCAGGCTGTATAAAGTTTAGATTGTTTGCAGGCTGTATACGATTCTGGTTTGCAGGCTGTATAAGATTCAGTTTGTAGGCTGTATAAGGTTTTTGCAGGCCATACAAGGTTCAGGTTTGCAGGCTCTATAAGGTTCTGATGGTTTGCAGGTAGTATAAGGTTCTGATTAGCAGGCTGTATTAGGTTTTTGCAGGCAGTATAAAGTTCTGGTTGTTTGGAGGCTGTATAAGGTTCAGATTGTTTGCAGGCTGTATAAGGTTCAGATTGTTTGCAGGCCATATAAGATTCAGGTTTGAAGGCTGTATTAGGTTTTTGCAGGCCATATAAGGTTTTGGTTGTTGGCAGGCTGTATAAGGTTTTTTAGCAGGTTATATAAGGTTCTGGTTGTTTAGAGCTGTATAAGGTTTTTGCAGGTTGGACAAGGTTCAGGTTGTTTGCAAACAATAAGGTTCTGCTCGGTTTGCAGGCTGTGTAAGGTTCAGGTTTTTTGCAAGCTGTATATGGATCTGGTTCTTTGCAGGCTGTATAACATTCAGGTTGTTGTCAAACAATAAGGTATTGGTTTGCAGGTTGTCAGGGCTCGGGTTCTATGTAAGCTTTATATAGATCTGGTTCTTTGCATGCTCTATAAGGTTCTGGTTTGCAGACTGTATAACATTCAGGTTGTTGGCAAACAATAAGGTTCTGGTTTGCAGGCTGAGTCGGGCTCAGGTTTTTGCAGACTTTATAAGGTTCTGGTTATTTGCAGACTGTATAAGGTTCAAGTTGTTTGCAAGCAATAAGGTTCTGGTTGTTTGCAGGCTGTACAAGGTTCAGGTTTTTGCATACTTTCTAAGGTTCTGGTTAAATGCAGGCTGTACAAGGTTCTGGTTAAATGCAGGCTGTACAAGGTTCAGGTTTTTGCATAAGGTTCAAGTTTGCTAGCATTAAGGTTCTGGTTGTTTGAGGGCTGTATAGGGTTCTGGTTATTTGCAGGCTGTATAAGGTTCAAGTTTGCTAGTAATACGATTTTGGTTGAGGGCTGTGTAAAGTTTAGGTTCTTTGCAGTCTGTATAAAATTCTGGTTGTTTGAAGGCTGTATAAGGTTTAGGTTCCCTGCAGGTTGTTCAAGATTCTGGTTGTTTGCAGGCTGTACAAGGTTCAGGTTTTTGCATACTGTATAAGGTTCTGGTTTGTTAGCGATAAGTTTCTGGTTTTTTGAGGGCTGTATAAAGTTTAGGTTCTCTGCAGGCTGTATAAGGTTCTGGTTGTTTGCTTGCTGTATTGGGTTCTGACTCGGTGCAGGCAGTGAAAGGTTCAAGCTGTTTGCAAACTATAAGGTTCAGGTTCTCTGTAGGCTGTATAAAGTTCCAATTGTTTGCAGGTCATATAAGGCTTTTGCAGGCTGTATCAGGTTCTGGTTCTTTTCCAGCTGTATAACATCCTGGTTGTTTTCAGGCTGTATTAGGTTCAAGTTGTTTGCAGTCTGTATAAGGTACTGCTTTGTGGGCTGTATATAGTTCTGGTTGTTTGCAGTTTGCAAAAGGTTCTTTTCCTTTGTATAAGGTTAAGGTTTGCAGGCTGTTTAAGGTTTTTGCAAGGCTGTACTAGATTCAGGTTCTTTACAGGATGTGTAAGATTCAAGTTAATTGCAGGTCGTAATAGGTTCTGGCTGTGTAAGGTTTTGCTTCTTTATATAACCATGTTAAGTTTTGCAGAATGAATAAGGTTTATGCAGGTTGTATGAGAGACTTATGGGTTTTTGCTGGCTTTATAAGGTTCTGGTTGTTTGCAGGCTGTAGAAGGCTTTAGCAGGCTGTACAAGGGCTAGGCTTTTTGTTTGCTTTAGAAGGTGGTTCTTTGCAAGCTGTATAAGATTTAGGTTCTTTTCAGGCTGTACAAGTTTTTTGCATGCTGTATAAGGTTGGGCACTAACAGCTGCTACTCTAAGGAAGCTTCAACACAGTGATATACTCGGGATAAGATGGATCTGTCTTGTTAATCCTGAAAAAGATGTCCCCATAGGTCTTGTTAATCCTGAAAAAGATGTCCCCATAGGGTTTTTACTCTCTTAGTTAAACATCAAATATATATCAGAAATTCTCCAGACAAGCAGGCTGAGATGTTATGGCCATGAAGAGTGCAGTACATGATGGATATCTAGGATCCCTACACTGAATGTCATTGATCATCGTGCCTCAGTAGACCAAAACTGACCTGGGATGACCTAGCAAAATGGGACAGTAAGTCCCTAAGAATGGTTGATAAAAATCTGGACTGGACAGTCAGGCCTCCCCCTTGTAAAAGTAATAACCATAGGCTTAGATAATCTAAACAGGATGATTATGATTTTTGTTTTATTAATTTCATTCAAAACTGATATATTGTTCATAATTTAATTCTTTTGATTATATTACAGGTACATGTATAACAATTGTTGTTAGATTATATGTGCTTTCTTATAAATTTATTTATTAAAAACATCAGATTAATTTATATGTGATTAAGACAATGTTCTATCCCTAGTTGTTTATGTGATTTTAGAAATTAAAAATGTTCCTTAACTATTTGTTCAGTTATACTCAGAATGGAATTTTACACATGCTGGATAGAAACCGTAGAATTAAACAGAAGCCTGAGAGATGGCAGGCATGTAAGGACAAGTTTGAGGTGGTTATATCATGTGAAGAGAGAGTGTATGATCAAATCATAGAAGGTAAAATACACTTTATATATTAATATAGTGTTGCAAGTAATACCACCTAATTTGAGAAGTCTTCAGTCCAATTTCAGTTATGAACACATTTTTCCCTTGAAAAGAACAGATAGAGTAAGCATTGTGATAAGTCTCAAGAAAAATTAGGTCAGTCAGGAGAGAAATCTAAATTAGTTATTTTGAAATTTGGGTCTGGAGATATGGTAATTCAGACAGATATGTTGTAACAGTTTAGATTTATTTCAGTTGGGTCTGAAGATGAATCTGTATTAAAAATGTTGTAATTTTGGCAAGGAGAGAATTGCAAATTAGATATACATATAGTAGTCGGGGTCAGATGAGAAATTCAAATTAAATTATACATGTTTTAGTTGGGTTGGGAGAGCAATTCAATCAGTTATGTAACAATAAGTGTTGAGAGAAGAAATCCAGATTAGATATACTGCAGAGATATTTCATGCGAAGAAAAGTTAACAAAAGTTCAGAAAAGGTTGGGAAAAAAGACATTTAATACAATTAACACATGTGTTTATTGAATTACTGAGATAATTTGATGATGTCTTGTTTTATTACAGATTTAGAGAGCAGAGAAAAAGACTGGAGATCACCATTGTCACATAATAAATATAGATATTCAGGACAACCATGAAGAGGCCACAATTGGGGCTTTTATGATTTGTGATTTAATAACAATGGTAAAATATTTAGTTTTGTTATACCAAATACTACTTTGGAGGTATACAACTCTTCCAAGTGTACAAATATTTGAAGTGGAGGGGATAATATACTCTTACGCCCCAGTCAGGGATACTTTCACTAAAATTGAAAGTAGTAAATTATGGGATGGTGGGAAAAAATCGCAATGTATGCTTGATAAATCCAGCTGACAAACTTTCTCACACTAGGTTCTGGTTTCTACGGAATCAGCATTATTTTAATATGGTGATATAATATTGCAAAAGCAAACATTAAAAACTAAAATTGCAATAAGATGTATTGTCTAAAGCTTAAGCCAAACAATTTGGAATGGATCTGTAGGATTCAAACCAAGCATTGAGAGGCGTTAACTACAGAAATTTTACATGATTAACATCGAGTATTTAAAACAGTACAACAATTAAATACTGAAAGATAAGGGTTTGATGAAAACCATACAACTAAATTAATAACATTCTGTATCTAGTTTATTGGAGATGTTAATCTATTTTGCCACTATTAAATTATTACTAGGTCTAATAACGTATCAGTATAAATTGAGGAACTCCAACCATTCCAATTATTTTACAATTTGTAGCCCATGTATGCACATTTACAGAACAAAAATATAAAAATGTACCGAAAAATAATATTGAAAAATGTCATAGATGAAAGAAAAAACATTTTCTTCAGTGATAGAGTGAATTTGAGGACAGTCAGAATGTGTTTGTACTTAATCTGATTTATATTCATTGTAGATACAAGATTCTGATGACCTTGACAATGACATTGATGAGATACTTCAGGAGTTTGAAACTCGAGCTAAACGCACAATTCTACATACTGTCAGCTTCTATTGATGATATATTGTAAATTAATAAAAATGATCTACAAATGTTAATTTGAAATTTTGAAAATGTTGGAACAGTGTAATTGTGTAAGCAATTTGGATAAATTTCAGTTGATCAAAATCCTTAAAACTGTAATTATTATTTGAATTGACAGAGCAAATGAAAGGCAAATGAAAAAAGTTATGTTTCTTTCATTTCAACTGGTCTGTATATTATGAATGCTTAATAATTTTTTGCATGTTGAATTAACCAGTTTGCTTTGTGTTTCAAGCCTTACAATTTATTTAAGAACTTTTTATGTAAAAACAGGAACATTGTTTACCTATGTTTTTCACTTGGTTTGATCACAAGGTTGACACTAGCTCTGTTAATTTTGTTTTATTCCACTTTTTACTAGGTCAGGTCAGGTTATTCCACCTTTTAGTAAGTCAGGTCAGGCATAAAAAGGGTTCGTTAATCTTGTTTAAAATCTGAGATACAAATTTGACACCAGAGAATGGATGTTGCCATTGGTTACTTGTCAATTGCTTTGTGATCTTGTTTGACCTAGTTTCCAAGATGCTGATTGTTCTTGTACCTGGTAATATCAAATTTCTGCTGGTCACATGACCCTTTATTAGGCACTTGTCACATGACCCTTTTTGTTATGCACTTGTCACATGATGAGACTTTCAGATCCTTTTATTTGGGTATGTAATGGGGTCAGATATGTTACAAATATAAATTCTTTTATTTTTTGTACTGTTTTGTTAAGTTTTCCCGTTGTTGTACCACATTAAGAGCTTTATTATTTCCCTTACTTAAGCAAGGAAAAACATTAAAAAAAATTATCATGTAATTAACTTGGTAATAATTGTTCATAGGAGTGTTTTTTCTCCCTAGTTGTTGCTTGGTTAAATCAAATTTAATCAAATTTTTACACATTTTAAGCCATTACTCCAGTTTTGTTTCAAATTTTCACCATAAAGATGCGAAAAATATGACATTAACCACAGAAACTTAAAAAGAATTTTGATATAATTCTACATAGCTTTTTATCCAGGTCAATCTGTAGCTAAGATATTGCCATTAAAAAAATCACCGGTAATCAAAAGAAGTTTAATATTTAATGGTTCTTAATTTTTAAATGAGAGTCAGAGTGTGTGATGAAGAATGAATCTTTTAAGTTTGGTGGTATTTTTTTCAAAGAAGATACATACTATTTGTGGTGACTTGAGTTCTGTTTATTTTGCATAATTTCAAACAAATGCTGGTTATTTGTAGGAATTTGTGTATGGAATTTTGACAAGCATGAAAAATTGTTGCTTGCGAGTAATGTGTGAGTTTATATAATACATATAATATGTAAATATTGTTGATTGTATAATTAAAATGGTTTGTATAGAATTTGTAAATAAAATTGAAGGTTAAAAGGCAAAAGTGAAATTTTTAAAACAAAAGACAAATGTGACATGTTAACTATTGTAATCATTTATAAATCTTTTAGCCTTGTAAGAAAAGTAAATATATATATTTTTTTCTTTCATTAAATGTTAATGATGAGTTGCAATCCAATAATGATACTAAAAATGAGAGCAGTAGTGCTTAGAAAAGAAAAATGAAAAATTAAGTTCGAAACATTTTTGTGTACATCTAATTTCTTTATTTTACAATTCGTACTGATAATAAAAACTACCAAAATTTATGTAGAAATTAAAGACTTTTATTTATAACCCCTTCATGTGTAGATCAAAGGTCAAGGTCATGAGATTAAATGTTAGATAAGGTGATAAGGCTTTAAGAAATCTTGAAATTTTGTTAGACAGAAGTGTATGGGTGTGGCGGGGAGAATGTCTTTCAAGGGACTGAGTTTGTTTTGGTACCTTTTTTTATCTGAAGTTTTCTCAAAGAAAACTAACATAGACTATAATTTATACTGAGACGACATTTAAGACCAATGTTTAGATATTCCAGTAATTAAGTAATTTATGACCTGAATTTTTTCTCTCAAAAATTGAATTTAGCTATTTTATGCATTCCTTTAATAGTTTGTCTGAACTCCACATGCACCATTTTGATGTAAATTACTTGATTAAAATAAGAAATTTTAAGCAAAGTGATTTTAATTGTAGTAACAAAATGAGGTACATGTTGGTATGTTTTTAAAAGATTTATATTGTAAATTGGGAAATAATTTGCAGTTTTCTTTAATTTTACTTAAAATTGGAGAGTAAAAAGATTTACAAATTGGTAAGATGCAGATATTTAAATTCAATAAGATTCCTTTGCAGTTGCTTTGACTCTCACTTGATGTTGCAAAAATAAAATTATTTTGATATTTTAGTACCTTATAAAAAGTGGTACAAAATTTGTTTTATTTACAGTATTCCTTAAGCCTATTGTAGTGATAAATGATGAAAACATGACACCAGTCCACTGTTTCTGTGGTTACTTGACAAATATTTACATATTTAAGAATTATTTCAGTAATCAAATAGTTTTGTTATGAATTATTTCTGGTACATGTAATTATGAAAAATGTATAAAGAACAGAAAAAGTAAAAAAAAGTGAATTAATTTCATAATTCTTGCATGTGAGACCAAGAAATTCATAATATTCCTAGAAAAATTGCACAAAATTTCTTATTCAGCATCCTATAGAGGACATATGAACTGTAAAATAAAGAGCACACACTCAATCTAATGTAAACCATTTATCATGTCTATTATGTGTGACTTAATGAATAAAGATTTGTATAAACAGAATAGTTTTGTTTGGACAATCCACACATCAACCTCTTCCTCTTTCTCACCATGGCTGCTCTGCGTCTTCAACATTTAACAATGGATCTTGTTAAAATTTGGTACATTTGTGCACCACATTTTGATGAGGTGTTACAAACTATGTATAATTTTGTAGATCAAAGTAATGTCACCTGGTGAAATTTTAGAAATGTTTGCATTGTTGTTCATGTCCACACTGTATCTTCAAAATTCCTGAAAATTCCTGAATGGATCTTGATTAAATTCTTGATTTTTCCCTTCTATCACATATATGGTTTCCCCATATATTTGGTTTCCTTCTATCTTGTCTATGATATAGCAACCTGTCCACACAAAACTTCTCCCTATAGTGGAATGATAGACATGCAAAAAATGTACTTAATTTACTGACTACAATTCTATCCTTTCTATATTTTGCATGTATTCAAACAATGTTTAAATTCCCGCTTTCTGGAAGTGTAGTACATTTATGTGCTGAATATTCATCTAATTTCCTACCCCTTTTTTTTTTTTTTAACTTTTTTATGGATAAAATAAACATGCAGAGTTGTTGGTTTATTGCTTGGTAAATCCAGTCTCATCTTTAATTTTCAAATGTTAGTCCAAATAATTGGGTTAGTTTGAGGCTCTCCAGTTGTACTATAACCACACCAGCTGAACATTATCTAGTGTAGGTCACAAACCGGAAGTTTTATAATTAATATTACAGATACAAATTTGTCTTTTCTTGTCTTGTTCGCGAATTTTTCGTTAGATTTTGTTTCATTGTTTGGTTACATAGCTGTTAGTCAAACGTGCGCTTTACACATCCTATTCTTCTATTTCTTCTTCTTTTACCAAAGTTTTGTGTTGATGAGTAAACGGTGATTGAGTATTAACACGTGAATGTTTTTGGTAGTTCATGTGTCGAGTGCAAGTAAAAAGTCGGGAGTGTCACAGCAATATATCTCGGTTTATACACATCTTGTATTTTTTCTTTGAATATTTATCAATAGTTCCGGTTATTTTTTTTTTTTACGTTAGCAAGTAGGAATGGAGCCATGTGCTTTCCTTTTCTTCATTATGCGCTTCACAATTTGAGACACGGAGATTTGCTGGTTATTTTAGGTAATTAAATTTAATATACGTATTCCAGTGGCGGATCTGAGGGTGGGGGGGAGGGGGCGTACACCTCCCCTTAATATCGTTAATAACACATTTTGTGCATTTCTCATGCATACCAAAAGCCCGATACTGAATGGATTATATATTTTTCTCTTTAATGTGGCAAGGCTTAGATTGCACCAAATGCAGGATTTTTCGATTTTTTTCAAATTTTTAAGGGGGCATGCACACGAGGACCCACTAGTAGGTTCGAGTCTTCAGCTCTCAGCTTGTACCCCTTCCCCCAATATTCTGGATCCGCCTCTGTATTCTATTATGCATTCCAACACAACAAATGACATCACTGGATTAATTTAAGAAACGAAAAAGTCAGGCGACAGAACGCATTTATAATACAAATCTATGACAAATTTTGTTTATTTAGTTTTAAGTAAAGTGTTTTGGTCTTTACAGAAACCTGTTTTCAAAAAATATATATCCGTCACTTTCTTCTTCTGATGGCCGAATATGTTGATAAAAACTCCAAAAAAATAAATAATAATAATAAATAAAATAATATATATATATATATATATAAATTAAAAAAATAGGACTAGGATTTAATAGTTTTAAATGTTAGCGGAAACTCCTAATAGGGATTACACCAGACGCTTTTATTATAATCCAATTAAACGCACGACTTTGCAGGGACATTAAGCAATTTTGACATTCCTTGTCACTTAAATGTGAATAAAATTACTCGACACTATTGATTTTATCAAAAAACGCGTGTGCCGGAATTCGGAATTCATCATCAATATTCTCCAAGACCTTAAAGTTTCCCTTGTAAATTAATTTACTGAGTATTTCGCGGCCAAAAGTTCCAAAATGTCTTGGAAAAGCAGACGTGACAAGACTTATCAAGTGATTAATTCCTTGATAGGGAAATTTTCGAGGACGTATCATTTTTCTATCGGAATTTGACAGAGAAATTAATTAATGCATTCTGTTGTATTGTCAATAGTGACTCATAGCGGAATTTTTCATGAATTGTTTCCCAATGTTGCAATGGTTATCGTGCCGCCTCCGTTCTTCATTGTCCAGAAAATCAATAATTACATCTAATTATAGAAATGTAACCGAATATAATACATTTTGTTAAGTTGCGGCATCAAGAATGCGGAAATGGATGATCAGATGATAAAAGCAATCTATCTCAAATCATTGGGGAAAATATTATTTGAACAAATTTGGATGCATGTATATTTAAAGAAAGAAAGCCACACATAACTGCCTGCGAAAAATTAAAATTGAAAATAAATAAATAAATAATAACTTCAAAGGAGAAAAAAGAAAAAAAAGGAACTCATCCTTTGCTCTGTTGATCGTGTCACGTGTTATTTTTAATTATTTTTTTTATATTAAAACAAATAGCACACTGACAAACTTTAAAATAACTACAGTTTTCTACTATGATGATCTCAGTCATGAGATCATTACAAAAGTTTTCTTTAAATTTTGTTCTTTTAATGGATTCATTTTCTGGTTAAAGAAGTAATTAAAGGTTAATTAAAAGAACTTAAAAATAGAATTTAATTAAAAAGAATAAGTGAATGTTTTGGACTTTTTGCATAATAAAGAAAAGATGTTGTCTTTTTTTAGAAAGGACTTTAAACAATATTTTATTTCACAGAGTTCTAATTAGAGCCATAGTTTCTTTAACAGAAAAGATTATGCAATTGCGTGTGTGGCATCTCCTAAAACAATACGTTTTCATTTCTACCTGTTGTTACCCGCGTAAATATTGGAATGGTCCATAATGCACATGCTGCGTGCTTAGATTTCGCTGTGATCGATGCTGGGTTTGATAATAATAACAGTTTTCTGAAGTTATGTCACAGTGTCCATGATTAAGTTAGCGACTCATAATAAATGATGTAAAAATGTCGTAATTATCGTGTTTTCACCGTGTGTTTGACAGTCCTGGGTTGACCATGGGTCAAAGGTCAACGTAAAACACCATTGTTAAGATATTGATTGACATTGATATTTTATCAGTATTTTGTACGAGTTCAGAGACGGTAGTCACTTAGACAGGTGCGCGGTGGCGCTATGGCTGCACGTGATTACAGAGTAAATATTGTCAAAGGTAAGTTTAATTTACATTGGTTTTTGTATTGGTTATAACCTGGTAGTGTTTAGGACGACATAAAATTTTCTACTTTCGTTTTCCTCTACAGCTGTTAGCCGTTATCTTGTCATTTTCATAATACCGTAGGTAATGTTACACCTGTGTACATCATTTCATATGATAAGTCCTGAGGTAAAGCATGCTGACACAGCTTATTTGTGACTATGTTTTATGCTTGATTTTGACACAAAGTCTTATTCTTTTAATAGAACATAGTGAAAAATGATTAGAGATTAATAGGAAATAAAAGGTGGATAATTGAATAAGCATTATAAATGAGAGAGAGAGAGAGAGAGAGAGAGAGAGAGAGAGAGAGAGAGAGAGAGCCACTAATGTAAGAGCATATGCCAGGTATTTTGACCATTTGCCTGTTATTTTGGACCTTTAATTGTCTTTTACATGCAGACCATAATTCAAATATACTAGTTATAGATCAAAATTGCTGCTCCATTTTATTTTATCTATAAAGTCCATTAATGTTTATAATGAAGAACCATTAAGAGTTCTTTTTTCTGTGTTCAAAAAAAGTCAAAGGCCAATTTATGTGTATTTACATTTTTGTATCTAAAATGTTTTTTGTTGAAGCCAAGCAATTCTAAAAGCTTTGATGTGAAGAACATTAATTAAAATGATTGAAAAAACAAGATAATATTAAGATAGAAAAAAAAATGAAGAATAATGTTTTAAACAGATAAATGTGTACTGAGTAATAGTTTTAAACAGCCTGAGTAAGATCATTTTACTTATATTCTTCAATGGTAAAGAAAACCAGAGTAATAAGATAATAAGGGTGTCAGTAGCCAAGATGATGTAGGGATGATGATACAGTAATTAGGGTGTCAGTAACCAGGTTGATGTAGGGATGATGATACAGTAAATAGGGTGTCAGTAACCAGGATGATGTAGGGATGATGATACAGTAAATAGGGTGTCAGTAGCCAGAATGATGTAGGGATGATGATACAGTAATTAGGGTGTCATTAGCCAGGTTGATGTAAGGATGATGATACAGTAATTAGGATCAGTAACCAGGTTGATGTAGGGATGATGATATAGTAAATAGGGTGTCAGTAACCAGGATGATGTAGGGATGATGATACAGTAAATAGGGTGTCAGTAACCAGGATGATGTAGGGATGATGATACAGTAAATAGGGTGTCAGTAGCCAGAATGATGTAGGGATGATGATACAGTAATTAGGGTGTCATTAGCCAGGTTGATGTAAGGATGATGATACAGTAATTAGGATCAGTAACCAGGTTGATGTAGGGATGATGATACAGTAAATAGGGTGTCAGTAACCAGGATGATGTAGGGATGATGATACAGTAAATAGGGTGTCAGTAACCAGGAATATGTAGGGATGATGATACAGTAAATAGGGTGTCAGTAGCCAGAATGATGTAGGGATGATGATACAGTAATTAGGGTGTCATTAGCCAGGTTGATGTAAGGATGATGATACAGTAATTAGGATCAGTAACCAGGTTGATATAGGGATGATGATACAGTAATTAGGGTGTCAATAACCAGGATGATGTAGGGATGATGATACAGTAAATAGGGTGTCAGTAACCAGGATGATGTAGGGATGATGATACAATAATTAGGGTGTCAGTAGCCAGGTTGATGTAAGGATGATGATACAGTAATTAGGGTGTCAGTAGACAGGTTGATGTAAGGATGATGATACAGTAATTAGGGTATCAGTAACCAAGATGATGTAGGGATGATGATACAGTAATTAGGGTGTCAGTAACCAGGATGATGTAGGGATGATGATACAGTAAATAGGGTGTCAGTAACCAGGATGATGTAGGGATGATGATACAGTAGTTAGGGTGTCAGTAGACAGGTTGATGTAGGGATGATGATACAGTAATTAGGGTGTCAGTAGCCAGGTTGATGTAAGGATGCTACAGTAATTAGGGTGTCAGTAGCCAGGTTGATGTAAGGATGATGATACAGTAATTATTGTGTCAGTAACCAGGATGATGTAGGGATGATGATACAGTAATTAGGGTGTCAGTAGCCAGATTGATGTAAGGATGATACAGTAATTAGGGTGTCAGTAGCCAGGTTGATGTAAGGATGCTACAGTAATTAGGGTGTCAGTAGACAGGTTGATGTAAGGATGATGATACAGTAATTAGGGTGTCAGTAGCCAGGTTGATGTAAGGATGCTACAGTAATTAGGGTGTCAGTAGACAGGTTGATGTAAGGATGATACAGTAATTAGATTGTCAGTAGCCAGGTTGATGTAGGGATGCTACAGTAATTAGGGTGTCAGTAGACAGGTTGATGTAAGGATGATGATACAGTAATTAGGGTGTCAGTAGCCAGGTTGATGTAAGGATGCTACAGTAATTAGGGTGTCAGTAGACAGGTTGATGTAAGGATGATGATACAGTAATTAGGGTGTCAGTAGCCAGGTTGATGTAAGGATGATGATACAGTAATTAGGATCAGTAACCAGGATGATGTAGGGATGATGATACAGTAATTATGGTGTCAGTAGCCAGGTTGATGTAAGGATGATACAGTAATTTGGGTGTCAGTAACCAGGTTGATGTAAGGATGATGATACAGTAATTAGGGTGTCAGTAGCCAGGTTGATGTAAGGATTATGATACAGTAATTATGGTGTCAGTAGCCAGGTTGATGTAAGGATGATGATACAGTAATTATGGTGTCAGTAGCCAGGTTGATGTAAGGATGATGATACAGTAATTATGGTGTCAGTAGCCAGGTTGATGTAAGGATGATGATTCAGTAATTAGGGTGTCAGTAGCCAGGTTGATGTAAGGATGATGATAAAGTAATAAGGGTGTCAGGAGTCAGGTTGATGTAAGGATGATTATACAGTAATTAGGGTGTCAGTAGCCAGGTTGATGTAATGATGATACAGTAATTAGGGTGGCAGTAACTGGGTTGATGTAAGAATGATGATACAGTAATTAGGGTGTCAGTAGCCAGGTTGATGTAAGGATGATGATACAGTAATTAGGGTGTCAGTAGACAGGTTGATGTAAGGATGATACAGTAATTAGGGGGTCAGAAACCAGGGTGATGTAGCCATGATGATACAGTAATTAGGGTGTCAGTAACCAAGTTGATGTAAGGATGATGATACAGTAATTAGGGTGTCAGTAGCCAGGTTGATGTAAGGATGATGATACAGTAATTAGGGTGTCAGTAGCCAGGTTGATGTAGGGATGATGATACAGTAATTATGGTGTCAGAAACCATGGTGATGTAGCCATGATGATACAGTAATTTGGGTGTCAGTAGCCAGGTTGATGTAAGGATGATGATTCAGTAATTAGGGTGTCAGTAACCAGGGTGATGTAAGGATGATGATACAGTAATTAGGGTGTCAGTAGCCAGGTTGATGTAAGTATGATACAGTAATTAGTGTGTCAGAAACCAGGGTGATGTAGCCATGATGATACAGTAATTTGGGTGTCAGTAGCCAGGTTGATGTAAGGATGATGATACAGTAATTAGGGTGTCAGTATCCAGGTTGATGTAAGGGTGCAACAGTAATTAGGGTGTCAGTAGCCAGGTTGATGTAAGGATGATGATACAGTAATTAGGATCAGTAACCAGGATGATGTAGGGATGATGATACAGTAATTAGGGTGTCAGTAGCCAGGTTGATGTAAGGATGATACAGTAATTAGGGTGTCAGTAACCAGGTTGATGTAAGGATGATGATACAGTAATTAGGGTGTCAGTAGCCAGGTTGATGTAAGGATGATACAGTAATTATGGTGTCAGTAACCAGGTTGATGTAAGGATGATGATACAGTAATTATGGTGTCAGTAGCCAGGTTGATGTAAGGATGATGATACAGTAACTAGGGTGTCAGTAGCCAGGTTGATGTAATGATGATACAGTAATTAGGGTGTCAGTAACTGGTTGATGTAAGGATGATGATACAGTAATTAGGGTGTCAGTAGCCAGGTTGATGTAAGGATGATGATACAGTAATTATGATGTCAGTAACCAGGGTGATGTAAGGATGATACAGTAATTAGGGTGTCAGTAACCAGGTAGATGTAAGGATGATGATACAGTAATTAGGGTGTCAGTAGCCAGGTTAATGTAAGGATGATGCTACAGTAATTAGGGTGTCAGTAGCCAGGTTGATGTAAGGATGATGATACAGTAATTAGGGTGTCAGTAGCCAGGTTAATGTAAAGATGATGATACAGTAATTAGGGTGTCAGTAGCCAGGTTGATGTAAGGATGCTACAGTAATTAGGGTGTCAGTAGCAAGGTTGATTTAAGGATGATGATACAGTAATTAGGGTGTCAGTAGCCAGGTTGATGTAAGGATGACACAGTAATTAGGGTGTCAATAACCAGGTTGATGTAAGGATGATGATACAGTAATTAGGGTGTCAGTAGCCAGGTTGATGTAAGGATGATAAGTAATTAGGGTGTCAGTAGCCAGGTTGATATAAGGATGATGATACAGTAATTAGGGTGTCAGTAACCAGGGTGATGTAAGGATGATGATACAGTAATTAGGGTGTCAGTAGCCAGGTTGATGTAGGGATGATGATACAGTAATTAGGGGGTCAGAAACCAGGTGATGTAGCCATGATGATACAGTAATTAGGGTGTCAGTAACCAAGTTGATGTAAGGATGATGATACAGTAATTAGGGTGTCAGTAGCCAGGTTGATGTAAGGATGATGATACAGTAATTAGGGTGTCAGTAGCCAGGTTGATGTAGGGATGATGATACAGTAATTATGGTGTCAGAAACCAGGGTGATGTAGCCATGATGATACAGTAATTTGGGTGTCAGTAGCCAGGTTGATGTAAGGATGATGATTCAGTAATTAGGGTGTCAGTAACCAGGGTGATGTAAGGATGATGATACAGTAATTAGGGTGTCAGTAGCCAGGTTGATGTAAGTATGATACAGTAACTAGTGTGTCAGAAACCAGGGTGATGTAGCCATGATGATACAGTAATTTGGGTGTCAGTAGCCAGGTTGATGTAAGGATGATGATACAGTAATTAGGGTGTCAGTAGCCAGGTTGATGTAAGGGTGCAACAGTAATTAGGGTGTCAGTAGCCAGGTTGATGTAAGGATGATGATACAGTAATTAGGATCAGTAACCAGGATGATGTAGGGATGATGATACAGTAATTATGGTGTCAGTAGCCAGGTTGATGTAAGGATGATACAGTAATTAGGGTGTCAGTAACCAGGTTGATGTAAGGATGATGATACAGTAATTAGGGTGTCAGTAGCCAGGTTGATGTAAGGATGATACAGTAATTATGGTGTCAGTAACCAGGTTGATGTAAGGATGATGATACAGTAATTATGGTGTCAGTAGCCAGGTTGATGTAAGGATGATGATACAGTAACTAGGGTGTCAGTAGCCAGGTTGATGTAATGATGATACAGTAATTAGGGTGTCAGTAACTGGGTTGATGTAAGGATGATGATACAGTAATTAGGGTGTCAGTAACCAGGGTGATGTAAGGATGATGATACAGTAATTAGGGTGTCAGTAACCAGGTAGATGTAAGGATGATGATACAGTAATTAGCGTGTCAGTAGCCAGGTTAATGTAAGGATGATGCTACAGTAATTAGGGTGTCAGTAGCCAGGTTGATGTAAGGATGATGATACAGTAATTAGGGTGTCAGTAGCCAGGTTAATGTAAAGATGATGATACAGTAATTAGGGTGTCAGTAGCCAGGTTGATGTAAGGATGCTACAGTAATTAGGGTGTCAGTAGCAAGGTTGATTTAAGGATGATGATACAGTAATTAGGGTGTCAGTAGCCAGGTTGATGTAAGGATGACACAGTAATTAGGGTGTCAATAACCAGGTTGATGTAAGGATGATGATACAGTAATTAGGGTGTCAGTAGCCAGGTTGATGTAAGGATGATAAGTAATTAGGGTGTCAGTAGCCAGGTTGATATAAGGATGATGATACAGTAATTAGGGTGTCAGTAACCAGGGTGATGTAAGGATGATGATACAGTAATTAGGGTGTCAGTAGCCAGGTTGATGTAGGGATGATGATACAGTAATTAGGGGGTCAGAAACCAGGGTGATGTAGCCATGATGATACAGTAATTAGGGTGTCAGTAACCAAGTTGATGTAAGGATGATGATACAGTAATTAGGGTGTCAGTAGCCAGGTTGATGTAAGGATGATGATACAGTAATTAGGGTGTCAGTAGCCAGGTTGATGTAGGGATGATGATACAGTAATTATGGTGTCAGAAACCAGGGTGATGTAGCCATGATGATACAGTAATTTGGGTGTCAGTAGCCAGGTTGATGTAAGGATGATGATTCAGTAATTAGGGTGTCAGTAACCAGGGTGATGTAAGGATGATGATACAGTAATTAGGGTGTCAGTAGCCAGGTTGATGTAAGTATGATACAGTAATTAGTGTGTCAGAAACCAGGGTGATGTAGCCATGATGATACAGTAATTAGGGTGTCAGTAACCAAGTTGATGTAAGGATGATGATACAGTAATTAGGGTGTCAGTAGCCAGGTTGATGTAAGGATGATGATACAGTAATTAGGGTGTCAGTAGCCAGGTTGATGTAGGGATGATGATACAGTAATTATGGTGTCAGAAACCAGGGTGATGTAGCCATGATGATACAGTAATTTGGGTGTCAGTAGCCAAGTTGATGTAAGGATGATGATTCAGTAATTAGGGTGTCAGTAACCAAGGTGATGTAAGGATGATGATACAGTAATTAGGGTGTCAGTAACCAAGTTGATGTAAGGATGATGATACAGTAATTAGGGTGTCAGTAGACAGGTTGATGTAAGGATGATACAGTAATTAGGGTGTCAGTAACCAGGAAGATGTAAGGATGATGATACAGTAATTAGGGTGTCAGTAGCCAGGTTGATGTAAGGATGATGATACAGTAATTAGGGTGTCAGTAGCCAGGTTGATGTAAGGGTGCAACAGTAATTAGGGTGTCAGTAGCCAGGTTGATGTAAGGATGATGATACAGTAATTAGGATCAGTAACCAGGATGATGTAGGGATGATGATACAGTAATTATGGTGTCAGTAGCCAGGTTGATGTAAGGATGATACAGTAATTAGGGTGTTAGTAACCAGGTTGATGTAAGGATGATGATACAGTAATTAGGGTGTCAGTAGCCAGGTTGATGTAAGGATGATACAGTAATTATGGTGTCAGTAACCAGGTTGATGTAAGGATGATGATACAGTAATTATGGTGTCAGTAGCCAGGTTGATGTAAGGATGATGATACAGTAACTAGGGTGTCAGTAGCCAGGTTGATGTAATGATGATACAGTAATTAGGGTGTCAGTAACTGGGTTGATGTAAGGATGATGATACAGTAATTAGGTTGTCAGTAGCCAGGTTGATGTAAGGATGATGATACAGTAATTATGATGTCAGTAACCAGGGTGATGTAAGGATGATACAGTAATTAGGGTGTCAGTAACCAGGTAGATGTAAGGATGATGATACAGTAATTAGGGTGTCAGTAGCCAGGTTAATGTAAGGATGATGCTACAGTAATTAGGGTGTCAGTAGCCAGGTTGATGTAAGGATGATGATACAGTAATTAGGGTGTCAGTAGCCAGGTTAATGTAAAGATGATGATACAGTAATTAGGGTGTCAGTAGCCAGGTTGATGTAAGGATGCTACAGTAATAAGGGTGTCAGTAACCAGGTTGATGTAAGGATGATGATACAGTAATTATGGTGTCAGTTGCCAGGTTGATGTAGGGATGATGATACAGTAATTATGGTGTCAGTAGCCAGGTTGATGTAAGGATGATACAGTAATTATGTTGTCAGTAGCCAGGTTGATGTAAGGATGATGATACAGTAATTAGGGTGTCAGTAGCCAGGTTGATGTAAGGATGCTACAGTAATTAGGGTATCAGTAGCCAGGTTGATGTAAGGATTATGATACAGTAAATATGGTGTCAGTAGCCAGGTTGGTGTAAGGATGCTACAGAAATTAGGGTGTCAGTAGCCAGGTTGATGTAAGAATGATGATACAGTAATTAGGGTGTCAGTAGCCAGGTTGATGTAAGGATGCTACAGTAATTAGGGTGTCAGTAGCAAGGTTTATTTAAGGATGATGATACAGTAATTAGGGTGTCAGTAGCCAGGTTGATGTAAGGTTGACACAGTAATTAGGGTGTCAATAACCAGGTTGATGTAAGGATGATGATACAGTAATTAGGGTGTCAGTAGCCAGGTTGATGTAAGGATGATAAGTAATTAGGGTGTCAGTAGCCAGGTTGATATAAGGATGATGATACAGTAATTAGGGTGTCAGTAGCCAGGTTGATGTAAGGATGATGATACAGTAATTAGGGTGTCAGTAGCTAGGTTGATGTAAGGATGATACAGTAATTAGTGTGTCAGTAACCAGATTTATGTAAGGATGATGATACAGTAATTAGGGTGTCAGTAGCCAGGTTGATGTAAGGATGATGATACAGTAATTATGGTGTCAGAAACCAGGGTGATGTAGCCATGATGATACAGTAATTTGGGTGTCAGTAGCCAGGTTGATGTAAGGATGATGATTCAGTAATTAGGGTGTCAGTAACCAGGGTGATGTAAGGATGATGATACAGTAATTAGGGTGTCAGTAGCCAGGTTGATGTAAGTATGATACAGTAATTAGTGTGTCAGAAACCAGGGTGATGTAGCCATGATGATACAGTAATTAGGGTGTCAGTAACCAAGTTGATGTAAGGATGATGATACAGTAATTAGGGTGTCAGTAGCCAGGTTGATGTAAGGATGATGATACAGTAATTAGGGTGTCAGTAGCCAGGTTGATGTAGGGATGATGATACAGTAATTATGGTGTCAGAAACCAGGGTGATGTAGCCATGATGATACAGTAATTTGGGTGTCAGTAGCCAAGTTGATGTAAGGATGATGATTCAGTAATTAGGGTGTCAGTAACCAAGGTGATGTAAGGATGATGATACAGTAATTAGGGTGTCAGTAACCAAGTTGATGTAAGGATGATGATACAGTAATTAGGGTGTCAGTAGACAGGTTGATGTAAGGATGATACAGTAATTAGGGTGTCAGTAACCAGGAAGATGTAAGGATGATGATACAGTAATTAGGGTGTCAGAAGCCAGGTTGATGTAAGGATGATGATACAGTAATTAGGGTGTCAGTAGCCAGGTTGATGTAAGGATGATGATACAGTAATTAGGGTGTCAGTAGCCAGGTTGATGTAAGGATGATGATACAGTAATTAGGATCAGTAACCAGGATGATGTAGGTCTGATGATACAGTAATTATGGTGTCAGTAGCCAGGTTGATGTAAGGATGATGATACAGTAACTAGGGTGTCAGTAGCCAGGTTGATGTAATGATGATACAGTAATTAGGGTGTCAGTAACTGGGTTGATGTAAGGATGATGATACAGTAATTAGGTTGTCAGTAGCCAGGTTGATGTAAGGATGATGATACAGTAATTATGATGTCAGTAACCAGGGTGATGTAAGGATGATACAGTAATTAGGGTGTCAGTAACCAGGTAGATGTAAGGATGATGATACAGTAATTAGGGTGTCAGTAGCCAGGTTAATGTAAGGATGATGCTACAGTAATTAGGGTGTCAGTAGCCAGGTTGATGTAAGGATGATGATACAGTAATTTGGGTGTCAGTAGCCAGGTTAATGTAAAGATGATGATACAGTAATTAGGGTGTCAGTAGCCAGGTTGATGTAAGGATGCTACAGTAATAAGGGTGTCAGTAACCAGGTTGATGTAAGGATGATGATACAGTAATTATGGTGTCAGTTGCCAGGTTGATTTAGGGATGATGATACAGTAATTATGGTGTCAGTAGCCAGGTTGATGTAAGGATGATACAGTAATTATGTTGTCAGTAGCCAGGTTGATGTAAGGATGATGATACAGTAATTAGGGTGTCAGTAGCCAGGTTGATGTAAGGATGCTACAGTAATTAGGGTATCAGTAGCCAGGTTGATGTAAGGATTATGATACAGTAAATATGGTGTCAGTAGCCAGGTTGGTGTAAGGATGCTACAGAAATTAGGGTGTCAGTAGCCAGGTTGATGTAAGAATGATGATACAGTAATTAGGGTGTCAGTAGCCAGGTTGATGTAAGGATGCTACAGTAATTAGGGTGTCAGTAGCAAGGTTGATTTAAGAATGATGATACAGTAATTAGGGTGTCAGTAGCCAGGTTGATGTAAGGATGACACAGTAATTAGGGTGTCAATAATCAGGTTGATGTAAGGATGATGATACAGTATTTAGGGTGTCAGTAGCCAGGTTGATGTAAGGATGATAAGTAATTAGGGTGTCAGTAGCCAGGTTGATATAAGGATGATGATACAGTAATTAGGGTGTCAGTAGCCAGGTTGATGTAAGGATGATGATACAGTAATTAGGGTGTCAGTAGCTAGGTTGATGTAAGGATGATACAGTAATTAGTGTGTCAGTAACCAGATTTATGTAAGGATGATGATACAGTAATTAGGGTGTCAGTAGCCAGGTTGATGTAAGGATGATGATACAGTAATTAGGATCAGTAACCAGGATGATGTAGGGATGATGATACAGTTATTAGGGTGTCAGTAGCCAGGTTGATGTAAGGATGATGATACAGTAATTAGGGTGTCAGAAACCAGGGTGATGTAGCCATGATGATACAGTAATTTGGGTGTCAGTAGCCAGGTTGATGTAAGGATGATGATTCAGTAATTAGGGTGTCAGTAACCAGGGTGATGTAAGGATGATGATACAGTAATTAGGGTGTCAGTAGCCAGGTTGATGTAGGGATGATGATACAGTAATTATGGTGTCAGAAACCAGGGTGATGTAGCCATGATGATACAGTAATTAGGGTGTCAGTAACCAAGTTGATGTAAGGATGATGATACAGTAATAAGGGTAACAGTAGCCAGGTTGATGTAAGGATGATGATACAGTAATTAGGGTGTCAGTAGCCAGGTTGATGTAGGGATGATGATACAGTAATTATGGTGTCAGAAACCAGGGTGATGTAGCCATGATGATACAGTAATTTGGGTGTCAGTAGCCAGGTTGATGTAAGGATGATGATTCAGTAATTAGGGTGTCAGTATCCAGGGTGATGTAAGGATGATGATACAGTAATTAGGGTGTCAGTAGCCAGGTTGATGTAGGGATGATGATACAGTAATTAGGGTGTCAGAAACCAGGGTGATGTAGCCATGATGATACAGTAATTAGGGTGTCAGTAACCAAGTTGATGTAAGGATGATGATACAGTAATTAGGGTGTCAGTAGCCAGGTTGATGTAAGGATGATGATACAGTAATTAGGGTGTCAGTAGCCAGGTTGATGTAGGGATGATGATACAGTAATTATGGTGTCAGAAACCAGGGTGATGTAGCCATGATGATACAGTAATTTGGGTGTCAGTAGCCAAGTTGATGTAAGGATGATGATTCAGTAATTAGGGTGTCAGTAACCAGGGTGATGTAAGGATGATGATACAGTAATTAGGGTGTCAGTAACCAAGTTGATGTAAGGATGATGATACAGTAATTAGGGTGTCAGTAGCCAGGTTGATGTAAGGATGATGATACAGTAATTAGGGTGTCAGTAGCCAGGTTGATGTAGGGATGATGATACAGTAATTAGGGTGTCAGAAACCAGGGTGATGTAGCCATGATGATACAGTAATTAGGGTGTCAGTAGCCAGGTTGATGTAAGGATGATGATTCAGTAATTAGGGTGTCAGTAACCAGGGTGATGTAAGGATGATGATACAGTAAATAGGGTGTCAGTAGCCAGGTTGATGTAGGGATGATGATACAGTAATTAGGGTGTCAGAAACCAGGGTGATGTAGCCATGATGATACAGTAATTAGGGTGTCAGTAACCAAGTTGATGTAAGGATGATGATACAGTAATTAGGGTGTTAGTAGCCAGGTTGATGTAAGGATGATGATACAGTAATTAGGGTGTCAGTAGCCAGGTTGATGTAGGGATGATGATACAGTAATTATGGTGTCAGAAACCAGGGTGATGTAGCCATGATGATACAGTAATTTGGCTGTCAGTAGCCAGGTTGATGTAAGGATTATGATACAGTAAATATGGTGTCAGTAGCCAGGTTGGTGTAAGGATGATACAGAAATTAGGGTGTCAGTAGCCAGGTTGATGTAAGAATGATGATACAGTAATTAGGGTGTCAGTAGCCAGGTTGATGTAAGGATGCTACAGTAATTAGGGTGTCAGTAGCAAGGTTGATTTAAGGATGATGATACAGTTATTAGGGTGTCAGTAGCCAGGTTGATGTAAGAATGACACAGTAATTAGGGTGTCAATAACCAGGTTGATGTAAGGATGATGATACAGTAATTAGGGTGTCAGTAGCCAGGTTGATGTAAGGATGATAAGTAATTAGGGTGTCAGTAGCCAGGTTGATGTAAGGATGATGATACAGTAATTAGGGTGTCAGTAGCCAGGTTGATGTAAGGATGATGATACAGTAATTAGGGTGTCAGTAGCCAGGTTGATGTAAGTATGATACAGTAATTAGTGTGTCAGTAACCAGATTTATGTAAGGATGATGATACAGTAATTAGTGTGTCAGTAGCCAGGTTGATGTAAGGATGATGATACAGTAATTAGATCAGTAACCAGGATGATGTAGGGATGATGATACAGTTATAAGGGTGTCAGTAGCCAGGTTGATGTAAGGATGATGATACAGTAATTAGGGTGTCAGAAACCAGGGTGATGTAGCCATGATGATACAGTAATTTGGGTGTCAGTAGCCAGGTTGATGTAAGGATGATGATTCAGTAATTAGGGTGTCAGTAACCAGTGTGATGTCAGGATGATGATACAGTAATTAGGGTGTCAGTAGCCAGGTTGATGTAGGGATGATGATACAGTAATTAGGGGGTCAGAAACCAGGGTGATGTAGCCATGATGATACAGTAATTAGGGTGTCAGTAACCAAGTTGATGTAAGGATGATGATACAGTAATTAGGGTGTCAGTAGCCAGGTTGATGTAAGGATGATGATACAGTAATTAGGGTGTCAGTAGCCAGGTTGATGTAGGGATGATGATACAGTAATTATGGTGTCAGAAACCAGGGTGATGTAGCCATGATGATACAGTAATTTGGGTGTCAGTAGCCAGGTTGATGTAAGGATGATGATTCAGTAATTAGGGTGTCAGTAACCAGGGTGATGTAAGGATGATGATACAGTAATTAGGGTGTCAGTAGCCAGGTTGATGTAGGGATGATGATACAGTAATTAGGGTGTCAGAAACCAGAGTGATGTAGCCATGATGATACAGTAATTAGGGTGTCAGTAACCAAGTTGATGTAAGGATGATGATACAGTAATTAGGGTGTCAGTAGCCAGGTTGATGTAAGGATGATGATACAGTAATTAGGGTGTCAGTATCCAGGTTGATGTAGGGATGATGATACAGTAATTATGGTGTCAGAAACCAGGGTGATGTAGCCATGATGATACAGTAATTTGGGTGTCAGTAGCCAAGTTGATGTAAGGATGATGATTCAGTAATTAGGGTGTTAGTAACCAAGGTGATGTAAGGATGATGATACAGTAATTAGGGTGTCAGTAACCAAGTTGATGTAAGGATGATGATACAGTAATTAGGGTGTCAGTAGACAGGTTGATGTAAGGATGATACAGTAATTAGGGTGTCAGTAACCAGGAAGATGTAAGGATGATGATACAGTAATTAGGGTGTCAGTAGCCAGGTTGATGTAAGGATGATGATACAGTAATTAGGGTGTCAGTAGCCTGGTTGATGTAAGGGTGCAACAGTAATTAGGGTGTCAGTAGCCAGGTTGATGTAAGGATGATGATACAGTAATTAGGATCAGTAACCAGGATGATGTAGGGATGATGATACAGTAATTATGGTGTCAGTAGCCAGGTTGATGTAAGGATGATGATACAGTAATTCGGGTGTCAGTAGACAGGTTGATGTAAGGATGATACAGTAATTATGGTGTCAGTAACCAGGTTGATTTAAGGATGATGATAAGTAATTATGGTGTCAGTAGCCAGGTTGATGTAAGGATGATGATACAGTAACTAGGGTGTCAGTGGCCAGGTTGATGTAATGATGATACATTAATTAGGGTGTCAGTAACTGGGTTGATGTAAGGATGATGATACAGTAATTAGGGTGTCAGTAGCCAGGTTGATGTAAGGATGATGATACAGTAATTATGATGTCAGTAACCAGGGTGATGTAAGGATGATACAGTAATTAGGGTGTCAGTAACCAGGTAGATGTAAGGATGATGATACAGTAATTAGGGTGTCAGTAGCCAGGTTAATGTAAGGATGATGCTACAGTAATTAGGGTGTCAGTAGCCAGGTTGATGTAAGGATGATGATACAGTAATTAGGGTGTCAGTAGCCAGGTTAATGTAAAGATGATGATACAGTAATTAGGGTGTCAGTAGCCAGGTTGATGTAAGGATGCTACAGTAATAAGGGTGTCAGTAACCAGGTTGATGTAAGGATGATCATACAGTAATTATGGTGTCAGTAGCCAGGTTGATGTAGGGATGATGATACAGTAATTATGGTGTCAGTAGCCAGGTTGATGTAAGGATGATACAGTAATTATGTTGTCAGTAGCCAGGTTGATGTAAGGATGATGATACAGTAATTAGGGTGTCAGTAGCCAGGTTGATGTAAGGATGCTACAGTAATTAGGGTATCAGTAGCCAGGTTGATGTAAGGATTATGATACAGTAAATATGGTGTCAGTAGCCAGGTTGGTGTAAGGATGATACAGAAATTAGGGTGTCAGTAGCAAGGTTGATGTAAGAATGATGATACAGTAATTAGGGTGTCAGTAGCCAGGTTGATGTAAGGATGCTACAGTAATTAGGGTGTCAGTAGCAAGGTTGATTTAAGGATGATGATTCAGTAATTAGGGTGTCAGTAACCAGGGTGATGTAAGGATGATGATACAGTAATTAGGGTGTCAGTAGCCAGGTTGATGTAGGGATGATGATACAGTAATTAGGGTGTCAGAAACCAGAGTGATGTAGCCATGATGATACAGTAATTAGGGTGTCAGTAACCAAGTTGATGTAAGGATGATGATACAGTAATTAGGGTGTCAGTAGCCAGGTTGATGTAAGGATGATGATACAGTAATTAGGGTGTCAGTATCCAGGTTGATGTAGGGATGATGATACAGTAATTATGGTGTCAGAAACCAGGGTGATGTAGCCATGATGATACAGTAATTTGGGTGTCAGTAGCCAAGTTGATGTAAGGATGATGATTCAGTAATTAGGGTGTTAGTAACCAAGGTGATGTAAGGATGATGATACAGTAATTAGGGTGTCAGTAACCAAGTTGATGTAAGGATGATGATACAGTAATTAGGGTGTCAGTAGACAGGTTGATGTAAGGATGATACAGTAATTAGGGTGTCAGTAACCAGGAAGATGTAAGGATGATGATACAGTAATTAGGGTGTCAGTAGCCAGGTTGATGTAAGGATGATGATACAGTAATTAGGGTGTCAGTAGCCTGGTTGATGTAAGGGTGCAACAGTAATTAGGGTGTCAGTAGCCAGGTTGATGTAAGGATGATGATACAGTAATTAGGATCAGTAACCAGGATGATGTAGGGATGATGATACAGTAATTATGGTGTCAGTAGCCAGGTTGATGTAAGGATGATGATACAGTAATTCGGGTGTCAGTAGACAGGTTGATGTAAGGATGATACAGTAATTATGGTGTCAGTAACCAGGTTGATTTAAGGATGATGATAAGTAATTATGGTGTCAGTAGCCAGGTTGATGTAAGGATGATGATACAGTAACTAGGGTGTCAGTGGCCAGGTTGATGTAATGATGATACATTAATTAGGGTGTCAGTAACTGGGTTGATGTAAGGATGATGATACAGTAATTAGGGTGTCAGTAGCCAGGTTGATGTAAGGATGATGATACAGTAATTATGATGTCAGTAACCAGGGTGATGTAAGGATGATACAGTAATTAGGGTGTCAGTAACCAGGTAGATGTAAGGATGATGATACAGTAATTAGGGTGTCAGTAGCCAGGTTAATGTAAGGATGATGCTACAGTAATTAGGGTGTCAGTAGCCAGGTTGATGTAAGGATGATGATACAGTAATTAGGGTGTCAGTAGCCAGGTTAATGTAAAGATGATGATACAGTAATTAGGGTGTCAGTAGCCAGGTTGATGTAAGGATGCTACAGTAATAAGGGTGTCAGTAACCAGGTTGATGTAAGGATGATCATACAGTAATTATGGTGTCAGTAGCCAGGTTGATGTAGGGATGATGATACAGTAATTATGGTGTCAGTAGCCAGGTTGATGTAAGGATGATACAGTAATTATGTTGTCAGTAGCCAGGTTGATGTAAGGATGATGATACAGTAATTAGGGTGTCAGTAGCCAGGTTGATGTAAGGATGCTACAGTAATTAGGGTATCAGTAGCCAGGTTGATGTAAGGATTATGATACAGTAATATGGTGTCAGTAGCCAGGTTGGTGTAAGGATGATACAGAAATTAGGGTGTCAGTAGCAAGGTTGATGTAAGAATGATGATACAGTAATTAGGGTGTCAGTAGCCAGGTTGATGTAAGGATGCTACAGTAATTAGGGTGTCAGTAGCAAGGTTGATTTAAGGATGATGATACAGTAATTAGGGTGTCAGTAGCCAGGTTGATGTAAGGATGACACAGTAATTAGGGTGTCAATAACCAGGTTGATGTAAGGATGATGATACAGTAATTAGGGTGTCAGTAGCCAGGTTGATGTAAGGATGATAAGTAATTAGGGTGTCAGTAGCCAGGTTGATGTAAGGATGACACAGTAATTAGGGTGTCAATAACCAGGTTGATGTAAGGATGATGATACAGTAATTAGGGTGTCAGTAGCCAGGTTGATGTAAGGATGATAAGTAATTAGGGTGTCAGTAGCCAGGTTGATATAAGGATGATGATACAGTAATTAGGGTGTCAGTAGCCAGGTTGATGTAAGGATGATGATACAGTTATTAGGGTGTCAGTAGCTAGGTTGATGTAAGGATGATACAGTAATTAGTGTGTCAGTAACCAGATTTATGTAAGGATGATGATACAGTAATTAGGGTGTCAGTAGCCAGGTTGATGTAAGGATGATGATACAGTAATTAGGATCAGTAACCAGGATGATGTAGGGATGATGATACAGTTATTAGGGTGTCAGTAGCCAGGTTGATGTAAGGATGATGATACAGTAATTAGGGTGTCAGAAACCAGGGTGATGTAGCCATGATGATACAGTAATTTGGGTGTCAGTAGCCAGGTTGATGTAAGGATGATACAGTAATTAGGGTGTCAGTAACCAGGGTGATGTAAGGATGATGATACAGTAATTAGGGTGTCAGTAGCCAGGTTGATGTAGGGATGATGATACAGTAATTATGGTGTCAGAAACCAGGGTGATGTAGCCATGATGATACAGTAATTAGGGTGTCAGTAACCAAGTTGATGTAAGGATGATGATACAGTAATTAGGGTAACAGTAGCCAGGTTGATGTAAGGATGATGATACAGTAATTAGGGTGTCAGTAGCCAGGTTAATGTAGGGATGATGATACAGTAATTATGGTGTCAGAAACCAGGGTGATGTAGCCATGATGATACAGTAATTTGGGTGTCAGTAGCCAGGTTGATGTAAGGATGATGATTCAGTAATTAGGGTGGCAGTATCCAGGGTGATGTAAGGATGATGATACAGTAATTAGGGTGTCAGTAGCCAGGTTGATGTAGGGATGATGATACAGTAATTAGGGTGTCAGAAACCAGGGTGATGTAGCCATGATGATACAGTAATTAGGGTGTCAGTAACCAAGTTGATGTAAGGATGATGATACAGTAATTAGGGTGTCAGTAGCCAGGTTGATGTAAGGATGATGATACAGTAATTAGGGTGTCAGTAGCCAGGTTGATGTAGGGATGATGATACAGTAATTATGGTGTCAGAAACCAGGGTGATGTAGCCATGATGATACAGTAATTTGGGTGTCAGTAACCAAGTTGATGTAAGGATGATGATTCAGTAATTAGGGTGTCAGTAACCAGGGTGATGTAAGGATGATGATACAGTAATTAGGGTGTCAGTAACCAAGTTGATGTAAGGATGATGATACAGTAATTAGGGTGTCAGTAGCCAGGTTGATGTAAGGATGATGATACAGTAATTAGGGTGTCAGTAGCCAGGTTGATGTAGGGATGATGATACAGTAATTAGGGTGTCAGAAACCAGGGTGATGTAGCCATGATGATACAGTAATTTGGGTGTCAGTAGCCAGGTTGATGTAAGGATGATGATTCAGTAATTAGGGTGTCAGTAACCAGGGTGATGTAAGGATGATGATACAGTAAATAGGGTGTCAGTAGCCAGGTTGATGTAGGGATGATGATACAGTAATTAGGGTGTCAGAAACCAGGGTGATGTAGCCATGATGATACAGTAATTAGGGTGTCAGTAACCAAGTTGATGTAAGGATGATGATACAGTAATAAGGGTGTCAGTAGCCAGGTTGATGTAAGGATGATGATACAGTAATTATGGTGTCAGTAGCCAGGTTGATGTAGGGATGATGATACAGTAATTATGGTGTCAGAAACCAGGGTGATGTAGCCATGATGATACAGTAATTTGGGTGTCAGTAGCCAGGTTGTTGTAAGGATGATGATTCAGTAATTAGGGTGTCAGTAACCAGGGTGATGTAAGGATGATGATACAGTAATTATGGTGTCAGAAACCAGGGTGATGTAGGGATGATGATAGAGTAATTAGGGTGTCAGTAGCCAGGGTGATGTAAGGATGATGATACAGTCATTAGGGTGTCAGAAGCCTGGTTGATGTAAGGATGATACAGTAATTTTGTTGTCAGTAGCCATGTTGATATAAGGATGATACAGTAATTATGGTGTCAGTAACCAGATTGATGTAAGGATGATGATACAGTAATTAGGTTGTCAGTAACAGGGGGATGTAGGGATGATGATACAGTAATTATGGTGTCAGTAGCCAGGATGATGTAGGGATGATGATACAGTAATTATGGTGTCAGAAACCAGGGTGATGTAGCCATGATGATACAGTAATTTGGGTGTCAGTAACCAGGGTGAAGTAAGGATGATGATACAGTTATTATGGTGTCAGTTACCAGGGTTATGTAGGGATGATAATACAGTAATTTGGGTGTCATTAGCCAGGTTGATGTAAGGATGATGATACAGTAATGATTGTGTCAGTAACGAGGGTCAATGTCGGGATGATGATACAATAATTAGGATGTCAGTAACCAGTTTGATGTAGTAATGTGATACAGTAATTAGGGTGTCAGTTGCCAGGTTGATGTAAGGATGCTACAGTAATTAGGGTGTCAGTAGCCAGTTTGATGTAAGGATGATGATACAGTAATTAGGGTGTCAGAAGCCAGGTTGATGTAAGGATGATACAGTTATTAGTGTGTCAGTAACCAGATTGATGTAAAGATGATGATACAGTTATTAAGGTGTCAGTAGCCAGGTTGATGTACTGATGATGATACAGTCATTAGGGTGTCAGCAACCAGGTTGATGTAGTGATGTGATACAGTAATTAGGGTGTCCTCAACCAGGTTGATGTAGTGATGTGATACAGTAATTAGGATGTCAGCAACCAGGTTGATGTAGGGATGTGATACAGTAATTAGGGTGTCAGCAACCAGGTTGATGTAGGGATGTGATACAGTAATTAGGGTGTCAGTAGCCAGGTTGATGTAAGGGTGATGATACAGTAATTATGGTGTCAGTAGCTAGGTTGATGTAAGGATGATGATACAGTAATTATGGTGTCAGTAGCCAGGTTGATGTAAGGATGATGATACAGTAATTAGGGTGTCAGTAGCCAGGTTGATGTAAGGATGATGATACAGTAATTAGGATGTCAGCAACCAGGTTGATATAGGGATGTGATACAGTAATTAGGGTGTCAGTAGCCAGGTTGATGTAGGGATGTGATACAGTAATGATGGTGTCAGTAACCAGGTTGATGTAAGGATGATGATACAGTAATTAGGTTGTCAGTAACAGGGGGATGTAGGGATGATGATACAGTAATTAGGGTGTCAGTAGCCAGGTTGATGTAGGGATGATGATACAGTAATTAGGATGTCAGCAACCAGGTTGATGTGGTGATGTGATACAGTAATTAGGATGTCAGCAACCAGGTTGATGTAGTGATGTGATACAGTAATTAGGGTGTCAGCAACCAGGTTGATGTAGGGATGTGATACAGTAATTAGGGTGTCAGTAGCCAGGTTGATGTAAGGATGATGATACAGTAATTAGGGTGTCAGCAACCAGGTTGATGTAGTGATGTGATACAGTAATTAGGGTGTCAGTAGCCAGGTTGATGTAAGGATGATGATATAGTAATTAGGGTGTCAGCAACCAGGTTGATGTAGGGATGTGATACAGTAATTAGGGTGTCAGTAATGAGGTTGATGTAGGGATGATGATACAGTAATTAGGGTGTCAGTAACCAGGTTGATGTAAGGATGATGATACAGTAATTTGGGTGTCAGTAGCCAGGTTAATGTAAGGATGATGATACAGTAATTAGGGTGTCAGTAACCAGGATGATGTAAGGATGATGATACAGTAATTAGGATCAGTAACAAGGTTGATGTAAGGATGATGGTACAGTTATTAAGGTGTCAGTATCCAGGTTGATGTAAGGATGATACAGTAATTAGGGTGTCAGTAACCAGGTTGATGTAAGGATGATGATACAGTAATTAGGGTGTCAGTAGCCAGGTTGATGTAAGGATGATGATACAGTAATTAGGGTGTTAGTAGCCATGTTGATGTAAGGATGATGATACAGTAATTAGGGTGTCAGTAGCCAGGTTGATGTAAGGATGATGATACAGTTATTAGGGTGTCAGTAACCAGGATGATGTAAGGATGATATACAGTAATTAGGATCAGTAACCAGGTTGATGTAAGGATGATGGTACAGTTATTAGGGTGTCAGTAGCCAGGTTGATGTAAGGATGATACAGTAATTAGGGTGTCAGTAACCAGGTTGATGTAGGGATGATGATACAGTAATTAGAGTGTCAGTAACCAGGTTGATGTAGGGGTGATAATAAGTTATTATGTTGTCAGTTACCAGAGTGTATAGCAAAGACTATACAGTATTAAGGGTGTCAGTAACTAGGTTGATGTAGAGATGATGATACAGTAATTAGGGTGTCAGTAACCAGGTCAATGTAGGGATGATGATACAGTAATTAGTGTGTCAGTAACCAGATTGATGTAGTGATGATGATACAGTAAATATGGTGTCAGTAACCAGATTGATGTAGGGATGATGAAACAGTAATTATGGTGTCAGTAACCAGGTTGATGTAGGGATGATGATACAGTAATTAGGGTGTCAGTAACCAGGTTGATGTAGGGGTGATAATAAGTAATTATGGTGTCAGTTACCAGAGTGTATAGCGAAGACTACAGAATTGAGGGTGTCAGTAACTAGGTTGATGTAGAGATGATGGTACAGTTATTAGGGTGTCAGTAACCAGGTTGATGTAGGGGTGATAATAAGTAATTATGGTGTCAGTTACCAGAGTGTATAGCAAAGACTATACAGTATTAAGGGTGTCAGTAACTAGGTTGATGTAGAGATGATGATACAGAAATTAAGGTGTCAGTAACGATGTAGATGTATGGATGATGATACAGTAATTAGGGTGTCAGTAACCAGGGTGATGTAGGAATGATGCTATGATGAATAGGGTTTTTGTAACTGGGCTGTTGTAGGGACAATGATATGGTGATTAGGGTGTCAGTAACAAGGTTGATGTAGGAATGATGATACAATTATTAGGGTGTCAGTAACCTGGTTGATGTAGGAACAATGCTATGATGATTAGGGTGCCGGTAAAAAGGTTGATGTAGGAATGATGATACAATTATTAGGGTGTCAGTAACAAGGTTGATGTAGGAATGATGATACAATTATTAGGGTGTCAGTAACCAGGTTGATGTAGGAACAATGCTACGGTGATTAGGGTGCAGGTAACCAGATTGATATAGGGCAATGATTTGGTGATTAGGGTGTCTGTAAGTTTTATGTATGAGCCAGCAGGGATTTAAACCCTTGACTTTCTAGCAGCATAAATTGTTTTCTGTGATTAGATTTTTCTTTATTCAATGGCTGCACCAAGTAACACAGCTTTACATGTGATGCACGTTATCCTTTGTGCGATTTTATGGATTTTTAGATGATTAAGTGTGACAGTTTTGCTTTTAGCCATTGGAATTTGATATATTTCTCAGCAGTGTGAATGCACATGGCATTTGCATTACAATTCATTGATTTAGCATCTGATGCATAACAAATAGAAATAAAAATGCAGTATTTGTATATTTATAGTGCTCAGTCATTTATGTTTTCTTTTTCATTATTTTGGTTTATTGAATTTCCAATGATTTGCCATTTCATTTGAAGTGAATTGTTTATAGAAAGGAAACAATAAATATACAAATTTGAAAGAAAAAGCATAAAATAATTTCCCTTCATAATTTAAAAAAAAATGTGTATGTTTTCCATCAAATGTCTAAAGTATACTCATGCTGTTATGAAAACAAAAAGCTTTTTCAACATCATACTTGTATTGATTTTTGAAATATAAATGAGTCTGTAACATTTTTAATATTTACTTGACGTTAGCTAGACTGTGTGGTAATTTTAGTCCTATATCTTCATTATATATTAAACACACATGCTACATTAATAGCCACATGACATTAAGTAAAAAACAATAGATTTACAGCACTGACTTATTTATTATCCAAGACAACATCATCAAAGTTAAAAATGATGTTGTGTAAATTAAAGACATGAATCTTTGTCATTTCATACCTAACATATGTAACGTTCTATCTCTGTATCTCTCATACCTTATACTGATTGCCCATTAACATTACATTATCTCTCTCTCTCTCTCTCTCTCTCTCTCTCTCTCTCTCTCTCTCTCTCACACACACACACACACACACACACACACACACACACACACACACACACAGGGAGGGAGAAAAGTGGGAGAGAGAGAGAGTAAATATTATCAACATATTTAAATGACATAACTCCAATCAGTCATTCAATCTAGTAATCAATCAAACAATCAAACAATGAACCATCCAGCCAAACAACAAAACATCAAACCAACAAACAGATCAAGCAGTCCTTAAACTTACTGACCAACAAACCAGCCAACCAGTCAGTCAACAAACCAGCCAACCAACAAACCATTGAACTAGCTAACCAATGAAACAGCCAACCAGCCAATCAACAAACTAACCAACCAGCCAATCAACAAACCAGCCAGCCTAGCCAGCCAATCAACCAACCAACCAACCAACCATTGAACAAACAATCATTAATCCAACAAAACAGGCAAACAATCAACCAACCATTGAACGAACTAACTTAGCAACCAACAAGCCAATCAAGCAAATTAGCCAACCAACCAACCAACAAACCAGCCAACCAACAATTGAACTAGCTAACCAACATACCAGCCAATCAACCAACCATCCAACCAACAAACCAGGCAAACAACAAACTAGCCATCAAACCAACCAGCCAGTCAATCAATGAAACAACAGACAAACCATTCAACCAAACAACGAACCAATCAAACATTTAATCATTCTACCAGTCCAACAAGAATATGACTGTCTATCCTACAGACCATACCATGTAAGCATGGTATATATTTACTTGTATGCCACACTTGAGTGAATATGTAGATAAGTCATACTAACACCGGTCTCTTCATACAGATAACAACACAGAAATTAACAATGTACAAATATAAAACACAAAAGTAAGGAGGAACCAAAAAATAAAAAATAAAAAGAAACAATGATACTGATGTAATTAATTATAGAAATGGAATAAAGCCATATAGCTGACTGAAAGAAGAACAATTAATATATTATAGTAAGGATTTAAGGATTTGTGTGAGGTGATATAGTGTTAAAGATGAACAGGTGCTTGTTGACTTAATATTATATAACAAGTGCTAGTTGATTTTTAAGGGGGGGGGGGGGGGTAGGTAGTGAAAATCTTTAAAAGTATGCTCTTATGATGAACATGCAAGTAATATACCTTTGATATTTTATGTATAACATTCTAAGGACATCTTGTTTCAGATTTTATCAAATGCTCAAAATGAAAACATGGCAAAGCTTAAGATTTTTGTTTAGTCAGGTTATGAGTTTGGTTTGTGACTGTTGAGTTTAGTTTTTTGTTTAGTCAGGTTATGAGTTTGGTTTATGACTGTTGAGTTTAGTTTTTTGTGGAGTCAGGTTATGAGTTTGGTTTGTGACTGTTAAGTTTAGTTTTTTGTTGAGTCAGGTTATGAGTTTGGTTTGTGACTGTTGAGTTTGGATTTTTATTTAGTCAGGTTATGAGTTTGGTTTGTGACTGTTGAGTTTGAATTTTATTTAGTCAGGTTATGAGTTTGGTTTGTGACTGTTGAGTTTGAATTTTTATTTAGTCAGGTTATGAGTTTGGTTTGTGACTGTTGAGTTTAGATTTTTGTTTAGTCAGGTTATGAGTTTGGTTTGTGACTGTTGAGTTTAGATTTTTGTTTAGTCAGGTTATGAGTTTGGTTTGTGACTGTTGAGTTTAGATTTTTGTTTAGTCAGGTTATGAGTGGTTTGTGACTGTTGAGTTTAGATTTTTGTTTGGTCAGGTTATGAGTGGTTTGTAACTGTTGAGTTTAGATTTTTATTTAGTCAGGTTATGAGTTTGGTTTGTGACTGTTGAGGTTGAATTTTTATTTAGTCAGGTTATGAGTTTGGTTTGTGACTGTTGAGTTTAGTTTTTTGTTGAGTCAGGTTATGAGTTTGGTTTGTGACTGTTGAGTTTAGATTTTTGTTGAGTCAGGTTATAAGTGGTTTGTGACTGTTGAGTTTAGTTTTTTGTTGAGTCAGGTTATAAGTGGTTTGTGACTGTTGAGTTTAGTTTTTTGTTGAGTCAGGTTACAAGTTTGGTTTGTGATTGTTGAGTTTAGATTTTAGTTAATTCAGGTTTTTGTTTCTGGAGATTTTTGGAGGTAAATGTACTTCTCGAATTTTATCGCCAGAAGTTCAGGATGGGACTTGGCATTATCAAATTAGACTTGATGTAATATTCTGAAATTACATAATCAATATTCTAAAATAAGAATTTTATTTTCATCAGAACTTGGAGAAAAGGCCATGAATTTGATTATCAATCTACACTTTACCAAACGTAGACAAAATATAACATTAATAAACTTAATTAATTTTTGAAAATTTTGGCATCAGTATAAAACTGTTTTACTTTATTGTAAATGTTTATATACGAGTTTGTGAGGTAAATTATTTTGGCATTTTCCTCTGTTTACATCATGATTACTGGTGTAAAATTATCTCTGTATACATGTAATCTTTGTTTATTTCATGTGCAGTTTATTACAGTGTTATTGGTTATGTAATAATTGTTTATTGCTAGTCTGGATAATAAACATCCCAGTGTTTACATTCATTGTATGTACTAACCATATTGTCATAATCACTTTAACTGATACAGCAACTAATTAAATCATGTCTCATTGGGTTTGAGTTTTCTTTTATGGTGAAAATTATTTTCAGGTATTTATTTTCATACTTTTGAAGTTAAAATCCATTTTTCTTAAGTGTTGTTTTTTTTTGGTTTTTTTTTTGTTTTGTTTTTTTTTTTTTAAAAAAAGAGAAGCTTTTATTGATTTATCACTAAACCCCCATTTAATGCCATAATTTGATGGAATGGAGGTGATTAATCAGGGTCTTACTGTACAAGTTTTCATTTATTTTTGGTGTGCCAGTATTTAATTGATTATTTACAACACCTATCTCAAATGATTAGTGTGAAGTTTGGTTATTTAATGCCAAGTCAGAATTCTTACAATTGTATTGAAATGAGCGGTCTCATGATTGTGAAAGAAATGCAATAACCCCTTTCAGCAGTGAGCAATACAAACAAACTGATACAAACAATCCGATACAAACAAACTGATACAAACAAACTGATACAAACAATCTGATACAAACAATCTGATACAAACTGATACAAACAAACTGATACAAACAATCCGATACAAACAAACTGATACAAACAAACTGATACACACAAACTGATACAAACAAACTGATACAAACAACCTGATACAAACAAACTGATACAAACAAACTGATACAAACAATCTGAAACAAACTGATACAAACAAACTGATACAAACAATCTGATACAAACAATCTGAAACAAACTGATACACACAAACTGATACAAACAAACAGATACAAACAAACTGATACAAACAATCTGATACAAACAATCTGAAACAAACTGATACAAACAAACAGATACAAACAAACTGATACAAACAATCTGATACAAACAATCTGAAACAAACTGATACACACAAACTGATACACACAAACTGATACAAACAAACTGATACAAATGATCTGATACAATCTGATACAAACAAACTGATACAAACAAACTGATACACACAAACTGATACAACAAACTGATACACACAAACTGATACAAACAAACTGATACAAACAATCTGAAACAAACTGATACAAACAAACTGATACACACAAACTGATACAACAAACTGATACACACAAACTGATACAAACAAACTGATACAAACAATCTGATACAAACAATCTGATACAAACAATCTGATACACACAAACTGATACAAACAAACTGATACAAACAATCTGATACAAACAACTGATACAAACAATCTGATACAAACAATCTGATACAAACAATCTGATACAAACAAACTGATACAAACAAACTGATACAAACAAACTGATACAAACAATCTGATACAAACAAACTGATACAAACAAACTGATACAAACAATCTGATACAAACAATCTGATACAAACAATCTGATACAAACAAACTGATACAAACAATCTGATACAAACAAACTGATACAAACAAACTGATACAAACAAACTGATACAAACAATCTGATACAAACAAAACTGATACAAACAATCTGATACAAACAAACTGATACAAACAAACTGATACACAAACTGATACAAACAATCTGATACAAACAAATCTGATACACAAACATATCTGATACAAACAAACTGATACAAACAAACTGATACAAACAATCTGATCCAAACAACTGATACAAACAACTGATACAAACAAACTGATACACAAAACTGATACAAACAAATCTGATCCAACAAACTGATACAAACAATCTGATACAAACAAACTGATACAAACAATCTGATACAAACAAACTGATACACACAAACTGATACAAACAAACTGATACAAACAAACTGATACAAACAATCTGATACACACAAACTGATACAACAATCTGATACAAACAAACTGATACAAACAAACTGATACAAACAAACTGATACAAACAATCTGATACAAACAATCTGATACAAACAAACTGATACAAACAAACTGATACACACAACTGATACAAACAAACTGATACAAACAATCTGATACAACAAACTGATACAAACAAACTGATACAAACAAACTGATACAAACAAACTGATACAACAATCTGATACAAACAATCTGATACAAACATCTGATACAAACAAACTGATACAAACAAATCTGATACAAACAAACTGATACAAACAAACTGATACACACAAACTGATACAACAAACTGATACAAACAATCTGATACACACAAACTGATACAACACAAACTGATACAAACAAACTGATACAAACAATCTGAAACAAACTGATACAAACAAACTGATACACACAAACTGATACAAACAAACAGATACAAACAATCTGATACAAACAAACTGATACAAACAATCTGATACAAACAAACTGATACACACAAACTGATACAAACAAACTGATACAAACAATCTGATACAAACAAACTGATACAAACAAACTGATACAAACAATCTGATACAAACAAACCGATACAAACATGATACAAACAATTCTGATACAAACAGATACAAACAATCTGATACAAACTGATACAAACAAACTGATAAACTTTCTTATGCTAGGATCTGCTGAGGTAGGTTTTAACCCAAGTGGTGAGAGGCATTCTGCACTTATCTGTCAATACTTTACCACTAGGCTTCAGAGGCTATCCCCTCCCCTTCCCATTACATATCTGGGAAGGAATTTGTTTATGTTTTTGTTATTATATATAACAGATGTATTTTGATCGTATTGTTTCCAGAACATATTACCAACAATTTGTTTGTTTGTGAGTTGTTAGTTTGTATACAGTATATTGTTTTATAATTAACACTGGCATTTCATCAACCATTTTAGCCAAGATTAATTAGGATTTATTATTCAGGATTAATTATCTTGCACATGTATAAGTTCATGCAGTACAAATGTTTGTCCAGGTATGCTTGATCAGCATTGTACGAGAGGTCACTGACGGTAACTTAGGGGTGGTCACATACCAGCTGTTGTCATATACATGTATTAGTGCATTGATATTGCCAACTTTTCCTTACATTTTACAGACAATGTCAGCGTGTTGTTGGTGAATCTAAATGGATTTTGTCAAGTTCATGCAATGATTGACTGCTTCTAGTCTGTACTGCTTTGTAGTTGAGACCTGTGATGGCACTAACAATGTTGTAGATCATGTTGTCTACCGCTTGATCACAGAAATTATAACAAGATAAATTAGTATCAGTCTCAAAGGTGAATCAGAAAACAATCTGATAATGTGCATTACTTACAGTAATCAATAAGAGAAAATAAGCAGTTTGATATATTAGACAAGGTTACTTTACTTATATTGAGGCATCCACCATCTTTAGGTGAAGCTGAGAAAATTTATACTGGTGAATCAGAAAACAAGACATAAGGTACATTAGTTTGTTAATTTTGTGAAATTGGGTTTGATACTCCAGACCAAGTTTTTTATTTATGGTGAAGATGCAGAAGTTCGAACTTTACCATGTCAGTAAGTAGTGGGGATGCTACCTTGACATGTGGCATGCATTTTTAAAAGTTGTGGTGTTAATAGCATTTCTGTTTTATGCTAAGTTGAGATTCTTTTGCTTATAATGAGGCAGATTATAGAGGAAACCAGAGTGCCTAGAGATAACAGCAGACTTTTGGCAAGCAAACTGACAAACTATCTTACATTAGGATCTGCCTAAGTGGGACTGGGGACTAGGTGATGACAGAAAGCATGTGCTTTAGACTATTTAGCTACTGAGATCCAGTTAAATAAGTGGGATGGTTCAGACTCCTCCTATAGTGCTATAACCACACCACTGGTGACTTTCAGTGCCCATCCAAAGACAAGAGTCCTAATCATAGTTTCCACTGTGTGTTTGTTTATTCTTTGTTTTGTCTTGCTTGGTTGTGTGGAAACATAGGTTATAGACTCGTTTAATTACACTTAAATTGTTTTCTGCCTGACAATATAATAGTATTTTTTTGGTTTTGCTTTGTAAATGAATAAATAAATAAATAAATAAATAAATAAATAAATAAATAAATAAATAATAAATAAATAAATAAATAAATAAATAATCATTATTATTAACTTGTATTGTTTAGTATTCTGGGTTGAGTTGGCTTTTGACAAGAGCATTTATTTTAGTTGCAAATTTCCTTTTATTTTGTTCATATTGTGTTAACTGATTTTCTTTGATAAAATTGTGATACCGTGGTTACTGCTGTAGAGAGTTGGTTACTGCTGTAGAGAGCTGGTTACTGCTGTAGAGCTAGTTCTTACTCGTAGATTTCCAATACACATTTTTGATCAAGAGATTAAAATATCCATTAACTTTTATGAATCTCAGTTTATTGTATTTAGAAGATAATGTCAGTTAAGATTTTGATTGTTTGTATAAGTTTTTTTTTTATGAAATATTTTGTTACCAAGGAAACATCATCAACTCTTAAATTTTGTCTTATGTTAGTTGAATAGTTTTATGGTTGAGATTTGATTTTAGAAAAAGGAAGAGTTATTCCCCTTTGTATATTTTTATTTTAATGTTTTTGAAGTGGTTTTAAAAAATTTAATTCATTTAATAAAATGTTTTGCTTTAGAAAAACAGTTTTCTTACATATTTAAAAAAATACTTTACCAACCTAAAAGAAGTATTTTTTTGGGGGTGGGGTATCATTTTTGGCATCAGGTGTTTTTTAGCATTGTCAGGTAATATGATACAATAAGATTCATTAGGAGAAGTTATTAAAACCTTGACGATAAGAAACCATGTTATCATTCTATATATATGTATTGATTTTTTCTTATCTTACCTTTATGTCTACCTGGTAATCAGGTGATCATGCAACAGGTAATTGTAGCATGTTAAATACATGCTTATTTTGTGCTCATTTTGCATCTTGACCTTGGTAAAATATGAAATGATGTAGGCTACCTGGCAGGCTGATTTTTTATATTTTATCTATTATGTGATTTAAAATGATTAAATATAAATAAAGTTTTGATACATAAATGTTTTTTTTTTTTTTTTTTTTTTGATAAATCTGATTCATGAAAACAAGAAAGTGAAATGTCTCCTCCACCAGAAATCAAAGATTTAATATGTAACAAGTCAAATAAATATTATACATGTACTATTAGTAAAGGAATGTAAAACAATACATGTATGTATGTTTGTTGAAAATTCCATCATTCCTCAGTTGCTCAGTGGTAGAGTGTCTGCCTCAAGAGCTAGATGTCGGAGATCAAACCTGGTCGGGTCATACTTAAGACTTTTATAATTAGAGATACAGATTCCTCAACTGGCAATCAGCATAAAGAGGGCAGAGTATCAACTTGTTTACCCAGTGTCAAGATAATGTGACTGGGGGAGTGGTATGCTTGTTTGTGATATAATGACACAGGTAAGCTATCAAAAAAGTCCCTCCGAGTGCAAGGCAGACCATAAAACACACTCACACATCCATCGCATACAAGATCTTTTTTGTTTATTAATCCTCAGAGATAAATATTAATATAATTGCTCTCATCTTCAATTGCTAAAAAAATGCTGATAAGATGTTAAACAACATTACAACCAACTAAACAACTAACCATGTCTGTTCTAAAAGAATATCATGAAAACGGTTGCTGCTGTCTGATGGGGGTCCTGATGTCATTGCATTCATATTCCTTTAAGTTAATATTTGTATAAGAGTTTGTTATACCAGATGTAGAAAGTTTTTGAAGATTTTTTTGTAAATGTACTATAATTCATCATAAATATACTGAAAATAGATTTATTTTTTATACAACTATGACTTAAAACAAAGAGTTAACTGTGTACAGTCGTTCATCAAAATCATGTCTATACAAATAAAGATAGCTAAATTTAGAACCATGCGTAGGAGTGCATCATGTCGATTTTTATTTAAAAAATGAACAAAATAAAATGTCTTTATATAAAATGTTGATATATCCGGGTAAAGAAGTTCATTTAACTTAAAAACATGTTTGATAATTCATTGATTAAGGAAATATGATAAAATCAGTATAGGAGACCTTATATATGATACATTGACTGGGTTACTGTCTAGGGTTATATTTTGGTCTCCTTTGTATGGAGAGTTCTCTTTCAAACTTCTTTGTAAGATATGATTAAAAAATGTTTCCTGCAGTGATTTTAAGACATTTGAATTTAAATTTTAAAAATCAATCATCATAAAATTGATAATTTTCCTTTGATGTTGATTAAACAGTAAAGTTTGTTTCTTTAATCAGACCAACTGAAACAAAATCTTTAGAACTTTTCTATAAACCAAGGTGTTTTTGATGACTGGTTAAAATCATAACATGACTTAAAATTTGGTAAAGGATCATTGTATATTTTAACAGTATTATGTAAAATGACTTTTACAAATATAAACAATCTTATTTTAAGTAACCATAACAAATGTTAACAAAGTAATGTTAAACGATCATTACAAATATTAGTAATTTTGTATTAAAGTGATATAATATTATGGAAATATATAAAATCTTATGTTAAATACATGTAGTCATTACAAATAATAGTCGTTACAGACAACAATTTTATTCAAAAAGTTACAAAAATATTTTATGTTTTTTTTTTTAATTTTTCAAAATCCAAAATTAAAAAAAGGGTAGACTTTTTCAAAGTTCTTACTTGTACATTGATAGATGGTACATCCTTTTCTCTATTATCATTGATAACTTATGTCGTTATTTGGTCAGAATGGTTTTGTCTCTTGCCTTTGTTTTTTTGATTTCATAACTCATCACCAATGAAAACTTTGAGTCAAAAATGAAATTAAATGAACTTTTATTTAATCAGATTGTGTTGTATTAAAAGAATATCAGTAATTGTAACATATCAATTATTATTTATTTTTATAAAACATTAAAACTCTCTCTCTCCGTTATGTTTGCAAGCTACTGTGGCTGTGACAAATTGCAATGCCACCTCCCTCATGCTTAAAAAACTGCCTCTGTAACTCAGTGGTAGAACACCCAAAAGAGTGGTAGGTTATGGGTTAGAACCCTGGCTATATCATACATAAGACTTTAAAATTTGAGAAACTGCTTCCTATCCTGGTGTTCAGTAATAAGAGGATAGAGTATTGACTAGTTTACCTAGGGTCAGGATAATGGACTTAGGGGTGGTATGGCTAGTCTGTGGCACACTGACTAAGTTAGCACCTTATTGAAAGTCAGCCTAAGTGTGTGCTAGTATATGGCAGTCCATAATACACATTTGCACATCTTAAACATACACAACCTTTTCTTAGATTAATCCATAGCAATTTATAACCTTGTTTTTGTTGCAATTAGCTGAAAAAAATTGTTGATGCAACATTAAACAATTATACAACAACAACACAACAATCTTGCCAAAAAAAATTTTTAAAAAAATACAGTCAACCTGGTCAAACTTGTTTACTTGGCTTCAAATAATGATGGTTGATTAACAGGTGTTTGTATCCAGTACTTAGACACTATCTCAGTGCACTTGTAATTTTGTTTTTAAATTTTAATTATAAAATTAAATATCTGTCATAAAACTATATATCTGCCATGTGTTTTACAGCAGTTAAAGCCTTTTTTTTAAGTATTTGTAAAAATTATATTTTTTTACTGTATAAGTAAGGTACATGAGAACATTTCTATTTTTAATATTCCGTATCCTGAAACATGAGTTCTGTTGTTAAAGTCAGACTAGACAATAAGATTGTTGTCTAGGGTATCGTAAAGTTTTTTGTGTGTGAGAAAAAAAAGTAATTTTCATTACAAGTGTCGACTTATTAAGCTGACACCTGATGTAACATATCCTTGTGGTGATAAGAGTACAGTAATTTTTGTTATTTGTATTTTAAAGTAACAATTTTTGACTCCTGAAGACCACCATAGTCACTCTGCTGTAGCTCTGCAGCTCTGTAACTCTGTAGGTCTGTAGCTCTGCAGCTCTGTAACTTTGTAGCTATGTAGCTCTCTAGTTTTGTAGATATGCAGCTCTATAGGTCTGTAGCTCTGTAACTTTGTAACTCTGTAGCTATGTAGCTCTCTAGCTTTGTAGATATGCAGCTTTATAGGTCTGTAGCTCTGCTGTAGCTCTGCAGCTCTGTAACTCTGTAGCTCTGCATCTCTGTAGCTATGTAGCTCTCTAGCTTGGTAGATATGCAGCTTTATAGGTCTGTAGCTCTGCAGCTCTGTAACTTTGTAGCTATGTAGCTCTCTAGTTTTGTAGATATGCAGCTCTATAGGTCTGTAGCTCTGCAGCTCTGTAACTCTGTAGCTCTGCAGCTCTGTAACTCTGTAGCTCTGTAGGTCTGCAGCCCTGTAGCTCTGTAACTCTGTAGCTCTATAGGTCTGCAGCCCTGTAGCTCTAGCTCTGTAGCTCTGTAACTCTGTAGCTCTGTAGGTCTGCAGCCCTGTAGCTCTAGCTCTGTAGCTCTGTAACTCTTTAGCTCTGTAGGTCTGCAGCTCTAGCTTTGTTTTATGATGTTTTTTATTAAAGATGGTCCCAAACTTGGTCCGTATCTCTTCTAACTCTCTAATCCTACTTCTCATCCAACCGTGCAGTAGAATCAAATACAGTGGAGTTATAATACTTTACAACCTATTTAAGTTTCCCTTACTTATATTGAGGCAGTAAGTGCCATGACATAAATATTGATAATTCTTAAGTAGATATGTTAATACTGGGGTATATAGCATTTAATTCTTAATTCAAACTACCGAGGTTTGAATCCTAGTCTGGGCAGAGCTTTATATGAGACTGGAAACACCATTTCTCTACTCTGCTTACCCCCCCTCCCCCCCCCCCCATTCTTATTTTCTCTTTCTAGTTATATCATTATCAAAAAAACAATAATAAATAAATAAAAAAGAAAAGAACAATAAATAAATAAATAAATGATAATAAACATGTAGCTTATTACATTGTTATATTAATTGTGATTTAAAAGAAAAAAATACATGAAGTATAAAATTCCACAAGAAACCACTATTTAATAGCCGAACTTCCTCATAGTTAGATTATTACATGTTATTAAGACTATTTCTTTCTTTTTTTGTGAAATATTGACAGAAATTTTAAACTCCAATTTTTTATATTTTAATGTTAAATAGATTTTGTTTCCATGCTGTAAGATGTCTTACTTAAGTAATAAATTAGGCCAAGTAAATAAATTTTCACTATTTTTTTTTATCTATCCTAACAAATACTGGTATATCAAATAGGTGGTATTTACATTTAACATTGAAATTTTGCTAATTTGAAGAAAGTATATAGGAGTTATTTTTTAACTTCCAATTATCCAAAAATTGGGATTTTAATTAAAAATTAAACAAATAAAAATGTTAACACACTGAAACAAGTAATGAATTTAATTTGTCCTTAGTGTATATGAAAACAATTTAAAAATAATTAAAGTTCGATTGTTTTACTTGTACTACTGCTTTAGTGACATCTGGTTACAATGGCGTTGGACATTTGAGCAAACTCACAGGACAAAAAAGCTGAAAAAAATAGTACATTTGAGCGACAAAATAGTGGACATTTTAGGGACAGATTTTTAACCCATTTGAGCGAAATTTCAAATTCGGGATAGATACTTGAGCATCAGGTTTTTACCCCATTTGAGCTGATTTTTTAATGCGATTCCAAATAATGACTTCAACCAATTGCCTGTTTTAGACTCAGGATTTTTGTACTCAGAGCTAAGTCCAATTTTCTGTAGTTTCCGCCATCATTCTTGAGCAAAGTGAAATCTGCAGCATTGTATGGTGATGTCGCGGAAAAAATTCCTTCATGACTCTCATAACCGCCTGTTCAAAATCAGTATGAACTACCTTTGGATTAAACTGGAATCCATGTTGTGTGCAAAGAGATATAATTGAAGATATACAGTATCAATAAATATCATCGGATTTCCCTGGCAATAAGATAAACATAAGTGGTACGTAGTTTCCATATTTGTAACCGTGAATAGTGTACATTTGCTGGAAGAATTTAGGACAACACCTAAAAGTTTCATCCATGAATATTTCATCAACATCACATAAACATTCAATATTTCTATGACAAGTGAAGATTATCACATTATTGTCAGCATCATTGACTGCTAAGAAACTTTCTGCGTTATTTGTAAGTATGTTCATTTTAGACAAATTTATGTGTGTTTCCTCACGAGACTTTGGCAGTGGAGGATGAGTCTTGCGTCTCCTTCTATACACAGCCTTAGCAATACTTTTTATATCTAACGGCACTACATTTTCTTCCATCATAGATTGGAGTTCAGTCCTTATTATCTTTGATGGTCTTGATGACATATCATCTATTGCTTTATGTTTGGCGCTAACTCGGAGTACATGCCTCTTGATTTGTCTGTCGTCTGTTTCATGCTCATGTGAATTCCTTTGTTGTAAGATCATACTTGCAGAAGAATCAGTGCGTATTCTTGCTTTACATCCCTTTGAAGTACATCTCCAAGCTATTTCCCCAGACTTTAATTCTACAACAACTCGTTAGCGGTAACCATCGCATACAATACTTTTCGACCCTTGTTTGTTTCACTCAACATTATGTCCATGTTGATTATTTGATGGTCAGGCTAGAACTGAATAAGTACATTTATATTATATGGCCAGGTAAACTGACAACTTTACAGGTGAGCACTTTTAACCAGTGAAAATCGTTCGCTAAAATATCCACCTGGAAATACAGGTGAATGTTGAAATCCGTCGCTCAAATGACCACCAAAGCTGTCGATCAAATGTCCACCACAAAAATTTTCAATTTTGCTCAAATGTCCTGTGCCCGGTTACAGTTACTGACTTTTTCCGGTACATATTTAAATTAGGTAATAATTGCTTAATGGTAGACTAAAAAATAAGACATGTAATTATAAAGAAAAAAATGCATAAATTTTAAAAAATGAAAGAAAAAATAAAATAAGTAAAAATAAATAAACATATAAACAAAGGAATAAATAAATAAACTATAAAATAAATAAATTATAAAATAAATAAGTTATAAAATAAAATATTGTTTAAACTAAATAAATAAATAAATAAATAAATTAATAAAATATTGTTTAAACTAACAAACTAACTAATTACATAAATAAATAAATAAATAAATAAATGAATAAATAAGTAAATGAATAATTTTAAAAATAAAGTTGTGTTGAAAAGTGAATTGAAACAAACAATTTTTTTCTCGGCCTTGTGAAATCTTTAGTGTTGTGGGGTCAAGCATGGATTTAGAGACAATATCTCACACCATGTTTTTTCTAGCAGTAATGAATTTCAAGAACTCTTTGTTATAAATTATATAATTATTTTATAATACAACTTTGCTTAGTCATTCTGTCACAGATTATTATGTAGTGAAATGTTAACAAGGGTTATAAATAGAACACCATAGCTTATTAATTTATTGAAGCCCATTGGAAATCTTTAACCAAAAACTTATTTATTGGACACTGGTCAGTCACCGAGACCCTGATGATAGTATCAATTAAAAATCATGTCTGATGAAAATACAATAGATCTTAGATATAGCATCATAAAGACAAGTAGTATATTGTATTTCATTTGCAAAAAACTTTGCAGGGGCTCCAAATGGGGAAACTTTGGAGGGGGTCCAATAAAAAATTTAAAAACTGATTCAGATGAGCTGATAATATCAGCAAGACCTAAGATAGTTTGTTTTATCTTTTAAGTTGGTGAATTTTGTTTTATGTCACATTATCAATTTTTCAGCTATTTGAATAGACATTTTGTTTTTAATCCTTGGGAGTTGTTGTGGTCTCTGGGTTTATACGAGCATTTCTGATCTCCTTTGTGTACATTTATGGTGACCTTTATAATGCTAGAACACTTGTCTGTAATTCCTCAGGTAATCATTACTCTTTGTTTGGCACTCGGCATTAGGAAGTCAAAATAGCAACTGGTTCATTAGGTGCCAAGATAATGAGACTGGGAGAGTGGTACACTTGTTTATGGCATACTAATTTGGTGAGCTTCAACATTATCAAAATGTTGCCCTGAGTACACACTCTTTTACATCTTAAGTGTACATGAACTTTTTACTAAATGAAATCAATTCTTTGAGATTAATGGGGTCTTGGTGGTCGAGTGGTCTAAAGCACATGCTTACAGATCACAGTGCCTCTCACCACCTGGGTTCGAATCCCATTCTGAACAGATCCTAGTGTGAGAAAGTTTGTCAGTTTGCTTGCTGAAGGTAGGTGGTTTTCTCCGGGCACTCAAGTTTCCTTCACCATTTCAGAACTGACTCCCTTGAAATAAATGAAAGACTCTTGACTGGGGCGTAAAACACCATTACTCCACTCATCACTTTTAGAGATTAATAACCTAGCTCTCATCGCAAATAGCTGAAAAAATGCTGATGTGACATAAAACAACTAACCTTCTTTAGGAAAAGTAGCATTCAATTTGCTATTATTCAACCAATGTCAAAATTTAGTAGGCTCTTCATAAAAAAAATGACCAAGTCGAATCTATAAGCTTCTAGGCGAGATATTATTTTCAATGCTTGCTCTTTATTATTTAGTACTTAGATTTACTGGTGTTGTTCACATCAAACCACAAAGATATTATTGAAGGTGGTATACTGAAAAACACAAAAATTACTTAATGGCGGCCATATGAAATCTTTGTACTAAGTCGTTTATTGATGATATAACAAATTGATTTAATATACCTTGACCCAGGTGACACTCAGGTGATACTCTTCAGGTGTCACCAACTACAAAATACAACATTACCTAACTTATTTAAAAAATCTATATTGATATGACTCATTTCAAACTTTACACATTTATTTTACTGTAGCACTGAAGTTTTATCTTATAATGCTGTTGTATTAAGTAATGTGATAACGGCTCTTAAAGATTTGCATGATAAATTACCGCATTTTAATCTACAAATCTGCTGGACAAATATTTTCATTTAATAGACAGCTTTGTTATCAAGTCTTTTTAAATTTTTATAAACCCCTCCACTTTTAATTGATGAGGGTGGCCTAGTGCTTCTCAATGTCTAAGTTTGACTCTCATTTTGGCAGTGATCCTACTGTGAGAAAGTTTGTCAGTTTGCTTGCTGACAGTCTGTGATTTTCTCCAGGCACTCTGGTTTTATCAGCCATCCATGAACTGACTGCCGTAATATAAGTGAAAAAATCTCGACAGCGGCATGAAACTCAATGACTGAACTCAACATAAAGTGATGTGATATCAAGTGGTTTTTTTTTTACAGACACCCTATCTTTAACTAAATTTGAGAATTTGTAATTCTGATATTTTAATTTTTAATTCTACTAATTACTTGTTAAATGTAAAAAGTTTCATTTGAATAGACATCTGTACTCCTCAGATTTTCAAACTGTCATACATACTGCACTGATATTTGGTTTTGAAATCTTATTACCTTCAATGCAATCTGTTATCTTTCATCTGGTTTGGCTGACATGTTGATAAAAGTGACACTTGCTGTTTAATGTGCTTGTTTGCTTGCCTGGGATCAGTTTACTCTGGGAACTCCTGCATCCTCTACAATTCCAGATCCAAAAAACTTGAGATAAATGAAATAATCTTGACTGGGAGTTAAAACACCATTACAGAACTATACTTGCATATTAATAAAGAATAGACTGAAAAAATAAAAAATATATTATAAATTTAATGGTACTTTATTCTGATATTTTGTGGAAGTTCTGATTATTTAAAATGAGTGGAATGAAACGTAAATTATTATTTTAAATAAGAAATGATTAAAGTAATTATGAAACACTTTCCAAGTTTTCATATTTCTCTGTAAATCTCCAGTTCATCTACATCATTTGTCACAACTCATATACAAAGAATGTAGAGTGTATACCTCATTCCTACATTTTTTTGTTGATTGAAAAAGTGTTTGATAATTCACGTTTGATTAAACGATGATAATTAAATGAATTGATAGTGATAAGTGATAATTAAAATACCTCACAGTAATTAATCTTCATTTATAATATAGATGTTAAAGCGTGCTATTTTAAGATTTTTTTTACACTTGAGATACCTAGCAGTATAAATTTTATTTATTTATTATCATTATTATTTATTATTTTTTTGTAAAAAGCAAATTGAGTATACCTGTGTACCCGGGCAAATACAGTTTAATTTAGTAGGATGTGTACTTTTGTACTTTACCCTATCGAATTTTTTGTGCATTAAGCACATCTAGTATACCGGTAACCTGTTAACTTTGCGAGTACAGTTAAATTAGCATACTGTGTACTTATGCAGTACAGGAAATTTTTCTGTGCAGCAGTAATACCCTGTGTTTTGTGTGTACCTACTTCAACCTACATAATAACAATACTAATGACACCTGATAACCAATCAGATCCGTTATCTTAAAGCTAATCAACCAATTAAAGCTTTAGAGTACCTGTTTGTTTTGATAAAAACTTTAAAAGTTTTAAATATGTCCAAGTAGTTTATAACCACAACTAGTGCACACAAACGGTATATATATATATTTTTTTTTGTTTATAGATATAAATAATAGAATTACCAATACGATTGATAGTCTCGAGTGATTCATATTTTTGTTTTAAACAGATAAAGAGAGATCTTTTATCAAAATCATTATGGGAAAAGGTGCAGACTGACTGAAATGAACGCCAGGTAAAATAATTACCTTTATAAGATAGGAGAGAATATAATAGCTTCATGTTTATTTTGGATTTTACCATGTGTAAGTTTACGTAACCTTGATAGCTAGGTGATAGCAGTAATCGGTGGTGACCAAAAGACAGTATATTTGTATCTATATATATATCTACTATTTTGGATTTTACTTAGTGTAAGTTTGTATAACAGTAAATCACTGATTGACCAAAAGACCGGATATATGTACATTTGTATTTATATTTCCTGGTACCTGTTACCAGCTGTTTAGCCGGCCATATGGAATTATTAGTATTGAGATGATCCTCGGACTAATATATTGCATGTCCATGTATTTATATTACACATCTGATGGATATTTGTCTGTCGACATGGCTCAGTGACCTTATGATCCCTGATAGATCATTTCCTCGGGGTTTTCTTAATTGATGTACAGAAGTTAAGTGAAAGGACTACTGCTATTTATCCAACTCATTAGGTATATTGGTGCAGAAATGTGTAAAATACATTTTTTTCTAATAAGTTTTTCATGTATATATTTTTTGTCTAAGTATATATAACACCTTAACAAAGGAAAGGTGTGCAATGTTTAACTTACTTATCAAGATATAGAAAGTAACAGTTTTATAATATTTATAATATGAACAAAAATCCCAAAAGGATTATGATAAATTAATATACCTATAAACTTCCCGAGGCTGTATGTAACGTTAATATTCTTACACAGTCATTGATTAAATTTTACAATCGCCACTGGCCAATCTGACTGAGTGTTGACAGTTCATTGACAGTTTAGTGCAGGACTCCCTATTGTCCACTATTGTGTTTGACCATTTCAACAAATTGATTGTGTCAGGTCTTCAGGGGGAAAATATCTTCATGTTTCAAACTTTGGAATATTTCAATTAAATGAATTAGCCCTGTTGAAGAGGGACTGTGAGTAGCGAACAAAATTGTTGTGATGTATATTTTGAAATGGAACATTTTCGTTTGAACTTGGATGAGCTTCCACTTGAAATAATGTCGGACAGTGCTAGGAAAAAATATACAGAGGCTTTCGATAAACAAAATACTATTGCAGAGACTGGTAAGTCAGTTTTCTTTATGAATTTTTTTTTTAATTACCGTATGTTTTTTTAAAAGAGAGAGAGAGAGAGAGAGAGAGAGAGAGATGCTGGTATCATTTGTAAGATTGCATTTATTTTCCAAAACTTTTAATTTTTTTTTTAATTTTTAATAAATTTAAATTTCAAAATCAACATTAAATAACATTTGAATATGCTTTATAAGAATAAAATATCAATATTTGATAAATAAATAAATAGATAAATAAATAAATAAAGATGATAATTTCACAAAAATTATATAACTATTGAACTGCTGATGTATATATTCTGGATCATAGTTGTGTTCTTAACGAGAAAAGATTCAATAATTAACACAGAATTATATTTGGTGTTGAAATAAGTCAACAAGTTGTTGTGTGATGATTTAATGATCAGCCTTTGTCACTTCGAGTTTGACTGCCCCACAGATTTTGTAAAGATTCTTTAAGAATTAACACAATCGTTAACAAAGTTAAAGTTTTTTAGCCTTGACTTTAAAACTACTTGTGTTCAATCTGATTAGCAATAATTGGCCTACTTAAATACAACAAAAACCGCCATTATATTATGACCAGAAAACGGAATTTTCAAAATGTATTGTTAGATTGTGGTTGAATACTTCGCATGCTGTAAAATCTGTACTTGTTTTTTTGATATTTGTCTTTTAGTGATGTAACTCATTGTTATTTTTGAGGCATCTGTTTTATTTCCAAGACACCCTTTTTTCTAAATCTGCATCAAAGACCACTTCCTGCATTATGACCATTTTTTGTTTTTGGTTCTGCAGTTCAGTGATAAGTTAGCATCCTGCTGTATAAACTATGTTTTACTAGTATGTAGTTTAGTTTTGTATATAATGGATATGATAAGTAATATGCCTCTGAGGATGATAAAAATTTAGCTTCTGAAGTTTTATTTTTTCAATGATATATTATGGATTATAAAGTCACTTTACTGGCTTTGCTAGAAACTGTTAGAGTAATTTCATTGTACATTTTAAATAAGATTATAATAATGTCCTTAAAAAGCTTTGACTGTTGGTTTAAATGGGATGAAGTTAAAAAATAATGTCATTTTCAGACAGTTGTATCACTGAAAACATCGTGTGACCTTTGGCTCCTATTAGATATTTCTAAAGAAGTTGACTAAATACTGGTACCCAGATTATTCACCAAATTAAATATCTAATGTGAGCTGAAAGTTGCATTATGTTTCAAAAAAAAAAAAAAATTATAAATAAAAAAATAAAAAAATAAATTTCTGTCATTTAAATGACAAAATTATGACACCATATATGACTTAATTTGAATTTTAAGATACTTTTCTATAAGACAACTATAACGATTTATTTATGGATGTAAAAACTGGGGTGTAAAACATAAATAATCAACTCCTCTTTACTCCAGGTTTTACAGTATGCCGTTTTTAAATGCAGGTCTGCACATTTGATAGATTATTGGTCTGTTTTGGGTATATAATATTTACACCTTAAAGGTAGACTTGCTTATAGAAGATTACATGATTATGGTCAGATATAAAGGGTTATCTCTGGGTCATCTAGAACTCTAATGTAGGGTTTAAAATGTAGTCCAATTTAAACATATATGTGTCCTATACCTAGTTGACTAAGGACCTAGGAAGGACTTCCTTTAATACCCTCCACTAAAATTTTAGTTTTAACTGAAATGGCCTACAAATGATGAAATGGAGCCATTTTGAAAAATATATATATATTTTTAATTTACATAGAATATAAATGGTGGTGGTGGTTGTGTGTTGTGTGTGTGTGTGGGGGGGGGATGGGTTACAAGGGTAAGTCCTGTCAAGACCTAATGGTGGCTCAGTGGTCTAATACCCCAGCGGTTTTCATGCCACTGAGGACAAATCACAATGTTATATAGTATGTCACTTTGCTTATCAATGGTTGGTTGATTTTTTTGACACACTGGTTTTCTCCACCATTCCAGAACTGACTAATGTAAATTATATACACGTAACTAAAATAAATTCTGACTTGGGCATAAAAACACTTTAACTCCATACCTATGGAAAAATGGATTATTTCAGATAAGAAAATACCAAATATGAATATTTGAAATATTTGATTTGATTTTAATAAACCTATTAACTTTAATACTTGCACAAGAAATTTTTTTTTACAAACTTTCTGGGCACCCTAAATATTTAACCTAAAATGTCTACTTTTTACAAAGATTAACAAAGAGAAGTGTTTATATAGGGTATATGTGTTTGTAAGCATACAGGAGATTTTGGTTAAGCATTCAGCAATACAAAGAGATTAGTGTCAAAATAGATTCTTGTCAGATAGTTCAGCTGTATGTAGGAATGGTGTTTTACAGGAAATAATAACACGTTTGTGCTGACTTTACAGCATAGTGAATGTCTTTCCGCAGCCTAGGGGTAATATCGATGCTTACCCTGAGTCATTATGAACATTTCAGATTCCCCATACCCCATCTTCAGCATTGCTGCAAATACTGATTTACAATTGCATATCACCTGGTTGCTGTATTGAATACATTTCTTAAAGAGATACCACATGACCGACAGGGGTTTAAACCCACAATCTGAAACATGAAAGTGATTGTTAAGCACTTTGACATAAATCTATTCAGACTTGTTAGGTGGTGGTATGGAGAAGGGGGGGGGGGCTTAAAAACTAATTTAACTAAGAGCATACTTTAATAAAAAATTGTCTGCTTATGTTTGAATTTTTGTATCTTAATGGATACACAATTTTGTTTATATAGTTTTTCTTATATATTGCTTTCAAAAATTAAACAAAAAAAGTTGGTGAAACTTGAAAATTATTAAAAACATTACAGTACATTAATTTGTTTATAGATTTTAGAAGGAAAATGTAAATTCAAGTTAACACTAACCTGTTGATGAACAATTAGCATAATTTTATATATACATATATAGCTTCAGACTACTAAATACTGAATGTAATAAATCAACATTGTGTCATATTTTTATATATATATACATGGTGAGATTATGTAAGTAAGACATTGTAACTAATGGCAGTGTAAATATAAGTAGGTTTATTTCATTTTAATTTTTTATATATCTTCCATATATATATATATATATATATATATATATATATATATATATATATATATATATATATATATATATATATATATACATGTATATATATATATAGTAATAAATAAACATAAATAAACTTATAAACTTGAAATATAGTTTGATTGTTTGCCTTGCTTTGGGACAGCTGTTATCGTTTACAAGTGTTAACAATGAATGACAACAAATTTTTGAAAAAACAACATATATACACTAACTCTAACTATGTTTGATTTGAAAATTATGGTAAATCGTTGTTTGCATCCATATTTTTTATGATTCATCAGTCTTGCTTCAACAGCCAAGTGGTCTCAATTTTAAGCTTATGGATTCGGTGCCTCACACCAGAAGCTTAGGTTCAAATCTCTCTGAGGCAGATCCTAGTGTGAGAAAGTTTGTCTTTAGACAGATCCTAGTGTGAGAAAGTTTGTCTTTAGGCAGATCCTAGTGTGAGAAAGTTTGTCTTTAGACAGATCCTAGTGTGAGAAAGTTTGTCTTTAGGCAGATCCTAGTGTGAGAAAGTTTGTCTTTAGGCAGATCCTAGTGTGAGAAAGTTTGTCTTTAGACAGATCCTAGTGTGAGAAAGTTTGTCTTTAGGCAGATCCTAGTGTGAGAAAGTTTGTCTTTAGGCAGATCCTAGTGTGAGAAAGTTTGTCTTTAGACAGATCCTAGTGTGAGAAAGTTTGTCTTTAGGCAGATCCTAGTGTGAGAAAGTTTGTCTTTAGGCAGATCCTAGTGTGAGAAAGTTTGTCTTTAGACAGATCCTAGTGTGAGAAAGTTTGTCTTTAGGCAGATCCTAGTGTGAGAAAGTTTGTCTTTAGGCAGATCCTAGTGTGAGAAAGTTTGTCTTTAGGCAGATCCTAGTGTGAGAAAGTTTGTCTTTAGACAGATCCTAGTGTGAGAAAGTTTGTCTTTAGGCAGATCCTAGTGTGAGAAAGTTTGTCTTTAGACAGATCCTAGTGTGAGAAAGTTTGTCTTTAGGCAGATCCTAGTGTGAGAAAGTTTGTCTTTAGGCAGATCCTAGTGTGAGAAAGTTTGTCTTTAGACAGATCCTAGTGTGAGAAAGTTTGTCTTTAGGCAGATCCTAGTGTGAGAAAGTTTGTCTTTAGGCAGATCCTAGTGTGAGAAAGTTTGTCTTTAGACAGATCCTAGTGTGAGAAAGTTTGTCTTTAGACAGATCGTAGTGTGAGAAAGTTTGTCTTTAGACAGATCCTAGTGTGAGAAAGTTTGTCTTTAGACAGATCCTAGTGTGAGAAAGTTTGTCTTTAGACAGATCCTAGTGTGAGAAAGTTTGTCTTTAGACAGATCGTAGTGTGAGAAAGTTTGTCTTTAGGCAGATCCTAGTGTGAGAAAGTTTGTCTTAGGCAGATCCTAGTGTGAGAAAGTTTGTCTTTAGGCAGATCCTAGTGTGAGAAAGTTTGTCTTTAGACAGATCCTAGTGTGAGAAAGTTTGTCTTTAGGCAGATCCTAGTGTGAGAAAGTTTGTCAGTTTGCTTGCTGACAGTCTGTGATTTTCTCCAGGCACTCTGGTTTTATCAGCCATCCATGAACTGACTGCCGTAATATAAGTGAAAAAATCTCGACAGCGGCATGAAACTCAATGACTGAACTCAACATAAAGTGATGTGATATCAAGTGGTTTTTTTTTTTACAGACACCCTATCTTTAACTAAAATTTGAGAATTTGTAATTCTGATATTTATTTTTTAATTCTACTAATTACTTGTTAAATGTAAAAAGTTTCATTTGAATAGACATCTGTACTCCTCAGATTTTCAAACTGTCATACATACTGCACTGATATTTGGTTTTGAAATCTTATTACCTTCAATGCAATCTGTTATCTTTCATCTGGTTTGGCTGACATGTTGATAAAAGTGACACTTGCTGTTTAATGTGCTTGTTTGCTTGCCTGGGATCAGTTTACTCTGGGAACTCCTGCATCCTCTACAATTCCAGATCCAAAAAACTTGAGATAAATGAAATAATCTTGACTGGGAGTTAAAACACCATTACAGAACTATACTTGCATATTAATAAAGAATAGACTGAAAAAATAAAAAATATATTATAAAATTTAATGGTACTTTATTCTGATATTTTGTGGAAGTTCTGATTATTTAAAATGAGTGGAATGAAACGTAAATTATTATTTTAAATAAGAAATGATTAAAGTAATTATGAAACACTTTCCAAGTTTTCATATTTCTCTGTAAATCTCCAGTTCATCTACATCATTTGTCACAACTCATATACAAAGAATGTAGAGTGTATACCTCATTCCTACATTTTTTTGTTGATTGAAAAAGTGTTTGATAATTCACGTTTGATTAAACGATGATAATTAAATGAATTGATAGTGATAAGTGATAATTAAAATACCTCACAGTAATTAATCTTCATTTATAATATAGATGTTAAAGCGTGCTATTTTAAGATTTTTTTTACACTTGAGATACCTAGCAGTATAAATTTTATTTATTTATTATCATTATTATTTATTATTTTTTTGTAAAAAGCAAATTGAGTATACCTGTGTACCCGGGCAAATACAGTTTAATTTAGTAGGATGTGTACTTTTGTACTTTACCCTATCGAATTTTTTGTGCATTAAGCACATCTAGTATACCGGTAACCTGTTAACTTTGCGAGTACAGTTAAATTAGCATACTGTGTACTTATGCAGTACAGGAAATTTTTCTGTGCAGCAGTAATACCCTGTGTTTTGTGTGTACCTACTTCAACCACATAATAACAATACTAATGACACCTGATAACCAATCAGATCCGTTATCTTAAAGCTAATCAACCAATTAAAGCTTTAGAGTACCTGTTTGTTTTGATAAAAACTTTAAAAGTTTTAAATATGTCCAAGTAGTTTATAACCACAACTAGTGCACACAAACGTGTATATATATATATATTTTTTTTGTTTATAGATATAAATAATAGAATTACCAATACGATTGATAGTCTCGAGTGATTCATATTTTTGTTTTAAACAGATAAAGAGAGATCTTTTATCAAAATCATTATGGGAAAAGGTGCAGACTGACTGAAATGAACGCCAGGTAAAATAATTACCTTTATAAGATAGGAGAGAATATAATAGCTTCATGTTTATTTTGGATTTTACCATGTGTAAGTTTACGTAACCTTGATAGTTAGGTGATAGCAGTAATCGGTGGTGACCAAAAGACAGTATATTTGTATCTATATATATATCTACTATTTTGGATTTTACTTAGTGTAAGTTTGTATAACAGTAAATCACTGATTGACCAAAAGACCGGATATATGTACATTTGTATTTATATTTCCTGGTACCTGTTACCAGCTGTTTAGCCGGCCATATGGAATTATTAGTATTGAGATGATCCTCGGACTAATATATTGCATGTCCATGTATTTATATTACACATCTGATGGATATTTGTCTGTCGACATGGCTCAGTGACCTTATGATCCCTGATAGATCATTTCCTCGGGGTTTTCTTAATTGATGTACAGAAGTTAAGTGAAAGGACTACTGCTATTTATCCAACTCATTAGGTATATTGGTGCAGAAATGTGTAAAATACATTTTTTTCTACTAATAAGTTTTCATGTATATATTTTTTGTCTAAGTATATATAACACCTTAACAAAGGAAAGGTGTGCAATGTTTAACTTACTTATCAAGATATAGAAAGTAACAGTTTTATAATATTTATAAATATGAACAAAAATCCCAAAAGGATTATGATAAATTAATATACCTATAAACTTCCCGAGGCTGTATGTAACGTTAATATTCTTACACAGTCATTGATTAAATTTTACAATCGCCACTGGCCAATCTGACTGAGTGTTGACAGTTCATTGACAGTTTAGTGCAGGACTCCCTATTGTCCACTATTGTGTTTGACCATTTCAACAAATTGATTGTGTCAGGTCTTCAGGGGGAAAATATCTTCATGTTTCAAACTTTGGAATATTTCAATTAAATGAATTAGCCCTGTTGAAGAGGGACTGTGAGTAGCGAACAAAATTGTTGTGATGTATATTTTGAAATGGAACATTTTCGTTTGAACTTGGATGAGCTTCCACTTGAAATAATGTCGGACAGTGCTAGGAAAAAATATACAGAGGCTTTCGATAAACAAAATACTATTGCAGAGACTGGTAAGTCAGTTTTCTTTATGAATTTTTTTTTAATTACCGTATGTTTTTTTAAAAGAGAGAGAGAGAGAGAGAGAGAGAGAGAGAGATGCTGGTATCATTTGTAAGATTGCATTTATTTTCCAAAACTTTTAATTTTTTTTTTAATTTTTAATAAATTTAAATTTCAAAATCAACATTAAATAACATTTGAATATGCTTTATAAGAATAAAATATCAATATTTGATAAATAAATAAATAGATAAATAAATAAATAAAGATGATAATTTCACAAAAATTATATAACTATTGAACTGCTGATGTATATATTCTGGATCATAGTTGTGTTCTTAACGAGAAAAGATTCAATAATTAACACAGAATTATATTTGGTGTTGAAATAAGTCAACAAGTTGTTGTGTGATGATTTAATGATCAGCCTTTGTCACTTCGAGTTTGACTGCCCCACAGATTTTGTAAAGATTCTTTAAGAATTAACACAATCGTTAACAAAGTTAAAGTTTTTTAGCCTTGACTTTAAAACTACTTGTGTTCAATCTGATTAGCAATAATTGGCCTACTTAAATACAACAAAAACCGCCATTATATTATGACCAGAAAACGGAATTTTCAAAATGTATTGTTAGATTGTGGTTGAATACTTCGCATGCTGTAAAATCTGTACTTGTTTTTTTGATATTTGTCTTTTAGTGATGTAACTCATTGTTATTTTTGAGGCATCTGTTTTATTTCCAAGACACCCTTTTTTCTAAATCTGCATCAAAGACCACTTCCTGCATTATGACCATTTTTTGTTTTTGGTTCTGCAGTTCAGTGATAAGTTAGCATCCTGCTGTATAAACTATGTTTTACTAGTATGTAGTTTAGTTTTGTATATAGATGGATATGATAAGTAATATGCCTCTGAGGATGATAAAAATTTAGCTTCTGAAGTTTTATTTTTTCAATGATATATTATGGATTATAAAGTCACTTTACTGGCTTTGCTAGAAACTGTTAGAGTAATTTCATTGTACATTTTAAATAAGATTATAATAATGTCCTTAAAAAGCTTTGACTGTTGGTTTAAATGGGATGAAGTTAAAAAATAATGTCATTTTCAGACAGTTGTATCACTGAAAACATCGTGTGACCTTTGGCTCCTATTAGATATTTCTAAAGAAGTTGACTAAATACTGGTACCCAGATTATTCACCAAATTAAATATCTAATGTGAGCTGAAAGTTGCATTATGTTTCAAAAAAAAAAAAAAAATTATAAATAAAAATGACAAAATTATGACACCATATATGACTTAATTTGAATTTTAAGATACTTTTCTATAAGACAACTATAACGATTTATTTATGGATGTAAAAACTGGGGTGTAAAACATAAATAATCAACTCCTCTTTACTCCAGGTTTTACAGTATGCCGTTTTTAAATGCAGGTCTGCACATTTGATAGATTATTGGTCTGTTTTGGGTATATAATATTTACACCTTAAAGGTAGACTTGCTTATAGAAGATTACATGATTATGGTCAGATATAAAGGGTTATCTCTGGGTCATCTAGAACTCTAATGTAGGGTTTAAAATGTAGTCCAATTTAAACATATATGTGTCCTATACCTAGTTGACTAAGGACCTAGGAAGGACTTCCTTTAATACCCTCCACTAAAATTTTAGTTTTAACTGAAATGGCCTACAAATGATGAAATGGAGCCATTTTGAAAAATATATATATATTTTTAATTTACATAGAATATAAATGGTGGTGGTGGTTGTGTGTTGTGTGTGTGTGTGGGGGGGGGATGGGTTACAAGGGTAAGTCCTGTCAAGACCTAATGGTGGCTCAGTGGTCTAATACCCCAGCGGTTTTCATGCCACTGAGGACAAATCACAATGTTATATAGTATGTCACTTTGCTTATCAATGGTTGGTTGATTTTTTTGACACACTGGTTTTCTCCACCATTCCAGAACTGACTAATGTAAATTATATACACATAACTAAAATAAATTCTGACTTGGGCATAAAAACACTTTAACTCCATACCTATGGAAAAATGGATTATTTCAGATAAGAAAATACCAAATATGAATATTTGAAATATTTGATTTGATTTTAATAAACCTATTAACTTTAATACTTGCACAAGAAATTTTTTTTTACAAACTTTCTGGGCACCCTAAATATTTAACCTAAAATGTCTACTTTTTACAAAGATTAACAAGAAGAAGTGTTTATATAGGGTATATGTGTTTGTAAGCATACAGGAGATTTTGATTAAGCATTCAGCAATACAAAGAGATTAGTGTCAAAATAGATTCTTGTCAGATAGTTCAGCTGTATGTAGGAATGGTGTTTTACAGGAAATAATAACACGTTTGTGCTGACTTTACAGCATAGTGAATGTCTTTTCGCAGCCTTGGGTAATATTGATGCTTACCCTGAGTCATTATGAACTTTTCAGATTCCCCATAACCCATCTTCAGCATTGCTGCAAATACTGATTTACAATTGCATATCACCTGGTTGCTGTATTGAATACATTTCTTAAAGAGATACCACATGACCGACAGGGGTTTAAACCCACAATCTGAAACATGAAAGTGATTGTTAAGCACTTTGACATAAATCTATTCAGACTTGTTAGGTGGTGGTATGGAGAAGGGGGGGGGGGCATAAAAACTAATTTAACTAAGAGCAAACTTTAATAAAAAATTGTCTGCTTATGTTTGAATTTTTGTATCTTAATGGGTACACAATTTTGTTTATATAGTTTTTCTTATATATTGCTTTCAAAAATTAAACAAAAAAAGTTGGTGAAACTTGAAAATTATTAAAAACATTACAGTACATTAATTTGTTTAGATTTTAGAAGGAAAATGTAAATTCAAGTTAACACTAACCTGTTGATGAACAATTAGCATAATTTTATATATACATATATAGCTTCAGACTACTAAATACTGAATGTAATAAATCAACATTGTGTCATATTTTTATATATATATACATGGTGAGATTATGTAAGTAAGACATTGTAACTAATGGCAGTGTAAATATAAGTAGGTTTATTTCATTTTAATTTTTTATATATCTTCCATATATATATATATATATATATATATATATATATATATATATATATATATATATATATATATATATATATACATTGTGTATATATATATATATAGTAATAAATAAACATAAATAAACTTATAAACTTGAAATATAGTTTGATTGTTTGCCTTGCTTTGGGACAGCTGTTATCGTTTACAAGTGTTAACAATGAATGACAACAATTTTTTAAAAAACAACATATGTACACTAACTCTAACTATGTTTGATTTGAAAATTATGGTAAATCGTTGTTTGCATCCATATTTTTTATGATTCATCAGTCTTGTTTCAAAATGGGGGCTTCAACAGCCAAGTGGTCTAAATTTTAAGCTTATGGATTCCGGTGCCTCACACCAGTAGCTTAGGTTCAAATCTCTCTGAGGCAGATCCTAGTGTGAGAAAGTTTGTCTTTAGACAGATCCTAGTGTGAGAAAGTTTGTCTTTAGGCAGATCCTGGTGTGAGAAAGTTTGTCTTTAGACAGATCCTAGTGTGAGAAAGTTTGTCTTTAGACAGATCCTGGTGTGAGAAAGTTTGTCTTTAGGCAGATCCTAGTGTGAGAAAGTTTGTCTTTAGGCAGATCCTGGTGTGAGAAAGTTTGTCTTTAGACAGATCCTAGTGTGAGAAAGTTTGTCTTTAGGCAGATCCTAGTGTGAGAAAGTTTGTCTTTAGACAGATCCTAGTGTGAGAAAGTTTGTCTTTAGGACAGATCCTAGTGTGAGAAAGTTTGTCTTTAGACAGATCCTAGTGTGAGAAAGTTTGTCTTTAGGCAGATCCTAGTGTGAGAAAGTTTGTCTTTAGGCAGATCCTAGTGTGAGAAAGTTTGTCTTTAGGACAGATCCTAGTGTGAGAAAGTTTGTCTTTAGGCAGATCCTAGTGTGAGAAAGTTTGTCTTTAGGCAGATCCTAGTGTGAGAAAGTTTGTCTTTAGACAGATCCTAGTGTGAGAAAGTTTGTCTTTAGACAGATCCTAGTGTGAGAAAGTTTGTCTTTAGACAGATCCTAGTGTGAGAAAGTTTGTCTTTAGGCAGATCCTAGTGTGAGAAGTTTGTCTTTAGGACAGATCCTAGTGTGAGAAAGTTTGTCTTTAGGCAGATCCTAGTGTGAGAAAGTTTGTCTTTAGACAGATCCTAGTGTGAGAAAGTTTGTCTTTAGGCAGATCCTAGTGTGAGAAAGTTTGTCTTTAGGCAGATCCTAGTGTGAGAAAGTTTGTCTTTAGGCAGATCCTAGTGTGAGAAAGTTTGTCTTTAGACAGATAGTGTGAGAAAGTTTGTCTTTAGGCAGATCCTAGTGTGAGAAAGTTTGTCTTTAGACAGATCCTAGTGTGAGAAAGTTTGTCTTTAGGACAGATCCTAGTGTGAGAAAGTTTGTCTTTAGGCAGATCCTAGTGTGAGAAAGTTTGTCTTTAGACAGATCGTAGTGTGAGAAAGTTTGTCTTTAGACAGATCCTAGGTGTGAGAAAGTTTGTCTTTAGGACAGATCGTAGTGTGAGAAAGTTTGTCTTTAGGACAGATCCGTAGTGTGAGAAAGTTTGTCTTTAGACAGATCCTAGGTGTGAGAAAGTTTGTCTTTAGGCAGATCCTAGTGTGAGAAAGTTTGTCTTTAGGCAGATCCTAGTGTGAGAAAGTTTGTCTTTATGACAGATCGTAGTGTGAGAAAGTTTGTCTTTAGGCAGATCCTAGTGTGAGCAAAGTTTGTTTGATTGCTTACTTAAGATTGTGATCTGGTTTTCTCTACTATGCCTGAACCGAATCATCTCAAGAGAAATGAATCTTGACTGGAGTGTGTAGTTCATAAAAATTTCTTTAACAAATGAAAATCTTGTAATCTTGTAATCTTGAGCACTGACCTTATTGGCCACACACGAGATATGGCCAAAAAAAAAAAAAAAAATTACTGAACAGTTTACCATCTTGATTTTTATTTGTTATGTAATGTAAAATTTAGTGCATGTTATGTATATCATTAGATGTAAGATTATGTTGTATTGATTTTGTCCGTGACAGGAAGTTTGGACACACAGGGAGATTTTAATACATGTTCCACGTGTAATATCATCAAAAGATCAATCTATATACAGATTCATGAATGTAGGACATTTGTACAATTATATAATTTATACATGTTCACACTCTTGTCCTGTGTTTAATTGTGTAAGTCTGGCTCCAAAATGGTCTGTGTGGCCATATGACTGTCTCCGAGTCATGATTCAAATTTTTCAGGGCGAGATTCTGACATGATCGAATGATTAGTACATATCAAGGTAGACTTTTAATCTTTCTGTTTATAATCAGTATGTCTAACTTGTGGTTCCTACTTGGTTGGGTGATAAATATACATCAAGCAAACTCCAGAATCTTCGGTATGTTACCAGTATGCTTATCATGCAAGTCTGTTCCTCTTTGGTTTTTCTGTCCATAATTTTACACTTCACCAGTTATATATATATATTGTTGCTGTATTTTATACCTTTGAAATTCACTAAAATGACATTGAGTATTTAATGTTGTTTTTTGAAATGGCATTGAACAGGTTTTTTTTTTTTTAAAAAAAAATTCAAAAGACAAAGATTAGACCAGTCTTGTTTTGGGTAGTAAATTAAGTGTTTTTGATAAGACATTAAAAATTTATGATATATTACATGCTTTTGCTGTCAGGGAAACAAAATTAGGCCATATCTCCATTAAATTAATGATGTCTTCATACATTTGAAAATTCTCATTAGGGAATACTAATTTAATCAATTATATCTGAAATATGTGTGTGTACCAGAAGTTATTAATTGAATAGAAGTGTGTTAGTGAAATGGGCTTTTACTGTTCAACAGGAATTCACACAGTGGAATTTTTACTGCATCACAGCTAGGAATTCATATTTGTCAGTTTTGTATATATACTCCTTTGACAAAAAATATCAGGTGTAGTAATTCAATTAACACCATCAAAATGAAAAAAAGATGAATAAACTAATTAAGGAGATCAGGGAATATCTAATAACTAAATTGTCTGTGTATTTCTTTATATTCTATTTGAGTTGTAGATCTCGAGATACCAGCTGTGTTCTGGGACAGGGAGTAATATATTCATTTTATGAACATCACACACACACACTTTGATACATCAGTATAATAATTGACCATGTGGGAGGATACACATGGGAAAACTGGAGTGTTTTAGTATTGACACTTGAACAGAATCTGGATATCATTATATTGGTGTGTTGTTTAGAAGGTCCAATCTAATAAAGAACTTTTCCTGCTGTAGAGAGAAAAAAAACCCTGTTGCTGTTGGTTACTTCAGAAAAAAAAACCAATTGTTGCAAGACTTGTCATTTAATGCAGTTTCTAAGCATGCTAATTGCATCATAATTTTATGCTTGTCACATGATGACACCCCCCCCCCCCCCCCCCCCCCCAGTCTGTCTAGAAGTAGATGATATCAGACATGTACAATAAGATTATATCTGATGAGGTTTGGTATGTTACTAAGATTAGCAGATAAATTTAAAACAGATGAGCTTGTTTAGAATTAATATTATCACTGTTTAGTTTGTTTGTTTTATCAGACCTCCAATTATACCTCTACCTGATACCCCCCTCCAATCAGGTAGTCTACCTCCTCTACCTGATACCCCCCCCCCCTCCAATCAGGTAGTCTGTATAGATAGTGATTATTTGTGGTTAAATTGGAATGTTGGAGTAATGTAAAGTTTATAGAGTAATTATGTCAACGTATCAGTCAGAATTGACCAATGATAATTAATTACTTAACACAGCACACTCCAGCTGTCAACAGTCGTAACCATCAAAACTCCACAAAATAGAGGATAAATGCTACTGTTTCTTGATGGAGACTGTGATTAAGTTATATTTAAGGTTCAACTGAGGACTTTAATTGAGAGCCCAGGAATGTCATTTATATCTATTTTAGAAAGGCAAATGCTACACTTTCTAATTGGCATAGTCTTTAAAGTGTAAAGTTCAGCTGGAAATAAGAAATTAATGAAGACAGGGTTAAAACTCTGAAAACAAATGTTTTTACTTGTTATTTATCACCATAGGGAGTAAATGTTGCTATATCTAGAGCAAAGCAAATAAGGAAAGTAAGACACATATCTGGAATAATGTTATTTTACAGGAAATGTTATCCTATGCCATTCCATATTCAATGGAAAAAAGACTCAACAAATGTAGAGGATATCATGTTTACCATTTCAAGTGTTCACTATTGAGTCTGAATGTGTTTGTATAGAGTCACATCCATCAAAATACAGTGCAAGAACATCCTATCTAGGAAAAGCCTTATCTGTTCATTGATATTTTCCACTGAAATGGGGAAAGGGGACCTCAATGAGTGAATGAGTGATCAGGAGTCCCAGAATACACATCACATTGCCACTCAAAACCTTAGTTTGAATCCCATATGGGTGGACCCCAATATAACCAATTTTATCGATCAATTGAAAAAGGTCAAAGATTTCTCCAGACACTCTGGTTTCCTCCACCATTTCAATGCCTAGGTTGGAAGGACACTTGGGCAGATCGTAATGTGAGAAATTTGTCAGTTCACTTGTTCAAAAGTCAGTCTCTGGCACTATGGTTTCCTCCACTATTCTGGAACTGACTGCCTTGGTATACATGTAAGTGAAACAATCTTGACTGGGGTGTAAAACTGGTTACTTAACTCAAGTTCACTACACTGAAGCTGGAATAAGTGCTCATCTACTGAGCCTTTAGACTCGGGCTATACACTGACCACAGATGACTTATCATATTACCTCATCATGATAATCAGTTAATGATAACCTTATATATACATAAAGCATACATGACCACAGATGACATTATAGATATCATTATAGAGGTGTAGTAATATTATCATGACCTTTCTTGACCCCTACTGTCCAGGTGTATTTACCCTCCGGGACATGTTGGTTTCCAGGTCAGCGAGGAAGTTATTAGCTAAAGGTGATAGAGTTGAGATATATTATATAAACCATATATATGCCCCTCCCCTTTTTATGAGAGATATAAAAAAATTATTAGGATATACATGCTGGAACCCATCAAAGCTGTAGTATTAAATCACCATTTAAATGGTAAACATAATCATCAAGAATTCTGTCTAATACATGTAAACATTAGTGAATACATGTATCTGATCAACTAGTGATTGAACCCAAAACCTTTAAAACTTTTCTTTCAAAGTACAAGACTAAAAAAGGCCACCCCACATTCTAATGCAAGAAGGATGGATTGATTTAATGGGGTTTTATGTACCCAGTCAAGAAGATTTCACCTATATTGAGACATTCACCAGCTATAGGTGAAGTGGCAAAAATTTTGACCTTTTTGATGGCTCTTTAATGTGCCATGTCTGCTGTGACATGGGACATCGGTTTTTAAGGTCTCACCCGAAGGACCCATGACTTTCACTTCTAAATGATGAGTGCTTGACGAAAGAACAGTCACTACCTATTTTCAAGTCTTAGGTGAGACCTGGCTGGCGGTTCAAACCCTGACATCCCACTTAGGAAGTGAGCACTCTACCAATTGAACTATGTCTGTGGTAAATGCAGAAAGGAGGATGAAACTTTAATCATTAAACCTTTAATATCTAACTACATGTATATTTGTTACCACAATATGTTGACCATTTGTAGATTAATCACAATTTGATGACAATGTATATGTCCGGTTTATTTTAATAGTGTTAAACCAATATAAAAAGATCAGCAGTGAGATAGATAAAAAGTTTACTGTATAGACAGATGGTTGTTATATTGAGGTTCATTTCTGTCCTTAAAACACTGGTCTTAATGGATAGGTGGTCTCTACAGAGAGGTTTGTTTTGATCGAAACATGAGGTAGAAGACCTTAAAATATACTGTTATTAATAGACAAGGTGGTCTTTATTTGGAATTGGGAGTTATAGCAAGTTTAAATGTATTAGGGATGTTGTAACAAAATGAAATATGGAAATGCAAGATAATAAGTGAATGGAAATATGGAAAATGGAAACAGGTTGTCATTACCTGTTTGTGTGGTTTAGATACACATATGATTATGAACAATCTGCCATCAGACTGATTCCTTGTCTGGCATGAATTTTCATCAGGAGGACAGAATATTGACTAGTTCAACCAGTGCCAGAATAATATATCGAGTGATATCCTTGTCTCGAGCATACTGACTCAGTGAGCTAGCATCTTACCAAAAAGTCTCACTAAGCATGCACTAGTACACAGCAGGCCATAATGCACACTCGGACATCACTTGTATACATGAACTTGTTCTTACATTATTCCATAGAGAACAGTAACCTTGCTCTCCATGCAAAGAGTTGTAAAATTGCTGATGCAAAATAAAACAACATTGCAACTAACCATTCATAAGATTGTAAATGACCTATAATATCCAAAATGATTATGGTTACAGTAACAGGAAGTTTGTTTGCTCAGTAATGTAGTAAATTGTTGTTAATCGCTTTACAGCAGCAGTAGTAGCTGCAGTAGCAGTAACACAGCAGTCTTATCTTGACATTTATACTCCCTATCTGCTTGATTGATAGATCGTGATTGATAGATCGTATTATAGGTAATGCAGCAGAAAGCACCTTTAACACCTGTACTGTATGGTCAATCAGTTGCTGATACCATAAAACTGAATAATAAAAAATATCTTGTCAAGATCATATCCAATAATAATTGATATTACAACTGCTTTAAATAGGCACCTTTATACCCCAAGCTTTTAAAAATAGAAGCAAAACGGACATTATTAGGCAAAACGGACATTATTGAAGAATGGTACAAAGTTTTTTAAGCTGCTACAAGCACAGTTGATTAATTAGGCAGATATAGGCAAACCAACAAGTTCTGAACTGACCTTTGACACAAGGTCATAAATTCAAGGTCAAAGATGAAAGTAATAGACAGGGGTCAAGGAACAAAAACTAGTCAGATAAAGTTACCTTTGGGATGCTGCCTCAGTCATCATTTAGGCTTATTGCACACATTTTTGATGTGTGTTACATAAAATTCAATTTTACTTGTAATAATCTGTTTCCTTTTCCTAGCTGCTTTTGTTCTAGAAGTAGGATGTTTTTATCCCAATTAAGTGAGTGTGCTACCATTTCTTAATTATTTTTTATTTTTTTATCAAAAAAAAGTATTTTCATGTTTTTTTAACTTATATAATAAAACTTGTTAAAATTGTTTACAAATTAATTATTTCAGTAGAATAATGAATAAACTAAACTTATGAGAAATGTATTAGTTTTTTGATAAAGGATGATGTTTAATTCTGATAAAAGCAAGTATGATACAATTTTTAAATTATTATTTATTGATCTTGGTTGACATATCCCTGTCACTGCATGACTTTTAATGGCTGCTTAAGATTTTTTTGTTTAAATTTTATCTTCATAAGAGGAGTCAGACATTTAAAAGGAAAGTTTGAATTTAAAAAAATCTGATATTGTTACTAACAAATTACAACGGTGTATAATAACTTGTGCAAAAAACTTCATTTTATATAAACCATCATTCCCTGTAGGTATTTATTATAAAAACTCATTTTTTTCTCATACAAATCAAAATTTGAAATAAAATATGATTTATGACATTTAAATTGATATATAGGTTAAAAAGTCTGCAATAAATAGGTAGATAATGCAGATAAAGCCATGCTCGATTAAAACCATGCTCCGTAAAACCGTGCTCAGGTGCCATTTGTCAGATTCTGTATAAAGTGGGTTTTTTTTTTTTTTTTTTTTTTTTTTTTTTACCAGTTTATCTGTAAAGTTAAATATTAGAAGTTAAAAGGTAAATATTAAAGTAAAATATTTTTAAAATTTAAAATTTAATTTTTATTATTTATTTAGTTTATCTGATTTATATGTTAAAATTGAAGTCAGTTTTTTTAACTTACATTAACACATCACGGACTTTGACAATATTTACAATAGAAATTCTAACTTTATTTCAATTTATAATATTTTTGTTAGTTTACCTGTAAAAGGATTGCAGCTTTCTCCAGGTACTCTGGTTTCCTCCACCATTTCCAAACTAACTGATTTAATATAAGTGAAAGAAACACTATTACTCCACTTCAAGTTATAATAAATCTGAATTCTGATTTGTTCAGGAAAAAAAATTTACAACCTCAAACTTATCAAGTAACAGTGACCAATTTACACAAAATATTTAAAGGTAATGCCAAACATTTGCATTGTGAGATTCATAGAGCAATTTTCTTACACATTTGTCTCATTTCTTTGAGATCCATCTTGGCTAGACATAAGTAAGTAAGGATATTTTCCGTGGTTTGGGATAAATAAGAAAGGATATTTTCCATGGTTTGGGATAAATAAGAAAGGATATATTCCATGGTTTGGGATAAATAAGAAAGGATATTTTCCATGGTTTCACCGTTTCGGACAAGGAAGAAAAGTATTATTCCATAGTTTGGGCCTGTACTATTTGGCTTAGTACAAAAATAATAGACTGAGTGATATGCACATTTCTGAAATTCATTCCTTGTCACTTTGGTAACAGTTGTAACATGCTTGATAAACACTCTCTTAAATGGGTCTTTTGGATGAAACATAAACCAATATCCCTTGTCACAGCAGGCATGGCATGCATAAAGAACCCTCCCTGCACATTGCCCTGAGCTCACTGCAAAGGCCAAATTTTCAGACACTTCATATACAGCTGGTGATGTCGCTATATAAGTGAAATATTCTTGAGTGGGATGTAAAACCCAATTAAATAATAAAATCTTATGACAGGTTTCATAATTTACTTCCATAGTAAACTGAATTTTTTCAGTACAATACATTTATATTATTCTAAAAACAAGTGCAATTTGAAAACCTGCCTAACCCAAACAGAATCTTAAGTTCTGATCTCGGGATTGTTTAGTTTAGACAAGTTTCACTGCTCGATTGTAATTTTTAATTGGAACAATGCTGATAGAGTTAAACCAACAAAAACATATTAATTATTCAGACTTCATCGTGATATAGGATGTACTACAAACAGTGACCTGAACTTTCTAGGTAAAACCACGTCATTACATGATTTTGTTTGTTCGTGGAATTTGATTAGCATTCTATTACTTAGTTAAATATTTATTACTTTACATAAAGCGATAATCTGCCACAATTCTCACAGTCTGTGTACATGACAATTTCTGAGTTTTCAGTGGTTAGGACAAATATTTAGCCTTTAGCCACACATATTTGGCTTTATTTGGATTTATAAAGTGAATTATTTACCATATACAGAGATTTATCAGAGCCATTATCAGTTCAAACGATAAGCTTGGACAAATACAGCTACTGGGTAAGATAACATTATATGTAGACTTACTAATAACTGAAATGATCACTTATGACAGTTTTAGCCATCAAGTACACCATTAAACAATGTGGATGCCCATTAAAACTTGTGCCAAATTATTACTATAACCTAATTAATAAAGTTTGAGAGGAGGGTGCCCACTTATTACTTTACCCCAACTAAATAAAGTTTAGAGAATGGGGTATATTGAATCCATTCTGTCTGCCTGTTTGTCAGTCTGACCCAATATTGTGTCCACTCCATTACTACTACATCTATGGATGGATTTTGATTTAACTTGCACAAATGTATTCCAAAATAAGACAATACGACACATACCAAAATTAATTGTTTAGGTCAAAGGTCAAGATCATTAGTTAAAAGATTATGTAGTATTTGTTTCTGAAGAGACATGCTTGGAAATGTTTTCTGAATCAAAAGTAAGGTCAGCCATTTCTAAAGGTTTGCTAACTCTCAAAGTCTATTAACTGAGATACATTTAGCCTTGGTGCTTTAACTGAGATACATTTAGCCTTGGTGTTTTAACTGAGATACATTTATCCTTGGTGCTTTAACTTTTGGTGTCTGAGTTTTCTCACCATTTAGATTTGAATGCCACTTGGAATGATCCTAGAAACTCTATCAGTTCACTGACTGAGGTTAATGTTTTCTCTGGGCACTCAGGTTTCCTCTACAATCAAAGTACTGATCTCCTTGATATGAGTGAAAAAAAATTGACTAAGATGAATAAAACTCCATCACTAAACTCTATACTACTTTGCAGGAACCTCATTGCCTGAGTTATCTAGTGTTTGCACTTACAAATTACACCACTAGGTTCCTGTCACACTCAGGCAGATCCTAATATGAGAAAGTTTGTCTGTTTGCTTGTCAGAGGACTGATTTTCTCTGGGTACTTGTCAGAGGACTGTGGTTTTCTCTGGGTACTTGTCAGAGGACTGTGGTTTTCTATGGGTACTCATCAGAGGACTGTGGTTTTCTCTGGGTACTTGTCAGAGGACTGTGGTTTTCTATGGGTATTCATCAGAGGACTGTGGTTTTCTCTGGGTACTTGTCAGAGGACTGTGGTTTTCTCTGGGTACTTGTCAGAGGACTGTGGTTTTCTCTGGGTACTTGTCAGAGGACTGTGGTTTTCTCTGAGTACTCTTCAGAGGACTGTGGTTTTCTCTGGGTACTTGTCAGAGGACTTTGGTTTTCTCTGGGTACTCATCAGAAGACTGGTTTTCTCTGGGTACTCATCAGAGGACTGTGGCTTTCTCTGGGTACTCATCAGAGGACTGTGGTTTTCTCTGGGTACTCATCAGAGGACTGTGGTTTTCTCTGGGTACTTGTCAGAGGACTGTGGTTTTCTCTGGGTACTCATCAGAGAACTGTGGTTTTCTCTGGGTACTCTTCAGAGAACTGTGGTTTTCTCTGGGTACTCATCAGAGGACTGTGGCTTTCTCTGGGTACTCATCAGAGGACTGTGGTTTTCTCTGGGTACTCATCAGAGGACTGTGGTTTTCTCTGGGTACTGGTCAGAGGACTGTGGTTTTCTCTGGGTACTCATCAGAGGACTGTGGTTTTCTCTGGGTACTCATCAGAGGACTGTGGTTTTCTCTGGGTACTTGTCAGAGGACTGGTTTTCTCTGGGTACTCTTCAGACGACTGTGGTTTTCTCTGGGTACTTGTCAGAGGACTGTGGTTTTCTCTGGGTACTCATCAGAGAACTGTCGTTTTCTCTGGGTACTCATCAGAGGACTTTGGTTATCTATGGGTATTCATCAGAGGACTGTGGTTTTCTCTGGGTACTTGTCAGAGGACTTTGGTTTTCTCTGGGTACTCGTCAAAGGACTGTGGTTTTCTCTGGGTACTCATCAGAGGACTGTGGTTTTCTCTGGGTACTTATCAGAGGACTGTGGTTTTCTCTGGGTACTTATCAGAGGACTGTGGTTTTCTCTGGGTACTCTTCAGACGACTGTGGTTTTCTCTGGGTACTTGTCAGAGGACTGTGGTTTTCTCTGGGTACTCATCAGAGAACTGTCGTTTTCTCTGGGTACTCATCAGAGGACTTTGGTTTTCTATGGGTATTCATCAGAGGACTGTGGTATTCTCTGGGTACTTGTCAGAGGACTTTGGTTTTCTCTGGGTACTCGTCAAAGGACTGTGGTTTTCTCTGGGTACTCATCAGAGGACTGTGGTTTTCTCTGGGTACTCATCAGAGGACTGTGGTTTTCTCTGGGTACTCATCAGAGGACTGTGGTTTTCTCTGGGTACTCATCAGAGGACTGGTTTTCTCTGGGTACTTGTCAGAGGACTGTGGTTTTCTCTGGGTACTCATCAGAGGACTGGTTGTCTCTGGGTTCTCGTCAGAGGACTTTGGTTTTCTCTGGGTATTCGTCAGAGGACTGTGGTTTTCTCTGGGTACTCATCAGAGGACTGGTTTTCTCTGGGTACTCATCAGAGGACTGGTTGTCTCTGGGTTCTCGTCAGAGGACTTTGGTTTTCTCTGGGTATTCGTCAGAGGACTGTGGTTTTCTCTGGGTACTCATCAGAGGACTGTGGTTTTCTCTGGGTACTTGTCAGAGGACTGGTTTTCTCTGGGTACTCTTCAGACGACTGTGGTTTTCTCTGGGTACTTGTCAGAGGACTGTGGTTTTCTCTGGGTACTCATCAGAGAACTGTCGTTTTCTCTGGGTACTCATCAGAGGACTTTGGTTTTCTATGGGTATTCATCAGAGGACTGTGGTTTTCTCTGGGTACTTGTCAGAGGACTTTGGTTTTCTCTGGGTACTCGTCAAAGGACTGTGGTTTTCTCTGGGTACTCATCAGAGGACTGTGGTTTTCTCTGGGTACTCATCAGAGGACTGTGGTTTTCTCTGGGTACTCATCAGAGGACTGTGGTTTTCTCTGGGTACTCATCAGAGGACTGGTTTTCTCTGGGTACTTGTCAGAGGACTGTGGTTTTCTCTGGGTACTCATCAGAGGACTGGTTGTCTCTGGGTTCTCGTCAGAGGACTTTGGTTTTCTCTGGGTATTCGTCAGAGGACTGTGGTTTTTTCTGGGTACTCATCAGAGGACTGGTTTTCTCTGGGTACTCATCAGAGGACTGGTTGTCTCTGGGTTCTTGTCAGAGGACTTTGGTTTTCTCTGGGTATTCATCAGAGGACTTTGGTTTTCTCTGGGTACTTGTCAGAGGACTGTGGTTTTCTCTGGGTACTCATCAGAGGACTGTGGTTTTCTCTGGGTACTCATCAGAGGACTGTGGTTTTCTCTGGGTACTCATCAGAGGACTGTGGTTTTCTCTGGGTACTCATCAGAGGACTGTGGTTTTCTCTGGGTACTTATCAGAGGACTGTGGTTTTCTCTGGGTACTTATCAGAGGACTGTGGTTTTCTCTGGGTACTCATCAGAGGACTGTGGTTTTCTCTGGGTACTCATCAGAGGACTGTGGTTTTCTCTGGGTACTTATCAGAGGACTGTGGTTTTCTCTGGGTACTTATCAGAGGACTGTGGTTGTCTCTGGGTATTTGTCAGAGGACTGTGGTTTTCTCTGGGTTCTTGTCAGAGGACTTTGGTTTTCTCTGGGTTCTCGTCAGAGGACTGTGGTTTTCTCTGGGTACTTATCAGAGGACTGTGGTTTTCTCTGGGTACTTATCAGAGGACTGTGGTTTTCTCTGGGTACTTATCAGAGGACTGTGGTTTTCTCTGGGTACTCATCAGAGGACTGTGGTTTTCTCTGGGTACTCATCAGAGGACTGTGGTTGTCTCTGGGTTCTCGTCAGAGGACTGTGGTTTTCTCTGGGTACTTATCAGAGGACTGTGGTTTTCTCTGGGTACTCTTGTTTCCTCCACCATCTCATAACTTGCTGCCTCAATATAAGTGAAAAAAACTTGACTTGGGCATAAACCTCCATTACTCTACTTCTTACTCTTTTGCACTTAGTTAATAATATAAGTGAATTCATGAAATTGTAGAAATGTTTTTATGTAAAATGAAATCAATAATTTTATGGAAAATTAAAATATGAAATGGTGTGTAATGATTCATTTTGTAATTTACAATATAGAACTCAAATATGATTTAATAACTCAAATTCAGAACAAGTTTGTGATGGGTTTTTAATAGAATTTCTCATTATGAAGTAAATTGAAATTTCATAAATATTATGTCTTTATAAAAAAAAATGTACTCACAGGTAAACAAAATTAGTTATTGAAAAGTAAATACTGGGATTTCAATGTGGGAACATATGTGTTTATAAACAATTAAAGGGAAAAATTTCTGGTTTAACAAAACTCATTGAGGTGTGTCTACCTGTGATATTGAGGGTCATGTGATTGACCAGGCATGTCACTATAATTATTATTTACACCTAGTATAGGGGGTATCAGGGACGGTGATTACATTATTAAAGGGACTCAGATAGATTTGTAATATCAGAGAGGAATTATTGTCATGTAATATCAGAGAGGAATTATTGTCAAGCTAATAACTGCTTAGAGCAGTATTGTATAGTTCTATTTCTTATATAAACCAAGGACTTAAACATTTGAGTGGATTTTGTCTGTATGTGTTTGACCATTGACTGACCACAACAGTTTAATGTAAGTACCAATATTGAGTTTATGATTTACAGTCGTAGTCAATAGCCTGACCATTTTTTTCAGATTGAACATTTTACGCCTTTTTTATCTCGCCCATATAAAGTAAAGAAAAGCTTATATCAATATTCCCTTTGCACTCCTAAAATACCCATCAGTTTTAAACTCAAAATATTTTTTGTTCACATTGAACACTTGAGGCCTTTTAAACTCACCTGTACAAAGTGCAGAAGAGCTTGTATCATTATATAAAACATTTGCATTCGTGAAATACAATATATTTTTGAAAGTTGTATCTGGTTACATCTCAATATAAATGAAATATTCCGGGATTTACACTGATAAGCTGGTTAGAGATCTGTATATGTATAGTGTGTTGTTTTTGATTGGAGGCCACCTAGCTTAGTTAGCAGAGCTTCTTGCTTGTATTGGTAAGGTTCCAGGTTCAAGTTAGGCTTGGGTGCTGCATTTTTCCATTTGCTATTGATTATAGATGTAACCAGCAGGAACAAGATCCAAAGATATTTGTGATAGAGTGAGTTATTACAGTAAAGTCAAGTTTTAAGTTTTCTGATAAATTTATACAATGTAATTTGTTAAATACAAGTAACTTGATTGAACAGCGCTTTCACATTTTTGACATAACCTTACTACCCGTATACCATGCAATCTGTATGCTAATTAATAAACTCTTTTTCTTAAACTTTTACATGATTATAAGATATTAAATAATACTTTATTCTGGTTATAAATCTTTAACCTGAAATCTGCAGGTGTAAAACTTAATTATAATCCATATAAATAATTTTATAAAAATTTCCACACGAGTTTTTAGGTAATATTTTGATGATCACGATTTATTTCTCATGTCACTTCTATTGAGATGTCATTATTTAAAGATTATTCACGTTACATTTGCAATGCAATTCTGACAGTGAATTCCGCAATTAAGGCTCCTTTTCTTTTTTTTGTTTTTTATGTTGCTATGCTTACAATGATGCAGGTTTTGATTTTCAAAATAGATCTTAAAATAAATTGGAGAAATACAATCATGGTAAAGTTAACAGGGTTGTCATATGCTGTTTTTGAATGGAATATTTTAAAATAAAAAGTTAAATTTAGCATACAACAGGACAATTGTGTTGTAAGATGTTCTGACTAGCATTTCAATGTACTTTATATGACAATGTCTCATTTAATATTCTTTCCTGGAAGAATTTTTTTTTTTAAATATAAGAATAAAGAGAATTTTCACTCTCTTATTATCATTTATTTAAAATATTCTAAAAATTCTGTTTAATGATAAATTACTTTAATTGGATAAAAAGTTAAAAAGACAAAATCCAAATAAAAGAACATAAATAAATAAATAAATAAATAAATAAATAAATAAATAAATAAATAAAATAAATAAAATAAAATAAAACAGATAAAAAATATAAAAAAGTTAAAAGACAAAATCTGAGTTAAAAAACAAAGTAAAAAAAAAAAAAAACAAAACAAAACAAAACAAAAAAAACCATCATATATGCACAATGTTTTCTTGTCTGATTTTTACAGTCAACTTTACAAATTAAAGGTACATGTCATGGTTTTTAATAAGAATTACATTCATACCTGTATGTCAACTTATTGAGGTTTATTTATCTGTCTTCAAGATTTTGTCAATATTTATTTCTTCTGTATTAATCAAATCTGTGATCAAGATTTCAGATTTCTTTCTTTTTTTTTTTAAATTTTTTTTTTTGCCCGAATTTAAGTTAGGTTATTACGTAAGATTTTTAAGATTGATAAATGTAAGTTAAATATTGACATTTACAGTGCAGTAAAAAAAATCAATATTGCATGTCTAAATTAAATTTTAAAATCTGAATTTAAAGCTAGATTTTTCCCCCTACAGGGTATAAAGCAATAATTATATGCAATTGTTTTACACTCGTAATTACCGAGTTAGCACTTTTTAATTCTATATAAGCAGGAAATAGAATTGTTTTATTACAGTGAATTTCCTGTTTCTTATCATATCAAAATCATGTAGCTGTAATTTTACATTTTCATGTTATTAACTCATTCTAAATGGGTGCAGGATAATGAGACATTGGATTGGTGATGGAGAAAAAAACACCACATTTGAATAAGCTTGCACACACTTGGATCTACCCGAGTGGGATTTGAACCTAGGGGGTGGGAGATGTTGTGATTTATACCACTTGGCCACTGAGGCCCCAACAGGATTATGAGGTTCCGAGTTTTCTACCCACTAAAAGTATCTTAGTGTCTACACATTTATCTATAGATAGGATTAATTAAATGGTGTTTTACATCAGAGAAAAAGAGAACTTGCTTGTAACAGCAAAATGAGACTTGGCTCAACAACATTGATACCATAATCATCATCATCATCATCACTGCCACCACCATAATCATCATCATCACCACCATCATCAACATCATTATTATCATCATCACCCTCATCATCATCTTCATCTTCATCATCATCTTTATCATTATTATCACCCTCATCATCATCATCATCATTATTATCATTATCATCATCATCATCATCATCAACATCATCATCATCATCACCCTCATCATCTTCATCATTATTATCATCATCATCATCATTCAGCAAGTAAACTGAATATTTTCCTCACACTAGCATTTGCCAGAGTAGGATTTGAACCTAGACAGTGAGAGACTGTGATCCATAAAAACACACTCAGATCACTTGGCCACCGAGGCTACTTTGTCTAGGAGTTGTGCCACGCCGAGTCACAGATTTTGTATTGAGTTTAGTCTCCTAATTGTCTCTTTTTTTGTTACAAGTTTTCAGTTGTTAATTGAAATGCCAAGATAAGCTATATTATCTGGCATATCTGAGTCTCATACATATGAGCTGTAGAAAGAAGATCTCTCGTGATACTTAGTGTATGTCTTCTGTCGATTCAGATACCGTGGATGATATTGATGCATTTTACTAACCATCTCTGCTAGCTATGTCACTGGATATTTATCAAATGGGTGAAAACGTTTATTTTGGAAACTGAGTTACAGTATATACATGTATTTTCTGATTTTATAAGCTAAAATATCCTTATATATTAAAACAATTATAATTATTATTCACCTCTTACCACCCAGGTTTAAATCCTAATTGGCAGATCCTATTTTGAAAATGTTTGTTAGTTGCCAAAGGTTGGTAGTTTTCTCTGTCACTCTGGTTTCCTCTGTCATTTTGAAAACTGACAGACTCAATATAAGAAAAAAGAGTCTTAATTGAGACAGTGTGTGTGTGTGTGTGTGTGTGTGTGTGTGTGTGTGTGTGTGTGTGTGTGTGTGAAACACTCTTACTCCACTCTACTTCAAGTGGGGAATTATTTCACCACTCCACCAACTCTACGCTAGATATGCACCTGGTTAACACCATTTATCGCCATGGTAACATTTTATTTGATTTTGTAGTGAAACATAGAAACTATACATAGGTGTTATTATAATTTTAAGAGATAAAAAGTGTTTTTAATTTAAACATTTAAAAAAAGGTTTTATATGCAGGTGAGACAGTGCATGTTTCTTAATACATAATTTATCAGAAATAAAGTTGACAGAACTGTCATGACTGGCTTATTTATTTAAATCTTGACATTCAAAAGAATTCTAAACAATACAAAGAATTGTCCCGGTGCTGTATAATCACTCCAAACATGCAATTTGAAAACAAAGTGTTTTAAATCTTTTAAAAGAAGTATATATGACAAGGAGTTTTATACCCCCCTCTTCCTACACCCCATGAGTGGTAAAATTGGACTTGAAATAAAGTTAAAATCACAGGGGTCTGAATTCAGGATATTTATAACTCTGGGAAAAAATTTACATCGCTTGTCACTAAAAAGCACCAAACAAAAAGCTGCCATTATGAAATTTTTCACTTTGCTTGGAAGAAAAATATAAAAACAGAAAATTTTTTTTATGTGGTATTTTTTCTGATTCATTTTCAAAATCCATGTAAGTAAATCCTGTTTACTTTTTTTATATAAATTGTGATGAGAATTCTTTATAAGTTATACCAGTATACCATTAATCAGTTAGTTTTTGCATCATTTTTTCACTTCAGACAGATTTTGCAAAAATCATCATTTGCATCATTAGATGATGGCAAGTTTTGTAAGAATCATCATTTGAAGATATTTGCCATATTAGATGATGGCAAGTTTTGTAAGAATTATCATTTGAAGATATTTGCCATATTGGATGATGGCAAGTTTTGTAAGAATCATCATTTTAAGATATTTGCATTATTGGATGATGGCAAGTTTTGTAAGAGTCATCATTTCAAGATATTTGCATCATTAGATGATGGCAAATTTTGTAAGAATCATCATTTGAAGATATTTGCATTATTGGATGATGGCAAGTTTTGTAAGAGTCATCATTTGAAGATATTTGCATCATTAGATGATGGCAAATTTTGTAAGAATCATCATTTGAAGATATTTGCATCATTGGATGATGGCAAGTTTTGTAAGAATCATCATTTCAAGATATTTGCATCATTAGATGATGGCAAGTGCAAATCAAATTCAAAGTAATCAAAATAAAATATTCACAACAGTTTTATTTTGCATCTTGTTACTCCATCAAATTCACATGAAAAAAGAACGAACAAAATATTTTTCCAATTTACAGTATATCGTGCCTCATTCATGGACCTCTGTGATTAAAGCAATACATCAATTCCAGCTGTCTCCAAAGAATAAATAACAGAAATCAATTCAGTTGTTATGTTTGTTTTTGATGAAATGCATTTAAGTTAACTAATAAAATTGTTTTTATTCAGAATTTTTGGACAAAAAATACCCTTTTGGTATATATACTCCTCTCTTTAATTTATTTTGATGTTCTAGGGCTTAAGAATTTAAAATCTGCATTAGGTTTTTATTGTATTTAAACCTTCAAATTTGAATAGAGTTTTTGTGGATTTTCCTTTGGGTATACCATGAGTAATTGGTTAAATTAAAATCAAATTTTGTGGTCATTGATCAAGCACTTAGGTTCTAAGGCATAGTGTAACATTTTTATTAAAAGCTGGGCTGAGTGGAGTGTTATTTTACATCAAATACTAGATTCTTTCCTGGTTATCTGGCATTGTGGCATTGTTTTTGGATGCCAGATACCCATTTACATTCACACACACACACACACACACACACACACACATATATATATATATATATATATATATATATATATATATATATATATATATATATATATATGATATATGTCTGAGTTTGAATCCCATTTGGTGGATCAAACATAAATCTGTCAGTTCATTTGAAGGTCTGTGATTTTCTCCACACTCTAAGAACTGTCTGCCTCAAAATTTAGATGAAAGAATCTTGTATTTGATGTAAAATAACACTCCACTCCGCCATGTATTCAATTTTGTCATAATTGTTTTGCTTGGAAAATTAACTGGAATTTCAGTTTGCATTCATTGATGACATCAGGGTGACCTCACTAATATTGCCTTTGCATTAGTTTTTCAAAGACGTTTCATTTTCCAACAGTGTTTGGGCTCCTATTGGATGTTACTACAAAAGTTTTCTCATACCCGCATGCTTCTCCTTCCGAAGTATCTAGTTAGAAGTCTCACGAATGATTACTTTAAGACACAAACTACAGGAAATGTATATTTTTTCACTGTATCTTTCAGAATAAGACAGAATATGACATGTTTAGTACATATTTGTAGTAATGCTCATTTCTAAGGTAATTTTCTGCTTAATATAGTGATTGATTATATAAATGAATAGATTGATAGCCAAGACTTAGAAATTTCTATCCTCTTTGATACTTTCTTCAGACATATCTGAATAGCTAACTTTGAAGTAAAAGAAAGATTTTATTTATATAATTGTTAAATGGCTTAAGTCAGTTCAGAGTGGAAGATGTTAAAATTAAACCTTTTCTTTTACAACCAATCTTTAATTTACACTATGCCTTGGCTTGATGTTTAAGGCTGCCCTGGGGTCAGGGTTGAATAGTTAGCTAATTATTAAGGATCTGGTTAAACACAATACTTGTTATAAATCCAATTACATTTTAATGTGCTAAAACCTAGAGGGGGTGTTTTGGTCTTACTCTTTGACATATTAATATTATTTCTTTAAGAAGGGGGAATGTCCAGTCATTATACATATATATGTGTATTCAGCTGAATAAGTTACATATATATATTCCACTGTATGTGTTGTACATTGTATGTATTCAGCTGTATGTGTTGTACATTGTATGTATTCAGCTGTATGTACATGCTGTTGAGGCATTAGAACATAACAATGGTACAACACACTAGAGTTTCATATGCTTGAATTTGAATTTAGCATTTGGTAAATATATATATTGCTTGTGAAATTTAATGTGAATTTTTTAAAATATTATTTTTTTTACAGAAATGTTCACAATGGCTTGATTGAGAATTTTCAGTCAAAATTACAATTTAAGTGGAACATGCAAATTGATCTTACCTGGTATTTCAAATTTTGATTACCGTATTGTGAGAATAAACTTTAATAAAATAGATTAAGAATTTTTTTAAAATTTGTAATTGTTTTCGTAAATAACCTTGACATCAAGAATGACATGTTTTGAAAGAAAAAAAAATGGGGGGGGGGGGGGTTAGGGGTTTCTTATTGTTTTCTATCAAATAGTTATTTTTTCAGCAACCTAAGAATCTTACATTATTGGAAAATAAGTTTATTAATTAGTTCTACATAAAGAATTACCAGTAGGTTTTTTAAATCTTGTCAAAGCATCTATCAGTGCCTTTCACCGTCTGTATTCCATTTTCACTTACAATGTAATTGGTAAGATCCTTTAGTGAGTTTGTTTGTTAGTGAGCTAGTGGAAGTTTTTGATTTTCTCTTGGCACAGTTTCCTCCACGATTCCAGTACTGAGCACATCAGTGTACATGAAAGAATCCTGACTGGGGCATTAAACACCATTACTCCACTTCACCCAGCTCAGTGTATCTGTGTCCCTTGTAAATTCTGCTTACATATCCTAAAAATATCATACAATGTATAGACAAGCCCAGATTCTCAAAAAGGGGCGGAGCAATGGTCATTTCATGCTACATTAAACTGCATAAGGAACCATTTGTTTATTATAATTTACCTTCAAGTTTAGTTTAGTTTATCTTGCTCAGTCTGTTTCAATTCGCTTCTAGTTGTAAGCGTCCTCTGTAGCGGCCACAAGTGGCCTACTCTTTTTCAAACTTTACATAGGTGTCTTTAGCAAGCACTTATACATGGGACCTTGGTTTTGAGTCTCATCCGAAAGACTTTTTAGGTTATAAGCTTTTTGCAGCTCTAGTATGGGCAAAAGATGAGAATCATCTTAGAAAATTTCCAAGTCCTGGGTGAGGTTTGAACCCACAACCCTTGACTTTGAAAACTGGTGACAGTACCACTCGGCTATGTCCACCCATGATGCACTTATAAACAGTCAATAAAAAGACAAATACCTGTTTATTTGTTCATTATGTGTCAGTCTGATAATTTTGTTTAATCAACTCTTGTTAAAATAAAATGAAGTCATCACATCACTTGTAAAGAGAAGTTTTGTGTAATATCTTAAAACACATTTCATCTATAATTGAACATCAAACGATGATAACCTGCTATTCTCTTTTAAAATTGATAAAGAAAAGTTAAACCCTACAGAAACCAGATGCTCTAATAAAATTTGAAGATGGAAACCAAACTTTAATAGATCTGATAGTAGAAAATGAATCTGGAGAAACCGAAGTCTGTAATAAATTAGATATAGAGAAGTGAATCTGGATGGATTTGAAATGTAAAGTGTAATATATGAAATGAGTCTTGACAAGCACCTGCTGATTATACAGACAGGTATGTAGTATAGGTATTGTGATAAGAGAATGTAAGAAATATTTTATCAGTACTATCATCTCTCGTTATTAGGTGCTATATCATAGTTATTAGTGCTATGTCTAATATAGACACTATCTTTCAATTTATAACGGTACAAAATGCTACACATGATTGGCAGTTAGTCAAAAAATCAAAAATCTTCAAATTTCATTTGCATTTTCAGAGCTTTTTTGTAGGTTTTGTAACAGTGAACAAGAAAATAATTAAAACTGAACTTTATGCTGCAAGAATACAAGTAAAAGATTTTACAAGATATAGAAATGATTTTTTTTCTACTGAACATTTACAAATAACAATAGCATTACTCGTTCTTAAAAAAAGAAAAAATAATAAATTATGAAAATTTAAGAACTCCTATTTCTTCCTCAGTGGTCTCTTTAACATGAGTTTGTAGATTACAGTGCCACTTGCTACCTATATTTACATGATTACAACATGCTACAGATAATAGTGTTATGAAGTTTGTTGGTCAATAGCGTATTCACGTAGAAAATCAAGGTTTCCTCCACCATCCCACAACTGACTGCTTCGATATAAATAAAAGAATTTTTACTTGATTGTAAAACTCCACTCAATATTTATAATTGTACAGTATTTTTTTTTCTTTATAGTGGAAGAAATTAAACGATAAACTTTTGCACTCCTATAGACATTATTTCTAGATGTTTCGACATCTTATCCTAATCAGTATAAAGATTATACAGTGGTAATGACATCATAAAGATAAGCTGGTTAATTAGTAATTTCTACATTTTACTGTCGTGAGCGAAGATTCTGAAAATCGCTAGATAACCTGCAATCTCTTCACACAAAGAAAATACGTTGATAACAGGAAACACTCTTGTCAGATAGAAAGGATGTCATAAAGATGTTTAATTATGGCCTGCGTTGCATACATATTGATTATAGGGCTACATCCAAGTTAGATGTATATTACTTACATTTATTTATGTATACATTGCTACAATATATTTTTTATTGCAAGTATAATCATTTTTTTCTGATTGCGTTGGTATGAAAGTCAAATGTCAGGACCGATCTTAACATAAAACAAATGTACTTTTATGACATAAATGATCAAAAACAATTAGTGTTTTTTATGATAGGTAATTTTGTTTTTGTTTGAATAATTTTTTGATATATATGTGCCATTACTATATATAGGCAATAAATCATACATAAGCTTTGTAGCTACCATTCTATAAATATATAAGGATCTCCGTTGTCGAGTGTGTGCATACAGATCACGACGCATTTCAGTTCGCTCATTTTCCTTCCTTTTAGCAGAATGAACTGATTCTTTTTTCTTTTCTTTTCTTTTCTTTTTTTCAAGCTTATTCAAATGACAATTATTTTCTTTAAACTGACAACTTTTAAGATAAATTGAGTTGGATAAATGGTGTTTTATTCCCCAGTCAAAAATCTTTCAGTTATATCTGAAGTATTTGTCAGAGAGATGCAGAGATTCATAATTATATACTTTAAATGACTCTGTAACTGAGCCTCTCCTCTTTATAAAAGAAACTTTGTATTTAGGCTATTGACCCTTTGTTTCAAATTTAACACTCTTTTCATGCTATTTTTTATTTTATAATTACAAAAATAAACCTGTATCATATTTGGATTTATTTTTGGAAGAAGGACTTAGTCATTATCCTGCCAACTCTATTATACATGGATGTATTAAATGTATTGAATTTTTTACATTAGTTCTTCCAACTTTCAACTAAGTTGTAAAGATTTTAATTAAAATCTTAAAATATATACATATATATTAACATTAGAGATTTTATTGTTATTGAAGAATTGGGAAATTTAAACATGCTATCAGTGTAAACTTTTAGAGTGTGTATGACCATTATTTCTTCTGTCCAGTGGTCTAAAGAAGTTTTAAAGTACACTATAAGTTGACAATATAGATCTGAGTGCTATGTTTGTTTAGGGACTAGACAGGTTCATTTACATGGTTAAAAGGTAGCACAAGGACACCAGACAGATAGGTAGACAGGGTAAATATGTTTATTTGCTTTTACACTTGACTTGCTCCTGCTTTGAACTCCCAGTAAAGAAGTTTAGTAAAGAGTTTTTGCATGTCCTTCCATTTGACTCATTTCTGAGTTAAACCTGAAACTGATCTTATTCAAACTCACAAAAAAAAAAAAAAACAAAAAAAAACAAAAAAAACAAAAAAAAAAAACAAAAAAAAAAAAAGAAAAGAAAAGATTTTTATATGCACCTATGTGCTGGTATGTAATTTGGTTACACATTGCCAAAATGACAACCAGAAACTTGCTGTAAACTTGACCCACTTAACCACCAAATTGTATAAATGCAGAGATACAGTCCCAATCCCAACCCTAACCATATCCCCATTTCTCCTACCCTAACACCAATCCTCAATCTACATATCCCAATCCTAACCCCATCCCCATTCTCCCTACCCTCTCGTTCGAACTTCCGACCGGGTCTGATCCAAGACTTAAAAGTGGGTAGTGACTGTTCTTTCGCCAAGCACTCTGCATTACCAAATGAAAATAATGGTTCTTTCAGATGGGAACTGAAAGTAATTGAGGTCCTGTGTCACGGGTAGGCATGGCACAATAAAGAACCCTGCTGTATAATGCCGTCAGCGCAACGCACAGGCAAAATTTCTGCACTTTCGGCTATAGCTGGCAATGTCTCGATATAAGTAAAATATTCCTGACTGGGACATTAAACACCATTACATAACTCAACTCTCCCTACCCACTCTTTAAAAATAAAAAAGAGAGAAAAAGTTAAAATGTTATCCCTTATTTCATTTGAGAAGATATTGCTTTTTTGTTTGTTTTTATTTATTTTATTTTATTTTTTTATTTATTTATTTATTTATTTTATTTATTTATTTTTTTAATTTTCTTAATCTGTTTATCTGAGAATACATTAATTCGTAACTAAGAACCGATTCATGGAAAATCAAGTTAAGCTGCTTCAATGTCCTTGCATCATAGTATATTAATAATTGATAACTGTGTATTGTTTTTCAAGTACAAGTTGTAAAAAGAGAAATATTTATACCGGTACTATTGTTGATGTTTCAGTCTTATCTATTTTCAAAACCAATTACTTTTTGCATATTTCATTTGCATGCAATTTTCCAGTGATTATTGAAAACAAAAATTGGACCTTACAATTCATTACGGAACAAATCATCAATTTTCTGAGAGAATTATAAAGTAATTTGGGTTTTTAAATTTTTTTTTCATTATATCAAATATATGTATACGTACAGGTAAACTGTCAGGTAGATTTAAATAGGTAATCATGGTACACCAGTATCAAGTTTTACAAAAAAATCTTGTATGCAAACAATTTTTTAATCGTTATCAAGTAATGTTTTCTTTTTATTCATTTCCTAATTAAAATTCTTGTGGGCATAATGCATTTTGCGGAGTTTTGATTCATATTCAGTTTGCACGATTCATTCTCGTACTGTCTCTTAGTGTGTTTAGTCTGTCCTCAGTAGATGTAAATCAGACATAATTACCATGACAGCAACAACAACAACAACAAAAAATAAATAAAAAATAAAAAAGTAGATAGATAAATAAATAAATAAATAAATAAATAAATAAATAAATAAATAAATACATACATACATACATACATACATACATACATACATACATACATCATCCATCCATCCATCCATCCATCCCACACAGACACACACACACACACACACACAATGCATGCATGCATGCATGCATGAATGAATGAATGAATGAATGAATAAATAAATAAATAAATAAATAAATAAATAAATAAATGAATAAATAATAATAATGATAATGAAATTAAAAAAAAAACTTATTGAAAAATTGTAGAAAAATATAATAAATAAATAAAAATGATAAAAAATAAAGATAGAAAATAATTTAATTAAAAAAAAAACAGGTGTTAAAAGAAAATAATTAAATAAAAAAACAAAAACAAAACAAAAAAACAGGAGTTGAATGTCTTATTTTCCTTTGCTACCAGTAATATTAGTACACACACTTAAAACCATAGTATCAGAGGAAACATGTTATTTCTTCAGATTGAAAAAATGTATAAATCACGGAGAGAAATTGTACAAAGCTGTTTAATGTTACATAATCAGTTTTTTTTAAATAAACAAATTTTTCAATACAGATATTTATATAGTAGCACTGCTTGTAAAATCTATTCAGATAGTTTAATTACTTTTAAAACACATCAAATACATTTATTCAACATAGGTAAAACATGCGATATGTTTTATCTTACAACAAAGAAAATAAATTTTAAAGAATTACTCATACATTGAAAACGTTTAGATCTCGGGATATTCCACCGATTCACAAATCCTATCTCACGGTAGTAAAAACATTGATTTTGGTATCTATCAGAAATATATTATATATATAGTTAGACTTGTGGAATTCAGACTCTAAAACTGATTAAGATGTATGCCGTAAATAAATTCTAAGACAGAAGTTGTAGCATCCCAACAGTACAATGAAGATGTTTACGTGATTAGAGGGATTGATAATACCTTGATTGTAGAATGTATGATCCGTTACAACTTTGTCTTATTATTGAATGCTTTGGATGGTGAACTCAGAGGCGGTCCACATGTATTTGTTGATGATAAGTAAACCAACAAATTACTCGGAATTCCGTACTGTAATTTCGCATTAAATAATTAACTCGTCTGGTATTGGACATTGTTTACATCAGTGCCGTTTATATACACCTGCAATTTATAAGTAAGTACATGTACTTTTCTTACTTTTGATCATGATTACAATAAATTTTTATTTTGTTTATTAAGACTTAAAAGTGGGTAGTGACTGTTCTTTCGCCAAGCACTCTGCATTACCAAATGAAAATAATGGTTCTTTCAGATGGGAACTGAAAGTAATTGAGGTCCTGTGTCACGGGTAGGCATGGCACAATAAAGAACCCTGCTGTATAATGCCGTCAGCGCAACGCACAGGCAAAATTTCTGCACTTTCGGCTATAGCTGGCAATGTCTCGATATAAGTAAAATATTCCTGACTGGGACATTAAACACCATTACATAACTCAACTCTCCCTACCCACTCTTTAAAAATAAAAAAGAGAGAAAAAGTTAAAATGTTATCCCTTATTTCATTTGAGAAGATATTGCTTTTTTGTTTGTTTTTATTTATTTTATTTTATTTTTTTATTTATTTATTTATTTATTTTATTTATTTATTTTTTTAATTTTCTTAATCTGTTTATCTGAGAATACATTAATTCGTAACTAAGAACCGATTCATGGAAAATCAAGTTAAGCTGCTTCAATGTCCTTGCATCATAGTATATTAATAATTGATAACTGTGTATTGTTTTTCAAGTACAAGTTGTAAAAAGAGAAATATTTATACCGGTACTATTGTTGATGTTTCAGTCTTATCTATTTTCAAAACCAATTACTTTTTGCATATTTCATTTGCATGCAATTTTCCAGTGATTATTGAAAACAAAAATTGGACCTTACAATTCATTACGGAACAAATCATCAATTTTCTGAGAGAATTATAAAGTAATTTGGGTTTTTAAATTTTTTTTTCATTATATCAAATATATGTATACGTACAGGTAAACTGTCAGGTAGATTTAAATAGGTAATCATGGTACACCAGTATCAAGTTTTACAAAAAAATCTTGTATGCAAACAATTTTTTAATCGTTATCAAGTAATGTTTTCTTTTTATTCATTTCCTAATTAAAATTCTTGTGGGCATAATGCATTTTGCGGAGTTTTGATTCATATTCAGTTTGCACGATTCATTCTCGTACTGTCTCTTAGTGTGTTTAGTCTGTCCTCAGTAGATGTAAATCAGACATAATTACCATGACAGCAACAACAACAACAACAAAAAATAAATAAAAAATAAAAAAGTAGATAGATAAATAAATAAATAAATAAATAAATAAATAAATAAATAAATAAATACATACATACATACATACATACATACATACATACATACATACATCATCCATCCATCCATCCATCCATCCCACACAGACACACACACACACACACACACAATGCATGCATGCATGCATGCATGAATGAATGAATGAATGAATGAATAAATAAATAAATAAATAAATAAATAAATAAATGAATAAATAATAATAATGATAATGAAATTAAAAAAAAAACTTATTGAAAAATTGTAGAAAAATATAATAAATAAATAAAAATGATAAAAAATAAAGATAGAAAATAATTTAATTAAAAAAAAAAACAGGTGTTAAAAGAAAATAATTAAATAAAAAACAAAAACAAAACAAAAAAACAGGAGTTGAATGTCTTATTTTCCTTTGCTACCAGTAATATTAGTACACACACTTAAAACCATAGTATCAGAGGAAACATGTTATTTCTTCAGATTGAAAAAATGTATAAATCACGGAGAGAAATTGTACAAAGCTGTTTAATGTTACATAATCAGTTTTTTTTTAAATAAACAAATTTTTCAATACAGATATTTATATAGTAGCACTGCTTGTAAAATCTATTCAGATAGTTTAATTACTTTTAAAACACATCAAATACATTTATTCAACATAGGTAAAACATGCGATATGTTTTATCTTACAACAAAGAAAATAAATTTTAAAGAATTACTCATACATTGAAAACGTTTAGATCTCGGGATATTCCACCGATTCACAAATCCTATCTCACGGTAGTAAAAACATTGATTTTGGTATCTATCAGAAATATATTATATATATAGTTAGACTTGTGGAATTCAGACTCTAAAACTGATTAAGATGTATGCCGTAAATAAATTCTAAGACAGAAGTTGTAGCATCCCAACAGTACAATGAAGATGTTTACGTGATTAGAGGGATTGATAATACCTTGATTGTAGAATGTATGATCCGTTACAACTTTGTCTTATTATTGAATGCTTTGGATGGTGAACTCAGAGGCGGTCCACATGTATTTGTTGATGATAAGTAAACCAACAAATTACTCGGAATTCCGTACTGTAATTTCGCATTAAATAATTAACTCGTCTGGTATTGGACATTGTTTACATCAGTGCCGTTTATATACACCTGCAATTTATAAGTAAGTACATGTACTTTTCTTACTTTTGATCATGATTACAATAAATTTTTATTTTGTTTATTAATAACTCTTACCACTCCACGATTTGTTTATTTTATTCAGTTTCCTGTTGTAATATGGAGAGTTTCCTAATAATGCCCGCAACATTCAAGTTGTTTACTTTTTAAATTTATTTATTTTTTTAAATGTTGTTGTTTACATTTCCCGTATGATAAAAATAATTTAGTTCTGTTTAAATTGTCTTACTTCTTTGTTCAGTTTGTAAAAATTATTTATTTTACTGAAGATAAGTCTTCTGTAATTGTTATTCTTAACCATTTTTGAATGATGCTTGGAATAATATATTAGAGTAAATATATAGGTCAAGTTTGAATCTGATTTTATTTTGTGTCTAGATTAAAAATATTAAATAAAACAACCTCATTGATGTATGCTTAAGGTGTAAATTTCTGCAGCTTCGTCTGTAGCTGGTGACAGCTTGATATAAGTGCTTTAATCTTGTCTTGGACTTGAAACCAGTTCAGCTTATAACTGGCACAAGGTAATGACTGACATGAATAGTTTAAACTTACATATTTGATGTGCACAGCTCAGTGGTAAAGTATCCAGTTTAAGAGCAGGTGGTTTTGGGTTCCTGACCAGGTCATACTTAAAACTGATTATGTTTCTTTACTCAGCATTAAGAGGGCAAAATTACAACCAGTGTCAGTATGGGGGGGGGGGGGGGATTGGATTGACATGCTTATCTGTAACACAATAAATCTGAGCTAGCACATTAAAGTCGCCCTGAGTGTAAACTTGCAGGGTATACAATCAAACATACTTACACATGTAACATATCGCGAACTTATTCTTATATTACCTACTTAGTCCTTGTTATGCCTGGGGGCACATAGGGCAAGGACTAGAGCTGTCTGTTGGTGTAATTACACTGGGTAGTGCAATGCGTCTAGTGTGGCAGTGATCAAACGTCTCTAGATCTCTAGTCTCTGTTGCCGCTTGCTAGCCTACATGCTAGGTGAAAGGGAGAGTCGAGTGCGTAAATCTTTCCCTGCCAGTACATAGCCTCTACACTACCAAGACTCCTTTCAGTGCCTCCTCGTGGCAATGCACAGTAACTGAGACCTACAATCTTAGGTTAAACTGAAAGGGGATCTCGGAGCAGCAAGGGACCCAGAGATGCAGTGTGTAGGCCCACCGGTGTGTGGACACGCCCTAGCACTCATCAACCTTGCCCCCACTATGGGTAAATAGTAGGCCAGATGAGGGTCGTTAACCTTGGTCGGTAACTCATCTAGGAGATGGAAAACTCTGACATAAAACCTGGATAGAATGGCTTCATAAGCTGTGGTAAGCAACCATTCTAGAGGAAGGTAACCTTGATGACAAATCCCTGGTCCACCAGGTTGGAGGTTAAGCAAGGGGGTAATCTCCCCTTCTCATAAAAGAGACTCGATTACGGAAACGAGGACTGGAAATATATTCTTATATTAATCTTAGATATACATTATATAAACTTTCTTTGTTCCAAATAGCTGAAAATTTGCTGATGTGACTTTAAACAACATAACAAAAACAACAACAGATCTTCTACTTGACTAAATAAAAAAATTTTATTATTGTGAGTAACTCACAAAATTACTAATGCACTGCAAAAAATGTGCTTGCCCTAATTATACCTTATATGGTAAAGAGAAGAAATTTTAACGTGTACCAACCATTAAATTTAACCCAAGAATCAATTTTCCAATAGGTCAATTTCAATTCATTTCATTAATTCACTTCTGCGACAAAGTAGAATTTTATTTCTGTGAAAAGATTGAGATTTCAGCCTAGTATTAGCTTTTAGATTAAAATTTGTCAAATGACTGTAGTATTTGAACATTTTTCATAAAATTCGTAATAAGTGGTTTGATCCTTGTATTAGAGTTCTCAAATTGCTCTAATTGCCTTTCCTTAGAAAATTTCATTTCATTTGTTGCCATGGCATTTGCAATTTTATTTCTTTAGCTTTCTTAAATGCAGATTATTCTACAATCCTTTTACAGAATTTATATGTCAAATATTGGCTCGGAAGCTTTGTTAACAAACAATACATCACTTGTATTGTGTAAAATAGATATTTCTTATATAGGGTTTTATTGAATTTTCTGTTTTTTGGGTATTTTTTCCTGAAATAGCAAATCTGTATAATTGAGGAAAATATACAAAAGATGTAGAAAAAAAGATTTATTTGATAAAAGGCTTTGTGTGGCACAAAGTAGATTATTGTTACTGCGACTTAAGTTTTCTAGAGTCGACCACCATTGTGAAAATTGATTTACAGAACAAGTGAGAGATGATGTGTACAGTGCCAAAAAAAGGAGCTAAAAACCCATAAATCAATTAATCTAATGGAAAAACTTGTTAAATAAAATAATAAAGCTGGCATGGTAAGGATTTCATTGGATTACTTGTGAGATATTTTAAGGAATACAAATGGTTAAGTTGTCAAATCTATTTCTCTCTGATATTGTTATTTTATGCTGCTTAGTGAAATGGAAATTAATATGTAAAACTGATTGATGTGGAATTGTTTTTCTCCTTTCTTCTTCTTCTGCTTTGTTAGTAAGCGAGATAAATATTGTTTAAAGTGAGATCAGAATTATTACATCAATTTGCAACATTCTCAGTAAGTTTGTGTGGTTATAGATTTATTGATCAGAGTTAACCTTTTGCTGTAACTGCTCTGGGAGTGATGGTTCCACTCCCTTGACACTTAACATGCACTTTTTAAAAAGGATAAAAATAGAGTTGAGCAATTAGAGAAAGTTCAAATAGACATATAAACCTATTTTTGAATGTTAATGCACTTCAATATATTTCTTAATAATTGAAAATCAACAATGTGTAATCGTTTTTGATAAAATGTTAGAAATTATAAATTGTTATTACATTTTAGGTCCTATGTAACAAAATACGAGGTTTTTTGAAAATTGGAAAATTCAAGGCTAAAAACTATGTAGACAAGTCATGGCATTTAGATTTTTAAGGCCACCAACAATCCAAAACACAGCTAGACATAGAAAACAACATGGACAAAATACAGTACTTAAAAATGATGATAAGTTTCAATTTCCACTTGGACAGATCCAATGCATGAAAATTTTGTCAGTAAATTTGCTAAAGGTCAGTGGTTTTCTCCAGGCACTCCGGTTTCCTCCTCTGTCCCAGAACTGAATGCGTTGATTAAAGTGAAATAATCTTGACTGGGACATAAGACTCAATTACTCAATGCTAATCCATTTAAATAAATAAAAAAAAAAGCTGCAAAATTTGATTTAGATTTGTCCGTTTAAAAATGTTTAATAAATTGACACTAAAAAAACTGTTTAACATCAAGTTGAAATCAGTAATTAGTTCTGTATATTCCTTAATGATGAGCTTGTCAAGCTGAATGATTAGTAGAATGAAAATCAGCCAGAGGAAAACCTGCTTGCCTTTGAGAAATTATCTCCCCTTGTATTGAGTCTGATGAATGATGGGTAAATTGAAGAGCCAAATCTCTGTCCCTTGAGGATGGTGATAAATTGTTTATTTTATTGAAGAACTGATTTGACTTTTTTCTGTCTCCATGGAAATTTACAGTTTTCTTCACAACTATCCATCTACTGTCTGCCTTGACTTCAACTTAAGATGTAAAAAATAGAAAAATCTATAAAAGGCAATTATAGCATGTTACCTAGGGTGATATGACATCATATCATTTAAATGAGTTGCTAAATCATATAAAAATCTGTGCATTTTTCGGTACAGAAAGCCTGGTGTTTATCGAACAAAATTTAGAATTTGTTATTTAACTATGAGCTTTTGTAGCTTACTGATATATTTTACATTGAATTGATGGATTACAAAAATGTCAATGTTAAAGAAAATGAAGTTTTTATTTTTAAACTTGAATACAAAAAATTAAAAATCATTTTTCTATAAAATAACAATGCTAATTTTGTATAATAATTATAAAAACTGCAGTAAATTTAAAAACCATAAAATTCATCAATGCCATTGGATGTTCTTAGTTTAAAAATAGACTTCGACTATCATTATCTCAGAATATGGAAGATCTGATTAATTTCTTTTTATCATTGTGTACCTGTGGAAAAATAATGTTCTGGGAGAAACAACATCAAAGTTTATTGATACTGTTAATACAAGTAGATATTATTTTTATATTTTGATGTTCTATTTTTGGGTACTGGTACAGGTGAGTCATTTCTTAAGAAGTAATGTTTATACTGATATTAATAGAAATACACATCTATCTATAGACCTACGATTACGATACCAGACTTGCGATACAAGACATAGGAGACCTATGATACAACTCCTGGCTGTAGACAGACAATTAAGATGTTTATATGAATTTTATATGATGATGATTACAGAATATTTTGTTTGATTTTCATTTTACTGGAAAATTTTGTTTATTTTTTTGCAAAAAATCAGCAGAACTTGACTCTATGTTTCAGAGGTGAGTTTGTTAATGTGTTACAGAAATTGTCAGTAATATACCTGGTGAATTAAGCACAATAAATCAACTTTTTTTCATAAATACTGTTTTTCATGAACTTTTAATTTTTGCAATTAGTTTTTTTTTAAATATACATTTACTAAATTATAAATCAGGAAAATCTAAAACACGGGTAGTAATTTGCACATTGGCAGATCATCTATAGTGCATCATATTATGTATAAATATATACACGTGTATATTGTGAACAGTTTTTAGGCTTAATTGGCAAGTATTGCATTTGATTGATTTGATTGATTTAATGTGGTTTTAAGTCCCAGTCAAGAATATTTCAGTTATATCAAGACATCACCAGCTATAGGTGAAGTGCCAGAAATTTTGAGCTTGCAATATGCTTAGGGCAATGTGCAGGGAGGGTTCTTTAGTGTGCCATGCTTGCTGTGACATGGGGAATCTGTTTTTAAGGTCTCCTCCAAAGGAACTCGTGAGATTCATTTCTTAATGCTGAGTGCTCGGTGAAAGTACAGTCACTACAAATTTTTAAGTCTTGGTTAGACCCAGCAAAAGTTTGAACCCCTGACCTTCCATATACACACAAGTACTCTACCATCGTGGTTTATTGCATTTTTCAGTCTATTGTAAAATAGTATTTAGTAACTGTTATTCTGATGTTATATATATAATATATATATATATATATGTATATATCTATATATCTATATATTTTTTTGTATATATCTATATATATATATGTATGAATGTATGTATATATCACAAAATATTACTGTCACAAATGGTTCTTTGTACCTGTTTATAATGTTTTATTGGACAGATATTCTGTGAAGTATAAGGATTGCTTTATCTTTAGAAAAATTGTTGTTTAAAGGAATTTTTTACAAAAACATTTTATTTGTGATCATAGAAAATCTGGTGACAATCAAACAAGTATAAATAATATTAAGATATGATAACTACTGTCAATCCCATCATCAATCTGAGTGCATTTACAATATCTGGGGTTTAGGAGCAACTAGCTTGATTAGAAACCAGGATGATAAATGACATGGAACCAGTCATTGTTTGATATAACCAATGGTTAAGCTTGTTCTCTTGTTTTTCTAAAGGACTTTCAGGTATGCACATCTGATACAAAAAGTACAAAATAATGTGAAGGAAATGAAACTGACCTAGGAAAATTTCAGAGCAGAAAAATATAGGTTGCTTCAAAAAGATATAAGCATTTTTATATAAAACAGATTTCAGGGATTTTTCTGCCCATTTTGGGAAAGGGACCTTGGGATGAAATTGGGAAAATCATTGACAAAATCGACATTTTAGGAAAATTTTTCATTAAACTTTAAAAATTTTCACATTGTCAGCACATCAAATATTTTGCCTGGAATATTTACTATTTTGATACATGCTGGTGGTCACTCATTTGTACCAAATCAATCAGACATTAACACAATATCTTCATAGACTGGCTTCAATACAAACATCTGAGAAAGTTGTTTCATGAGTTGCTCCCATTCTACCAGATCCTCATTGAGTATAAATCAAAATGTGCATAAATACAGGTTATTATAAAGATATACAAGCTACACCAAAAATATAGAGTTTTTTCACTTTTTCTTCAGTTTCTCAAAGCAGGATCATTTGGGAATTTTTACCTACAAAATGTATGCTTTTTGGCATAGGGAATGTGTCCCTTTACCAGACCCTGTAAGTGGCCAGAAAAATCTCTGGATTTAGTATTGCTCAGGGTAAATAAATCTAAGTTTAGTTTAGCAGGTAGGAAGTCATAGAAACAGGAATGGTAATTTTACATTGTTTTGATTATACAGTTAACATTGATATATAACTCAAACAAGGCTATTTTTCTTCAAATCACTTTAATTTCAAATTGCCAATTCTGTTATTAAGACCTTTATAAATCCTATGGTTAAACCTATATTTGCAAAATTCTAATTGCTTTTAGAAGGCTGGTTGATATAAATATTGATAACTAAAATAATAATGTATCTAAAGTGGAAATGAACAGAAAATCTTGATAGCAACAGAGGGAGTAGAATTGAACATAAAAAGAATTGATAGAATCATCAGTAAAAAGGCCGACTTTTGCCAGCAGAAGATAGATCCTAAAAACAGATAACTGTAATGGGAATTTACGTGAATTATGGGATATCTGTGTCTGATAAGGATGGGAAATCTTTTGATTTGGATTCTGATTCTGTAAGATGTTTGGTTACCACACCCATTCCGTTTTCATGATTTATTGTCTTTACTAGGCAATATAACAAATTGTGACAGGTGGGGTGTTCTAATGCTAATTTTGGAGGGGGTGGGAGAATTGATATCTTTATCAACATTGTATAGTACTGACAGCAGACAAAATATCATTAGTTTTATGGTAGGAATTTGGATAAGCAAAATGACATATCTGTTTGTTTAGATAAGACTGTGATGCTTGGAAAATCTCTGATGTTTAATGCTACATCAGTTTGAAGTGTTGCTATGGCATTTATTTGACACTGACTCCTTGTTGACTTGGTAATACCACAACTCTCACTGAACGCTTTAAATGTTTTGGTGTAGTATGAAAATGGCAGAGATCATTATGGTTGTATTCAGGATTAGATCTGTTTCAGCTTTAATGAAGCATTACAAAAGAGAAAGCTAGTTTGTTGGTCTCTTCCTCTATTTGAAAATGTCAGCTAAAAATAAAAAAGTTCACATCGGTTTATTTCCTGCGTTAATTATCTGTGATGGTTAATTAACAATTGCTGTATAAATGTGCTTATTGGTTTATTCATGGTTTTCTCTGCGTCATCTTGTGTGAAGCTCTTTTTTCTTACATTTATTCCATTCCTGCATTTCCTTAATGTGTGGAATATTTAGAGCAGATGCTAATTTGAGAAAAGTCACTTAGTTTCCTTTTCGAAAGGTTGATGATTTTCTTGACCATTTCAGAATTAAACACTCATAGTGAGTATAAGACATTGTAGAGTGTCTTCATTTCAATACCTGAAAAAGAATTAGTTTCAAAAACCCGAGCGATCCGCCTATAGGAAAAATGCCAAGAAACAAGGTTACATCTTTGGGAGACCTCTATATCCCAACATCGACTCGAGGCCAAATGCAAATTAATTTTAGCCTAACGTGCCTATATGTAAATAACGTAATAAAGACATCTCGAAATTATTACTAGGAAAAAAAAAACTTAATAAGAAAATGTGTCATTGGTCGTTTTCTCACTATCATTACCCGTGATTGCAAAGAGCAAAATTCACAATACATGATTTTTGCCTGTGAACTAATGCAGCGCCTACATTGCAATGGTATAGCTTTGTGTTTTACATGCATTATAATGTTGCTTTGAATACTTTAAACTTGTATAGGAAACGCACGTGTATTGACCTGTGGCCTGATGATGGATCATATCATTGTTAGATATAAATGACATGTATTGAAACTAGTTTCAATGATGTCTTCAGATGAGCAGTGCGTAATTTAAATGGGTTATTTGTTGAAGAAGCAAATACACTGCCAACCATATCCATACAACCAACCATATCCATGCAACCAACCATCCAACCATATCCATACAACCAACCATCGAACCATATCCATACAACCAACCATCGAACCATATCCACACAACCAACCATCCAACCATATCCATACAACCAACCATCCAACCATATCCATACAACCAACCATCCAACCATATCCATACAACCAACCATTTTAATCAACCAATCAATCCACACAATTATTTATCTATCTTATAACCTATCCTTCCATCAGTCCATCTATCCATCCATCCATCCATCCATCCATCCATCCATCCATCCAAAACATTATTTTTTTTAATGTTGTAGTTTTTAAAATAGACCAGACCAAACCATTTGAAAATTCTTGTTAAGGTGTCCATTCTGTATGGTTCTCTTCTTAGTAAATACCACCACTGTCAAGAGAACTCCCATTTAATTGGAATAATATTGCAATCATTTTAAAATATTTCCATGTACAAACAAACAAATAATGAATTGTAAAGTGACTTTACAACCAATTATACATAAACAACTGCCTCTACCTAATACTAGACTCATAGTGAGTATAAGACATTGTAGAGTGTCTTCATTTCAATACCTGAAAAAGAATTAGTTTCAAAAACCCGAGCGATCCGCCTATAGGAAAAATGCCAAGAAACAAGGTTACATCTTTGGGAGACCTCTATATCCCAACATCGACTCGAGGCCAAATGCAAATTAATTTTAGCCTAACGTGCCTATATGTAAATAACGTAATAAAGACATCTCGAAATTATTACTAGGAAAAAAAAAACTTAATAAGAAAATGTGTCATTGGTCGTTTTCTCACTATCATTACCCGTGATTGCAAAAAGCAAAATTCACAATACATGATTTTTGCCTGTGAACTAATGCAGCGCCTACATTGCAATGGTATAGCTTCGTGTTTTACATGCATTATAATGTTGCTTTGAATACTTTAAACTTGTATAGGAAACGCACGTGTATTGACCTGTGGCCTGATGATGGATCATATCATTGTTAGATATAAATGACATGTATTGAAACTAGTTTCAATGATGTCTTCAGATGAGCAGTGCGTAATTTAAATGGGTTATTTGTTGAAGAAGCAAATACACTGCCAACCATATCCATACAACCAACCATATCCATGCAACCAACCATCCAACCATATCCATACAACCAACCATCGAACCATATCCATACAACCAACCATCGAACCATATCCACACAACCAACCATCCAACCATATCCATACAACCAACCATCCAACCATATCCATACAACCAACCATTTTAATTAACCAATCAATCCACACAATTATTTATCTATCTTATAACCTATCCTTCCATCAGTCCATCTATCCATCCATCCATCCATCCATCCATCCAAAACATTATTTTTTTTAATGTTGTAGTTTTTAAAATAGACCAGACCAAACCATTTGAAAATTCTTGTTAAGGTGTCCATTCTGTATGGTTCTCTTCTTAGTAAATACCACCACTGTCAAGAGAACTCCCATTTAATTGGAATAATATTGCAATCATTTTAAAATATTTCCATGTACAAACAAACAAATAATAAATTGTAAAGTGACTTTACAACCAATTATACATAAACAACTGCCTCTACCTAATACTAGACTCATAGTGAGTATAAGACAGTGTAGAGTGTCTTCATTTCAATACCTGAAAAAGAATTAGTTTCAAAAACCCGAGCGATCCGCCTATAGGAAAAATGCCAAGAAACAAGGTTACATCTTTGGGAGACCTCTATATCCCAACATCGACTCGAGGCCAAATGCAAATTAATTTTAGCCTAACGTGCCTATATGTAAATAACGTAATAAAGACATCTCGAAATTATTACTAGGAAAAAAAAAACTTAATAAGAAAATGTGTCATTGGTCGTTTTCTCACTATCATTACCCGTGATTGCAAAGAGCAAAATTCACAATACATGATTTTTGCCTGTGAACTAATGCAGCGCCTACATTGCAATGGTATAGCTTCGTGTTTTACATGCATTATAATGTTGCTTTGAATACTTTAAACTTGTATAGGAAACGCACGTGTATTGACCTGTGGCCTGATGATGGATCATATCATTGTTAGATATAAATGACATGTATTGAAACTAGTTTCAATGATGTCTTCAGATGAGCAGTGCGTAATTTAAATGGGTTATTTGTTGAAGAAGCAAATACACTGCGTTTAAATGAAAAAAATATTTGTAAAAAAAAAATGCTATGAAATATATTAAAACAAATAAAAAACGGACACAAGATTCGAGCCCAGGACGCCCTACCACACAGCCAGCGTAGATGATATGGAAATCGAATGCTAGCTAATATCACGTATGTATGTTGTTTGGGGCGATCAAGGGGTAATGTGTTTTATCTTTATCACCAAATTTCAATGCCAGCGCATCCCTCTCCATCAACCAAAATTTGTAAAACAGAAGGTAAAAGATAGAAGTTTTGGTAGTCAAAATATCTTTGATGGAGAGGAATGCGCTCTATGTGTATTAATTGAAAAACACGGTTATTTTCATCAAATATTTCATATTTGTATGGAATTATACGGAAAGCAGTATTCTAAAATTTGTGTTTAAACAAACAATGTAATGTTTTATCAAACTTTTGATATTTAGAAATGTTCTGTTTTGGTACTCTCTTTTTCATGTTCATGGTGTAAATATCATTGTAACAAATTTTAAATTATGAATTCTTTAGGCGGATGCCTCGGCTTATTGAGAATCATCCTTTTTGCAAACATCATGATTTTTTATAATTAGGGGAGAGAGAGAGAGAGAGAGAGAGAGAGAGAGAGAGAGAGAGAGATTTTGCAAACATGATTTTTTATAATTGAGAGAGAGAGAGAGAGAGAGAGAGAGAGAGAGAGAGAGAGAGAAGATACATTTTGCAGACATCATGATTTTCTTAAAATTGTGAGAGAGAGAGACGGAGAGAGAGAGAGAGAGAGAGAGAGAGAGAGAGAGATACATTTTGCAAACATCATGATTTTTTATAATTGAGAGAGAGAGAGAGAGAGAGAGAGATATTTTGCAAACATCATGATTTTTTTTATAATTGGAGAGAGAGAGAGAGAGAGAGAGATAGAGAGAGGAGGAGATACAGTATACTGGACACTTATCTGGACCTTTTATGATTAATGACCCCAATAACCGGTATTTCTTCAGATATATGTATATTATTACTTATCATGTGTGAGTTTATGTGATGACCATTATAGATTTATTATAAATTTACTTGGCTACTTTACTCTTTCTGCGTCATTTAAGTTTACTGATGTGTGGTCAGATATATCGTAAGTGATGCTACATTCTTCAGAGAGATGCCAGTCATAGCAGAAGATAAAAATATTGAAAATAGTTTTTGGGTATTTTTTTTTTTCAAAATGACTCATTATACAAACTTTAAAACATATTTGATACTAAGATAGCATCTCTTGTATTGCATTTACTCATCTATAACTAAAAAGTTTATTTTTGGAAATGTTTATAAGAACGATATTTTTTGGAAGTGTTTTTAAGCACGATGGGTAACTGGATATTGGTAATCAGTATTTTATATAAAGTTGGTTGTGTTTTTAGGATTTTATCGATTTACTGCTAATATTTTATATATATTTTTTATCTCTTTTCACAAAATATTTTTTCATCCTTTTACACAAAAGATCACCTATTTAATTTAGCAAATGAAATTTTATCTGTCTCTTATTCTTGATGCAACCACCTGCTTATTAATTCATTATTTCTTTTAACACAATTTTATTTATTTTTCTATTTTAATTATTGATTTATAAATACATTTTAAATATATTGATGTTATGAAAAAAAAAATTCAAATTGTGTACTTGGTAAAACCAAGAATCATGCATTGCTAAGATGGTAAATACAACAATATTTCTGTCCGACCATTCCTTAAGCCAGTAAGACTCCCATTTTTTGAGAATACAATACAAACCTTACCAACTTGACTACTTTAGATTTAATTGGTTGTCCATTGAATTAATAAACATTTTCAATTTATAGTTTTCAAAAATATTTTACCATTACAAACCTTTGTCATGTTACATGTTGACAAGAAAAAGCTTTTATACAGTTTGGATTCATTTCTTTCCCGAAGTTTTCCTAAACTCATGCTTCAAAGATTACAATTCCTCTCACTGCTTAGGTTCATGCAGTCAATCTGCTTGCCATAGGTTGGTGTTTTTAGCTGAAAAAACCAGTTTACTCCACCATTCCAGAACTGACTATCTCATTATAACTGAAAGAATTCAGACACTGTATCTCCACTCCACTCTTTCTGTCAACTGCAACTATTTTCACCTTTCTCAATGTTCTCTTTGGAGTAATAAACTTGCTTCATAGCTGAAAAATTGGTGGAAAGTTGTTTAAACAATATTCAGCCAACCAACATAAATTTATTTTCTTTTTAGTCCTATTCCTTTTTTAGTTTCTGTCAAGTTCCGTAAGGGTTGACTTCTTTTTTGTCTTTGAGAATAAGGGAAATGGGTTTGTGGGTTGTTTCATGTAACCACTGTTCTATGATCTCAGTTGATATTGTTCCTAATTATATATTATATGTTTATGGAACAATAAAGAGTAGGTGGTCAAGTGGTCTCAAGTTATTCATTACAGATCACAGTGTCTCTTAACACCTAGGTGCAGATTCTTAATGTGAGAAAGTTTGTCAGTTCACTTGCTGAAGGTCAGTGGTTTACTCCAGGCACTCGGGTTTACTCTACCATCCCAAAACCTACCGCCTTAATGTAAGTGAAAAATTTTTGACTGGGTCTTAAAGTACCATTACTCAACTCAAATTAACAATTTTTTTTTTTACAAATTCCCAATAAACAGAATAAAACAGAAACCACAGAAGTATCACACTATTTGTCTATTTGTTCATAAACTGCAGACATAAGGATTTAAATAACATGTAGTAAAATTTGTACACATAATTTTGTCTCTCAGTAAATGATGTGATGGAGATAAATTACAGTTTTGAAAGCAATTACGAATCGAAAAAAAGAGAAGAAAAAATTAACAAAAACTCCTAAACATGAAAGATTTGACATGAGAAGTAAATAACCGGTAATTTATACCTGAAAATAATACTGGTAATTATAAAAAAAAAATTACATAAATCCAGATAAGATTAAAACTGAAAAACATATTATATGTTCCCTTGTAAAACACTCCTCATAAATCATATTATGAATAGGTGACGTCTTCTTTGAACTCCAATTTATTTGTTGTTTGGGGATTTTATTATTATTTTTTGTAAGATAAGAATCTATTGTCTTTTTAAATTTTTAAAGTATAACTTCTTACAGAAAAAAAAGATTTATTGATTGTTACAAGGAAAGAATTTGATATGGTTGTGTTTATGTGCTTTATTTGTAGCACATGCAAGATTAAAGTAGCTAATTTAGATAGAGACTTTTGTGAATTTTTTTTTAGATAATTTAGAGTAACATTTTATTCCGTTTAGTACAAGTTAATACACCATATATTTTTATATGTATGTTGAAACTTTAATTGATTAACTTCATCCATCCAGCCAGCCAGCCAACCATCAATCCATCCATCCATCCAGCCAGCCAACTATCAATCCATCCATCAATCCATCCATCCATCCATACATCCAGCCAGCCAACCAACCAACCATCCAGCCAGCTACCAATCAATCCATCCATCTATCCATTCAACCATCCATCCATCTTTTATCCATTTTCCAGCCATCATCCTTCCATCCGTCAGTCCATTCATCCATTCTTCTTTTATCCATCATTCTATTATTAATTCATCCATCTATCCATTCAACAATCCATCATTTGTTTATTCCTCTATGCATCTCTCAGCCTTCATCCATTCATCTGTTACATCCTGTAACAGAAATATTTGTCAAAATCTCTCTCTCTCTCTCTCTCTCTCTCTCTCTCTCTCTCTCTCTCTCTCTCTCTCTCTCTCTCTCTCACACACACACACACACACACACTGAGGAATTGATTATATCACTGGCTTGAACAAGTCAGTGCTAAGTAGGATTAAGTTGTCAAAGTAAATATTCTTTGTTATTAACTCTGTTATTCCCTGGTGACTTTTTCAAGATCAATCAAAATGCAATGACTGATATGATATAATGTGAAAAAACATCTTATTCAGCTTAGTTTTTGTCATAAATGTCTTAAATATGATGTTGTGGCCTAGGTATGGAGCTTACATGGGATAGATCCTTAGTGCTTACTAAAAATTGTTTGCTTTTTAGCTCACCTGAGCACAAAGTGAAATTCTGTAAAATACAAGTCACCTTTTTCGACCTTTTTTGGTTTTCAATTCTAGCAACCCAAGGGTCGAGGGTTCAAATCCCAGTGAGGCCACTTTTATTTTATTTATTTTTTTTAATTTCTGAATTTTATGACTTACAATGGAGCATGGAAGAGATTTTATGAATTTTTACTTTTTAGTGTAATTATTATTTTTGAAATACACATGATACTGATATGTAGATATAGCTAAAACCTTGAAATATTTTTTTTTTGTTTTACAAAATCACTGTTATGTGACAAAATTTAAACTAATTGAACAAATCTTTTTAAATAATTTGCAGTTGACTTTTACAATTTTTTAAAAAATATTTTAATTAATGTGTCAAATCTGTAAAGTCTTAAATCCGGATCTGAAAATTGCTCATGTGAGTTTTTGTTATGGGTAGGCACTCTGCCATTCATCCATCCATCCATCCATCCATCCATCCATCCATCCATCAAAGGACTTCTTCTCAGACACTACTGGTCACATTTCATTCATATTAGTCAATAGCATCTAAAGACCATTGCCATTCACATTTGTGTTTCTGGTTGCTATGGCTACTAAAAGTAGGTCACAGTGACCTACATAGCTAAAAACCAAAACAATAAAAATAATGTTCCCTGAAACCACTTCTATTGAGGCAACATGTTATGACTTACTAGGTATTATCAAGACAACTCAGGTGAGCAAATTAGGGCAATCTTAGGCCTCTTGTTTCTAAAAATGACTGCTAAAGTGATACACTTTTGTTTCTAGTGTTAAATTCCATTACTCCACTACACCACTCTGCTCCAAATTAGCAATAGAAACCTGAACTGTAGAATTTTACAGAAAAAAATAAATGGAACTCAACTCTCATCTTCTGAAGACTTTTCCCAGGAGAGCAATAATTTATTAACTCAATTTTACACAGGGATTGTTTCTGTACATTAGATTTTTTTATGGTGTCATTATGTAATTCTGTACCATGATAAAATAGAAATATCTTGTATCATCAAGGGAAATAATTATACCCAAGTAACAATGGCTGCTATACAGTGACATTTATTTCTCTTTTTATTTTATCTAGTGACATTTTAATTCAAATATGTATTTTAAAAAATACATCACTGTGACTGTTGAAGATATAAAAGGACTTTGTAGAAGTAATTGCTGATTATAATTAAAGTTATTCTATTTATTTTTATAGAACTCTTATCTGAAAGAAAATTAAAAAAAAAAACTTTAAAAATTATATCTACCAGGTTTTTTACAATGGTAACTTTTTTGAGCAGAATATTAATTTTAGTTAACACATTTAAATATATAATCACATATAATTATCATAAAATGTTTTATTATGAAATCTATTTCATGCATAATGGTGTTTTTGACAGTTTAGTATTATGTATGTGCATGTTGTTATAAAGTTATAAATAAAATTTGTGTTATATGGGAAAAAACCCTCAGACAAAAACCAAACAAAAATTTTTGAGAGATCTAGCTATGAAATTCAACCAATTTTGTTAAACAATTAGGCCACCGTGACCCAGTTAGGTGTCAGATGATTCTATTTTTGTTATATATAAACTATAGGAATTTGTACTTTTTCCTATAATTTTTTTTTACTCTAGAACATTTTAGTTGTTATTACTGGAGCAATTGACATTGTGATAATTAATTGTAATTACATTATTTTGACCTTGGAGAAGACTTTTATGACACTTTCCAAATTACTGTAAGATTTATTTTTATCACTTTGTCTATTTATATGAGATTAGAGTGACAGAGAAAGTAGAAAAGTTTTCATATATGTTTTGGTCATCAGTCACTCTTTCACATAGATTTGTAAGCATGTAATTTGTAGAGCACACTCAATAACAGAACATAGTTATTACCAGTATATCCAGTAGTAGTCTTATTACTTTGTGGTTTGTTGTTCTCAAGAGGTAGTTCTCTCTCTCTCTCTCTCTCTCTCTCTCTCTCTCTCTCTCTCTCTCTAAAAGTTTAATCAGTTTTTTTAAGAAACTGTGTATATTAATATATACTGTAGAATCATTAATATTTGTTGGGTTAAAACTTCGTAGTTTTGTCTTTTTAAAACTTCCTGTTGGTGGAAATTTTCGTGGAATTGAGTTTTGTGAAAAAAGTCCCCATTGAGGGCAATGCTATTAAAAATTTCAATGACATTTGATTTCGTACGAAATTTAATCCCCCACCAATATTTGTGATTTTACAATATGTTTAACTGGAGATGAATTAGGACTCTCTGTCTTTCATAGACATGTTTATCTGTGAAGTTTAATCAAGTCCATACTGTCCACATTTGATTTGTGATTTCTCAATATTGTAAATACTCCTCAAATGTCAACTTTAGTGATGCATTAAATATCTTGGGTGTTCAGTTGTAATTCTGACGTAATGTCTAATGTTGGAAATTTTCATGGTATTTAAATTTAATTTTAAATGTCGATTAAGTATAAAGAAAAGCAGACTGTACTTAAATGACATTTGTTAAAAGTACTTTTCTGATGTTGTTTTACATGTAAAGTTATCAATGAAAGTGATGCCATCTTGAGGATGTGCGATTTTAGCTACCCCTTATCTTTTCCTACAGATACTTGGTTTAATGAAGCATGTCCGATACTAGACTTCTCAGAAACAATCAGTACTTTGTAGTATATGACTTATTCTTGATTTAAATTTAAAACAACTTGACTTTGCTACTGGGAGTGTATATATATAAGTTGTAATATTTTATTTTCATTGGACATATTTTTAAGTATCATCATTAAAGTTTTTCACAAGTTTAATTTAAGTCTCTACCTAATTTATGCGTCTTCATGTGTAGTTAGAAAGTCAGTTTTAAGTAACAGATTTGTATATGCTAGAAGAATATTTTTTTCTCCAGAATTTGAGGATATTTTTATCTTTAGTTGAATATTGAGTAAGAATTGATTGACTAATATTTCAGACTTATACATATTTTAATTTATATTCAAAGGTAAATATTTCTTGTTTCTAAAAATACTTTAATATTTTTTTATTTAGAATGCATGTAATGAAAATCTTATATGTTCAACCATACCTATCATCTTGGCCCCTCATAAAATCCTGCAAGCAAGCTTGAATAAAAAGTTTGTGAAAACCATGGTAATTAACTATTGGAACTTATTAGGATGAAGGCAAATTTTTAGGAAGAGATCAATAAATCTGGTCTCTCCAAATTCAAGATCCAGACCTGAATTTTAGTTGAGCCTTGCATAATGTGAGACTTAAGTTACTTTTCTGGTGTCAGTGGCGGCGGCAGTGGTGGCATGTCAAAATGTGAAAGTTTATGTTAAAGTCAAAAACTAACCAGGCGAGACATTTAATTCCATTGAATTCTTGTTTAACTAGATCTAGAACTCTCCATATCACAGGTCCAAGTTACAGTTTCTAATTAGATCTAGCCTGTCCCAGTTCCAAACCAAGGCCTCAGTTTTTACTTGATCTAGCCTCTCTCAGTCTTAGGAGGTCCTTAATTTGAAATAGATCTAAGCCTGTCCCTTAGTTCCAGAAAGTCTCAGATTTATAGTAGATCTAAGCTTGTCCCAGCCCTAAACTAAGGCCTAAAGATTTTAATTGATCTAGCCTCTCTAAGTCCCAGAAGGTCCCAAATTTAAAGTACATTTAAACCTGTCCCAGCCCAAAACCCAAACCCCAGTTTTTAACTAAATCTCAGTTCCAGACCCATATTCAGACAATTTTTAACTAGATGAGTTTGTCCAGTTCTACAGACCTCATTTTTAACTTAGTAGGTTTTTTCATTCATATATATATATATATATATATATATATATATATATATATATATATATATATATATATACATGTATATAAGAGGAGGAAGTACATGTATTACCTTCTTTAAGTACCCCTCCCAACCCTTATACATTGTACTTCACCATAAACTGTAACTCATTTATGGTAGCACTTCTTACCCTATGTTTGAAAGAGAATGAAACATGTTTGCTAGTTTGCTAGTTAAAACACCATGAACTTACTACTTAGATTCTAGACTCAGGTGTAAAAACACCATTATACCTCACCTCACTAGCATGTAAACCCCTCCCCATCCTCAGCAGCATTCTAGATTTAACTGTGTATTCAGTGACACACCCTCCCCTTTCCACCCCGCTGATAATGATAAATTTCATTGTTTGATTGGAAGTGATTGGTAGTATGGGTATATGTATATTTTTATTTTTATGTTTGAGAGCACCTGTTATGTAAACATAGATAATGTCTGATATATTTATATAGTAGGTATATAAATATTTGATGTTTATTGGTAAGCTACTGTTTTTCTTACATCTGCAATATGTTATACTCAACCGATTTGTGTATATAATCATGATTTATTTGTCTGACATGAAGAAAAAAGAAGAATTTAAAAATTAACATGTGTCAGCATTTTATCAGCTGTGAGATATAGGGTTTTATACACAGAAAATTAATAAAAACATGTGATGTCTTTTTAGAAAATTGTGAAATATTCTTCCACTTTTATCCAATCATTCAATTAGAAATATGGGTCAAACCCAGAAATGAATATGAAAGGTTAGATTTTAAAATGTACCTCTTTAACAACTTGGTCACTTTTACACATTCTCTAATTGATGTCGCTGTGGTTTTCATTTTGTTAATAACTACTGTGTATGTATTTTCATGGTATCCAATTTTTGTGGATCAAAAAAAAAATTAGTTGGGGGGGGGGGTGGTAATTGTGGTTTGTGGTACCTGTTTATGGTAAATTTTTAAAATAGTTGTTTTGTTGACATACATAGGTTAGTGTAACCACAAAATTGCCTTGGTTTGAATCATTGTGTCAGTTTTCTTTTGTTACTCCTGAATTCTCCACCATCTCAAAACTAGCTGCTATTTTATATGTGAAAGATTTCAGACTTGGAAGTAAAACACCATTTCTCCATTCTTTGTATGAGAGAGGTCAAGGGTTCGAACTCAGTCTTTTGCCAAGCACTCAGCATTTAGAAATGGAAATGGAGTTCTTTGGATAAGACTGTGTCATGACAGGAAACAATAAAAGTTTGTGATTGATATTGTATAGAGTATTTACCATATATTTTGGTAATTAAAAACAATTCAGTCTAAACAGAGTACGGTAATAGATTACTCCAGGTTTCATTTTCAGAGGTTGTAATGTATTTCCAATCATTATCATAAAGATTAGACATTGCCTATCAACACTTATTATCTTGAAGACTCTGTTTATGCAGGAACCAGAATGCTTCAGAATAAAAATAAAAAGATTATGCAAGTACAATTGAGTTTGAAATCCAAAAGGTTGTGGAGTATAAATTTAGTACATGTTGTTGTAGAATAAAGATTAAGTGCATTTTACTGACATATTGATAGATAAATGTTTATAAGATCATGGTGGGAAGATTACTAGGTGATAAACTTTTTTCTTGATTATGGAATAAAATAAGATAAAAATGAACATAGGAATCTTTATGTATCACCTGTACCTTTTTGAAATAATTTATACCTTTTTCTTGTACCTGTTTTTAACTTTTTTTAGTATGGGCAGTGCAAAAATCCGAAAAAAATGGAAAAAACAAAACAAAACTAAACACATTGCAGGTGTTTATGTTATTGGGATGTGTTTTAGTGATTTTATTGTTTTCTTGTCTTCAAATATTCAATATATTCATTATTTATTCGACTTTATCAGAAACATTTTATATGACACAAAGAACACAAGTGGTAAAGTAAGGGAGATAACTCCTTCCATAAAAATGTTATATTTTTTTGTATGCTTTCTAGTAATTTAAGAGAAAGTGAAATGAGGTGAAGATCATGTAACTACCAGGTGTTAACAATGTATAAATGTAAAATATATCTTTTTTAAAATTTCTTTTTTTTCTTTTTTGGTAAATAGTATAAATCATAAACTAGATGCGTGAGTGAAAGTCATTATTTTTATATGAAATGAAATAACATTGTTGTTACATTACTATTTATATAAAAAAATATTTGAACCACAAGTTAAATTTAAATAGTATTACATGTTTGTATTATATACATGATTGAACCAGAGGTATTTATTTATAGAAAGAAAGGAGTCATTTAATAATGTATGCATTTTAAACTGAAGTTTTCATGCAGTGTCCAATCATGCAGTGTCCAAAATTTGGCAGAAATTTCAAACTTGGTCCTTGTCAGAAATTTGATGGTTTCTTATAAGTAAATGACTTAAGGATAATATATATCAGGTTTGACTAGATAGTGACATGACTCAGACATCTGGACTAACCAAAACTTTTAGATTCTGAAGAGAGAGAGAGAGAGAGAGAGAGAGAGAGAGAGAGAGAGAGAGAGAGAGAGAGAGAGAGAAACAGAGAGAGACAGACAGAGAGAGACAGAGAGAGTCTTTTTTAGAACTGCAGAATCAGGTATTTTTACTGAATCTCACTGAATCCAGCACCGTTGATAAGCAGTACTGCTTCTGTTGATGATGCATAGTGTTATAGGCAGGTGGTTGTTTATTATATAAAAACAATTACAATAATTAACCGAAGGTGAATTTGATATACAATATGATAAAGTACATGTATAAGAAAAATAAAATATATAGAGGGTATACATTTTGTCAAGTGGCACATGTACTACACCTATACATCAGTAACGAGTTTAATATCTCAACTACCGTAAATCCCCGCGTATAAGACGGGTTTTTTTACCTTAAAATTTATTTTTTGAGAAGGGGGGTCGTCTTATAGGACGGTAAACAACTGAGGGGTTGAAATTCTTGAGAAAATGTACACACACGATCGTAATGTCCGCCATCTTTGTTTTTGTGTATTGCAGTTTCATAATGGTTGATATATTTTACAGATTCATAACATACAAGAAACCCGAATCACGTGCTTTGAAATTTTTGTAGTTGTGTATATTTAATGATCTTTTAATAAAATAAAGTTATAATAAATGATTAAAATAAGAAATAAAAAGAAATCATCAAGGTTTCGGTAAGACCAGTAATCAAGGAGGCGGGAAATATTCTGTACAATGTTTTATTCTTTTTGTTTACTTTAGTAACAATCTAGAAATTACATAAACCACACTTTGTCTGCTTCACACGTAAAGGGCAATATGTTTTGAGTATCAGGGTTCCTGTCTTCAACAGCTGATTGATAATAACGAAATTTTTAAAATGTAGTTTATTGAATTTATTTAAAAACGGAACAGATATACGTCTTCATGATTACTGATGATGAGATGTTCTGGCATCTGATTTTATTTTTTACGTTTTCTGATTTATTCAAAATTAAACTAGAATCAAACGGCAAAGAAATTAAGTACACCAGTACGGTATTAAAAATAAAAAATATAAACAATAGGCGAAAATTGGTGGAAAGTTTATGGTCCGATCGCTAGCGTCAAATACCGGTACCAGTATGAGTTTGTCTGAAAATCATGGTCGTCTTATAGGTGCAGTATCGCCTGAAATCATAAAAAATGACGGGAAAATCCCACCCCGTCTTATAGGCGAAGTAGTCTTATATCCGGGGATTTACGGTAATCATAATAAGTAGATACTGAGAAAGTACTTAAAACCATAGTGCATCATACTTAGTCATAATATCCAAGTTTCCTTTGTACTAGAGCATATACCATATTAAGATAACTTTACAAAATATCGTTGTAAATTACTCATTTGCTGTGTTTAATAAAACTGTGCCTAAAAATAAATGGTGGAGTGAAGTGGAGTAATCATGTTTTATGCCCCAGTCAAGAATCTTTCACTTATTTCGAGGCAGTCAGTTCTGGAATGGTGGAGGAAACCGGAGTGTCCGGAGAAAACCATCGAACTTCGGCAAGCGAACTGACAAACTTTCTCACACTAGGATCTGTTCTGGGTGGGTAGGTGGGTGGGTGGGGGTGATGGTGGTCAAATATTAAAAGTTGGTATACTTGGCCTCTTGATTCCCCTACATTATTAAAACCACAAATGTTGCAGCTAAATATTCGAGAGAAATTTTCGAGTTAGACTTTTGTTCTTAGTATTTTGTCTAATCTGTAAACAATATGGACTAAGAAAAATGGCATTAGATATAAAAATTGTAGTAATCACAAAAAAATTGTTTTAAAAAAGTTATGTACATGTATGTCTCATTAAAAATATGTAAAATAAAAAGATTAAAATTGTGAACTTGAACTAGACATTGAATTTATATTCCTAGCTAGCTGTTATGGTTTATTTATAATGCACATATGTGTATAGATGTTTATGGTCTTAGAAAGAAGTTTTAGTTATATTGTAGACCATTGGTAATATAAAAGTTGTTCCGTTCTTCATTATTATAATTATTATTTAATACTGATTTGTTACTGCCTCAGTGGTTCAGTTGTAGATTGTCTGCCTCAAGAGTGGGAGGTTGTGGGTTTGAGATATTGTTTCTTCCTCTGGCACTGGGCATTAAGAGTGCAGATTATTGACTTGTTCATACAGTACTAGAATGATGGACTGCCAGGGATAACATTATAACAATATATTGATTTTTTAAAAAAAATAGATTCTGAAAAATCAAATTTTTTTTTTACATCAGTTAATTTTCTAAAAAGAACAACATTGACATGTAATTACATGTAGTTGTATTTTTCTCTAGTTGAGTTGTCGAGTTATAGGCTATGTAAAGCCAACTTAATCACATGAAATTAAAATATTGACAATACTCTTTGAACTTACATGATAGAAACATGAATGGAAACATATTTGAATTGGAATATACATATGTATTTTGTATTTATATAAAAGATAGGAATATATTTGTATTTACATCAAAATAACTTGAAGGTGAAAATTTCCTGATTCACCAAATTTTGAATGAGATGTTTAGAATTATGCCACTGTAAAATATTGTGTGAGAGAGACCTGTACAATCTGATTGTCTATCTGTATGTAATACATTGTTTTCCACACAGTAACCTAATTTTACTTTGAAGGAATTCTATCAAACTTTATACACTGATAGATATTCTTGAAAAGAAAAAACCAATGAATTTTGGAGTTCATGGGTCAAAGGTCAATGTCACTATAATAAGTGTAAAGTTTTGCTGATTTTGCCTTGATAAAATTATTGGTGTTTATATTTTGATGTGCACTGACTTATCTTTTCAAACTTTTCTCTACCTAAAATTTTACTGAGAGTTCTTAAAATTCTGTTCATGACACCAACAAGATTGGATTTGGATTAATGGTGTTTTATGCCACAATCAATATTCTTTCATTTTCAAGGTGGATAGATTTGGCATTGTGGAGGAAACTTGAGATTCTCATTGAAGTTAATGTATATAATCCATTTTTTCTGATTGAGGTCTGTGGCCAAGTGGTTAAAACACATACTTATTCTTATGGATCACAGAACTTAATTCTCACCACTTAGGATAGAATTCCACTTGGGCAGATCCAAGAAAGTTTATCAGTTTGCAAAATGGTTGGTGGTTTTTCTGGGTACTCCATTTTCTCCAAACTACCAAAAATGAACGAAGTTGACATGAGTGAAATAATCTTGACTGGGGCACAACCACAGTAGTTTTCCACCCTATTTACAGTTCTTCTTTATTTTACCTTATTCACAAGTTTTTAGGCTACTTTATGTTTTGTTTAGTTTCTTGTTTTTTATAAGACTTTAATTCTATTTACAGCCATACAATCTCTGGATTCCTTGAACGACCAGATTGTCCAGTACATATTTGCACCTAGTAATGGAGACTGTAATAATTACGATAAAAACCTCGGGCCGACAGAACAGGCAACACTCCAGTCTTCCATGGTTCTAATACGCAAACTTCTTCATGATGCACAATCAAAATTTCGTAAAATGGTTGAGGATAACAAACAATTGGCTGCCCGCATTGACGGATCTATCAATGCTGCAAATCAAGAAGTAAACACACTAAGAATGGAATTGGCTGATACGAATAAACGACTCACAGAAATGAACGGATCATCAAATAAAATAGATAGCTGTACACAGTTTGACTGTAAGTATAACATATATATAAAATTTACTTATTTAAGAACATGTATTGTACTTGGCATTGTACAAAAAAGAAAAAGAAAAAGCAAGAACATAGACAAAAACTGAGAAATATGTTTACCAGAGGAGTTTTACAAAAGTATGTCAGTATTTATGCCTCTTTTTGTATTTGCCATTTCGGCATTAAATTTTGAAAATTTTTTGTCAAGCCTGGCATCGCCATTGGTGAGACTTGGGTGTTACTTTTCTGGTGTCGGCAGTGGCGGGCGGCATGTCAAAATGTGAAAGTTTATGTTAAAGTCAGAAGCTAACCAGGCAAGACATTTAATTCCGTGGAATTTTTTTCTTCTTCAATATCTAAACGTTCTTGTACTGAAAAAACTGAATTGTTTTATTCTCTAAGTATATATTTTAGATATTGAGTGATATCTCCTCTTACTACAGAAGTAGCTAGGATATGATCATTTTTACAAACAAATATCCAAAGGGGGACTGCAGATCCTAGTGTGAGAAAATTTGTCAATATCGCCCTTGTTTTTTTCTTAGCAATCCAGTTTCCTCCACCATCCTAAAAATAACTACCTTACTGCAGGTGCTTGAAGCTTAACTGGTGCATAAAACACCACTTCTGGTACTCCACTACACTCAGTATGATAAAACAACTACAAATACCTGCTTATATGATCCAAAACCAAAAAGTCACATGGCTGGTCTTTATATACAGTCTAAACTGTCCATAACAACAACCTGCCTATAATGAATTTTGAGTGTAACCTGTTTATATATCACATACATATATCAGATTCAGTTGGGAGATACAACTAACATTTAAAATACCTGTCCATAGTGATCACCTATCTATAGTGGACATAATGGCCCGGTCCAGTAACTGGTCACTAAAGACAGGTTTTACTGTATAATCATACACACATATTATAAAAATACAACAGGAATATACATGTATATAAAATATCATGCAACTTGTTCTACTGTTGAAATCCACTTTGATAAGAACTGCAATAAACACCATTATTTTTTATTTAGATAATAATAAACATGTGGATATATAAAATTTTTATCATTAATTACTTGGGTTTTTCCTGGCAGTTTTTGTTAAATCGGTATCTAGTGTCAGAATTTTTATCGTGTTTTCTTTGAGAGTGGTAAGTCATAGTCTGCATAAGTTTGTTATAAACCACTTGATAAAAGCTAAGATATATATGTCGAGTGTGTCTGTTATATATATATATTGTATGTATTTATCAAACTTAAAACAAGGTTAAAAGTTCTTCACAGAGAAGTCATTTCTACCAGCTACTAGAAAAAATATTAAGCTGTAATTCAGTTTTTTTTGGAATAAAAGATCGTATTTCATCAATTCAGCAGCTGCAGTTTTGTCTTGAAGATATTTGCAGGGTTTTATTTTTAAATTCAAGACAAGATCACTTTAAAATATTACAGATTTGAAATTTCAGAAACTTAAACATCAGTGTTGAAAATCTACTTCACAGCAAATTGTTAAAGGATCACAGTGAGTGCAAAATTTTTCACAACAAATTCTAAATTCAAGGACCACAGTGGGTACTGAAATATCACATTAAATTTTAAATTCAGGGACCACAGTGGGTGCTGATGGAAATTTCACAACAAATTTTAAATTCAGATACCACAGTTGTTGCTAAAATTTCGCAACAAATTTTAATTTCCAAAGACAAAAGTACTTAACAAATTTAGGAAACTATTACCAATTATAAACTCAAAGAACTCAGAGAGTTATGAATTTTGTCACAGTGACATTTTAAATTCAAGGAATAGTGTTGAAATGATTTCAGATTGAAAATTTTATGTAATTCTCCTTTGTGATAACTGATGGACTACAGTCAATGCTGATTTTTTTTTTTCACAAATTTTTTTTAAAATTCAGCGGCCATAGTGTTGAAATGACTTTGCAGATTAAAGAAATTCTATTGTTCATTAATACCAGGACCATTATTACTAAATTTTATTCACAACTAAATTAAAAATTCATTGACCTCAGTGTTGAGATTACTTTACAGATTTTAGATATTTAAATAAGGCTTTTTTTTTAAAAAAAAAAAAAAAAAAAAAAAAAAAAAAGGTTTTTAAAATGCCAATATATAGGATTTTTAAAAATAGTAACATAAAATTTCAATGATCAAATAAAGAAGATCTGTGTTTTTGTCCGAGATAAAAAAAGTTAACATAGGTCAAAATATTTATGTTCTGTAGTTGTCTTACATACTTATTTTTTGATATAATATAACTGTGGAATTTCCACTGCTTCTGTTTTATGTAAGGTCATTATAACTGTGTATCAGCTGTAGTTGTTGTAAGTGTTTGATATATAATATATATAATTATCTGGTAATATATAAGTAAGTAGTGTTTTATATACTGATAGAATTTGACAGTATACACCACCTCATTCTGTGAATAATAGTAGACACATCCTGCCAAATTATTTGTGATTTATTGGTGGGAGAGGGACACAGGAGAGGAATTCTTTAGGATAAATAGATCAGTAAAGATTTTAATTTGTAGAATATCTCGATAACTATTCTGTCGAGGGAGGACCAGTTGAGAGGAACAGTTAAAGAGGGAATTCTTTTGGATATGTATAAAATAAAAACAAAATAGGTGTTGAATATTAAAAATTCGAAAAATATTTAGATAAGTGTAGCATGCGGAATAGAAAATGAAAAAGTGACTAACATATGTGAACTTGTATTGTATTCAAAAACTGTTTTGAAAAGAAAGACACATTTAAAATGGAATTTCTCTGGATATACATGGAATAGAAATAAAAGAGGAAATGGTTAAATTTAAAAAATATCTGATAAATGTTCTGTCAAGGGAAGGATACTGAATAGAAAATTAAAAGAAACTTATATCAATAAATTTTCCGTTGAGAAAGGGATAGTCAAGAGGAGGCTATTCTCTGAGGAGAGATACAAAAACGAGAGATACAAAACCAGAGAATAATTAAGAAAGAGAATATGTGATTCTCAGTTCTGTTACCAAAAAAAAAAAAAATAAATAAATAAAAAAAAAATAAAAATAAAAGAAAAGAAAAAGAAATACGAGAGAGTGAATAAATTCTCCTGGATATATGGAACAAAGTAAATTTGTAGAATGATTCATTTAGGTATTCTTCATATTCATTTTTGGTGAAAAGGAACTGCAAAGAGGAGAAGTTTAAATTTATAAAAATAATCATTGTTAAAAAACAATTAATCTCTGGGGTTAATGAATTATATATTTATGATAAGAAACAGATGAAGAGCTGGCTGGTATTACAGAATGGACCTGTAACTGTATATAATATTATGTGATGTTATGGCTATAACTGACCAGATGACCATCATGTATAATGATAATCACCTAGCAGGCTTAATATCAGTTAACTTTGGTTAATATGTGTACTGATATTGCTATACTTACTATTAAATAAGTAAATAAGAAACTATTGGATTTTTTTGTTTCACAAACAAAAATCATTGGACTTCACTTAACAGGATTATCTGTGTAAATATTTTAAGATATGGAACAAAGATGTAAGTTAAAATTACACCTTTCACCACCTTAAAAAAAGGTTTTTAAATTCAAAGTTTTGCTTTTCTTGATATAACAAGCTTTCATAATTTCTTATTTAAAATTATAAGATGGTGAAAAAGTAAGATGGTAAAGATGTTAAAGAAGTGAGTTGAGAACACTGTAACTGAATTATCCTTTAAGAATAATAATTGGTGAAAATTTTTACATTTACAAAATTATTTTTCTTCATCAATGATTGTCTACCAAGTGTGTAACTTTCTTAAAATGAATTTTATAATATTATCTTACCCTGTCTGTTATAATGAAGTATGTAATCATTACACACACACACACACACGCACACACACACACACACATATGCACACACATGCAAACCCATGCACATAAACACATGCATGCTAAACACATGCACATGTACACTCATATATGCATATATATATATATATATATATATATATATATATATATATATATATATATATATATATATAAATATAAATATATAAATAAAGACACACATCTCAAACCAATGGTCCAGTCAAACAGTCCCCTCTAGTCCATATTTGACTTTTTGCCAGATAGACACTCCCATTTAAGTTGTCTGTCACTCCCATCACTTTTAATTACTAAGTGATTATCTACAAAATCTATATTTACTTGATATAATTTCCTGGCTTTCATTGATTTTTGTAATGTTTTCTGTTTACAGACACACCTAGACAGAAAGTGGATGAAGAAAATGAAATAAAACGTTTACGTGAGGAAAATTCACGATTGACAATGCAAGTGAAAACATTAACATGTGAATGTGATAAAATTAACAGTGTAAAAGAAATAAATAGTGATAATTTAAAATATGGTGAAATGAAGCTCGAACTTATACAGACAAAACAGGAACTTAACAGAGCTAAAGAGGCTTTACAAGGTATGGATTAACCTACGCACCCATCTATTCCCATCCCACACCACCCCAACTCACATCTACCTATCTTCTTATACCCCACCCCACATTACTTGACCACAGCTTCCAGAATGTAAACTAAACAATTAAAAATAATGCAGACAAACATAAATTTAATAGAGCAAAAGGGTTTTACAAGATATGAACTACTGTAACCTACCCACCCAACTACTTCCACCCTTCACACCCAACATTCTACAAACTCCCAGAATGTATATTGATCAATTAAGAATGATAAAGATGAAAAACATGCTTGAGAGAAAAGAAAAGAGAATTTATAGGTGTGTATTACTGCAACTTTTCACCCTCACCTCAACACTCATCTGTCTGGCACACCAAAGGGGAAAGATGGAATTAGACCTTGCAATACAAAGCTCTAAAAGTAACAAGAAATCTTGATTGTGTCTTTAAAAAAAAGCCACCATAATTTTCATTAACAAAAAAAGGCCACCGTAATTTTCATTAAGTGGTGTTCACCGACATAATGCTAAGTTTCATGTGTTGGATGCCACTATGCCAGAGGGATTACTAAGAATCTGGAAAAAGGCTTTAATGACCACACAGCCATTTTAATACTGCAACTTAAAATAAATACAGTGAAAAAAATTAATACATCTCTAAAAGGGAAATAGGAAAATATGGGACATTGAACAAAAAAAAAAAAAAAAAAAATATATATATATATATATATATATATATATATATATATATATATAAAATAAAAAAAAAATTAAAAAAAAAATTAGGGGGGATATTAGTTGAAAATCTTGAACACTTAATTTAAAAAACTAAGCATTCCAAATTAAAAAAAAAAACAAAACAGCTTTTACATTTTACCAAAATTTTCATAAGAAAGCAAATCTCTTGCCATGTGATATTGCTATATGGCTAAATGGATTTTAGTTCTCTCCTGACTACATTACATTTATGATATATTTATGTAACTGTATTTTTTTTCTTTTTACCACTGGCAACCTTTTAATAATCAAAAAGCCAGTTTTTAATTTATTTAAAAATTCAATTTTGTGAATGAAAAATTCAATGTCTTGTTTCGATTTCAAAATATTTGGATGAATTGTAGACAAATTGTTGCTACATAAAGTGTACAGCAATAGCTGCACATGTTTGTAATACTAGAATTCTGGATACATTTAGTAAATGAATGTTGATTTGTAAACGTAAATCATGGATAAGTTACAAAAATCATCTTTAACTTTTGTCTCGTATCTTTTATGATAACTACTTACCATAGAATGTGACAGTAAATCTTATTAGACTATAACCTTTCCTTGAGAATGGTGTGTTTTTTTCTAAATTCAGAACAGGGTCAGTTTTTGTAATTTGTTGTAATGGGGGGGTGGGGGGTGGGGGGTGGGGGTGAGACATTCAATCTGTAAATTATAATGTGTATTATATTACTTTGTTAAATTGAAGACCATATGACTATGACTGACTAATTTTTTGTTATTTATAATGTGTGTTATATCACTTAGATAAATTGAGGGCCATGGGACTATGACCGACTTTTTAAGACATTTGAGTTTTGTTTTTTGTTTTGTTTTTTTTTTTGGTTTTTTTTTTTCAAGGCAATAACAAATAAAAGGTGTATGAAAAAAGAAAAAAAATTCAAATATTGAATTGAGTTATCTGTTGAATTTTGAGAAAAACCATAACAGGTTTTCTGAGTTTTACTGTATTAAAGAAAAATGGGTTCTGAATTTCTGGTCTGATTTAAAAACAAGTAATAAAACATGACTAATAAGCTGGATTAAACTGTTATTATTTAAAGATGTTGTTATTTTGGTAAAATAAAAGAAATAATTACTGATCAGTTATTCATAACATTGTCTTTTTATTATTTCATAAGCAATGAAAAGTGACAGAAAACGATTAAAAGCAGAAAAATTGGAGTTGTTAAATCAGATGAGACAATTATATTCAACCCTAGAGGAGAAAGAAACAGAATTACGAGATTTCATCAGGAACTATGAGCAACGAATGAAGGAAAATGATGAAACAATTAAACAGGTGAATATTGATTGTTTATTTTTAGATGAAATACAGTAAAACCTTGATTAATCACCAAACATTGGTTGTATTTCAGATGGTTAATATTCAGAGTAACTACAGCAAACTTCAAACCTTTATCACACTATTGGTTAATTTTCAGAGTAACTACAGCAAATCTCAAACCTTTATCACACCATTGGTTGATTTTCAGAGTAACTACAGCAAACCTCAAACCTTTATCACACCATTGGTTAATTTTCAGACAAAAAAGCAAAATCATTATCTATGACAATATTTTCTCAAAAAGCGATTTGTAAGATGATAGCCATAGACTAGTTTAGAAGAATCTTTTGGTAAAAGCTGAGTAATAAGTGAAGCAATGCCTAAATTGACGGAAAGAACTTGAAATGGCTTTATTATTTGGAAAAATGAGTTGAGTGGGGTGAAATAATGATATTTAATGCCCTAGTCAAATTCAAAGTCAGTTCTTGGATGTCAGAAGCATTTTGCAGTAATGGAATATATGGAGAAAACCACGGATTTTTGGCAACTGAACCGACAAGATTTTTTTTCATGCTAGGACCTGCCGAAATAGGATTTGGATTTTGCACTTTTGACCTCTTGGCTACCAAAACCCTATATGTACAAATGTTAAGAGTTCTGTGATAAAAATGTTATGTGCAGTGAAATGGGAAATTTCCTCTTTGATAGCATCTGTTTTGTGTTCCATATCAAAGCTATTCTTGAAAAAATGATTTATCGTCTTTTTGTAAGTCGCTGTTTTTGTTGGCATGGTATTTTCAGAAAATACATATAAAATACTGAAGTATTGAGAGTTAGATGATATAGATCAGTACATTGCATCATTTACAAAATATAATAAAACATTCATGTCAGATTCCTCAAAAAATATGAGATATAAAAGAGTTTTCAGTGACTCATCATATGATGCCTAAGTTGTACAGTATTCACATATTCACAAAAAATTTATTGATTTACAAAATAAGAATCCTTTCAAAATTCCCCGTTGTGAGTTTAAACATTATAACATTATACATTGTATATATATATATATATATATATATATATATATAAGCCCTATGTATTGATGTAGTTATGAATGCACCTTGACCATTTTATTTTTATCCAGTTATTTAGTTTTTATTTATTTATTTTATGTCAATAATCAGTTTCAATAAGTAAAAAGAAAGAAAATTAAAATTCAGAGTAACTTTTGTTTTCAGCTTGCATCTGAACGTGAGGAGTCTGAGCAAGAAAAATGGGAAATCATTAAACAAGCTCGTGACTCCCAGGAAAGATCCGTCATTCTCCGATCACAGATTGAAGCCAGGGACCAACAAATTAAAAAACTAGAGACAGAGTTAAATGAAGTAATTTTTGTTTAGTTTCATTATTTTCTGTTGCTATGGTAACCTTATGTAATGCTTTATTTATTTTTTTATTATTTCTTATTGGTTTTTCTTTTTGTTTGTTGTTTTTATTTTCTCGCTTAACCTTTGGCTGTGTAGAGGAAGTTTTTTTCCCCAAACTTTTTTGACTATTTGCTGCATTTCTCTGTCTTTTTCTCACATTCTTTGGAATAATTTTTACTATCAGAATCATTCTATTTGTTACAGTGAATTATGCACAAGTTTCATAGGAAACCCAGTAAACTTAAATGATGTTTGATAAAGTTCACTACTTGAACCTAGTTGTAACTGCAAATTTGTATGCCCATAAAGAACATATTTGTTTAATAGAAAATATTGTCACTACAGGGGAAATTTACTTGATTAAAATTGAGTTGTGTAATGGTGTTTTAGATCCATTCAAGATTCTTTCGTTTATATCAAGGCTGTCAATTCTGACATATTAGAGGAAACTTGAGTGCCAGAAGAAAAAACCCTTACCATTGCACAGCAAAATGACAAACTTTCTCACACTTAGATCTGCCTGAATGAAATTTAATTGCAGGCAATTAGAGGTGCTTTGATCACAAAGAGCATTGAAATTGGAAATGCGTGATAGGTAACATCTATGGTGACATATATCTTGGTCATCATACGCATCAAAAAAATATGCCAAATTGCCTGTTTTTTTTAACATTTGAAGAACCTTACAGTATCAATGTTTACTTTTCACAGAAATATTCTGTGGTAATCACTGATTGGTTCAGAAGTTTTCTAGCTATTACAAGAAGGTTGAAGTAAGTGGAATTTACCAAACTTTAGTACGGTTTACTAGTATTAGGATTCCTATGGTACTTAGTACATAATTCACGGTCACACACACACACACAGTGACATCGAACATTTATTCTTACTAACAAAAATTCGAGTATGAATTTGTCAGGAAATCAATTAATTCTGGAAAATGTGGGATACCTGTCATATTCTATTTTTTTTAAATCCACACAAGATAAATTATAAGTATTTTTTAAAAAATGGTGAAAAAATTTTGTCCATTTTCCCTTGCTCCAAGATAGTTTGGTAGTGTTACAAATTAGTGATTTGTGTTTAATATGTAAGGTAAGTGTATATACTATTTAATTTGTGGGTCACAGTGTCCCTACAAAAAAACCCTGAAATTTTTACACCACTGAAATTAGTGGTTTCACTATGGATATTTCCTTGACAACAACCAATGGATGGATATTCTTTGGTCACCTGGTCATGACATTTACATGTTTAAACCAACCAACTGTTATGTTGCAGTTTTTTATGAATTATTATTTTCTTTTAATTTTTAAAAATGGATCTTCCCTTCTGGAAGGGATATCACAGCCCCAGCTGATGTTTTTATTTTCATCTTTATTTATTTTGCAGATAAAAGAAAACTTGTCCTCACAAAATAAATTAGGATATAATCTTAGTTTACCGAATACACCTAATAGTATTGGATCTATCACACCAAACAGTGAGGACTTACCACCTTATGAAACTCCGCCTCCATCTGCCAATCACAGCTCAAAGGATCAAAGCTTTAATGATGGTGAGTTTAGCTTTCTCTTACCCTGTCTGTAATGAAGATATTCAGTGCTTTCACACTTAGATTACTCTGTTCTTATGACTGATCATATGCTGATTATGTTCTTGGTTTCACAGCAATATCTCCAGTTTTCATGTTGTTTGGGAAAAATAGATAATTTACAGGCCAAGTTTGATTTTCATTATTTTTGATACAGCTGTTTTAGAGTTAATGGCATCAATTCATTGTAATACAGAGACAGGATATTTGGACTTTTAGTGATGCTCTTTTATGCAACTACAACAAGCTCTGGTAATGTTTATTTCCTTCCACAAGTTGTATATTCCGTTCTTATGAAATGTCACCTGCAGTAGTAAACTTTAATGCATAGAAATGGCAATATCAAATTGTTTTTTGCAAAAACTATGATGAAATTGTCAATTGTAATGTCATAACAAGACACTTATTCTAACTGAGTTTGTAATTTAAAATCTTGGCTGTATCTGACTAAGGCTTGAAAATAGCAAGCGATTATTTTTTCACCTTAGCACTTAGCATTGATTTTTGAAATGAAGTCAGTGAAACTTTTGTGTCTGCATATTGCATAAGATTTTAATGACTAAATATAGATAAGTAAAACGATTTAACTAGGACTTAAACATAGATAACTCAATCAACGACCTGAAAACACCAACTTTCACTTCTGAAAACAATCATTTAGCAGTGAAATGGTCACTAGATATTGTTTTTGCTTGGCCATAAGAACATAAATCATTGTGACTGAATGAGACACACCATCTTCCTTTGGCAAGCAAATTGACAAATGTCTGAGTCTAATTAAGGTGGTAAAAGGCATTGTGATGTTCTGTAATTGTTCTCAACTAAAGTATAGAGAGAGAGAGAGAGAGAGAGAGAGAGAGAGGGAGAGAGAGAGAGAGAGAGAGCCTCAGAGAGAGAGAGAGAGAGAGGCATTTTACCATTTTTAGACTCCTCTGAACATTTTTATTTCTATTAAATTTATTTATTTTGGATTTCAACAATTTAAGAATCCCAGATTGAGCTGTGATTTAATAATGGATTAAAACTTAATGTTACTATTTTTAAGTACTTGTTGCTGATTGAACTGAATTTATGCATTGAATTACAGTTTGCTATATGACATTGTATGATGTGGCCTTATCGGTCTATAATGAAGATGTTCTTTCTTTGCAGTGTTGATGACACCTAAAGATACAGGAAGAGAGAGAAGTAATTCACTGACCCCGTTAATAGAAACCTTTGATAAAACATCTTCTAGTCATGATCTCAGTGGTGGAAGCTCTTCAGATTTGAAGAAAAAGAAAAGAATCAGTCTTGGTTCATTATCTAAAGTGTTCACTAGAGGGCGCTCAAGGAGGTCAATAGCAATTCCAACAGGAGCGGAGCTAGAGGGTATTTATATTATTTTACATTTACAATCTTCTGATCATTCTCTATATGAATCTATTACCAATGAGTGACATTATTTTTTTATTGGTAAAGTGTAAATATTTCCGTGGTGATGTAAATTAATTGTGATGTCATCAAGGACAAGGCAGACATATTGACATTTCTTTGTGTGAAGCAACAAAGGTACCATTGTAAATTTTGAATTTTGGTTTTTGAAAAATAACGATTCAAGTTGTCAGTATGAGTATGCATATGATAATAAATATAACGATGATCATTATTTTTTAATTGGTCATGAAAGTTAAACCTGTTTAAGGAGGCACTGAGTTGAGTGAGTAATGGTGTTTAACATCCCAGTCAAGAATAATTAACTTATATTGAGACATCGCCAGCTATAGGCGAAAGTGCAGAAATTTTGCCTGTGCGATGCACTGATGGCATTATACATCAGGGTTCTTTATCGTGTCATGCCTACCGTGACACAGGACCTCTTTTATTTTAAGTTCCCATCCAAAAGAACCGTGACTTTCTTCCGTAATGCCGAGTGGGCAAAAGAACAGTCACTACCCACTTTAAAGTCTTGGGTCAGACCTGGTCTGGTTTGGAATCCAGGCCCTCCCACTTAAGGAGTGAGCACTCTACGGACTAAGCTACCACAGTGGTTAAGGAGGCACTGAGACAAATCAATAAATATGTCATTATGGTTTATCTGATTTACCTCATTGCTTCCTTTAACAGTTCATTTCTTGATGATTCTCCAAAACAAATGTCAGACAGTCCAAAATAAAATAGAATAAGTCAAACATATAAACAATATTGTCTCTTTGTTTTTCTCTTTTTTATGAAATTTATTCAAGCATAGAGTTTTTATTTTTTATGATTTGGTTGTGTAAAAAACTTTTTGGAGCTGCCTAAATTTGACCTGATGGCTTTGTCCTTGACCGTTGACATAATTTAAATGGTGACATGGGTTTATTCTCAAGCTGAGCTTGTTTTTTTTTGCAGATTTGCCTCCAAATTCAAGATTAACATTATTAAATCCAGAAAACTATCAAGAGAAACTTCAATTGGTAGAACAATCAAAAGGAAGTCACATGTCTACATGGAAAGCCAATCAAGTTTTAGCATGGCTAGAAATTGTAATTAATATGCCCTTATATGGAAAAATGTGTACTCAAAATATCAAAAGTGGAAAGGTGAGGACAAGCTTAGCACACTAAATGCAAAATTTATAATTACATCATTATAATAAGGAAATTAATTATTAATTAATTAATTATAAGGAAATTAAGGACCTTAGTTGGGGAATAAAACACGATTTATCCACTTCCTCTGAATAGAGATCACCATATTGAAAGAAAAATAAGTTTTTCGATAATTATTTATCTCATTAAGCAAAAAACAGTCAAATTAATAAAATTAAATTTGAGCTGAACTTAGTGTAAAATGTGTAGAAGTATTGTTAATCTATTAATGAAAAAAAAATGAAATTGCACATAAAATTAAAGTTTAAATATGTGCATTTATCATTTAAAAAATTGTATTGTGTAAAGATTTTCTAAAGAATGTTTTAATTGGATTTAAACTAACTGTATATAAAAACAAACATTGCTTAAAATCAGGAGGTATGTATACATATATAGATGTCTCGGACTATTAGGCAAATAAAGGTTCATTTTTGTGCATATAATGTTGAATTTATAGTATTACATATATAATTTAAACTCTTTTAGGTGCTTTTGGGATTGAGCGACTCAGAATTAAGTTCTGCACTGGGTATAACCAACCCTGTACACAAAAAGAAACTACGATTAGCAATAGAAGAACAGAGAAATCCAGCAGACATGTAAGTCTAACAGAGTAGTCTCCCTTTTGAGAGATTTCCTATTTTAGTATTTAGGTTTATTAAGATGAATAAAGATTCTCCATTGTCATCCTTTTTTATGAAATAAACCATTTTTAAAGGATATGATTGCAGATATTTTGATGTGTATTATAAGTCACAATGAAGACATAGATAATTAGAAAAAATGTCCATCATGATTGTGTCGCTTTAATGAAGTTTAGTTCTGGGTTGATGGAGAAAAGCAGAGTGCATACAAAAACAACCCACCTTTGGTTAACATTAATTACTTGACAAACTCATACTAGGATTTACTTAAGTTAGATTTGACCCTTGACCCTTGATGGTAAGTGCAGCTGTGATATGTATGTTGACACTTTAGACCACTCAGCCACTGAACACTGCCAAAAGTCATGTGTTTTATAATAAGATGTCTGAATAGGTATATATTTTTTTTAAATTTGTGTTTTTTGTTGTGGCATATTTTTCATTGCTTTAGGTATTGCCAAATACACTTTTATACATCACTATAACTTACATTGTTTTAATCCCAGTAAGCCTAGTGCTGTGCTTGCTTAGGTTTGTGGTCTTTTTCAGGCACTATGGTTTTCCTCACCATCTCAAATTGAAATCTTTGATGTAAGTGAAGAAATCTTGACTAATTCTCCACTCAACATTTTATTCCCTAATATTATCAGTTGAATAACCTGATAGTTTTATCTTTAAAAAATGTCTTCAATTACAAATTTTATTATATGAAGATAATTTTACTAAGAACATTTATACTCATCAACTTATGTTTATTATTATTTCAGTCGATATCCAAAAGCATGTCTGTTAGATCATACTTGGGTTGCACATCGCTGGATATCGGACATTGGACTTCCACAGTACCAGTCTCAGTTTGAATCAAACTTAGTTGATGGAAGAATACTCAATATTTTATCTAAAAAGGACATGGAAAAACATTTATCAATTCATAGAAAATTTCATCAAATCAGTGTTCTACATGGCGTGGAATTGCTCAGAAGATTAAATTTCGATAAAGAGGTTTGCTGATTTTTTTAATTTTATTGCCATAATTGATGGCATTACCATCAAGATTTATTTAAAGTTTTACTTCAACATTTTAAATGTTTTACAATGTTTCACTTTCTTGGTCTTATGACGTAGGTTATACATTTTACTTTCCTTGACTTATGATGTAGGTTATACATTTCACTTTCCTGGACTTATGACGTAGGTTATATATTTTACTTTCCTTGACTTATGACATAGGTTATACATTTCACTTTCCTGGACTTATGACAAAGGTTATACATTTCACTTTCCTGGACTTATGACGTAGGTTATATATTTTACTTTCCTTGACTTATGACGTAGGTTATATATTTTACTTTCCTTGACTTATGACAAAGGTTATACATTTTACTTTCCTGGACTTATGATGTAGGTTATACATTTCACTTTCCTGGACTTATGATGTAGGTTATATATTTTACTTTCCTTGACTTATGACATAGGTTATACATTTCACTTTCCTGGACTTATGACAAAGGTTATACATTTTACTTTCCTGGACTTATGACGTAGGTTATATATTTTACTTTCCTTGACTTATGACGTAGGTTATATATTTTACTTTCCTTGACTTATGACAAAGTTTATACATTTTACTTTCCTGGACTTATGACGTAGGTTATACATTTCACTTTCCTGGACTTATGACGTAGGTTATATATTTTACTTTCCTTGACTTATGACGTAGGTTATACATTTCACTTTCCTGGACTTATGACGTAGGTTATACATTTCACTTTCCTGGACTTAAGACGTAGGTTATATATTTCACTTTCCTGGACTTATGATGTAGGTTATATATTTCACTTTCCTGGACTTATTCATGGTTGATTTTATCTTACCTTGCATTTAATCAAATTTTTAAGATAATTTTTTTTTTATCAAATATTTTTTTGAAACTGTTAATCTGAATTGCTATTTTAAAACTACAGAAAATTGTTATTAATTTCAACAATTTCATTAATTATAAAGATAATTATTGTATTAATCAAAGAGAAGATAGTCAGTCATTCTCAAAATGTTAAAAAATGTACAAACTATTTATCTTTGATCACAGGAAATAAATGATAGAAGATCTAAAGATCAGAAAATTGAGAAAGATCCTCTAGTTTGGACAAACCATCAAGTTATAAAATGGGTACAAGGTATAGATTTAGAGGTAAGGGATATATCTGGTCATTTGATAACATGAGATATATCTGGTCATGTGATAACACGAGATATATCAGGTCATGTGATAACACGAGATATATCAGGTCATGTGATAACATGAGATATATCTGGTCATGTGATAACACAAGATATATCAGGTCATGTGATAACATGAGATATATCTGGTCATGTGATAACATGAGATATATCTGGTCATGTGATAACATGAGATATATATATCTGGTCATTTGATAACATGAGATATATCTGGTCATGTGATAACATGAGATATATCTGGTTATGTGATAACACCCTCTAGTTTGGACAAACCATCAAGATATAAAATGGATACAAGGTATAGATTTAGAGGTAAGGGATATATCTGGTCATGTGATAACACGAGATATATCAGGTCATGTGGTAACATGAGATATATCTGGTCATGTGATAACACAAGATATATCAGGTCATGTGATAACATGAGATATATCTGGTCATGTGATAACATGAGATATATCTGGTCATGTGATAACATGATATATATATGGTCATGTGATAACATGAGATATATATATCTGGTCATGTGATAACATGAGATATATCTGGTCATGTGATAACATGAGATATATCTGGTTATGTGATAACACCCTCTAGTTTGGACAAACCATCAAGATATAAAATGGATACAATGTATAGATTTAGAGGTTAAATATAGTCATTTCAAGTCTACTCTAAAAAAAACCTTTTATCTCTGGACGTTTTCATTCTAAAGGCACTGATTCTAGCTGGTTGAAGTTTGTCAGAGTGCTCGTGAATGGTTTTTGTTTTCTCTGGGAACTCTGGTTTCCTCCTTCTTACTACCGACAATAAATCATCCTAGATAATATACTTCTGTTATCTTTGAAGCTAGTAGGTCAGCAAAATCATAAATTTATGAATTAATAATTGGTTTTGTTTTACAGGAATATGCAGACAATCTTAAAGAGAAGTGGTGTCCATGGTGCTTTAATGGTGTTAGAACCATCATTCAATGCTGATGCTCTTGCCACAGCGCTTGGTATTCCACCATCAAAGTCCTATATTAGGCGTCATTTAAAAACGGAGCTTGAAGCATTAATAAAACCTGCAAGGTAAGTGCCTTAAGTGTAGATTTGAATGATACAGTAATTCTGCATGCTATTCTTATGTTTTAAAAAAAATAACAATCACCAGAATGAAATTCCAGCAAGCATGGAAATTTTGTCACCCTCCGGTTTACAAGATTAACTTTTAATTTTGTCAGTTTTTTTTATCACCCTCAAAAACTCTGTATGAATGAAATAGGACAAAATGTTATGGCTGTCTCTATGTTCTTAATTGTTTTTATTAATTTACCATAAATGTGTCATTATATATTGTGTCAAAATTATTGACATTTTGAGTTTAACTTAATCATACACTGCCATCCAAAAATAACTAGTGGGTTTGATTTCCAAGGGATCTTAGGTGCATGCTGATGGATCACAGCTCCTCTCAATGTCTAGGTTCAAATTCCTCTCTGGCAGATTCTATTGAGAGAAGATTTGTTAGTAAGCTTTTCTAAGGGCATTTGTCTTTTTTTCTGGTTTTCTGGTATCCTGGTTTCTTCCATTACAGGGGCCTCGGTGGCCTAGTGGTCTAAAGCTCGCACTAACAGATCACAGTGCCTCTCACCACCTGGGTTTGAATCCCACTTGGGACAGATTCTAGTGTGAGAAAGTTTGTCAGTTGACCTGTCGAAGGTTGGTGGTTTTCACTGGGCACTCTGGTTTCCTCCACCATTCCAGAGCTGAATGCCTTGAAATAAGTGAAAGAATCTTGACTAGGGCGTCAATCACCATTACTCCCTCTCCACTCTTCCATTACTACAGAACTGTTCTGTTACCTCAATGTAAAAGAAAAAATTAAGTGTGACTTCTATACTGTAACATCACTTGATACAAAAATAGCAAAATGTATACATTTTGCATAACAACATCCTGTAACAAGAAACTTTCATTTTAATATTGTTTGATTAATGACTACATTGACAGTAAATAAATTAATAAATTATCAATATATAAATATAGTTTTAAAATATTTATAATGTTATCCCCTCATAAAAATTTCACATCAAAATCCCTGTATATATATATATATATATATATATATATATAATATATATATATATATATATATATATATATATATATATTGGATGGCAGTGTATCATTAAAACAGGAATAGCTTTTCAACAGTTTTTTGTACATGAGTTCATAAAGATCTCTTGTTTTTCATATTGCATGGTTATTTGTAAAACAACAAATTGTCACCACATGTCATCCTTTAAATGTTAAGTGATTTAATTGTGGCATGGTTCTCAGTCATTCTTCCTCATTTGGAAGATATTCTATGATGTAGATTAGAGAAAATTGTACCAACGCACCTTTACAAAGCTGCATTAAGTATAAATTTTGTGAAAGCTCATTTAAATCTCAATATGAAATACAGACAGGCTTATGTCTTATCCCTGGCATACAGGATGGTCAGTGTCATCCTGAGCATACAAACAGGCTTATGTCTTATCCCTGGCATACAGGATGGTCAGTGTCATCCTGAGGATACAGACAGGCTTATGTCTTATCCCTGGCATACAGGATGGCCTGTTTCATCCTGAGCATACAAACTCGTCAGGTACAGCAATAAGAAATAGCCCATCCACAGTATCATGGCACAATTTTTTTTTTTTTATAATTATACTTCCCTCTAGATGCGAGACCACTCTCATTGACAGTTAATCCTCTAACATTATTTGCAGGTACCAAGGTACCCAGTGATGTAGAAATAATAATAATAATAATAATATATATATATACATGTGTGTAGAGAGAGAGAGAGAGAGAGAGAGAGAGAGAGAGAGAGAGAGAGAGAGAGAGAGTACTTAGATTGAATTAGGCCTTAAGTCAAATTTACTACTTATTTCTGCATATGAAACAGCCAAATTGTGAACATGGACTGCTACCCATTTTGTGATGCAAATCCCTTCCTAGTAATGATTTCCATAATTCCAAATGCATGTTTGTATAAAATATTTCCCAAACTAGCAATTCCTTTGCTAAATGGTTTAGGCATACAAGTTTATATAGAAAATTTTGTAATTGTTTGCATCTCAGGAAATCTGTATAAAGAAAAAACAAGTAAATTTGACCACACTTTGTCTTGGCAGCTGTCACTTTTTCCATGTGCTTGTCCATGTGTATTAACCTTGATTCCACTAACATTGCATTATGAAACATATTTTCCAGGAATGCCATTAATATTTGTAACAGTAATGGTAAAAACACACTCGGAAGAAGTGCAACTTTTAGTCGGTCATTTAGAAGCTCATCCATGTCCGATTCAGGGCCCAAAACCAGACTTAGTTTTAGGGTAAGCCATGCAACAAGAAAAGCTTTCACCAGTCTTATATGTAACCAGTTTATTAGATTAGTACACAGTAGCTTGTTCTATCATCCATCTACATCATCGTCATGACAACCACTAATATTTGTGCAGATCTTTTATTTTTCCCTGTACCTGTATTTGAAACCATGTATATCTGAATTTCTCATAATATTTAGAATAATATATATCTACAAAATTTGTCAAACTATGCACTTCCTTCTTAAAAAAGAATGATGGATCTAAATCTGCACAGACAACAGTGGCTGTCATGTTGTACATGAGTAAACATCATTATGGTATGTGGAGTATGATGGTTTTTGTTTCAATTTGATGAAGAAGTGGGGGCACATCACCTCTGTCTATTTATGGCAGTGGTGTACACTTCATGAAGTTACATGAAATTAGAGATGATTGTTTTAATCATAAGACTAGACTTCTGGGTAAGTTTTGTATCTTTAACATTATTTCACTAAACAATAAAGACCTTGTGAGTAAAGGCATGAATTTAGGCATGATGCAATCCATGCATGTGGTCCAAATGTTTGTACAAAGTGTTTCTGACAAGAATGTGCACATGGTCATGTTTAGCACACTGTCCAAGAATGTTGAGATTAACATTGCCAACTACTTGATTACGTTTTACTAATGCCATATGAAACCATTTAAGTATCTCAACATAGAAAGAAAAGACAAATATTTATCTAGCCTAGTTAACTTTTTGGTTTCAGGGCTAATACCTCAGTGACTAGGTGTAAAATAAGGATTGAACGAGGGGTAAGGACGTCCCTATCAAGATAATTTTTTTTACACGTAGAGCAATCACCAGCTCTGGTTAAGTTGCAGAACTTTAGTTTTGCAGTGTGTTATGGCAATGAGTGTCGATTCCTTATGCCATCTAATCTTGACCTGGGTGGGGGATGTTGGACGGGGGTCATATTATTCAAGTCTTATCTGAAGGTTCCTTGTGTGGGAAGGAGATGAAAATTTTCTTCCAAATTCCAGGCAGAGCGAGATTTTGAACTCATATAATCCTGGATTTGGAAAGCCATTAATAGCATTACCAGGCCATGTCCATCCATCACATGAAAACATCTGACATCTAGGATTAAGTTATCTAGTGTGGAAATATCACACACACACACACACACACACACACACACACACACACACACACTAAAAGATCACATTATTTTACATTGATTTTGTATTTAAAGATTAGTTTCATTGTTTTTCAGGGGTCATTTGGCCGAGCATTCGGACGGAAAGTCCGGGAAGACATGAACAAAATATCATTCGATGAGGACACACCTAAACGCAAAATATCTGCACCAATGAACTTTCAGCATAATCCTCTGGGCTCTTTATTTGAAAATGAAAAAGAAAAAACTTAAGTCTCATTTCAGAATAAATTTTCGAAATGTTAATTGAGAAATATTTATTTATATGAAAATATTGTAAATATTGTGTAAATGATAAATATCAGAGGAATGAATGAGTTTATAGAACATCAGAAGATTTTTTCTGTAGTAGGTTATCATATGAAGACTGTCACTTCCAGCTTAGTGCTCATTTTAACAGAAAATATCTCACCTGTCAGGGTTTCCAGATATTGTTGAAAGAAAATTTACACTAATTTGAAGATACTGGAAGTGAACCGATTTGCTGAGAATTTTATAGTTTTTTTTAACAATTTTAAATCCTGATCTTGGAAATTTTTTACTGAAATAGGTCAGTAAATTGAATGAATTGGATTGGACACCTAGGTGTCATTTACACCATTTTAAGAATATTAGTTGAGTTTTTATGAATGTTTTTAAGTTTGCATAATAATTTTATTCTTGTTTTTATTCATATTGTTTGTCAGTATTATCATAGGTTCCTGGAAAAAATGAGGGCAATGTGCAAGAAAACTGTGAATATAGTTTTAATTTATATGCAGTTGTTTTACCACTGAAGTCAAGCAGATCATTACATTTTCAAAGCAGGTCAAAAGACCATGCTTTATTGCAATTAGGAAGGTTCTGCCGTAAGGATTTTTGAAGTATGATATAAATTCATTAAGTCACAAAGTTTCTGAAGAAACACTATGTTATTCATTTGAATATGTTTGCCACATGCAAGAAACGTTTACTATGCAGAAATAGCTTTGAAAACAGTATTTTAACTATGAAAGAAATGAATTGGACAAATATGATATAGAAAATTTTCCATTGTAAAGAGATCATTATCATTTTTTTTCAAATTGAACAGTTATAATCTGCATGAATTTTTTTTTTTCATTGAAATTGATCAAGATAAAAGATTTTAAACTTGGTTTAACAAAGATGCTGTCTGTGGTAATACAAAAGAAGATACATGTACATATAATTGGTTTTATTTTAATTTGTTTTTAAGTTAATATTTTATCCAAAGTTTAAGAATTTTTATCTTTAATTTTGAAATCATGAAGAACAAGTTGTGCCTTAAAAAATTTCTTTGATTTTTTTTTTTCAATTAAAAGTTTTAAAAAATTCCGTACTACTTTATTACTTTTCCTATTACAAGTTATTGCTGTCATTTTTTTCAAACTTAAAATTAATCCAAATTTAAAATACATATATTTAAAAAACAAAATAGAAATTTGTGATTAAACTTAAATAATTTTTTTCATTTTAATTAACTAATTTTTTTTTTTGTGAAATTTGGAATATGGGTTTACCAAGGTTTTCAGTGCAAAACTTCATTTTTCACGTTTTAGCAATTTGAAATATTTTATGTGTTCCATATGGTGACATTTATATTTAAATCAAAGTGTTAAAATTTACTTTTACATTTCCTAGCATTTTGTTCCAAATTTTAGAATTTATCAATGTTGTTATAATACATGTAATTACGTATCAAACAATCAAGTGTTTTAATATGTTACTAGGATATTTTTTGTGATTTGTTCTATTTTAGTGATTTCAAGCATTGTTAGGTTAATTTTATTTTGTTTGATTTTTTATCCATACAAGATTTCTGTCAACACAAACAAAAACATTAATTTAAAAAAGAACTTGTTTTTTAAAGTGAAAAATTATTATGTTTTTAATCTAAAATTTCTGTAGTTATTTTTTTTTTAAATCAAAAACTGATTTTTTTTTTAAATTAAGAAACCGATTTTTTTAAAAGTAAACAACTGATTTTTTAAATTAAAAAATAGATTTTATATGTATTTTTTGCAGTGTTTGTTTCGAAGAATCTCTTATTCAAGTATTATTATTATTATTATTATATTTATTATTATTATATTATTATTTTTATTATTGTTATGTTCACCCAATCTTGATGATGATTATTATTATTGTGCTTCATTGTTTTAATATTATTAATATAATTTTAAGTGTTTTAGAGAAATAATTCAATATTTTAGGATAATGTTTGTTTTAATTTTATCCCTATGTGTTGTCTACTAAGTCATTTTATTTATGCAAATCACAGACAAATCATATAATTAATCAAAAATAGCACACTCTCCTCCAATCACTGCCAAAATAAAAAATAATTGTGCAATCAAAAAGATGTTTTTTTTTTCTTAATCAAAAATTAAGATGTTTATAATCACAACACACACACACACGCACACACACACAGACACACACACACACACACCATTTTCAGTTAATTATACTATATACATTAAGAAATAAATTTAATGAACTTAATTAGGAGTGTATATTTTTGCTTGGCATATTAATACACAGAATGTACAGTATACATTGTACAAAATTTATCGGAATCATGCTCATGTTTATTGTTGTCATGGCAAATCATGTTCGTTGCTATGACTATTATTGAACAATTATGACTTCACTTTGACTTATTTTCTTGAACATTTTAATTACTAGTATGTTTTTTTAATTTGTTACTCAATTCTTAGTCTCTGTTAGCTGTTTGAACATTGGTTCAGTTTCTCACTTTTCTGACTAATTTGCTGGACTGTGTGACTAATTTAATACACTCTGTAACTAATTTTTTGGACTCTGTGACTACTTTGCTGGACTCTGTGACTAATTTGCAGGACTCTGTGACTAATTTGTTGGACTGTGACTAATTTTCTGAACTCTGTGACTAATTTGCTGGACTCTATGACTAATTTGCAGGACTCTTTGACTAATTTGCTGGACTTTGTGACTAATTTGCTGGACTATGACTAATTTGCTGGACTCTCTGACTAATTTGCTGGACTCCATGACTAATTTGCTGGACTCTGTGACTAATTTAATACACTCTGTGACTAATTTGTTGGACTCTGTGACTAAATTGCTGGACTCTGACTAATTTTCTGAACTCTGTGACTAATTTGCTGGACTCTATGACTAATTTGCAGGACTCTATGACTAATTTGCTGGACTCTGTGACTAATTTGTTGGACTCTGACTAATTTGCTGGACTCTGTGACTAATTTGCTGGACTCTGTGACTAATTTGCAGGATTCTGTGACTAATTTGTTGGACTGTGACTAATTTTCTGAACTCTGTGACTAATTTGCTGGACTCTATGACTAATTTGCAGGACTCTTTGACTAATTTGCTGGACTCTATGACTAATTTGTTGGAGTCTGAGACTAATTTAATACACTCTGTGACTAATTTGCTGGACTCTTTGACTAATTTGTTGGACTCTGTGACTAATTTGCTGGACTCTGACTAATTTGCTGGACTCTGTGACTAATTTGTTGGACTCTGACTAATTTGCTGGACTCTGTGACTAATTTGCAGGACTCTGTGACTAATTTGTTGGACTGTGACTAATTTTCTGAACTCTGTGACTAATTTGCTGGACTCTATGACTAATTTGCAGGACTCTATGACTAATTTGCTGGACTCTATGACTAATTTGTTGGACTCTGACTAATTTAATACACTCTGTGACTAATTTGCTGGACTCTGTGACTAATTTGTTGGACTCTGTGACTAATTTGCTGGACTATGACTAATTTGCTGGACTCTCTGACTAATTTGCTGGACTCCATGACTAATTTGCTGGACTCTGTGACTAATTTAATACACTCTGTGACTAATTTGTTGGACTCTGTGACTAAATTGCTGGACTCTGACTAATTTTCTGAACTCTGTGACTAATTTGCTGGACTCTATGACTAATTTGCAGGACTCTATGACTAATTTGCTGGACTCTGTGACTAATTTGTTGGACTCTGACTAATTTGCTGGACTCTGTGACTAATTTGCTGGACTCTGTGACTAATTTGCAGGATTCTGTGACTAATTTGTTGGACTGTGACTAATTTTCTGAACTCTGTGACTAATTTGCTGGACTCTATGACTAATTTGCAGGACTCTTTGACTAATTTGCTGGACTCTATGACTAATTTGTTGGAGTCTGAGACTAATTTAATACACTCTGTGACTAATTTGCTGGACTCTTTGACTAATTTGTTGGACTCTGTGACTAATTTGCTGGACTCTGACTAATTTGCTGGACTCTGTGACTAATTTGTTGGACTCTGACTAATTTGCTGGACTTTGTGACTAATTTGCAGGACTCTGTGACTAATTTGTTGGACTGTGACTAATTTTCTGAACTCTGTGACTAATTTGCTGGACTCTATGACTAATTTGCAGGACTCTATGACTAATTTGCTGGACTCTATGACTAATTTGTTGGACTCTGTGACTAATTTAATACACTCTGTGACTAATTTGCTGGACTCTGTGACTAATTTGTTGGACTCTGTGACTAATTTGCTGGACTCTGACTAATTTGCTGGACTCTGTGACTAATTTGCTGGACTCTGACTAATTTGCAAGACTCTGTGATTAATTTGCTATATCCTGACATGTTTTCTTGATGTTTTCTTCATGAATTCATCCAGTGCAATATTGTTATGTTTTCATATCAATCAGCATTGATTAAACTTTCTAGTAAACTTCATGTATATATTGGTAAGATAAAACTATATGACAAATATAAATATTGACGGATTTATCTTATCCTATGCAAATGTTTGTACACTGAACATTTTATCTATAGTGCCCACAATACATATATTAACAAGTTAATTATCAGATGGATGACAAATGTCATTTTAAGTTCAGTTGTTTGCAAAATATTCTAAAAATTTGGTTCAATTGTGTCTTTACTTTTTTATTTTTATTTTTTTGAAAGGATTTAAATAATTTAAAAATTGGCAATAATTTAATTAAATAATCTGAGACTAGTAAAATTGTCCAAAAAATATGAAAAATTATACATCACGCATTATATTGTATTTAATTAAAAAAAAAAACATCAGTAAATTTAAATACGATCTAGTCAAGCATAACCAAACTGGGATTTTACACACACACACACACACACACACACACCTTGCAACATGCTTTAACAGTGTGATATAATCTTACCATGATTCAGTTGACAATGTAAAATTTATGAATGAATATATTGTGACATTATTTATTAATATTTTTATCATATGAATGGAGGTACGAGTGTTTCTGTTTGAGAGAGAGAGAGAGAGAGAGAGAGAGAGAGTGTATGTCTCAGTTGAGAGTTTCTGAAGAATTTTTAGTTAGGATAAATAAGTTGTAAATATATTGTCATATTTTATGTATATGTTGACTGCTTTTTCAGCATAGTAAAAAACAAGAAAATTTTATTGTTTTTTTTTTTCATTTCTTTTAGCTTAACTGGCTATAACCAAATAAGCTTATGGTACATTTAATCATGTATGGATAGGGGCATGCATCCACATCCTAAACCTCTTAGAGCACTGGTTAACATTTAACAAAATTTTGCAAGAAAAATCCTTGATTGTAGCATTTTAAAATAATCATCTAGATACCACTTTGAATCTCAAGATGGACACCAGTAATTTCTATTCAAAAAGACTGATATATAGTCATGATGTGTTTATGAATAGAATTGCCCAGAGCACCACATGGTACATATACCTCATAGCATTTGTGTGGAACAATTATTTCTATTGACAATGGAATCACATAAAGTGACATTTCCCATAATAATGATCATGTGGTAAGTTGGCGGGTTTTATTGATTAGATGGATTCAAATCTGATTTAATTAACATATTTGTAGTAATTATATAAAGAACACGTTTTTGAAGAATTTTTTTATAGAATCTGCAGATGATGTGTTATTTGAAGATGATTTTTTTGTCATCTTCTCTCGCCAAACCTTAAAAAATGAACAGAACCAAACATTTGTAGGAAGATCCTTGATGGATGCAGATTTAAAGTAAAGAAAAAAAAAACAAAATATTAATATAACCAAGAATGGAGACAACAAGAAAACATAACATAAAAACTAACATCAAAATGCAAGACAGAAATGATAGAACAATAAAAAAAATACAATCAAGAACACAAGATAATCAAAAACACATGACAACCAAAACAAGAACACAAACAAGAAAACAAGACAACCCCGAACACAATACAACCAAAAACATAAGACAACCAAGACCACAATACAACCAAGAACACAATACAACCAAGGAAACAAGACAACCAAGAACAAAATACAACCAAGAACAAAATACAACCAAAAACACAATTCAACAAAGAAAACAAGACAACCAAAAACATAAAACAACCAATACCACAATACAACCAAGGAATCAATACAAGAACACAATACAACTAAAAGCACAATACAAGCAAGAGAACAAGACAACCAAAAACACAAAACAACCAAGGAAACAAGACAACCAAGAACAGAATACAACCAAGAAAACAATACAATCAAGAAAACAAGACAACCAAGAACACAATACAACCAAGAAAACAAGACAACTAAGAACACAGTACAACCTAGAACACAATACAACCAAGGAAACAATACAACCAAGAAAACAAGACAACAAAGAACACAATACAACTAAGAAAACAAGACAACTAAAAGCAAAATACAACCAAAAACACAATACAACAACGAAAACAAGACAACCAAGAACAAAATACAACCAAAAACACAATACAACAAAGAAAACAATACGTCCAAAAACACAATACAACCAAGAAAACAAAACAACCAAAAAAACAATACAATCAAGAAAACAAGACAACTAAGAACACAATGCAACCAAGAACAGAATACAACCAAGAAAACAATACAATCAAGAAAACAAGACAATTAAGAACAAAAACAAACAAGACAAGCAAGAACACAATACAGTACAACCAAGAAAACAAGACAAGCAAGAACACAATACAACAAAGGAAACGATATAACCAAGTAAACAAGACAACAAAAAACACAATACAACCAAGAAAACAAGACAACAAAGAACATTATAGAACCAAGAAAACAATAGAACCAAGATCACAATACAACCAAGAACACAATACAATCAAGAAAACAAGACAAGCAAGAACACAATACAACCAAGAAAACAAGACATCCAAGAACAGAACATAACAAAAAACAGAATACAACAAAGAAAACAAGGCAACCAAAAACACAATGCAACAAAGAAAACAAGACAACTAAGAACATAATACAACCGAGAAAACAATACAACCAAGAACACAATACAACCAAGAACACACGACAACCAAGAACACAATAAAACAAAGAAAACAAGTTCACAATACAACCAAAAACACAATACAACAAAGAAAACAATATAACCAAAAACACAATACAATAAAGAAAACAAGACAACTAAGAACATAATACAACCAAGAAAACAATACAATCAAGAAAACAAGACAACCAAGAACACAGTGCAACCAAGGAAACAATACAACCAAGAACACAATACAACTAAAAGCACAATACAAGCAAGAGAACAAGACAACCAAAAACACAATACAACCAAGGAAACAAGACAACCAAGAAAACAATACAATCAAAAAAACAAGACAACCAAGAACACAATACAACCAAAAAAACAAGATAACTAAGAACACAATACAACCAAGAACACAATACAATCAAGAAAACAATACGTCTAAAACACAATACAACAATACAACCAAGAAAACAATACAATCAAGAAAACAAGACAACAAAGAACAAAATACAACCAAGAAAACAAGACAACCAAGAACAGAATACAACCAAAAACACAATACAACTAAGAAAAGAAGACAACCAAGTACACAATACAACCAAGAAAACAAGACAATCAAGAACACAATACAATAAAGAAAACAAAACAACCAAGAACACAAGACAATCAAGAACACAATACAACAAAGAAAACAATACAACCAAGAACACAAGACAATCAAGAACACAATACAACAAAGAAAACAAAACAACCAAGAACACAAGACAATCAAGAACACAATACAACAAAGAAAACAATACAACCAAGAACACAAGACAATCAAGAACACAATACAACAAAGAAAACAAAACAACCAAGAAAACAAGACAATCAAGAACACAATACAACAAAGAAAACAAAACAACCAAGAAAACAAGACAATCAAGAACACAATACAATAAAGAAAACAAAACAACCAAGAACACAAGACAATCAAGAACACAATACAACAAAGAAAACAATACAACCAAGAAAACAAGACAATCAAGAACACAATACAATAAAGAAAACAAAACAACCAAGAACACAAGACAATCAAGAACACAATACAACAAAGAAAACAAAACAACCAAGAAAACAAGACAATCAAGAACACAATACAATCAAGAAAACAAAACAACCAAGAACACAAGACAATCAAGAACACAATACAACAAAGAAAACAATACAACCAAGAAAACAAGACAATCAAGAACACAATACAACAAAGAAAACAATACAACCAAGAACACAAGACAATCAAGAACACAATACAACAAAGAAAACAAAACAACCAAGAAAACAAGACAATCAAGAACACAATACAACAAAGAAAACAAAACAACCAAGAAAACAAGACAATCAAGAACACAATACAACAAAGAAAACAATACAACCAAGAACACAAGACAATCAAGAACACAATACAACAAAGAAAACAAGACAACCAAGAACAGAATACAACCAGAAACACAATACAACAAAGAAAACAAGACAACCAAGTACACAATACAACCAAGAAAACAAGACAAACAAGAACACAATACAATCAAGAAAACAAAACAACCAAGAACACAAGACAATCAAGAACACAATACAATCAAGAAAACTAAACAACCAAGAACACAAGACAATCAAGAACACAATACAATCAAGAAAACAAAACAACCAAGAACACAAAACAACCAAGAACACAAGACAATAAAGAACACAATACAACAAAGAAAACAAAACAACCAAGAACACAAGACAATCAAGAACACAATACAACAAAGAAAACAATACAACCAAGAACACAAGACAATCAAGAACACAATACAACAAAGAAAACAAAACAACCAAGAAAACAAGACAATCAAGAACACAATACAACCAAGGAATCAATACAAGAACACAATACAACTAAAAGCACAATACAAGCAAGAGAACAAGACAACCAAAAACACAAAACAACCAAGGAAACAAGACAACCAAGAACAGAATACAACCAAGAAAACAATACAATCAAGAAAACAAGACAACCAAGAACACAATACAACCAAGAAAACAAGACAACTAAGAACACAGTACAACCTAGAACACAATACAACCAAGGAAACAATACAACCAAGAAAACAAGACAACAAAGAACACAATACAACTAAGAAAACAAGACAACTAAAAGCAAAATACAACCAAAAACACAATACAACAACGAAAACAAGACAACCAAGAACAAAATACAACCAAAAACACAATACAACAAAGAAAACAATACGTCCAAAAACACAATACAACCAAGAAAACAAAACAACCAAAAAAACAATACAATCAAGAACACAATACAACAAAGAAAACAATACAACCAAGAACACAAGACAATCAAGAACACAATACAACAAAGAAAACAAAACAACCAAGAAAACAAGACAATCAAGAACACAATACAACAAAGAAAACAAAACAACCAAGAAAACAAGACAATCAAGAACACAATACAACAAAGAAAACAATACAACCAAGAACACAAGACAATCAAGAACACAATACAACAAAGAAAACAAGACAACCAAGAACAGAATACAACCAGAAACACAATACAACAAAGAAAACAAGACAACCAAGTACACAATACAACCAAGAAAACAAGACAAACAAGAACACAATACAATCAAGAACACAATACAATCAAGAAACCTAAACAACCAAGAACACAAGACAATCAAGAACACAATACAATCAAGAAAACAAAACAACCAAGAACACAAGACAATAAAGAACACAATACAACAAAGAAAACAAAACAACCAAGAACACAAGACAATCAAGAACACAATACAACAAAGAAAGCAATACAACCAAGAACACAAGACAATCAAGAACACAATACAACAAAGAAAACAAAACAACCAAGAAAACAAGACAATCAAGAACACAATACAACCAAGGAATCAATACAAGAACACAATACAACTAAAAGCACAATACAAGCAAGAGAACAAGACAACAAAAAACACAAAACAACCAAGGAAACAAGACAACCAAGAACAGAATACAACCAAGAAAACAATACAATCAAGAAAACAAGACAACCAAGAACACAATACAACCAAGAAAACAAGACAACTAAGAACACAGTACAACCTAGAACACAATACAACCAAGGAAACAATACAACCAAGAAAACAAGACAACAAAGAACACAATACAACTAAGAAAACAAGACAACTAAAAGCAAAATACAACCAAAAACACAATACAACAACGAAAACAAGACAACCAAGAACAAAATACAACCAAAAACACAATACAACAAAGAAAACAATACGTCCAAAAACACAATACAACCAAGAAAACAAAACAACCAAAAAAACAATACAATCAAGAAAACAAGACAACTAAGAACACAATGCAACCAAGAACAGAATACAACCAAGAAAACAATACAATCAAGAAAACAAGACAATTAAGAACAAAAACAAACAAGACAAGCAAGAACACAATACAGTACAACCAAGAAAACAAGACAAGCAAGAACATAATACAACAAAGGAAACGATATAACCAAGTAAACAAGACAACAAAAAACACAATACAACCAAGAAAACAAGACAACAAAGAACATTATAGAACCAAGAAAACAATAGAACCAAGATCACAATACAACCAAGAACACAATACAATCAAGAAAACAAGACAAGCAAGAACACAATACAACCAAGAAAACAAGACATCCAAGAACAGAATATAACAAAAAACAGAATACAACAAAGAAAACAAGGCAACCAAAAACACAATGCAACAAAGAAAACAAGACAACTAAGAACATAATACAACCGAGAAAACAATACAACCAAGAACACAATACAACCAAGAACACACGACAACCAAGAACACAATAAAACAAAGAAAACAAGTTCACAATACAACCAAAAACACAATACAACAAAGAAAACAATATAACCAAAAACACAATACAATAAAGAAAACAAGACAACTAAGAACATAATACAACCAAGAAAACAATACAATCAAGAAAACAAGACAACCAAGAACACAGTGCAACCAAGGAAACAATACAACCAAGAACACAATACAACTAAAAGCACAATACAAGCAAGAGAACAAGACAACCAAAAACAAAATACAACCAAGGAAACAAGACAACCAAGAAAAAAATACAATCAAAAAACAAGACAACCAAGAACACAATACAACCAAGAAAACAAGATAACTAAGAACACAATACAACCAAGAACACAATACAACCAAGAAAACAAGACAACTAAGAACAAAATACACCAAAAACACAATACAACAAAGAAAACAATACGTCTAAAACACAATACAACAATACAACCAAGAAAACAAGACAACTAATAACACAATACAACCAAGAACAGAATACAACCAAGAAAACAATACAATCAAGAAAACAAGACAACAAAGAACAAAATACAACCAAGAAAACAAGACAACCAAGAACAGAATACAACCAAAAACACAATACAACAAAGAAAAGAAGACAACCAAGTACACAATACAACCAAGAAAACAAGACAAACAGGAACACAATACAATCAAGAAAACAAAACAACCAAGAACACAAGACAATCAAGAACACAATACAATCAAGAAAACTAAACAACCAAGAAAACAAGACAATCAAGAACACAATACAATCAAGAAAACAAAACAACCAAGAACACAAGACAATCAAGAACACAATACAACAAAGAAAACAAAACAACCAAGAACACAAGACAATCAAGAACACAATACAACAAAGAAAACAATACAACCAAGAACACAAGACAATCAAGAACACAATACAACAAAGAAAACAAAACAACCAAGAAAACAAGACAATCAAGAACACAATACAACAAAGAAAACAAAACAACAAAGAAAACAAGACAATCAAGAACACAATACAATAAAGAAAACAAAACAACCAAGAACACAAGACAATCAAGAACACAATACAACAAAGAAAACAATACAACCAAGAACACAAGACAATCAAGAACACAATACAACAAAGAAAACAAAACAACCAAGAACACAAGACAATCAAGAACATAATACAACAAAGAAAACAATACAACCAAGAACACAAGACAATCAAGAACACAATACAACAAAGAAAACAAAACAACCAAGAAAACAAGACAATCAAGAACACAATACAACAAAGAAAACAAAACAACCAAGAAAACAAGACAATCAAGAACACAATACAATAAAGAAAACAAAACAACCAAGAACACAAGACAATCAAGAACACAATACAACAAAGAAAACAATACAACCAAGAAAACAAGACAATCAAGAACACAATACAATAAAGAAAACAAAACAACCAAGAACACAAGACAATCAAGAACACAATACAACAAAGAAAACAAAACAACCAAGAAAACAAGACAATCAAGAACAGAATACAATCAAGAAAACAAAACAACCAAGAACACAAGACAATCAAGAACACAATACAACAAAGAAAACAATACAACTAAGTACACAATACAACCAAGAAAACAAAACAACCAAGAACACAAGACAATCAAGAACACAATACAATCAAGAAAACAAGACAACTAAGAACACAATACAACCAAGAAAACAAGACAACCAAGAAACCAAAACAACCAAGAACACAAGACAATCAAGAACACAATACAATCAAGAAAACAAGACAACTAAGAACACAATACAACCAAGAAAACAAGACAACCAAGAACACAATACAACAAAGAACACAAGATTACTAAGAACACAATACAACAAGGAACACAATACAACGAAAAGAACATAAGACAAGGACAAAAAAAAAGAACATAAGATAACCAAGAACACAAGAAAAACAAGTCACAAGACAACCAAGAACACAAGACAACAAACTTTCTTACACAAGGATCTGATCGATAAAGAAACGACTTAAATCGTACATGCATTAGTAACTATCAATATGTACATGCATTTGTTTTTAGTGTTATTGTTATTGCAACAGGGAGGAAAAACATCTTTAGTAATTCAAATTCTTGCCGAATATTCCGTCAGAGGATCGAACCCGGACCTTCCATGTGATAAACGAACGTTCTACTACAAAGCTAAAAACTACTTCACTATATCTTCTAGACTAGCTCAGTTCCGTTACATTTGGTAGGAATTTGACTGAATATTGTCAGTATTCAATATAAAGAATAAATAATAAGCAAGTATTATATTTTTTCTCGCATAATCAGATGTGTTTTTAGGAGTAAGCAGTAAGAAATGCAACTGTGGAATTAACAAAAGGATTAAAAAAATACACCGGGCCCCAGTTTCACAATCATACTTAAGTTTGAGAAAATACTTAACTAAAATATTCTAAGTTTTCACTCAGCTGAGTGTAACACTCAAATTCCGTTTCACAATAAAATTTGAGTGTGCTCTCAGCTGAGTGACAAGTTAGAGTGTATTCTCAATTCAAAAAGCGACCTTTTAAGAATCCTCATGTGTTGAAAACAAATAAAGCAGATATGTTTATTATAGTGCTCAACGTCTGCGTGCATAATCGCTCGATTTGTCATTTTGTCGTCTGTTAAGAAAATAAACAAATATGGATCAGAAAATAACCCGCCAACCTAATTAGACTGACGGAAAGAGACAAAATAATATTAGTCCAACAAATAATCCAAAAGCAAGTTGCCCTGTTCAGGAGATTTAAAGGTGCTATATCTGGAAACAGAACAAAGGATGAGCTTTGGGACGAGGTGCTATCGTCGTTCACTGCGTAAGTTATGACCTAAGAAAGACAGCTCTAATAAACATGAATTTCCAACACTGAACCTTGGAAATATTTTCTTTTTAATCATTTTGTGAAAGGGTATAAATGATGACGAATCTTGAACTGTTTTGACAGTACCTCGAATCTCAATCATGTCATTCATAGCGGTTGGTTTGTTTTACGCGTAGCTCAGTTGGTTCATTACTCGCCAATTACAGCAGAAAGTCTTAGGTTCGAACCCCGGTCCGACCCATTATTTTTCCTCAATCCAGTGACACATGTGTGAATATTGAAGTGCAAATAAAAATTTAATTTAAAAACAAATACACAATTGTCCAGTCTATTTTGGTTGAGTGATGTGTAGTATTATTTGGGAGGTGACAATCATCACAACGCAATACGCTGGTCAACCAAAAACACATCATAACGCAATACGCTGGTCAACCAAAAACACATCCTTACGCAATACCTTGGTCAACCAGAAACACATCAAAACACAAGTAATACTTTGAACATACAAGAACATAACACCACATTTTAAAAAGATATCTGCTTATCCTCTATAAAGGATTAAACAAACGAGGTCAATATATTATTTAAACCGTTTCAGATGCATGACGTCATAATAGAGTTATGTCACGCCCTATTATGCTGTTAGAATCACAGGGGCTTGGTATCAGGATTTTTGTTTTTTAAGATTACTTATTTGTGGTTTTATAACATACGAGGTTGATACAAGTTCATACATATCGATAACTTTGCCTGAAATCCATTTTTAACAAATTGAAAAAAATTCCGAAAAATACCATTAAAAAACACAAGGGACGAAAGTCGCCATTTTGAAAGTCTACCCCTTGCTTGAAAAAAAAAAAAATCGTAAAGAATCGTAAAAAATCAGCCGATCCATGTTTTCACATAATTTTCATCAGTTTCAACTTTTAAAAGCCTGTTCCTATGGTTAGAATAGGTCAATCATCTTTATCTAGTTTACAATCTCGCGCACTAATTCATTTTAACATTTATCTGCTTTTCCTTTATAAAGGATTAAACAAACGAGGTCAATACATTATTTAAACTGTTTCCAAAACATGACGTCATAATAGGATTATGTCACGATCTTTTATGATGTCAAAATAGGTCAGTTTTAGGTTGTAATATTCATTATAAAGATTTATATAATTGAAAAAGACAATCTTATATCTCCATCTGGTTTACTCGCGCACTAATTTTAAATATATGTCTGTCCTATTAAAGTTAAAACCAGTTAGTACTTAAAAGTTGTTAAACATATTTATTTTTAGAATTAGAAATATCCAACACGGATATGCAGATAACAACCATTACACAAAGGAAAACGGTTTAAGAGAAATTTAGGACATTCAGATCTGTAACATATCTGAGGTAAGAATTATAATAAGTATAATGATATTTTTATTACGATGATTTCATTTCCTTTGTAATTAATAATTCAATAATTTCTAAGTATTTTATAAACAATTTAGTTTCGGTTTATAAATAGATAAACGGAAGTGGCTCCACCATACAGTACATAAACTAAATCAAGGAAGTATAAAAAGATACATTTGTACAAGACAGATATATCTGATACGAAATAGTATGTATACTAGTTTTTTTTAACGATGTTTGGTCTATCACAGATATTGTCTTTGAAGTTGTTAATGTTTTTTTGTTGTCCACAGAAAGAGGAAAGAAAAGTGACGTTTAATTATGGCACAATGGCAGAAATTTAACTTTCAGGGAGGATTTTCATTTTTTTTTATCAATCTATGCCATATTAATTTCTTAACATAAAAAAGGACTGGCGCCAAATAGATTATTAGAAGTTATAAGTATTTAACAAAAAACGCCTCCACCACAAAATAACAGTTAGTAATTGTTATTTTCCATATGCTGGTGGTTAATTTTTAAAGGTATTTTATGATACGAAAGGTTACATCTGAAGCTATAATACAAAGGTGATGACTTGAATTTTTCTATAGTCAACTTTCTCTTTTCTTGCAGTAATAGGTCTGCTTTTCCTGTGTATGGTGTATATTTTTCACAGTTAATGGTAGAGCTTGTTCCCACTAAGGGGACTTTTTACAACGAAGCAAAATGCTTACAATTAAATTGTTGACTCAAGGATATTGCAACCATAGAATAATCAAGGCCCTTAAAAAGTTTTATATTCTTCATCTTAATATTGTTGATAAGTGTGTATTCACTGTATCCAATTCACTACTGGATATAATTGACCTCTCCTTATGTTCACAAATTTGATTTTGTATAACTGAATTGGCCAGTTTTCAGTTTTAATTGTTTCATGGGGGATTGCTTTTTGAACAAAAAGTGTATGTTTGTGTTAGTTATCACACACATGGATGTCATTAGCTCAAAATACTACAAGTAACGTGACTAAAATGGACCAATAAGATAGTTTCTACTATAAGTGAGGTATGTTAAACCTGACAGTCACATCCTAGCTTTATGGCCTAGTTTTTTTTAAACAGAAATACCATAAAGAAGGTCAGAATAAATAGAATGTGAATGTATAAATGGTGAAAAAACGTTCCCCACACGAGGCAACAAAATTTGTGTTACTATTAGGTTGTCCGGTAGACAAGAAATGATAAAACGGACACAAGAATAAAGTCTAAGCAGTAAAAATGAGTAAGATGTGTTTTATTTTTTAGATCTAGTAAAAAATAAAAAAAAATATGGACGACCAGGAAAAGAAGAATCTTCATTACAAATTACTAGCGGAAATTGGTGACTATATCAGTCATGATACTGGAGATTTACAAAAATTTAAGGCAAAATTAAAAAGTATCTTAAAGCCTGCTGATTTAGCAGCGAACAAAAGCACAGATGACGTGTTTGAAGCTATGGAAGGGCGTGGTAAATTGGATGTCGGTGAATATGGAAAGTTAAAAGAGGCCTTTAGAGATTTTCGTGAAGATATTATAAAAATTATAGAAAAGACTGAAAAAGAGATGGGGATTGATTTAGATTATGAGAACCAAGCACCAGCAGGTTTGTAACATAGACCAATTAATGGCACCTAAAAGGAAACATGTACATTTCACTAAGAACATTAAATGTATGGTTACCGCTTTCTCTCTCTTATTAGTTATCAGAGTTTATTCATCATCCCCTAAACAATTAACAAAAAGTAGCCATTTTAAGGTAGATCATATTTCTCTGCAGATAATGCAAAGCGCAAGGCCTGTAAACAGTGATAGAACAAGAAAGACCTAAAAGTACACATCGGGCAAAAATACAATTTCACGTTGGATATACAGCTGTATAAAAAGAAACTCAAAAATACAAAGACAAAAAATATACAAAATAAGTAATCACATAAAAATTTACAAAAAAGAACAAATTTATGCTAAACAAAAATATTAGACTCGTTCATACGGTTGAAAATTGTATTTTGAAAAAAAAACCAACAAAAAAATAATGCTAAATTTAAGCTTCAGTATGTTTCATGATACAATTTAAATTTGTAAATTGAAGCATTTTATTTTTTTAACACTTTAAAAGTGTAACAAACACTTTGAGACACTATTTAAGGAATGACATTCGCTTTGACTGTATTGTATACAATTATTCAGAGGCCTTTAAATTGAATTTGGCAAACACTTTTAAAGTGTAATCAAACACTTTGAGACACTATTTAAGGAATACAATTATGCAGAAGCATTGAATGCCGACTTTCATTATAATTTAAGTCAGTATATTCTACTGCTCTACTTCATGCATTACAGTCAAAGCGTATGTCATTTCTTATATGTACGATCCTTTATTATTTATCTATTTATTTATTTTTTACTTTTTTTAAACATGATTGCAAAATATTACTTATATATAACACTTTTATAAAAGAATAATTAGCTCTTTAAAATTGAGTGTTTCAACTTTCAACATCGATTTCACACACGTGCTCTATTTTAAAACATATAGTTATGCAGTGGAACAATCTTAAAAATCTGCATAGAGCAAAAAATTTGATTGTAAACATTAACAAATAGAATTCATTTTTACAGTATATATATTAGTTTTCGTTAAGAAGCTGATAAAAATTGTTTGAAAATACATTAGTATAATTGAAACCTGAATAACCTTAATCTATAAAATGTTGCATTTATTATGTTTACTGATATAGTGTAATTTTTCTGTTTTGTCTTTTGTGTTCTTAGCGGATGCAACCGGAGGAGATGATACCATGGATCCTAAAGGTAACAATAAAACTCAACTACATTGCAACTTGATTAGTGACATAAATGATCGTCTCTGTACTGATATTGGAAATCTAAGCAGATTCAAAAGAAGAATGAGACCGTATCTAAATCCTAACGACTTGGCGCCTAACAAAACATTTTTAAACATCGCAGAATCATTGGAACAGAGAGGAAAATTAAAAATAGGACATTATGATATATTAATTAAAGCTTTAGAAGGGGACCAAAATGACATAATAAAGATAATAAAAGAAACGGAAGAAAAGATAAAAAATGAAACGTTTGATGAATTAGAAGGTGAAGCATCAACAAGTGGAAAAAGTAACAAGGAATCAATGACGTCAAGAAGTAAGTATATACATGTATCGCATATTGATACACTGTAACTATGGACATTGTTAATTAAAAAGATTAAGCAATATATCTTTAATTCCTTAAGAGTCAATCGTGATATATTATGTTATACTAATATCTTTGAGGTAATAATTGCAAAATTATAAATAAATAGACTTCTGGAATAAAACAATCGTCAATATGGAATCAAAACGATAAATCCCATTTTCCTTCACAGTTAATTCTCTCTATAGTTTGAACAATATGTTTAAACAAATTATCTGCAAGAGAACCGTTTTTAATCAAAGTATACGTTATATATTTAATACATGATTTTGTGTATTTGTGAGTTTTATGTCAATAATTACGCTTTTACATTTCCCTATATTATTTATATTTCTTGTTACATGACATAATGCTTTTCATATTCATTTTAAATTTTATTTGTACAAGTAATGAGAGACAATGAGTAAAATATTTTAAGCGATCTTAATCATCGAAAAAATGGTCGAAGAAAAAAACTTGTTTTTTTTTTTTTGAAAATATTTGAACGGAGCCTTTCGAAACCTTGATTATATTTTAGTATTTATAACCCTAAAATTAGAAAATGTATTGCGGGAATTTAATTTTAGGAACTTATAATTCCCAAAGCAAACACATTATTTACAAATGTATCTTTTCTTGAACTTGAGATAATAGTTGAGAATCAGATACATTTGAAATGAAATCGATGACAAAAGGTAGACTTAGTAATTCTAATTGGTAACCTTCATTGGCGATGTTTCTAGAGCCTCTTGCTATGAATTATCAATTCTCAACTTATAAATTGCTCCTGCTTGTCCCAACATTAGTGCCTTACTACATAAAATGATAATGGCTGAAGTAATTTATACAATCTTCAAATGATGTATCCTTTTTCCATACAGACTGATTGATAATGATACAGAAAATCAATTCAAAGGCTAGAAAACTTATCATGTAAACTCAATATTTTTACAACTTCTTAGTACAAAATTAAATAGTTTAGTTTTTTCCAAAAAGATAAGTCTTTCCAAAAAGAATATACCTTGAATTTCCATATACGAGCAAAAAATATTGTTTTTTTTTTTTTTTTTACTACAGAACGAAAAGAACCATCTGAGAACGACAGAGAAAGCATTACTATATATAGTCGCCAAAGCAAAGTACAAAAAGCAGCAGGTAAAGTACTTTTTGTCTCTATCTCATATACTGATTGTGATTGGAAACACAACGACTGCCACAGGAAAATATTTTGTCTCTCTTCTTACCAATGTAAATTTTCAATTACTCTCTGCAGGAGTCATTTTAGTCCTAGATGGAAACCAATCAATATAAAAGCTAGAAAACTTATTATGTAAACTCAATATTTTTACAACTACTTAGTACAAAATTAAATAGTTTAGTTTTTTCCAAAAAGATAAGTCTTTCCAAAAAGAATATACCTTAAATTTCCATATACGAGCAGAAAATATTGTTTTTTTTTTTTACTACAGAACGAAAAGAACCATCTGAGAACGACAGAGACAGCATTACTATATATAGTCGCCAAAGCAAAGTACAAAAAGCAGCAGGTAAAGCACTTTTTGTCTCTATCTCATATACTGATTGTGATTGGAAACACAACGACTGCCACAGGAAAATATTTTGTCTCTCTTCTTACCAATGTAAATTTTCAATTACTCTCTGCAGTAGTCATTTTAGTCCTAGATGGAAACAAAACTGCCTGTGAATGCAAATACTATAAAAGTACATTTTTTCTAAAAATTATATGTTAAATGATTTTAAAGATGTAAAATGAAACTGTCATTCCACTTCATATTCTTATCGAACTTTTTATGTAATTCACATTAATAAAGACGTGTAGCAAACTTGCTATTAATATTCTCTTTACAATTACCATTAGACGAACAGCTTCACTAAATCAAAAGTTTGTAAACAATATATATTAATATTTATACTTTATTAGTTTAATATAATTATTAAAAAACGAAAATACTTAGTTGTTAATGTAACTTGTACAACTGATAACTGCGTGAAATGATAGCTGTGGTTTGCTTTCTATTTGCGTTTTAGAAAATGCTAATTTTTTTCATAAAGGTTAGTTAGGGTCTTTAGCCATAAAAGCCGTAGAAGTTTTGTTCTTGACCTATATTTTGATTTCATTATCAAATAGGTTGCTAAAAAAACGATTGCGATTTTTTAAAAAAATTCTTTAAATCCTTAATTTCGAATAAACTATTTTTTAAAAAGTTGTATCTTTCATATGCAAATAAATTGACGCATTTCAAAAAATCATATTTGACGCATTTCAGGTCATTATATATAACTCTTTGTATTTTTTTAAAAAAAAACAAAGACAAAAACATATTTTTTTCAAAGAGGGTGCAGTTTCTGTTTTTCATCCTATCAATTTTTCTCTATATTTTATCTTCATTGAAGTTTCATCATCAAATGGAGAAAATTTTAGAAAAGTAGAGGAGACAGCTTTAGATTATGAAGAAATTTATAATATCATACATCAGAACGTATGTAACCAAATAGGAAATATTTCAATAGCTAAAAATACTTGTGTTGAAGAGAGTCAGGGGACTGGATTCCGTGTAGGAGGGCGTATGGTAATGAGTGCATATCACGTATTCAAGCCAAGGTTAGGTAAGTGAGAGATGTTAACTTTCACATTCTATTACATTAAAAATCAAAAAAAAAAAAAAAAAAAAAAAAAAAAAAAAAAAAAAAAAAAAAAAATCTCCTTATAAATCTAGGGCACTTAATGCGTCAATACCGACTTCATAACGACAGAACAGAATAACTATCATCCCACTTAAAGTTTTTATTTTTTCTTATACAAATGCTAAATATCTTGCAATTACACTTTTTCGGCCTTTTATTAGACATGATTGTGAAATTTCATAGAATGTGGACCGAAAGTTAATTATGTAAAATGGTCGGCAAACGGTGAATGGCATCCAACTGATATTTAATAATAGCAAAACTTCATAGATTTGACTTTATTACTTATCGTATGTCATATTGATTATTTTCTTTTTTCAGAGTTCACTTGGAAAATGATTTTAGAAACCATATGCAGAAATTTGGGTAAAGGAAATGAACTAAGAAGCGCTTTGGCATACTTTTTTGAAGTTAGCCTTCCTGAGCAAAACCACGAAGTCGATTTTTTAAATCAATGGAGACGGTCTGATTATCCGTTAAAGACATTTAACGATCTGATAGAACTCTTTAAGAAAAAGAGACACAGCACTTTACCAGGAGGTAAGTGAATATTGTTCAACTGTCGTTGTTATTGAAAATTGATCCCCGAGTATAATATAACTTTTCCCAGAACGTTGGCGGCTTTCTTTGTAAACAAGCTAAACAGGAGGTGCTAACTCTTTGGGAGCACCTGGTCTCACTTTATTGATTGAAGTACACTTATGTAACTGAATAATCCAGTTGTAAGAATTTTTCCTTTGCCTTTGAAATTGTGCTTTGAATTGGTATGTTTGTGATTGATTTGTTACATTGACTGTTTGTGTAATAAAACTAAGCTACATAACAAAGCATGGACTATCCGTAAACTCGTTATTAGAACAAAAGATTTATAAAACTTAATTTCGTAATTTTATATTCAAATTTTGTATATAAAATAGTTGAAAAAGACATTAAATTTTTGTCAACATGTTATAATTGCTACTTCTTTTTCAGAAATAAGAAAAAAATTGGATGAGCTTAAAGAGATAGGAACAATAGCATTTGCGGATTTTCGAAAGGACGGAAAGAGCAAAGTCGAATATAAGCTGGATCTTGATACTCCATTCTACAGTGAAGAAGATGACGTAATTCTTGTCAATCTGATTGTCGACGAAAATAACGAGTCGAGGTTACCTGGTCCATTGCGTCTTGACAACAAATCTCCGAGTCTATCATCTATAATGCATATTTTAGGCCATCCGGATAACAAACGTCTGCAGTTCGATCCAGGATGTATTGTTTACACAGAAAAAGAAACCCTTGAAAAAGATATTAACGAGGCTAAGGAATATTGCATCCCAAAATGTAAGGACGATTTTTCTAAATCTCGGATCGAAGATGAATATGACAGGGCACTGCAACTTTATAAATTAGGAAGACGTGTGATATTTCATTCGTCTCGTTCTCTTATGCATGGAGCTTCTGGATCACCAGGAATCGTTATGGATGGAATAGAGCCAAAAGTACAAACAATGCTTCAACAAGGTCATCCGTATTCGGTATACAATAGTCTTAAAAAAGAGGAACTAGAAGTTTTACCTGCCAGAATTTATTTTGAAAGTGGTCTGGCAATAAAAAGATTAGAAGATTTACTGTCTTTGGACAAACTTTGTCATATTAAAAAAGATATTTTTCAATCTTGCCATGTCAGTATGGAACACTAACTGTAAGATACATAAACACTTGCCTTTAACAGTCACAATCGGATAAAATATTGTTAAAAAGAAAAGTACCTAAATTGTATTTAAACGCTATCGTTATTAAGTTATATTCTTAAAAATATGTTTTCATTGTTCCAACATGCAATTTTTTTGCATTTAAATTCTTTGTGAATTTGTACAAACAATTTCAGACTTGTTGCTTTTTTCACTCAGTGAATATATAACAAATACCTGCTAAATTTTGATGTGCCAGATGTGCACATTTTGGAAAATCATTCCTCATCAGTAACACTAGGGGCCGAAAAAGTTGATAGATTGAAAAACATACGCCAAACAGTTACAAATTAATGAATCAAAAGTTCCGTAAATATGTGAATCCAAATAATGAGGTTTTTTATTTAGAAATCAGTTGGTCTTTAGACTAGCAATTAAGAGACTGACAAATGACAAAACGTATACTTTGATTTTTCTTTTACTATTTGCTTTTTTAAAAAAAAAAAAAGAAACAGAAGGTCATTGCGAAGTCGGACTCGATAAGGTTTACATGGAAATATTCGAGTTTTTTGGATATCAACTTGACAAAAGTGAATTGTTTTACGATGTTAAGCATATTTCAAGAAAATTGAATACAATATTAGAAGGAGATAAAATAGTACTTAACTATTTTACAAATACACAATTATCCATATTAGTAACTTAAAGATGTTTCGTGAAAAGACAAATACACTCTATGGTGTAAAAGAAAAATTTAACGTGGTCGAATAAATGTTTGATTGTGTAATTTTATGAATGCTTTATCTGTGAATGATTTTTTCGTATTTGTTCTTAATATATAATAAAATTTAAGCTTAGGAATGTTATCTTTTGTGCGCATACAATTTTTATCCTTATTACAACACCATTGTCACAATCATTTTAATTAAAGTACTCGTTAATAAAATCACTTGGTATCCCAAATTATACTGGATATATTTGACTTACCATAGTTCTTTGTTCCTTTCATTCTCAAAATTGACTTGCACGTGACGGGTGTAGCTAGCTAGACAGGAGGTGCTTACCCTTTCGTAGCACCCGGCCTCACTTCCTTGATGGAAGTCCACGTTTATAACATATTTTGCCAGTTTGCAAAGTTTTTATTTTGTTTTTGGGATTGTGATGTGGACACGGACTGGTATGTTTGTTTTATTATTGGTTATATTTATTTAAGGTTTGAAAAATTTGTTTCAAAAATAATTTTTGTTGGTGAACTTAGATATACTGTTTGGCTTATTTTTATACGCCCGTCTATGACGGGACGTATTATGGTATGGCGCAGTCCGTCCGTCCGTCCGTATGTCCACACGTTGTACACTAACTCAAAAATGATTTGAGCAATTTTAATGAAACTTTTGTGAAATGTTTGTATCTAAGGCAAAAAGCTCCCTTTCTTTTTTGAGATTCGTATGTTTTCTCGTTGCGGAGTTATTGGCCTTTAATTGTCAAATTTTAGGCATTTTTTGCATGTTGTACAATAACTCAAAAATGCTTTGAACAATTTCAATGAAACTTTTGTGTTATATTGGTATCCATGGCAGAGAGCTCTCTCTTATTTTTGAGATTCCTTTTTTTTGTCACTGCGGAGTTAATGGCCTTTAATTGTCAAATTTTAGGCATTTTTTGCATGTTGTATAATAAATCAAAAAATGCTTTGAACAATTTGAATGAAACTTTTTTGTTATATTGGTATTCATGGCAGAGAGCTCCCTTTTATTTTTGAGATTCGTATGTTTTTTTGTTGTAGAGTTATTGGCCTTTAATTGTCAAATTTTAGGCATTTTTTTGCATGTTGTAACTCAAAAATCTTTTGAACTTTTTTATGAAACTTTTGTGTTATATTTGTCATAAAATCAAAAAGGTTTGTGAATAAACATTGTGAAATAAATTTGCTACTTTTGTTTTTAAAAATATGTTTCAGCTAAATGTCAAGTTGTTTAAGACATGAAAAAAGAAGTTTAAATAGCTGACGGGCGTATCATGCGCTCCAGGCGCAGCTGTTTATTTTATAAATCTTTTCGGCCTCTAGTTTCACCAATGAGGAATGATTTTCCGAAATGTGCATATATTGTACATCAAATTTTAACAGGTATTCTTGTTAAATAAATACCAACGTTAACATATTCTTTTAAAGAAATTCATAATTCCCATCCAGTGATAAAACTACAATCCATCAATATCTCCTTTTACAATATATATTAAAACAATTTAAAGATAAGGAACATTTCCCATTTAGCCAAACAACCAATTACTAACGACCGAAACAGTACAAAATAAATACTTGTATATTAGAGGTTTACACAACTAAGCCTACATTTTCTATACTAGTCTAAAATCATTTGGTGTGTTTTAAATATGCTTAAAGTCTTCTATAACAGTCTATAAACTGGAAGTATGTACCTTTAATCAGTTAACTTACTTAAGAAAAAATCTAATAAGAGGCATTTAAATCTACTTTAATAAATTAATTGTTTGCCTTGGTCTATCATATTTGTCTATGTACTTTATGTATACCCAGCATTTTATATTGTAACGTGAGGAAACGGTAACAGCGAGCGCAACTAGGAAAACAAACCATAGAAGTTTATTTAAACAATCGAACAGGACAATATCAACAAAGAGGAAAAAAGATAGAGGACATATAAGAACCTATATAAAAAGCCTTTGAGGAGCTAAGCACTAGAGTTTAAGTACTTTCTCGGGTCATTAATTTACGTCAATTATTTTACTATCAGTTCAAAATTTAGGAGGTATTTACTACCCCTGAGCGGGTACCGCTGCTGGTGGAGTAAAACTCCCCGAGGGTATCCATAACTCAGTAGGCAGTACTTTGTGCTGTCAGAAAATGTATCATTTAGCAAAAATGTTAGCTGCCTTTAATTGTAAAATTTGTTTAAAACTAAGGTTTGTTCCCTCATGCAAAGCATTCCTTAGCTGGATTTGGATTTATATAATGTTAGAACTTTAGATTCATTAATTTCCAACTGTTTGGCTTACGTTTTAATTATCAAACTTTTCGGTCTTAGTGTCACTGATGAGGAATGAATTTCCGAAATGTGCACATCTGGCACATCAAAATTCAACTAGTATTTGTGTTATATAATTACAACTAAGGTCTGTCCCCTCATGCAAAGCATTCCTTAGCTGGATTTGGTTTCATCTATTTTTGAAACTTTTGATTCATTAATTTTCAACTGTTTGGCGTATGTTTTTTAATTTATCAAAATTTTCGGCCCCTGGTGTCACTGATAAGGAATGATTTTCCGAAATATGCACATCTGGTACATCAAAATTTAGCAGGTATTTGTTATATATTCTCAAGAAATACAAACATTAAAATAAACTTTGTTTTACCAAGCAATAAACTAATCCTTCTTTTGCATATTCAAGAAACCATATGTTTATTTTGTCATGTGATGGTTACTAATATTTAACACAAATACCAGTTAAATACAATAAAACACAAACATATCAGTCCTTGTCCAAATCACAATCGTACAAACTTTGAAAACTGGCAAATTTAGTAATACACGTGAACTTCCATCAAGGAAGTGAGGCCGCGTGCTCCGGAAGGGTAAACACCTCCTGTCTAGCTAGCTACACCCGTCACTTGTAAGTCAACATGGGGAATGAAAGGAACAAGGAACTTTGGTAAGTCAAATATATCCAGTATCAGTTTGGATACAGGGACTAAATACGGCCATTAAACTTTCTAAGGTTCTTGATAAGTCTTGGCTTGCAATATTCTTGCGTCAACAATTTAATTGTAAGCAGTTTGCTTCGTTGTAGAAAGTCCCCATAGTTGGAACAAGCTCTACCATAACGTATTAACTGTGAAACATATACACCATACACGGAAGAAGCAGGAATATTACTGCAAAGAAACGGAAAGTTGACACTAGAAAAATCAAAGTCAACATGTTTGTAGTATAGCTTCAGATGTAACCTTTCGTGGGTGTCATAATATTGAGGTATAAGTCTAAATATTTAGCAGAACATGAAGAATATGTCGTGTCTTTTATTTCAAGCTCGCTTGGATAGATAACATTCACATATTCTCCAAATTTAGGATTATTTAGAGATAGAACGTCATCTATATATCTGTATGTGTAGTTGAATGATTTAACGAAAGTCTTTTCTCCAGATTTGACAAGTTTCCTGAAAAATTCTGATTCATATGAATAAAGAAACAAATCAGCCTGCAAAGGTCACAGTTTGTGCCCATTGGTATACCGATTGTTTGTTGAAAAATTATATTGCCAAACACAACAAATATGTTGTATATCAAAAACTCTAACATTTTGTTGATAGCATCTTTAGTATATTTTTGTTTGCAGTCTGTATGGTGTTTTACAAAATAACCAGAATCCCTGTTGAGCACTAGATATTTATATCTTGGTTTACTGTTTTTTTAAAGACTGAAAAGTGAATGATTTGTTTCAGACGTTTTTTCAATTAAGAATGAGGGATAGTGGTGGAAAAGGTAGCAAAATCAAACGTTTTGATAATTTTTAATGGTGATAGAGTATTAGAAACAAGATGATCAAGTAGTTCTTTAAAATGTTTGAGAATCCACATTTGGTTGATGCAAGAGGTAGAATAGACTTTTTCTGAATGTGTCTGAAGGTCATCTTTGACTACTGGTAAAATTTGTGTTAGAATTACTGATAATGATTTAGTAGTACATTCAGAGGAACCTGCTATATATCTTTCTTTGTATGGATTTTTGTGAAGTTTTGGCATCCAATACAAGTAAGGGAGGTCAAGTTCTTCTTGTTTTAAGTTGCCACCAAAAGACTCATAGGCTCTCCTATGATTGGAAGGAACTTCAACTTTGGTAAAATAAGTTTTGGTTAAAGTAGGATTCTCCGATATACTATCTAAACCGAGCTCCTTAATAAGACATTCAACACAGAATTTCTCACAAACGAAAATAATATTGTTGTTAGAAGCTTTATCAGCTGTAACAACAACATACCTGTTATGAATGTCCGTAGGGATTGCAGAAATCTCAGGGTCCCTAAGCACTAAAGTAGGTTTAGTACCCATAGACCCTTTAAGTTGGCAATCCTTGACTTTATAAAATTTCTAATTGCCCATATGCAGTCGGGTAAGGTATCAAGTTCTACGTCTTTTAAGTAAGTCATAACGTCCTGTATAGGTTTATTTGAATAGGCTTGATATCTTGATAATACTGTAAGTAAATCAGTCATGAAGTTACTACTGAGTTCTTTCGGTTTATTTTAAAGCCGTGAAAATGATAAGATAACGTTGTTCTCTGATTAAATAGAGTTCCTCTAAAATTTCAACATGGCGTGGACATCAGCATCGATTCTTGTTTTGTTGGTCTGTGTTACTAGTATTACTTACTCTGAATTAATAATATACCCGAAAATTCCACATGTTGGTTGGTCTAGTAAGTTTACAGTTTTCTTCAGACAAGGGAATGGTCCGAGACAACGGGGCAATAATTATATGATCAAATCTGATACTAAATATAACCAATCTCTTGAAGGTGCGCCAAATCGAACAGTGTCCTGGAATTCTATTGCATTCAGTGGTGAACCAGTTTCCGTGGAGATTTATCTAGTGACTGGAGATTTTACGAGTTGCATTGTGCGTCCAAAAAGCCATAATATCAAATGTATAAAAACAAGAGCTAAAAATGCACAATAACCTGAAGTTGTCTGTCGAGTTTGACTACGATACGGGTGGAGGCGATGTTGACATAGAGAACAAACTGCTTATATTTGCCGACGCTCCGGAGACAAACGTACCGAAACACGATCCGTCTGTTTTATATTATGGACCAGGATTTCATAATTTAAGGTCGCAGAAACAAATAAGCAGTAACATAAAGACTGTATATATAGCACCAGGTTCTATGGTAATGGGAGGGTTCGTAACAACAGGAGGGTCTGTTAAAATCACCGGTAGAGGAATGTTGGGAGGAATAAATTATCCTCCGCGATACCCATTATTTTCATGGGGTATGATCAATATGGATGCCGGGGAAAATCACACAATCGAAGGTATAACGATCGTTGATCCAACCGTCTTCTATATTAGAGCCATAAGCAAAAATCTGGTGGTGCGTGATGTTAAACTTATAGGAGCGTGGACATCGGGTACAGATGGAATAGAAGCTGGAGAGAACGCCCTGATAGAAGACAGCTTTATTATGGCTAGCGATGACGCTGTAAAGGTGACTATAATATCAAACTGGCGAAAAACATGTACCTATCGATGCTCAATATAACTATAAAGAAATATTTAGATCATTAGTTGTAAACGGTTATAAAGAAAGCAACACAATATACTTGTCATCAACTAAAGCCACACAATATACTTGTCATCAACTAAATCCACACAATATACTTTTCATCAGCTAAAGCCACACAATATACTTGTCATCAACTAAAGCCACACAATATACTTGTCATCAACTAAAGCCACACAATATACTTGTCAACTAAAGCCACACAATATACTTGACATGAACTAAAGCCACACAATAAACTTGTCATCAACTAAAGCCACACAATATACTTATCAACTAAACCACACAATATACTTGTCATCAACTAAATAAACACAATATACTTGTCATCAACTAAAGCTACACAATATACTTGTCATTTACTAAAGCCACACAATATACTTGTCATCAACTAAATCCACAAAATATACTTGTCATCAGCTAACGCCACAAAATATACTTGTCATCAACTAAAGGCACACAATATACTTCTCATCAACTAAACCACACAATATACTTGTCATCAACTAAATCCACACAATAAACTTGTCATCAACAAAAGCCACACAAAAAAATTGTCATCAACTAAAGCCACACAAAATACTTGTAATCAATTAAATCCACACAATATACTTGTCATCAACTAAAGCCACACAATATACTCAACTAAAGCCACACAATATACTCAACTAAAGCCACACAATATACTTGTCATCAACTAAAGCCACACAATATACTTGACATTAACTAAAGCCACACAATAAACTTGTCATCAACTAAAGCCCCAAAATATACTTGTCATCAACTAAAGCCACACAATGTTCTCGTCATCAACTAAAGCCACAATATATACTTGTCATCAACTAAAGCCACAAAATATACTTGTCATCAACTAAAGCTACAAAATATACTTGCCATCAACTAAAGCCACAAAATATACTTGTCATCAACTAAAGCCAGACAATATACTTGTCATCAACTCAAGCCACAATATATACTTGTCATCAACTAAAGCCACAAAATATACTTGTCATCAACTAAAGCCACACAATGTACTTGTCATCAACTTAAGCCACAATATATACTTGTCATCAACTTAAGCCACAGAATATACTTGTCATCAACTAAGGCCACAAAATATACTTGTCATCAACTAAAGCTACAAAATATACTTGTCATCAACTAAAGCCACACAATATACTTGTCATCAACTAAAGCCCCACAATATACTTGTCTTCAACTCAAGCCACAATATATACTTGTCATCAACTAAAGCCACACAAAAAAATTGTCATCAACTAAAGCCACACAAAATACTTGTAATCAATTAAATCCACACAATATACTTGTCATCAACTAAAGCCACACAATATACTCAACTAAAGCCACACAATATACTCAACTAAAGCCACACAATATACTTGTCATCAACTAAAGCCACACAATATACTTGACATTAACTAAAGCCACACAATAAACTTGTCATCAACTAAAGCCCCAAAATATACTTGTCATCAACTAAAGCCACACAATGTTCTCGTCATCAACTCAAGCCACAATATATACTTGTCATCAACTAAAGCCACAAAATATACTTGTCATCAACTAAAGCTACAAAATATACTTGCCATCAACTAAAGCCACAAAATATACTTGTCATCAACTAAAGCCAGACAATATACTTGTCATCAACTCAAGCCACAATATATACTTGTCATCAACTAAAGCCACAAAATATACTTGTCATCAACTAAAGCCACACAATGTACTTGTCATCAACTTAAGCCACAATATATACTTGTCATCAACTTAAGCCACAGAATATACTTGTCATCAACTAAGGCCACAAAATATACTTGTCATCAACTAAAGCTACAAAATATACTTGTCATCAACTAAAGCCACACAATATACTTGTCATCAACTAAAGCCCCACAATATACTTGTCTTCAACTCAAGCCACAATATATACTTGTCATCAACTAAACCACACAATATACTTGTCATCAACTAAAGCATCAAGCATAAAAAGGAAATAAGAAAACAAAAACGATTTTAGACTATAAGAAGATTTAAATTACCAAAACATTAATGAAAACACATTGCATTGTGTTTAAACCATCAAAAATGAGTCAAATATTTTAATCAGACATTTTAATGACTGTTAAAACTATCGAAAGATTTTTTAAAAAAACCCTCTTATTTCGCAGCATCTAATTTTTTTCACATTTTTATCAAAGTTGGTATTATTTCGCAAATCAGAATTCAGAAAAAAAAAATAGCCTTTAAGTAATCACTAGCGGAAAACATTCTCGTGAATAACCTATCCGTTTAAATCAGTGTCTTTAAGACAGTTTAAAGAAAATTTTAATTTTTATAAGATAAATATATAATACAAATACCAGTTAAATTTTGATGTGCCAGATGTGCACATTTCGGAAATTCATTCCTCATCAGTGACACTAAGACCGAAAAGTTTGATACATAAAAAATATAAGCCAAACAGTTGAAAATAATGAATCTAAAGTTTCAAAATTCTATAAATCCAAATCCAGCTAAGGAATGTTTTGCACGAGGAAACAAACCTTAGTTTTAAATAAATTTCAAATTTTAGACGACTGAATATTTTGATAAATTGTACATTTTCTGACAGCACAAAGTACTGCCTACTGAGTTATGGATACCCTCGGGGAGTTTTACTCCACCAGCAGCGGTACCCGCTCAGGGGTAGTAAATATATGTTAAATTTTGATGTGCCAGATATGCACATTTCGGAAATTCATTCCTCATCAGTGACACTAAGACTGATAAGTAATATATAAGTTAAAATTTAAGTACTTTAAGTACATGTATACCTAATTTATTGTCTTTGTAATAGAAAAATTCTGATAATGTATACAATTTGCCTGGATCAAAAGTTCTTTTATAAAAGTTTTTTTGATAAACTGTTTAGATAGAATAAATCTACCTTATGTAGCTATTTGTGGGGCCAGATATAGAATTAAAAAATAAGCTGTTGCATATCTGGTACAAAGCCATCACTCTGTGCAATTCGCACAAGGTGAAAGAAATGCGTGCATTTTGGAAATATTTAACTATTATGCACAATATAATATGAAATGCTTTGCAAAAAGATTTAAATATGAAAAGAAATCTTTGTTATATACAAAGCATGTTTATTTATTAACTATTTTTAATATTTTTTGTAGATATATAAGTCTGGTATGACAGTCAGACGATCGGTCATATGGCAGGGACTGTTTGGCGCAGTTTTCCAGTTTGGTTGGTGGCCTTTACATATTCTTAAACACGTGCAGATTTCTGACATAGATATAATACACACAGATTGGTGCACGTTTGATGGTAATACCTGTAAGCTAGGAGAAGCAGATGCGGTAATAGACCTAGCCGGGCCGACACAACAGCTTACAGTAATGTCATAAAGCATTTTTGGAATATTATCATTAAATATTGTCAGAAAGCATTTTTTTAAATGTATTTTACAACAAAATTCAAAAACTGCTTTGTGACAGTGATATCTGTATTTCAGATTATTAGGAAGTTATCGAAATGTTATACATATAAATTTCTATTTAACATAAAAATCAATTAAATAAATAAAGTGGGGAAAAACAGTAAAAAGATGAAAAAAATAAAAATGATTTTTTTATATATAGCTTAGAAGCTTAGAATCATGTACACTGTAAAAAGTCACTCAATCAATGAACGCAAAATCACTCTTGGCCAGTGAACGCAAAAAGCCACTCTTATTCGGTGAACGCAGTGAACGAAAACTCGTGAGTGACAGCAGTATTCTTATACTTGTTTGTCTTTCTTATTTTAATATTTTTGTTGTTTGTGATTTTTACTGATTATTTTTATTTAGGTAAAAGTTCCAGTTTAAATATATTTCAGATTTCAGACCTGGAACTAAGAAATATCAGGATTGAGACACCTTGCCCACGCATCATAAATTTTGCAATGAGAAGCGGTTCATCAGGGAATGTATCGGATGTCAGACTTATAGATTGGAGCATTGATTCAACAAAGTCGTTAAATTCCTATCCAAATAAAATCGCAGGTTCAGTACCAGATGCTAGACTAAGTGGATGGCATTTTTCAAACTTTATGATCGGAGGAAAATGCGTAAGAAGCGCAAATGATCTTAGTCTCGTTTTGGATGTAACATCTGATATAACTTTTTCGTGTATAGCTAACCCGGTGTTAGTTGGATAATAGTCTTTTGTTCATCTCCTTAATAAAGATTTATTGAAAATATTCATGCATGTCAGATATATGGTTAACTGCTTAGCAAGACTGATACTTTATAGAAATCCGTGTAAGTTTAAAAATACTACTAATATGGTAAAGTCTTGAAAAGATTAAAGTACTTGAAACAAATCACTGGAGAATATATGACTTTTTATAATATCTAAAAAGTCGGGTAAACAGCAGCAGTCTTTTGTGTACTGCTTTTTTATCTTGTGCAACGGCTATGGTTGTGTTTCGACTACACATTGTCCTACGGCAATACCAATGTTTCAATTACAAATTGTGTCACGGCAATCACTGCGAGTCGATTACACATTGTTCTACCGCAATGCAGTTTTTTCGATTACACATTGTGCTACGACAACGGCTGCGTTTCGGTTACACATTGTGCTATGGCAACGGCTGTGTTTCGATTACACATTGTGCTACGGCAATGACCGTGTTTCCATTACACGCCGTGTTACAGCAATGAGTTGTTTTTTTTTTGACTACATATTGTTTTATTTCATTTTGCTGTCTTCAAAATAAAGGATTTCATAATTTTGATGCTTCAAACGTTTTTAATTTGTTTCACTTGCTTTTATTTTGAGTTTGTTATTGACATTTTCAGTTGTTTTGACATGCATTTCATCTACAATCTTCTGTGTTCAGTAATACTTTACGATGTTGATAAAATATTCCGAGTAGAGTGGATTCATAGTGATTAACATATCAACGTATCGGTCTTTCAGCTTTATCGCGACAGACAATTCTTGGATGGTGGAGAAGGCCGAAATTCCCGGAAAAAACTACCGACCTTCGGAAACGGAACTGACTAACTTCATCCCACAAAGATCTGAACCTACGTGATGCGAGGTGCTTTGATCTGTTAACACCGTAGAAAACTCGACCATCGAGACTACATATAACTTAAAAGGTTTGAAAAAGTGTTTAAGGCACAACTGGTCGTTAACTTCCTGTATTCCTAGGAAAACAGAATTTCCAACATCTACTTATAACTGATGTGTCAAATGATAACCAACTTTCCAGCATAATTTATTAATGCCTACCATGCCTGAATGATTACCCAAATAATATTTCAAATAATTCATGTCAACGATTATAAATGATGCCGATTTTGACAACATTTTTGCAACCTAAATTATGCTGTAAATGATAACATTTGTTTGCCGAATCAAAATTATGATATAAATGATTATCAATTTTGATCATATCAAGTTTTAAGACATGTCAATCCTTTTAAAACGGATCTATCTATTGTTGTAAAATAAGTGGGATAAAAACTTCCTGAATTAATCACGTATCAAGACATTATTTCTGTTGTCTGTTAGATGTTAGAAGTTTTATTATCACTGGTCTAGATAATACAGTAGAATTTCGATGGCTCGAAGTCCAGGGGACCGGCCAAATATTCGAGTCATCGGGGGTACGAGCGATCGAGCATTGAGTTACGATTGGAGGTTCAGGTTCACATGCTTATCGACGGTCAAAGAATCTTGAAAATTGAAATATTAAAAAAGACAAAGTGAATGAAATTTTCCATTTAAAATGATTTCGAGTTATCCGATGTATTCGAGATATTGACGTTCATGCGCTCGAAGTTTGGATGTATATTTCTACTTTAAAGTCTCTTCATATATTCGCTGTCTGTGTTTGGTCGGTTCTTGTTTACATTTCTATTTTTAACTACATGTAAATAATACTTTGTACCTGTCTATTTTCATTTAATTAAGAAAAATAATTGATGGTTCTATTTCATAGAACACTGATGCGGCAAAATTTACATTTTTTGACTTCGTATTTATTTTCAATACATGAAAGAAATTTTGATAAAACATATGTAGTTTACGATTCAGACCATACAAACAAGGAGGCGAAAAGATTATAAAAAATAGACAATCAGAGGTTTGGTTATAGGACTGTTCAAGACAAAGATGCACTCAATTTAATAAAAAGATAAATATAAAATGTTCATTTTATTTTTCTTTCAAAAGATGTAAATAATTAACCGACAATAGGGGTGTTGCCACAAACAAAATGTACATCACTTTGATTGGTCCTGATATCAGCCGCGCTACTCGATGTAATACATTTCCCGCCAATTTGTAAGTTGTAGAAATACCATCGTTGTACAATTCCATTGGGAGCTGAACCATATATTTGGTTTGGGTATGAATCAGTTGTATCCTGTGAATTAACGGACCAGTTTACTAATCTAACATCCGATACACTGGACGCTGAACCGCCATGAATCATGAAATTTAGAATTCGGGGACATGCGCTTTCTATCCATATATTTTTAAACTCCATATCTGAAATCTATTAAATCATTAAGATAATATACAGAATAAATTACAATATACAGAAAACAATGCAGTGCAGTTATCGAGCTTAATATCCTATACAAGATTAGGCTTTTCGGATTGTGAAAAAAACTGTGTACCGTCTTAAAAACACTAACGGATTGCATGTTATATCCCAGGGTAAAACATTAAGTTTCACACTGTTTTAGTAAAATAAGAAGGTACATACTAATACACCGTTCTTATCCTTGTCATGTTTCGGTGTTATGTTCCGTGTCTTGTTGTCAGTGTTATCCTTGTCATGTTCTGTGTCATGTTGTCGGTGTTACCCTTGTCATGTTCCGGTGTTATGTTCCGTGTCATGTTGTCGGTGTTACCCTTGTCATGTTCTGTGTCATGTTGTCGGTGTTACCCTTGTCATGTTCCGGTGTTATGTTCCGTGTCATGTTGTCGGTGTTACCCTTGTCATGTTCTGTGTCATGTTGTTGGTGTTTCCCTTGTCATACTCCGGTGTTATGTTCAATGTCATGTTGTCGGTGTCACCCCTGTCATGTTCTGTGTCGTGTTGTCGATTTTACCCCTGTCATGTTCCGGTGTTATGTTTCGTGTCATGTTGTCGGTGTTACCCTTGTCATTTTCCGGTGTTATGTTGTCAGTGTTACCCTGGTCATGTTCGGTGTCATATTGTCGGTGTTACACTTGTCTTGTTCCGGTGTTATGTTCTGTGTCATTTTGTCGGTTTTTTCCTTGTTATGTTTCTGTGTGTCTTGTATTCTTAAATGTTTTTACACTTACAAAGCAACAGACTTTTTACTAACTTAGCAGTTATCTGAAACCGATTTCGAAATACATCATCTTTAAAAATCATCCTGTTGATAAATCGATACCAATACGAGGTGTGTGTGTGTGTGTGTGTGTGTGTGTGTGTGTGTGTGTGTGTGTGTGTGTGTGTGTGATAATTTGACATGCACAGTTTATTATGATAATATAATATTACTGTATGAAACATTATATATAAACCTGTATGTTATCATAATTCCCTGTCAAGTCTATCACAGCGTCATTCACATCTAATTTACAGGCATGTCCATCGTGGGCGCACCAGTCAGTGTGGATGATATCAATATCTGAGACTCTGATATTACTGATGTTATGTGAATGCCACCAACCAAACTGAAATACTGCACCATTTAATGACTGCCAGATAACAGAACGTCGGACAACCATATTGCTGTTGTATATCTGGAGAAAAGAGAGAAAAATTACAACTTTTGAATCCCACAATAAGGGATTCGAACCACTGGATGTAAAATGAGAAGGAAGGTACAGGAACAACGACTGGGTACCATATGTCATCATTAGTCTTTCTGAAACTATTTCGTTCTTATTACTTGCTCGTTTGTGTTATTCTTGCAAAAGAGGGATAGCTTTAGATACCTTTAAAGAGGCAATTCTCGCCACTCGACGCATAAAGAGACTTACAGAAGCCAATGTCAAAAGTAAAACTGAATAAAGTTTGATTTTATATCAGTTATTGATTGGATGTCAACTAATAATAAAAAGTATAATCGAAGTTTTATCATAGAATCCTTGATGAAATTGAATTTTGTAACAGAAAAGTCATCCCAACATTTTTGACACACGTTTAAACAAAATGAATGATTCGGAAATATAGAGTGATATTACTGACCTTTATAGTATCGTCACTGACCATGAAAAAACTATCTTCTACGAGTGCGTTGTTTCCAGCCTCGATTCCGTCAGTACCGGAAGTCCATGACCCTAATGCCTTGACATTACGTACAACTAAGTTGTCGCTTAGTGCTCTTATGTAGAAAACAGACGGGTCTACGATTGTTATACCCTCAATAGTATGGTGACTTCCGGCATCCATATTAATCATTGCCCATGAGTATGATGGAGAATGTTTAGGATACCAAACACCTGACAGGATGCCTCTCCCGCTGATTGTTACGGACCCTCCAGTTGTGATGAATCCTCCCATTAATACTGAACCTGGGGCTAAATAAATTGCCTTGATATGATTATCAACAATTTTTTGTCCATGTAGATCATGGAGACCAGGCCCGTAATACAAAACTGTTGAGTCGTTTTTAGGAATATTCCTTTCAGGTGCATCTACAAATACCAGCAGTTTGTGTTGTATGTCAGCATGACTATTTCCGTAATCGTTGTCAAATTCAACAGACAACTTCAGGTTGTTTTTCGTCACATTAAACACGGCTACGTTTGCTCTAGTTTTAATGCACTTAATTCCGTACCTTATAGGTCTAACGGTACAGTTATGGAAATCAGACACTCTATTGTGCACTTCAACAGTGACTGGTTCTCCACTGAAGGCAAAAGCGTTCCATGTGATTGACTTATGTGGTGCTCCCTCCAATGTCTGGTTGTACTTTTTATCCGAGGTTATGAAGAAATTATTTCCAGTTATTCTTTTGCCATGACCTTGAGTAAAAAACAGAGTATACTTGCCAGACCATGCGACACCCCTCCCTCTTGGATATACGCTTAGCTCACAGCTTATAAAACTGAAAACACATATTGTCAGAAATAAAGAAATTTTCAATTCATTTATCAATCCCATCATTTCCAAGTACAGGAAAGCAATTATAAATCTACTATCTTATCAATTTTACAAGTTTAAATGTTTCGCACTCGAGAAAGAACGAAATGTGATTTGATTATAAATAGTCGTGGACCTATTTTCTTACATCTGTTAAAAGTACAATCATGGTCGCAAAATGAACCATTTCTATTTAACGTGGAGACTTTTTCAGTGGTTCTCTATAGTTTAGTTTTTTTTCGCAAAGTACTTATAAATAGCGAAACAAATGTGCTCACAAAAAGGCTACTTTCCGTATTTTTTAAACAGGTTATTTAATCAATCTATTTACTAGTATATCTTTTCATGCTTCCAAAATATTGGTTTTTGTTTTTTCTGAAGGCATTGCCTAAATTATGGATAGAATTTAAAAAGCATCGAACTTATAACAACCCAACTACCAGGTGTATAAAGTACCATATGCATTAACAAATCAACAGATCGTGCAGCAACATATACATTTGTGATTTACCTTAAATAATTTTTTAATTGCCAAGGCCATTTGGTTAAGGCGTCTGTATATGTATGTAGCGTAGGCGAATTTCAGTGGCAGCACCTGCAATTTTTTATTATTATATATTTTGTAATTGTTCATATACATCATTTCGTGCTTCACTATAGCACACACCTACAGAATTAGGCTTAGAGTTTAGCACACGCCTACAGAATTAGGCTTAGACTATAGCACACACCTACAGAATTAAGCTTAGACTATAGCACACGCCTACAGAATTAGGCTTAGACTATAGCACACACCTACAGAATTAAGCTTAGACTGTAGCATTCGCCTACAGAATTAGGCTTTGATTATAGCACACACCTACAGAATTAAGCTTAGCCTATAGCACACGCCTACAGAATTAAGCTTAGACTATAGCACACACCTACAAAATAAAGCTTAGACTATAGCACACGCCTACAGAATTAGGCTTCGACTATAGCACACACCTACAGAATTAAGCTTAGACTGTAGCATTCGCCTACAGAATTAGGCTTTGATTATAGCACACACCTACAGAATTAGGCTTAGACTATGGCACACACCTACAAATTAAGCTTAGACTATAGCACACGCCTACAGAATTAGGCTTAGACTATAGCACACACCTACAGAATTAAGCTTAGACTGTAGCATTCGCCTACAGAATTAGGCTTTGATTATAGCACACACCTACAGAATTAGGCTTAGACTATGGCACACACCTACAAATTAAGCTTAGACTATAGCACACGCCTACAGAATTAGGCTTAGACTATAGCACATACCTACATTAAGCTTAGACTGTAGCATTCGCCTACAGAATTAGGCTTTGATTATAGCACACACCTACAGAATGAAGCTTAGCCTATAGCACACGCCTACAGAATTAAGCTTAGACTATAGCACACACCTACAGAATTAGGTTTAGACAATAGCACACACCTACAGAATACAGATCCTTTTATCACCAGGATCAAATGCCTTTTCCGAATATCTTTGTGTGAAAATATTTTTTAGTTCTTCTGCCGAAAGTCAGTAGTTTCTCATGACACTTCTGTTTTCTATATCTCAAGAACTTGCCGCCTCAAAACAAGTGACAAAAACCTGACTGGGGCGTAAAACATCATTACACAATCTATTCAACTGTTTAATAATAACATGCTACAGGTGATTTTGCATTCATTCTATCCATCCTTGATTGATTGAAAGAATATAAATTCTTTTTGTAGAAAAAATAAATTCAAAGAATTCAAAAACCATAATTCCTCTTATAGAAGATGTGAAGAAGCTTTCAGGATCATTTAACATGCCTTTCTTTTTTAAATCTTTTGTTTATTTAATTTTAAAATATGTGTTCAAAAGCTTTGAATCCAGATGACAAAACCAAACAAAATTTATTCGATAATATTTAATAAATAAGAATAGACACTTTATATTTTGTCATAAATATTTATTCAAGGAAGCTTGACAATTATCCAACAATTGCAGGGTTATTGGTACACATGAAATGTACATCACTGCGGCTTATCAAGAAGTCTGCAGCACGACCCGATGTTGTACATTTGTCACCGATCATAAAATTGTAGAAATACCATTTTGATATGACCCCGTTTGGTGTTGATCCAGCCATCTGATTAGGATAAAAATCATTCGTATTTTGTTCCTCAACTGACCAGTTAATCAATCTTACATTTGAAACTTTGGAGTTGGAACCCCGGTGCATCAAAAAGTTTAGAACTCTAGGACATTTGCCTTCAATTCTTATATCACGAAACTCCATATCTGAAATCTATAACAGAATTGTTAATTTAAGTTTTTTAATTACCTTTATTTTTCAAAACAAATTAAATTATGACTTTAAAAAAATAGCACACTAAGTTCAACGATTTTAACGACAGACTCAATATAATCATTTTTAAATAAATGAAACAAAACCAGGGACAAGAGAATCGATTGAACAATATGGCTCAAAAACAACATTTCTTACTTAGAAAAGAATTATTTAGTTCATTTTCCATCTATAGTTTTTAAATTAGCACATTAAATTCAGACTCGGAAGATATATCAAATAACACAAGAACGTTTCATATGTTTACAAAATAGTGCTATACCTTCTTTGCTACTTGTCGACTTTCCTAAGAAAAAAACCATTAATTTTCTTTGTGTAGAGAATCATAATTTTCACAAGCTTTAGATAAATAGAATAAGAGGCCCAAAAGGGCCTGTATCGCTTAACTGGCACTTTATTTGAATGTGAATTTCAGACAGCCATGCCGCTAACTATTGCCAGTTGAGCTAAAATGTTTCAGACAAAAATGATACGTATGTGAAATGGCTATACATCTACTGTCTATATACCAAATTTGAACCAAATTGTATGATATATATAAATGTGTATTGGCCATTCATTACTTTTTGCTATTTAAAGTAACGGCGGCCATCTTGGATGCCACAGGAAGTTGATTTGTGCAAACTTTTATCTGCATCACCTAGGGACCTTTCACACCAAATTTGGTTCAAATAGGTCTAGTAGTTTCTTAGGAGAAGATTTTCAAAGAATTGGCTAAATATAGTACCTTATTTGAATATTCTGCTAAAAGCGACCCAATAAAAATGTTTCTGAAAAACCCGTTCTATATTTTAAATGGCTAAGCATCTACTTTCTATATACCAAATTTGAACTAAATCGGTTGATAAATAAACGTGTATCAGCCATTTATCACTTTTTGCTATTTATAGTAACGGCGGCCATCTTGGATGCCGCAGGATGTTGATTTGTGCAAACTTTAATCTGCATCACCTAGGGACCTTCCACACCAAATTAGGTCCAAATGGGTTCAGTAGTTTCAGAGGAGAAGATTAAAGTTTACGCACGGGAGTATATTTTTTATACCTGAACATTAGAATTACCCGCCAAATCTATGACAGCGTCACTTTCACTTAATTGGCAGGATGTTCCCGCATCATGGGCACACCAATCAGTGTGGATGATATCAACATCTGAGACTCTGATATTACTAATGTTATGTGAATGCCACCAACCAAACTGAAATACTGCACCATTTAATGACTGCTAGATAACAGAACGTCGGACAACCATATTGCTGTTATATATCTGGAAGGAGAACACATAATATTCAAGTTATTCGTATGCAAATGTTAAATTCCTGTTTTAAAGTTTTAAGGACAGGACAAAGGAAAAACTTCTAATGGATAAGCAACAAAATAAGATAAATCTTATCGATAAATATTGGACATGATTAGATTGTCATATATCTACAAAGTTTCAGTTTACTTCAAATAAAAAAAGTAGACGAAATATTTTGACATTTGACAGGTTAAGTCTTGGACGTTTTGATTGATTTGTTTGCCTAATTTTACAAATGAAAACACAATATGCTGTTTAATTGCATCGATTTTTTGAACGAGATTGTTTATCAATCAAACACAAAAGCTTTTTGGTAACAAATGAGGTACAAATGTGTATAGATTATGTGTTATCCAAGTCACCATGATGTTATCTATCTGGTTTCTGTACACACAGCCCGCCGATGCTTTTAACTTTAATATTTTATTATATTTTTCCTTGTAAAGTATTATAATATATATAACAAAAATACAATCGCCTTAAACAAAGCTTGCAGACCTTTATATAGAATTTTCAAGAGCAGCTCTTAACAGGTATAATTGTTTTATGTCATGTCAAAATCGTACTTTTAATGTTAAGTACGAAATCCAATAGTTCCGTTTTCCTTTGATTTTGCACGCGGAGGGTGTAGATAGCTATAAAGGAGGTTCCTACCCTTCCGGAGCTCCTGACCTCACTTGACTGGTTGAAGTTCACGTGTTTCAATGAATAAACACATTTTTTAAATAAATTTGCTTTTTTGGACATGGACTGGTATATTTTGTGTTGTATTTTTACTTTGGTTTTGAGGTTGTGATTTAGACATGGACTTGTATATTTATTTTGTATTTTTACATTGATTCTGAGGTTGTGATTTGGACATGGACTGGTATGTTTCTGTTGTATTTTTACTTCAGTTTTGAGGTTGTGATTTGGACATGAACTGGTATATTTGTGTTGTATTTCTACTTTGGTTTTCAGGATGTGATTTGGACATGGGCTGGTATTTTGTGTTGAATTTTTACTTTGGTTTTGAGGTTGTGATTTGGTCATGGGCTGGTATCTTCGTGTTGTATTTTTACTTTGGTTTTGAGGTTTTGATTTGGACATGGACTGGTATAGTAATGTTGTATTTTTCCTTTGTTTTGAGGTTTTGGTTTCGACATGGGATGGTATCTTTGTGTAGTATTTCTACTTTGGTTTGGAGGATGTGATTTGGTTATTGACTTGTATGTTTGTGTTGAATTTCTACTTTGGTTTTCAGGATGTGATTTGGACATGGGCTGGTATTTTGTGTTGTATTTTTACTTTGGTTTTGAGGTTGTGATTTGGTCTTGGGCTGGTATATTTGTGTTGTATTTTTACTTTGGTTTTGAGGTTGTAATTTGGACATGGGCTGGTATATTGGTGGTGTATTTCTACTTTGGTTTTGAGGTTGTGATTTGGACATGGACTGGTATCTTTGTGTTGTATTTCTACTTTGGTTCTGAGGTTGTAATTTGGACATTGACTGGTATGTTTGTGTTGAATTTTTTCTTTGGTTTTGAGGTTGTAATTCGGACATGGGCTAGTATCTTTGTGTTGTATTTTTACTTTGGTTTTGAGGTTGTGATTTGGTCATGGGCTTGTATGTTTGTGTTGTATTTTTACTTTGGTTTTGAGGTTGTGTAGTATTTTTAGATTGGTTTTTAAGGTTGTGATTTGGGCATGGACTGTTATATTTGTTTTATTTTTATATTATTCCTTTTTTTTATTTGCCATGGCAATCAGTAAAAGGTCCTTTTGAAAATACAAAGTCTTAAGCCAGCATTTTAATAAGTAAGACATGATGAAGAACAAAAACACAATATTTTGAACATACGCCGAAATGCACTGAAATGTAATAATTCAACTACCATATTTTTTTTTCATTCGAGTGTTATAAAAACTATGGCCTACTAGACTTATAAAAATAATTTGAGAGTTTTGTTATCGTTAAATTAGTTTTTTCTCTTGACAACATCTTGCGCTATCGTAATTTATAAAATTAAAAACTGGTTATTTTTACATATCTTCCAAATGTCACGTTCGTATTAATAGTATATAATAAAAAAACATCTTTAATTAAATGTGTTCACCAAATGTTATGCTTATATCTTAAAAAACCCGATTTTAAACTAAAAATTTTAAATTAAAAATACATTTTTCTGTTTCGTATATTCATATCATAAAAGTATATTTTATTTTGTCTGACTTTTAGTAATCAAACCTACTTTAATAGCGTCATCGTTGGCCATAATAAAACTATCTTCTACTAGTGCGTTGTTTCCAGCCTCGATACCGTCAGTTCCGGCAGTCCATGCCCCTATAGCCTTTACATTACGCACCACCAAGTTATCACTGAGCGCACGTATGTAAAAAACAGATGGGTCTACAATTGTTATGCCTTCAATAGTATGGTGACTTCCGGCATCCATATTTATCATTGCCCAGGAGTATGTCGGGGAGTGCTTCTCATACCAGAATGCAGCTAGAATACCTCTACCAATAATTTTTACCGATCCACCCGTTGTTATGAACCCTCCAATGCATAAAGATCCTGGTGCTAGATAAATAGTTTTTATATGGCTATCAATTATTTTTTGACCGTGTAGGTCATGCAAACCAGGACCAAAATACAAAACAGTTGAATCATTTTTAGGAATATTTGTCTCAGGTGCATCTGCAAAAATCAGAAGTTTATGTTGAATATCCGCAAAGTCACTACCGTAGTCATAATCAAATTCAACAGACATTTTGCGATTGTTATGAGTAACATTAAACTGAGCTGTTTTAGTTCCAGTTCTGACACACTTAATGCCATAACTCAACGGTCTGACGGTACAGTTCTGAAAGTCAACTTGTGTGTGAACTTCAACAGTAACAGGATCTCCCGTAAACATGAAGGAATGCCATGAAACAGTTCTGTTTGGTGCTCCTTCTGACGTCTTATTAAACTTCACATCGTTAGTTGAAAAGAATTGATTTCCGATTACTTTTTTACCCTGTCCTTGTTTGAAGAAGACTGTAAATCTGCCCGACCATCCGATACCAGGCATCCGGGGATAAACCACTAATTCACCACTTCCAAAATCAGTTATTACAGCTACTAAGGCGACAATAACAACCGTGTTCAGCTTGACTCTCATTTTGGTTCTAATAATCGGTCACCTAAAATAATATGATCACAAGTTAGAATAAAAAATATCCATTAAATATTTAAAAAAAACATACATAAATAGAAAAACTGACCCATTTTTGAATTCAAGGTAAGTGGTTGTAATTGGTAGTAGAAGTTAACAATTTGTTTTAATCATTTATATACGTGGAAATAATTCCAATTGAATATTGTAAAGAAAAACATTAAAACATGTTTTCTAACTAAGTTTTGAATGAAAATTTGTTTTCTTTTTTATTAATCAGATTAAAAAATAAATGATTCTCTACCGTTGGATGGACGTTAACAAAATTATTTAGTTTGAAGTAAAATTATAGAAACAATTTTTTCGTATATACTTTTAAATTCTCTCTCTCTCTCTCTCTCTCTCTCTCTCTCTCTCTCTCTCTCTCTCTCTCTCTCTATATATATATATATATACATATATATATATATATATATATATATATATATATATATATATATATATATATATATATATATATATATATAGAGTCTAAAATTTAATGCAATATATTACTGTTACTGTACCTTTTGACTATTTCAATGCTAAAACTTTAGCTAATATTTTCAGGTGTTTGACCAGTGTTAAGGATATTGATGAACTACAAATGGTCAAGATAACATGAATTCTTATCTTGGCTCAAGCATGTGGAAATACCACGTACCAAAATTATGACCGGGAATATAAGTACAGCTAGTACGAAATCTATGTTTACAAGTACTTTTAACAACAGAGAATGTATCAGGAATATTAGACATTAGGAATAATAGGAGGTAAATTGTTATGATTAAGTTTTTATGTACATGTATGAACATCGTAAAAATGGCTTTATTCAAAGCTTTATGACAAACCTGAAGACTTCAATTCTTCTATGGCCAACTTTCCGTTTCTTTGTGTATGTTGTATTCGTTTCACAGTAAATACGGTATGGAAGAGCTTGTTCCCGCTACAGGGACTTTCTACAACTAAGCAAGCTTCTTACAAATAATATGTTGACTCAGGGATTTTACAAGCCTAGACTAATTTAATGTTTTATGGCTTTAATAACAATATTGTTGATAGTCTCGACCGCTGTATCCAAACGTATACTGGCTATATTTGACGCATTCCCTCTCAAATTTGATTTAGCACGTGGTGGGTGTAGGTAGCTAGATAGACAGGAGGTGCTTACCTTTCCAAAGCACGTGCTCTTACTTACTTTATGGACGTTTACGTTTGTAACTGAATTTGAATTTGCTTTTGAGATTGTGATTTGAACATAGATTTGTATGTTTGTGTTTGATTCAATATTAGGTAAGGGACTTCTTATGAACAAAATATTCCCATATATAGAATCTTTTCTTTTTACATTATTCTAAATTCAATTGAAATTTATAATTGCTTAGCAAACTTGACCCCTTATCTAGGGGTCATATACCCTAATATGGCTTTAAAATATACAAACATGAGGTTTATTTTTTCACTTCTAAAATGTTTTCTTAAGTTATAAAGTGTTTGATTAAAAAACATAAAAAGTTTTAAAGATTTTTTTGTTAGAACGATATCAATGTTGTTGTTGCAGTAAATCAGCACAAGAAATAAATCAGGCAGTTGTGAATGGAATAGAACGAAACTTTCATATAACATCCATTTACAAAACTTTTTTACCTGTAAGATTGAGACATGTGGCTAAAGTTTTTTCAAAAGTGGATAAATTTTTATTTTTCCCGATCGGCTTTTCTAATTAGAATTTTTTATCTCTTACTTAGTTATACTAGGATCACTAAAATGAAAAGCTTTCAGTTGGTCCTTTTTTTTAAAGTTTGATCTTTCATTTAAAAAGATCTTTAAAATTTTCTTTAAAAATCAAACTTGTTTATCTAACGAAATTATTTACAATTGCACGACTTGATTTACCAATTACGATAAATAAACAGTTGTCATGCTGACTCATTTTGTTCTGTTTAATATTGAGTATTTAACAACATAAGTAACTTTTTAAAATTAATAACCAGCTTCTTGAAATCCATCGATTTCGCACAGACGATTTATATATGGTCGACTATCGAAAAAGATAAGACCCAGCCTAGCACTTTGATGGGAATTTATTTGAAAGTGGGACCTGAGTCCAAAGTCGAATGCATAGATGCGGCCAAATATGTGACACTGCACAGAGAGTCCACTAGATTCACTTCTGGTCTTAGTTACTACACGCATTTCAGCAAGCGCCCTCTGCTTGGCTTGTTTGTAAACAACTGCTCAAATCAAGGTACGTTGTCTCCAGACACATTTGTTTGAAGCGGTGGTTTCCCATAAGGCCGTGTCGATGCTGCACTTCTGGAGCGACTTTTTAGGGTGCCTTTAAAGCGAAGCGTTGTCTTCCTCTAAGCATGTGTCTTTCTGAGAGCTTGGTAAAGAACATTTGTTTCGGCAGTTTATCATCCGACATGCACATCAGATGTCCTGACCATCCCAAATTGGAACGTGTTACCAAATTATCAATTCTTTGCATCTTGATCTTGCGTAGCAATTTAACGTTTGATAATTCGTTGAACCATTCAATATTCATGATGCGTCGGACAGTGCTGGCAAATTGATCTAGGAACTTGACATGCCTTCGGAAGAGCGTCCAAGTTTCGCAACCATACAGCAATACAAACAGAACAACAGCTTTGTAAGCTGCACAATTTGTCTCTATGCTCATTCCCTCTCACTCCAAACTCGCCTCTGCAATTTTCCATAGGAGGCACCTGCCTTTGCATTTCGGGTAGATACCTTCTTGTCGAGGGAGTTGGAGGACAAAAAGGTAGCTTCCGAGATATGTGAAGGAATCATCGCAGTTGCTCAATTTTGATCAATCATGATCTTAGGTATTCTGGCTGTGGATCCTCTTTCAAGTTGAAACATCACCTATGTTTTCTTGGTACTGATTGTCAGCCCAAACCGCATGGTGGCGACTGAGAGGGAATCTCCCATTTGTTGAAGATCATTCTCACTATTGGCGATAACAACGCAGTCATCAGCATACAACAGGTTACGAACGAAAGACAATATGACATCTGTCTTTCCATCTTGGGGGTCATACATCCGTCCAACATATGCAAAGTAATCCAGTGAGTTTTTTTTTACCAGCGACTGACAACCAGTTTGTAATACTACAGGTGGACCGCCGACGAGGCCTGCTACCTTGTTATAGACTTCATCTTTTTGATTTACTTTTTACACATTAATTAAGTGGTCTATAAGGGATACCGGATCTCTTTGATGACACGTAAGGCTATTGACTAAACTAAAGCTTAAAATTGAAGTCATCATGTTTGTTATAAAGGTCTTGGGTGTTTTGTAGAATCAGTCTATTATTTCAACTTTTATTTATGTAAGTTATATATTCTCCACCTTTCGGATTATTAAGAGATAGGACGTCATCTATATCTGTATGTGAATTATTCTATGCATTGATTATAAAAAACAATTTTTGTCTCCTGGCATTTTGAGGTTTTTGTAGATAATGATTAAGAGACTTACAATAGTATGATTTTTATAGCGCAATATATTTTTGAAAACATAATATTACCTTTCAAGCCTATATTTTAACTAGTTATGATTTATGCTTTAAAACTGTGTAATTTTTAGTATATTGAACTGGATTCATATAATTTTGGAACTTTAGATTGATTTTTTTTCAACTGTTTGGCTTATGTTTTTTGTATCTATCAAACTTTTCGGCCCCTAGTGTCACTGATGAGGAATGATTTTCCGAAATGTGCACATCTGGCACATCAAAATTTAGCAGGTATTTGTTTTATATTTACAACCCCTGGGCGGGTACCGCTACTGGTGGAGTGCAACTCCCCCAAGGTATCCATAACTCAGTAGGCAGTGCTTTGTGCTGTCAGAAAATATACCATTTAGCAAAATTTTCAGTCGTCTTAATTTTTTTAAAATTTATTTAAAACTAAAGTCTGTTCCCTCGTGCAAAGCCCTCCTTAGCTTGATTTGGATTCATATAATTTTGGAACTTTAGATTGATTATTTTTCAACTGTGTGGCTCTTGTTTTTATTTATCAAACTTTTCGGCCCCTAGTGTCACTGATGAGGAATGATTTTCCGAAATGTGCACATATTACACCTCTAAAAGATCCTTAAAGGTGCATTAAAGCCTCCTTAAAGCCATTTCATCTTTAAGGATCTTTAATCGACCTTAAAGTACTCTTTAAGGACATATTTAAGGATCTTTAAGGAACTTTAAGGATCCTTAATGGTACTGAAATTTTAAGGATCTATAACGCGGCTTTAAGAATCATTAAAGATGTTTCATAAAAATTTAAATTTTTATTCAATTATAGATGGAACGATGGCCATTACATTCATTTAGTTAAAAAGTATGATTTGTTTTAAGTATATTTTGATTTTTTATAGTTTATACGACATAGGAGACATTGATATTGCCTGTCTAAATTCAAGTTTTTGTAGAGGAGCCGTATGTAGTTTTCTAATAATACTTGTTTCTTAATTCATAAATGAATTAGATAACAAATGTGTAGTTTTCACAGTACAGGTAAACAACCCGTGTTTTAATCAGATCTTAACAGATGTCTGTTAAGTAAATATATAACAAACTTAACGGTATTTGTTAATTGTATACAGCGGTACTTGATTGATTATAGATTCAGGTGATCGCACGCGCGGCTTTTGACTTTGATATGCAGTTTCTTATCTGGTTAGGAGATTACTATGAAGTCAAATGTCATGTTAAAATGATAACCTAACCCTGAACTCTGGGTGTTGGAAAAAAAAGTGTTTTCGGAAGTGATTTTAAGAGACAATTTTAATATTAAAATATTAAAACATACACTTAAAGTTAATTAAAGAAATAAAAGTAATCGCAAAATAATATTCTAAGCATGTCTTATATTTTATTATTTTATTTTATTTTATTTTATTTTATTTTATTTTATCTTATTTTATCTTATTTTATTATTTTTTTGGGGGAGAGTGTTATGCAAAGAGAGAGAGAGAGAGAGAGAGAGAGAGAGAGAGAGAGAGAGAGAGAGAGAGAGAGAGAGAGAGAGAGAGAATCATTTTAGTGTCTTTGAATTAACATATATAGAACTGACGTATGGTGATATCGGAATTCCAATAATTTCATTTTCTAATGAAAAAGAGTTGTTAAAGTAAATATTTAAAACAAAATAAGAACATAAGGGAAAAGGTTATTTTTTTCAAACATGAACAAGTTACGAAGTGAACATATTGAAGTAAGAAACCAGTCACAGAAGATAACCAATTACTGACAAACTTTATCCCAGTTGGATGTGAATTTCTGCAGTCAGGATGGAGTGCAGTGGAATAACGGCGATAACATCCTCTCTCTCTTAATATTCATAATCAAATAATCTCTCTCTCTCTCTCTTTCTATCTCAATGTATTCATTTCCCGATCTTGTTCTCTCTCTCTAAAATATTTAGTTTGCACTGAACCCCCCCCTCTCTCTCTCTCTCTCTCTCTCTCTCTCTCTCTCTCTCTCTCTCTCTCTCTCTCTCTCTCTACTGCGGTAGCTCAGCTGGTAGAGTGCTCGCTCCATAAGTGGAAGGTCGTAAAAGTGGGTTGTAGCTGTTCTTTCGCCAAGCATTTGGCATTACGAAATGAAAGTCACGGTTCTTTCGGATGGGAACTTAAAATAAACGAGGTCCCGTGTAATGGCAGGCAAGGCACGATAAAGAACCCTGCTGTATAATGCCATCAGCTCAATGCACAGGCAAAATTTCTGCACTATCGCCTATAGCTGGCGATGTCTCGATATAAGTGAAATATTCTTGACGGGGACGTTAAGCACCATTACTCAACTCTCTCTCTCTCTCTCTCTCTCTCTCTCTCTCTCTCTCTCTCTCTCTCTCTCTCTCTCTCTCTCAGCATATTCAGTACCCTCTCTCTCTTTAAAATATTCAGTGTCCGCTGATCTTTCTCTATCTCTATCTCTTTTTCCCTCAATGTATTCAGTTCCCGATCTCTCTCTCTCTCTCTCTCTCTCTCTCTCTCTCTCTCTCTCTTTTCTCTCTCTCTCTCTCTCATATTCGGTTTCTGCTGACCCCCTCTCTCTATGAAACACAAGTAGATTCTCTCTCTCTCTCTCTCTCTCTCTCTCTCTCTCTCTCTCTCTCTCTCTCTCAAATATTCAGATTGCGCTAACCCCCCTCTCTCCTTTTCGCTCTCTCAGCATATTCAGTCCCTTATATCTCTTTCTTTAGAATATTTACTTTCCGCTTGAAATTAAAAAACTATATAAAGAAAATTCATTTATTATTATTTATTTTTTTAAAAAATTAAAAAATGCAATAGTTTTTTTTCAAATAAAATTTTAAAAAAGATAATGATAAAAATTAATATTTCATTGTTTTTTTTAAATGAAATTTTCCTAAAAGATCCTTAAAGCCTCCTTAAAGATCCTTAAAATTTCAGTTCCATTAATGATCTTCAAGGAGTCCTTAAAGACTCCTTAAAGGCTTATTTAAGGATCCTTAAAGCCCTCTTAAAGGTCCTTAAAGATACAATTAAGGGAGCTTTAAGGAGGCTTTAAGGATCCTTAAAGAGGCCTTTTCATCATGTGTTGGAGATTGTCATCTGGACAAGGACTGGTATGTTTGTTTTATATAGAAACAAGCAAACCAATTTTCAATCAGAACTGAATAAAATATTTTCAAAAATGTCTTTTAAGAAAATGATCTATATTTAATCCTTGCATTTAGAGGTTTCAGATTGAACAATAACAAGCTCTATTAGGTCCTTTTCTCAAATTGCAAGTTACATACACATATATTGCTGCATGATGAAAATTTATTTGTGCACCAGTAAGTAAGTTTGGAGTCCAAAAACAGATGCATAGATGCGGCTACATATGTGACACTGCACAGAGATTCCACTAGATTCACTTCTGGTCTTAGTTACTGCACGCATTTCAGCAAGCGACCTCCGCTTTGCTTGTTTGAAAACAACTGCTCAAATCAGCCTCCGTTATCTCCAGACACATCTCTCATAAGCAGTTGTTTCCCAGAAGGCTGTGTCGATGCTGCACTTCTGGAGCGACTTCTTAGGGCGTCTTTAAAGCGAACCGTTGGTCTTCCTCTAAGCATGTGTCCTTCTGAGAGCTTGGTAAAGAACATTTGTTTCGGCAGTCTATCATCCGACATGCATATCATATGTCCTGACTATCCCAACTTTGAACTTGTTACCAAATTATCAATGCTTAGCATCTTGGCCTTTCGTAGCATTTTAACGTTTTGTACTTGTTGAACCATTTGATATTAATGATGTTTCAGAGACAGCGCTAGTGAAAGTGGTCCAGGAGCTTGACATGCCTTCGGAAGAGCGTCCAAATTTCGCAAACTTACAGCAATACACTCAGAACAACAGCTTTGTACACTTCACACTTTGTCCCTATGCTCAGTTACCTCTTTCTTCGATCTCGCTTCTGCAATCTACCAAAGGAGGCACCTGTGTTTTAAATTCGAGTAGATACTTCTTTGTCGAGGAAGTTGAAGGACGAAATGAGGCTTCCGAGACATGTGAAGGAATCAACACAGTTTAGGATTATGTTGTCGATCCTGCTCTTAGATGTACTGGCTATGGATCCTTTTGCAAGTTGAAACATCACCTCTATATTCTTGATACTGATTGTCAGCCCAAACCGCATGATGGCGGCTGAGAGGGAATATCCCATTTGTTGAAGATCATTCTCACTATTGGCGACAACAACGCAGTCATCAGCATACAACAGGTTACGAACGAAAGACAATGTGACTTCTGTCTTTCCGTGCAAGCGTTGCAGGTTGAAGACATCATATGTGTTCGCAAGTATACATGTTTCGTTTACTCCACAGGAGACATAGAAACTTCTTGTTTTCCATTTACTAAACATGTCTGCCAGCATGGAAACGCCGTATTATGTGCACTATCGAGGGATTCGATTCGTGGAAGGATACGACACAGACCTTGACGAGGAACAGTATCGAAGGCTCTTGTGAGGTGGACAAGGAGACTTACTGTACCTATGTTTTTGCGGAAACCAAATTGGCGTTCGTGTACTGTCTCATCAAGAGGATGGGTGATGAGCCTGTTTAAATAATGCCTGATGTGCTCAAAAGGGAGATTTAACGAGTTTTCACAGCTGGACTTTTCAACCTTGCCTTCATACAAATTTACAATTTTAGAATTTTTCAAATCTTGAGGACATTCATCCTCCCTACACATGCAAAGTAATCCAGTGAGTTTCTTTACCAGCGACTGACCATCAGTTTTAAGGCCTGCTGCCTTGTCACACTGCATCTCTTTGATTGAAGTTTTACATATACATTCGTTAGCAGGTCATCCAGTTATAAGTGCAGTTGTCTCTAAGAGATCCCGTATCTCTTCGATGACAGGTAAGTCTATTGATGAAAGCCTGTTGAGAATCTGCTTAAGGTGTTTTGACCATCTTTTGTTAATAGTCACATTTGTATTTTTTGAGTTAGCATAGCCCTAGCCTCTCTCTGCTTTTTTCCCCCATTGGTCTTTCATGCAGCGAGTTGTCTCTTAATTTTCCCTGAGAGAGAAAAACCTTTCTGTTTTTGCGTCTGATTGTTTGTTAGCAAGCCAGACCTTGTTTGCAACTTACTTCTCAGCAAGGAGTCCTTAAATCTTCTTCTCAATTTTAAACCAGTCTTGGTGAAGCTTTTTCGGGATTACTGTTGTCTTCCTAGCAGCGGCGTCAACTTCATTTCTTAGCTTGGTCTAATTTTATTCTATTTTACCTTTGCAGAAAAGAATAAAACAGGTTAATGATAACCTTGTGACTGAAATGTAGTGGCACTTACCACTATTGATAATATCTTTAATTTTTTTCATAATTCTTTTTCTGTCAATTTCCTGCTATTTTCGGTACTGGTGAGGTTATTTACTACATTTTCCTGTCCAGTATTATTATTAGCATAAAGGTTTTGTCAAATTTCCACCAACGGCTTTTGCTTCATTTTACTTTCTTGGGTGATTGGACTTAAAACATGTCGTATCGATATGCGATGTAAATATACTGAAATACAGTCTAACCTGTCTATAAAGACAACCTGTTCAAAACAACAAATTGTCTATATATATTGGTCAGTCATATTTGCTCTACATTCGACATCTCCATAGTGGTAACCTGTCCGATGTGATTAGTGATCACTACCTTTTAGTTACAAACCATTCGCTTACCTGTTTATAAATCGCCAGTGCTTAATTTGATTTCAGTTTTAGGGGGTGGGGGGCAAGATACGATAACATTTCTAAGTTCAGGGCATAAACATGTGACTTCAGTTTTTCAAACACAGTAGGCCTTATATAGCAGCTAAAATAAATAAATTTATGAATAAATAAATAAATAATAAAAATTAATGCATTAATTAGAAACTAATCACTTTTTAAAAAAATATTTTTTAAATATCAATTATATTTTGGAAGCATTAATTTTTATAAACAGGTATATATATATATATATATATATATATATATATATATATATATATATATATATATATATATATATATATATATATATATATATATTATGAATGTTCCCTTGCGGCTAAATTCGACGTTGTTGATGATCAGTATTTGTTTTTTGTTTGAATTAAAATTGCTTTTGCAGGTGTCGCTGTTGTCAGACAATTAATAAATTTGATTAGTTGAAACAATATTTTATTTTTAAAAAGTATTTTATTACATATAAATCAACATAAAAACATATAGAAAAAGGATCCAGGATCCAGGAACCAGAAACAAGCCGAAAAGGTTTATATTAAACCGTTTCCATAGAACTGTGAATTTCAAAACAGAAAAGCCTAGACATTGTATACTGCAGATGCGGAGTTTGCATGTTTTTTTTCAAATATTTTTTTTCTTACAATACAACTATTAATGTAAAATGTGCATTGTAAATACTTTTTTAAATTGATCACGTGGCTTATGATCGTGGTTATAGAGGGATCATTTACATGCCACTTTTATTTTCACTACAGATGATGGCGGTTTATAAAAATCAGAAGGAAGATATATTAAAAACTCAAGAAAAAATACCTTATGTAAAAGAAAGGGATACATGGGGAAAGAAAATTGACTTTATATTTTCAACTGTTGGTTGTGCTGTCGGTCTCGGAAACATTTGGAGATTCCCTTACCTTTGTTATAAGCACGGTGGAGGTTTGTCTTCATACTTTTTAATCATATAGTTTAGATAAACCTTAATCTTACAATTATTATCTTGTTTGTAATAAAAAAGAATTTTAATAAATAGAACACAAATATACCAGTCCTTGTCCAAATCACAATTCAATTTTTTTTTATGAAATAAAAATTTCAATTAAAGATCAAACATAAAAGATAACATCTTAAGCATTTATTTTACATTTCATGTAAAATTAAGACAAACCTTAATTTTGTAGGTTTGCAATTACTTTGTTTGTTTTTGGTTTTATTATTTGTCAATTTGACCATGGACTGGCATGTTTGTGTTTGGTGTTATAGCTTAAAAGATTTGAATTCATGTGCATGAAACAAATACATTACGTGATAAACATGTTTAAACATTTTTATAAATTAATATGTTACAAAAGTACCTATCGAATTCCGACGAGATACACGTGCACACCCCGGAAAACCACCCTCCACCAGCGACCCCAGGGGCCGAAAACTCTGACATAAAAAACACAAGCCAAACAGTCGCAAATTACTGGATCCAATGTCTCAAAAGCACATGAACCAAATTCCAGCTAATTTTTTTTACAATAATTTCCCCTTTACCGAAAGCAAATTTGATGTATCAAAAAAGTTGCTGTGAGTTTTAATATCTTATTTATTCCTGTTTGAGACGATTTTGTACCGCAATGTTCGATTAACCTTAAGGTTTACAGGCAATATAGACCATAGTGAGGAAAATATAGATTTGCTTGTTAAATTGAAAGAACCTTTGGAACATATATTTGCCTTGTACATGTTTTCAGCTTCCTGTTGATACCAAAAATATTTTCCATAAGCTTAAAAAGTCTTAATTTGTAATTTACTAAACGCGTTTTACAAAAACATTATAAGTACCCAAGGAATGTTGTATAAAACACACGTGGATTCTCTACCTCGCTGTATAAAAATTACAGATAAAGCATTGAAATTTCCAAGTACCAAAATCATTACTATTTGGTTAATTTATAAGTATTTTACAAGAGGCTTGTAGACCTTAACACTCAGAGAAAAACTTCAAAAATCATATCTAAAAGTTCTAAAAGCCAATTACATTAAATTACATTAAACATTTTTTTATAATGTTAAGGCCAACTGCCAATAATTTTTAATATCAATATAACTTGAACCAAAAATCCGTATCTAAAATGTATAAAATCAAGTACCAGTGTTTTTATAACTGCTAAATATAGCAAAATTACAAAGACAAAAAACTTGGTTGATTTTAGTAGATTTTTAAGTCTTTTAAAAATATTAGCACATTTGATTATCTTATTTAATATTCCGTATGTGTTGTCAAAATGTTATAGTTTAAAGCTGTTTTTTTAATTAGGTTCTTTTAAAAATTGCTATTGGTAAATCAATGTTTACATGAAAGTCAACTGCAAGTTGTTTTGTGTGCTCCAAATGTGTTTTAATTTAAACTTATTTTAGGGACGTTCCTTGTAACATACCTTGTTTCCCTCATCTGTGGAGGCGTACCAATGTTTATCCTTGAAATAGCCCTTGGTCAGTATATGAGAAAAGGCGGTCTGTCAGCATGGGATATTTGTCCTTTATTCAAAGGTGCATTTTTTGTTATCAATTATATAATATCCATGATTATCTTAATTGAAAATGTTTGTGGTTTTATATTCAATTACTTTGTAAAACTGCGCCGTAGATTTTTAACATATCATCGTAACATTTTTTTTTACACCTTTAACAATTTCTGCGCTATCTGAGACTTTATATCTTATATTTCGTATTATTTTTCAGCGTACCTTTACAATCGATATTTTTTTATTGAAAGAAATCTCTATGAATTTCCAAGTTCTGATAAATCTGTTACTTTAGTACTTTTTGTAAGCATACTATTGCTGTGTTTTGTCAATGTCCCGAAATGATGTTATTTGTTCCAATTTTGCTTTGTTTCTTGTTGAAAAGTAAAAGTTTTAATCAATTATTTTTCGTCACACAAATAGACCGTATTAAATGAAATTGTTTTCGGAAAAGCGCAGTTAACAGAAAGATAAACAGTTTTTCATATTTTCAAAATCATATATCCTTAAAGGTGTTTTAACATATAAAATTAAACTTTTAACATATTTTTTATATTCTAAAATTTAAAATAGAAATTACAAATGTTCACTTAAAATCTCAATTTTAATGCTTCAGCAAGCAATGTTATAAATATGATTTACTGTATAAAATGTTTTTTGAAATTATTAAGTTTTTTTCTTATTCAGGTATAGGAGTTGCCACTATGGTTGTAGTTTTTCTCATGAATATTTATTACGTAATGATTCTATGTTGGTCAGTTTTTTACTTTGTGATGAGTTTTAAATCCCGGTTACCATGGTCACATTGTGATAACTATTGGAATACAGACAGGTATTGTTCTAATAAACACTCGCAAAAAAGTACACCCAATGCTTATTAAAATTACTAACAAAAGAACCAAATATATATTTGTTTGATGTAAAAATGTTAGAGGGTAAGAAACTTAACGTGAATCTAAACATACTTTAAATTGAGAAATAAATTTATTACTAAAAATTCTAACAAATGAGACTAAAGACGTAAAATAAGCAAATGCCTTATAATGTCATGGGAATATCTATCACTTTTTACTGAAGTAAACAACGGTCAAAACAAGGATATGATCTTGATTTCTTAAAATTGATTTTATTTTAAAAACAAGATAAGTCTATGAAGTCGTTCAAAAAGGTAAGATAGTAGATTACATAAATCGACAAATATAGGTTCATTTTTTGGTCTTTGGTCATCATCTCACCAAGGGAGACTTCATTTCATGTCTATGACAGAAAAACAAACCACTATTTTAACAAATAAAACAGAATTATAACTTTCAATTTGTTTCGATATTTTTTTTCGAAATCCAGGCAACTGGGGAAATCAATGGTTCCTGGAGAATTCAATAATACAATGTGATATATTTTGCAAGCATACCATCCTCGGCTTTAGCAAAAAAGTATAAACAAACTTATTGAATTTACTGGTCCGATGCAGCATGATTTACGATAGCTCAATTAAGCTTTTTGACAAGATTCTACTATGCTTTAAAGAATAAATCAAAAACAAGTATTCCCTCAATTCAGAAAAAAAACATGAAATATTGAACATTATAATAATGAACTTTGAAATTTGCGCGAAAATTGTAACCTATTGAACAATGTTTGAACTTAAGATTGCAAAGTTTTATTTTATAATTCAAAAATATTTATTTTCTTTTATCACTTGCTGCTGTTTTTATAAGAATTTAGTCTGAAGTTTATTTTCAAAACAGATGCAGAACAGCGAAAATGATGACATGCTTCAATATATCAACGGACAATCAAACCTATACCTTGACAAATACTATGAGTAACTATACTCATATCGTTAATTGTGAAACATACCCAGCTAATTATACCAATAATTCTGTTGATCCAGTTGTTGAATTTTGGGAGTAAGTATACTAAACTTATTATATAAATAACACAAATACCAGTTTAGTTTTGATGTGCCAGATGTGCACATTTCGGAAATTTACATCAGTGACACTAAGACCGAAAAGTTTGATAGATAAAAACATAAGCCAATCAGTTTAAAATCATTAATTCTAAAGTTCCAAAATTATATAAATCCAAATCCAGCTAAAGAATGGACTCGGGGAGTTTTATTCAACCACAAGCGTTTTATGTTTAAGAATATTGTAGAGCTAGTCACTACTTGAATTTCTATATCAAAGAAATCTGCATGCAAATAAATTGTTGTCTTAGGGATATTGCAAGCCCAGTTTTATCAAGAAGCGTTAACTTTTATAGCCGTCATTAAAATGTTATTGAAACGAATGAAGTCACCGTGTCCAACAGTAACTTTGATATATTTGATTTTATTTAATTCCTTTTTTTAATTTCATAAATAAGATGTTAATTTGAACATGGACCGTTATATTTGCGTTTGATTACCAGTGTGAGAAAATATTGTTCCAAAATTGTCCTGTTTTATGTTTAAAGTATTATAGGTGAAAACCCAACATTTAAAGACTAAATCTAGTTAGAAACATCCCCTCACAGCAAAAAACAATTTGTACCTTATGAAAATCAATACCACAAAAATAAGTATCTTTTCTTAATATTAAAAAAATGTTTTGTAAATGACTTTCTTTTTCCGTATTACAGACGTAGAGTTATTCAGATATCAGATGGCATTGATGTACCAGGACATGTAGTGTGGGAGCTGGCATTGTGTTTATTGTTTGCATGGATTGTTGTTTACTTATGTGTCTGTAAAGGGATTCGGTGGACAGGAAAGGTATTCATAATTGGTTTGCAGCTGAAAAAGTGCACTTTAAAAGTGTTAAATAACATTTTCATTTAAAGTTCAGTTAAATTTCATTTAACGATTAAATGTTTAGTTTTTAAATATTATAGTCAATTATTATATTATGTTTAATAAACTGACACAATTTATTTTCAATTAATACATTTTCATCATAAAATAGTTTAAATAAAACAAACATACATATTAATTACTAACATTTTTAATTAAAAGAAATCAAACATAATAACAGTAATTCGCTGAATCCAAATTTATACTGGATGTTTTTGACGTCCCATAGTTCCATGTCCCTGACATTCTCAAATTTAATTTTGCACTTGATGGGTGTAGCTAGGTAGACATTAGGTGTTTTCCAAACCGGAGCCCGGCTTTACTACCTTGATGGAAGATTGCTTGTGCAAAAGAATGGCCAGTTTTCATTTTTTTCTTTGTATTTGGGATTGAGATTTGGACATGGACTGCACGTTTTGTATATTTGAACAGAAGTCAAAAGTCACGAGGTGCAGCAGATTCATGTTTGCACAAATCAACACCCTGCTTCAATAAGTCAGACGGACTGTCCCATAAAAAGCAAAAATGTAGCTAGTTGATAAAGCACATCCTTATTAAAAATTTGAAGTTCGCACATATAACTTTCAATAAATAGCAAATAGATATATAGCCGAAGCAGCATGATATTATTTATATTTGTTCAAATTTAATATATGCAGAACTAAAACACAAACATACCAGTCTACGTCCAAATCACACTCTACTCTCCAAAAAATTACAAAATAACAAAATAATAATAAAAAAAGTAAAAACTTTGAAAACAGGCAAATTTAGTTATTACATGTGAACTTCCATCAAAGAAGTGAGGCTGGTAAAAAAAGTTACAAAAAAAAATAATAATAATAAAAAAAAAAAAAATAAAAAAAAAAAAAAAAAAAAAAAAAAAAAAAAAATAGAAATAAAAAGAATAAAAAGTAAAAACTTTAAAAACAGGGAAATTTAGTTATACACGTGAACTTCCATCAAGGAAGTGATGCTGGCAAAAAAATAATTGCAAAATAACAAAATAAAAAAAAGTAAAAAGATTGAAAACAGTCAAATTAAGTTATACATGTGAACTTCCATCAAAAAAGTAAGGCTGGCAAAAAAAAAATTTACAAAATAACAAAGTAATGATAAAAAAAGTAAAAACTTTACAAACAGGCAAATTTAGTTATACACAAGAACTTCATCAAAGAAGTGAGGCTGGTAAAAACAATTTACAAAAAAAAAAAAATTAAAATAAAAAAATAAAAATAAAAAAAAAGAAAAAAAAAGTAAAAACTTTAAAAACAGGCAAATTTAGTTATACACGTGAACTTCCATCAAGGAAGTGAGGCTGGCAAAAAAAATTACAAAATAACAAAATAATAAAAAATTGAAAAACATTGAAAACAGTCAAGTTTAGTTATACACATGAACTTCCATCAAGGAAGTGAGGCTGGCAAAAAAAAATTTACAAAATAACAAAATAATAAAAAAAAAAGTAAAAGCTTTGAAAACAGGCAAATTTAGTTATACACATGAACTTCCATCAAGGAAGTGAGGCTGGTAAAAAAATTTACAAAAAAAAAATAAAAAAAAATAAATAAAAAATAAATAAAAATAAAAAATAAAAAAGTAAAAACTTTAAAACAGGCAAATTTAGTTATACACGTGAACTTCCATCAAGGAAGTGAGGCCGGGTGCTCCGGAATGTCTAGCTACCTGCACCCGTCACGTGCAAAAACGATTTTGAAAATAAGATGTTTGAACAATTCAACTTTTGTGTTGTCGCCAATTTAACAATGATTCGTTTTGTTTTGCTAAATTCAAAAGAGAGTTATGTTTACCTTAAACTATTAAATTTTTCATCTCTGAAACTTAAAGTCTAATTTAAACACATTTGCAAAGATAATAAAGGATATAATATATAAAACAAATACCAGTTGAATTTTGATGTGCCAGATGTGCACATTTCGGAAATTCATTCTTCATCAGTGACACTAAAACCAAAACGTTTGATAGATAAAAAACATAAACCAAACATTTGGAAATTTATGATTCTAAAGTTCCAAAATTAAATAAATCACAAATCAGCTTAGGAATGCTTTGCATGAGGGAACAAACCTTAGTTTTAAATAAATTTTAAAATTGAAAACGGCTGAAAATTTTGCTAAATGGTACATTTTCTGACAGCATAAATTACTACCTACTGAGTTATGGATATCCTCGGGGAGTTTTACACCACCAGCAGCGGTACCCGCTCAGGGGTAGTAATTTTAAAACAAATACCAGTTAAATTTTGATGTGCCATATGTGCACATTTCGGAAATTCATTCCTCATAAAAGTTTTTATATTTCATTTTCCGGTACGTACCAACTTCAATTAATGATTTTGATAAGTTAATTTAAATATTAGATAATAACTAATATAATTTAAATATCGATTTAGTAATTTTACTGATATGTTCATTATGTTTTTATAAATAGTAAAACCAGATAAATTACTGACAAATACAAATAAAATAGAACAATAAAAATAAGAAGATAATTAGCTATTTCATATACATTTTATTTTGCTCATAATAAGTGTAATACTTTTATGCAATGCGTTGCAATTTTCTTTATTTATTTCTTTTTTATAAATCTTGTAAAATCTTAGTAATTACTTGGTTAATTTAAGCCCAAATGAGTTATGTACGAGTATACAGCGGATTAAACACGTGCCCTCGTTTATATTTAAATATCATAACAAAATTTTGTTCATTGTAGCTGTGTGTTTTAAAGATATTTTATCTGTTCTTGAAAGATGTTCCATCAGAAAAAATCTTCTTTGTAAAGGTCGCATTTCTTCGGTAAATAGAATTCAAAGATTCCTTTCCGAGAACTAGTTTGTATGTAAATAAAATCTGATATGCAGTTATTTAATAACTTTTTTAGCATGATAAATTATAAAAGTGAAATTGTTTAGTATTTTTTCGTTATATTTATTGGCTTTTTTTTAATTTTCGGTTTTGTTTTAGATAGTGTACTTCACAGCTCTCTTCCCATACGTTATACTCACAATTTTGTTGATTCGAGGGGCCACACTGGAAGGTGCTGCTTATGGAATAGAATATTATTTAAAACCAAATTTTACCAAGTTGACAGAACCGCAAGTACATCCACGTTTTTTTTTATTTTTGTGGGGCATAGTAGTCTTTTTTTTTAAAATAAATAATGCATATGAATTTTGTTTGTTGTCATCTCTTGTTTAATGTACAAAGAACTATGGAATTTCAACGATATTGAAAAAGTCATGGGGAAATTTTTAGGCTTTAATGCTTTAATTTGAATAGTCTTTTGTTTTATATGGAAAGTTATAAAACAATATTTTTAACATAAATTTTAAGTTTACAAATGGTGTTACTTGTCTTCTGAAACAAACAATATCAATGTTTTTAAAAGACTTTCGATTTTTAATATGATTCACAATGAATAACTTAATATGTTAATTTTTTTTATTTCTTTATGAATAATTTCATTCTTTATTACATTTTTTATTTGTGTCCAAGGTATGGGTAGATGGTGGAACTCAAATTTTCTTCTCTTATGCAATTGCATTAGGGGTCATGATAACACTTGGAAGCTATAACAAATTCAACCACAATTTTTACAGGTAAAGACCCATTTGTATAATCAATCCTTATAAATAAAAAAAGTAAAATAATTGAGGTATTTATGTTAACATAATAAGTGATTATAATTTTTAGGGCAATTTAAAGAAAGAAATTTATAAATGATACTTTCTTGATTTGGAAGAATAATCTAATAAATGTAAGTTAAAAACATTAATAATTTTGGTTCTTGAAATCAATGAGGTTCAAAATCTTACATACAGGGTAAAATTTCCGTTAGATAGTTCACCTTGTCGAAGGTCCTTTGAGCCTTTGGCATGATAAGTCCATATGTCCTTTTTGTGCATCTTAATCTCTTATTTTGACATTGAGAATACATTGATCGCACTTTCACATGAAAGGGTTAGTATTAAGGTATTTTTCGAGTTTGTACTTTTGATTGCAGAAGCTTAAAAAGCAGATCAATGTGACTTATGTGAAAAAATTCAAAACAAATCTCCTCCGAAAGAAACCTCGAGTTTTTGACAAGAACCTGACGGAGTTTGCAACTTCTCCAGTGTCTTTAATTAAAGCAAAGAATTCGTAAAATGTTGTCAAAATTTAACAGTAGTTTGTTTAAATCTTAAAAAATGTTAATTCTATCGACTGCTTTGACTTAAAGATGCCGTAAGTCAATATTCAGTATAAATAAGTTGGATCTTCGTTCTGTTGAAGAAAGCATAATATAATCAATTACACGATTATTATAATGTTGTTTATAAATTTTAACATTTTGCGAAAAACATATATTGAAGATGTTTAGATGTCATGCTTTATTTCATAATGTATTACATCACTTTATTAATTTTGATGCAATGCATTTTCACACCAATTTGTTAATAGTGTTGACTGTAAATGCAAATCCTGTATTCTTATGTTATAAATATTCAATACAGTTACAAGAATATTTCATAAGATTTAATTAAAAATCTTTACAGAAATACTTGTAACATGAAGTATTCACTATTAAGATTAAAGTGTTTATAATAAATTATGTGCCAGGTGAGCATTCAGACTCCATATTTCATTAATGTTATTGTTATAGTGCCAATGAACAGAATTTGAATGTATAGTGATACATGTGACATGTGTGTAATATTATATTTATTGATGTTTCAAGTTGCTGAAAGCAATGCCTTTTGGCAAGTTAGATATATAATATATATAATTAAAAGCAATAAAATGAAAAAAAATAAAATAACATATTTACGAAAATTAACTTACAGCAAAAACTATTATAATTTATCTATAAGCGATTGCGTTGCGAGCATAATATTTGTCATAAATAACATACCATTACTAGTAACTTTTATTTAAAATACTGTTTGCGTCACTGTGTTTGTGACAGTAAAGTATAAAAAACGTTCATAGAAAATTAAATTAAAATCGATATAAAATAACTAAAAAATCTTTAAAAGCATCCCCAATTACCATAAAATATTCCTGTTGAAAGGAAACTTGCAGCTATTGGAATTTTACATGTCGAATATGGCTATGTATACACAGGAAGGTATGTTTTTGGTATGCATTACATTGTATGCTGCATTTGCCTTGCATAATCCCCATAGCAGTAACCTTCGATGGGTGGAGAAATATTTCATGATAATTTGGGGTGCGTATAGCGATTTCCAATTAAGACTAGACTCAAATTCGTGAAAAATACTTATAAAACACAAACATACCAGTTCTTATCTAAATCACAATAAAAAAAAAACAAAGTAAAAACTTTGAAAGTTTTAATTCCAGTTTATTGAATTGTCTATAAAAACTTAGCTAAATTTATTGTCACTAACACAGTAGCTCAAACAGTGGTAAGTTTCAATCAATTTTTTGTCTTAGAAAATGATAATCAGCAGAATTTCTTATTAAGCATGCTGTTTAAATTTAAGATAAAACAATGTGTAATATTTTAACTGAGAATGACATCGTTATAGCAGGAAGAATTGTTTAAAAGGGAAATAATGAACATGATGAAGCTTTTGTCTTATTATAGGACAACTCCATTAATTTAAGACTTTGTACTATATAAAAACTTTAAAATGTTAATATAAGTATTAATTAACACAATTATTGGGTGTAGCTAGCTAGACTGGGGGCTAATATTCTTCCGGAGCACTTTCATGGAAGTTCTCGAGTGTTATAGACTTGGTTAATTTTAAGTTTTTGAGTCGGGCATGGACTGGTTTATTTATGTTTTATCATAGCACTGTTCCTTATTTATTTATATAAGCTTATGAATATTGCCGACTATTGCATTGCTATTTCGTTTTTTATCAGTTTCCGCTAAGCTTTCACTTATTAAAAGGTTTACACTAGAAGCAGATTTTAAAAAAAGGATATTTCTGTTGCCATTTGCTTGCTGATTTTAAGTTATGGTTGCATTGCGTTATATCAACGTACATTGTATTTACTACATGTATTTGTTTATTTTGCTATTGTTATTATTTTTAAGCTATGTTTTTTTCTTCTTTTGTTTTTAAAATCCACATCTTATTGCAATAAAAGATGATTTGTTACTTTTTTATATTAAATTTGTCACGTATTCTTATCCCACAGAGACTGTTTTATTATAATGGGCGTGAATAGTGGGACAAGTTTTTATGGAGGATTTGCTGTGTTTTCAGTCTTAGGGTTCATGGCAACCAAGCAAGGTGTCCATATATCTGAAGTGGTAGAATCAGGTAAAATTAATTTACTGAAAAATGTTATTTATCCCATTTAAATTTGTAACTATTTTAAATTAGTAACAATTTTATATAATTATGCCCCAAATATATAAGTCAATTTCGTACATCTATTTATTTATCGCCGATACTTTTTGTAATGATGTTAAAAATTATGTTACTAATGAAATGAATAATGTTGAAACCAGTTGTGTTTAAAACTTGAAACCATTGAGTCATCTATGGTTCTAAGTTTATTAATATTTGTACAACCTGTCATTCAGAAATATTATATAGCCATATATATATATATATATATATATATATATATATATATATATATATATATATATATATATATATATAATAATAATAATAATAATAATAATAATTATAATAATAATCTATATCTATACTTTTCTTTTCGTATGGATCTTAGCAGAACTATGACTTGATAAAAAAGACATAAAAGTACCCTTTCCAAGTAAAAAAAAATCATTCTCACAGCTATGACCGAAGTTATTTTGCTTCAAAATGTTCTTAATACGACTTAACATGTTTTTAGTAATACAGTTAAACCTTTCTTAAAGGCCGCCTCTTTATAAGGACCACCTGCTTATAAAGGCCAATATAAATTCTATCCCAGCTGTTCTTTATTCATATTAAATGAACTTGTATAAATAGGCCACCTGTCCATAAAGGCCACTTTTACTGATTCCCATGGGTGGCCTTCTAGACAGGTTTGATTGTATATGTTTTATATATTTAAATTCAGGTCCAAGTCTAGCTTTCCTGGCTTATCCGAAAGCGTTGACAGAAATGCCATTCTCACAGCTATGGTCAGTGTTGTTCTTCTTTATGTTATTTCTAGTAGGATTAGATAGCCAGGTAAAGTACAAAGTTATATTAACTTATCATAATTTTGGCATAATGAAGGTTGCTTATTTCATTATTGTAAACACGCTTCTTCAAGGGATTTAAACTTTTGCTGGATGATAGCCCTATTGTGCCAAGTTTATTTGAGGAATAAATCAAATTCCTTTTAATCTTTTATAACAGAAAATAACTTACACTTCTGATGTGTTTTTATTTATAGCCGCTTTAAAATGTTGTTTACCTGTACAAAAAAAAAAAAACAATGTTGAAAAATGAAGTCTGATAAAACTTTTAGGCTAATAAGTCCCCACTCTAAGTATATATATGTGTGTGTGTGTGTGTGTGTGTGTGTGTGTGTGTGTGTGTTGTATATACATTAAAACAAAGGGCATTGATATCAACGATTATAAAGTAAAATGCTGAATAATAACGATACACGATTGCATTTAAAAACCAATTGCTTAATTTTAATAGTGTTTGGTATTTATTATTTGTTACAGTTTGTAGCTTGTGAAGCCTTTATTACACCAATAGTAGACAGATTCCCAAGACTGTTTTATAAACAAAGGTGGCGTTTACTATTAGTTGCAATTTATTGTTTCGTTTCCTACCTTATAGGATTGTGCATGGTTACTCAGGTAACAATTTTTTTTAATTTTCTTGCCAATAACTTTTATTACTGCTAGTTTTGCGTATAACAACCGACAGCAATATGAAATGACTATTTCATTACTTATTGTTTATTTGAAACAAACATTAAATTCTAATGTTTTGTTTAATTTCAGAGTTTAAAAATTATAATTTTTCTGTTCGTAGAGAGCGAAGAATTAAAGTGTGTTGATTATGAAATGTTTTATTTATAAGTTTTAACATTTGTTAAACTCTTAGATTTGTTTTCTTGGATAAGTTGCTGCAATTTTTTTATGTAAACGTTTTTAAATTTAAATTTTAATTTATGCAGCTTTTAAATCATATTTTTTTCAGGGAGGTATTTACGTATTTCAGCTATTCGACTACTATTCAGCTAGTGGTATGGTGTTGCTTTGGTTACTGTTCTGGGAATCTATTGTTATTGGATGGATATTTGGTATATATGATATTTTTCATGAAAACGAACGAATATTTAATGGCAAAATAACAATAAATGCAAACTAAAAGGTTTTCTATGTCATTTTATAATTTGAATTCTAACTTAGAAGAGATCAAATTGACGAAATACACATTGTATTATATACATTATACTAACATGTTTTAACATGACAAGTATTTCAGTTGTTAATGCATTAGCATATAAACTTTCACTTAAAACAAGACGAATAGCTGCCTTCTTTCCGGTAATATTTAAATTACACCATTATATAAATTTTATTTATTAGCAACTATCTATATTCCGTGTAACGTCAACACTAGTTCCCAACATTAACTATTAGATTTGAATTAAAACTGTGAGCCAATTTAGCGCAACTTTCTTACTATATCCAAACTTATACTGGATATATTTGACTTACCGTATCTACATGTTCAATTTATTCTCAAACAATTTGAATTTCCACGTGACATGTGTAGCCAGCTAGACAGGAGGTGCTTACCCTTCCTTGATGGAAGTTTACGTATAACTAGATTGACCAGATTTCAAAGTTTTTACTTTGGTCTTTTTTTTCTTGATTTGCACATGGACTGTTATGTTTGTGTTTTTTTTATTTCCATATGTCTGTCCTTGCATCATTCGTTATTTATCCTAAAATCCTTTGAATTTAATGCTGTCACTCTTTTTTCAGGTGCAGATAGGTTTTATGATGTTATAGAGTTAATGTTAGGATATCGTATAATTATTTGGTGGAAGATTTGCTGGAAATTCCTTACACCACTGATTACAATGGTAATACTTAAATCTCTCTCTCTCTCTCTCTCTCTCTCTCTCTCTCTCTCTCTCACACACACACACACACACACACACACACACCAATTGTTAAAGTATTGTATTGCAAATTTTCACTCACTCTTAAAGGATAAACGTAGGCATCAAAGTTACAAATGTTTTTGACTGCCTTAAAATAAGATGCGCTGTTCGGTATACTAGTATTGCTAAGAATGGCTTTCCTGAAAAACAAAAATCCAAACAACGAACAACTATTAAAAATATCCCCGTTTCATATCGTTTAGCATTCAAGCATCAAACATATTACATGTATTTATTTTCACATTTCAGGGTATACTTTTGTTTCAAATCGTGAAGTTTGTACCTTTGAAGTACAATGATATTTATACCTATCCTACGTGGGCACAAGTATTTGGTATATGTATGGCTCTGGCTTCTATAGTCTGTGTTCCTTTTGTACTCATTACTAGGTTTGTACTAACACGGGGATCCTTTCGTCAGGTAATTAATTAATATATGTAAAGGTTATACTATATATACGGGCGCCTAGGCAGCCGAGTGGTCTAAAGCGCGCGCTTAAGGATCACGGTGCATCGGTATTGGAACTCCGCCATCCCAGATCTGACCTCCTCGACATATGAGAACAAATCTTGACTGGGGCGTTAAACACCATACCTTCACTTTGTCCATTGAAAATGCCGCGTGATATTACATTTCACATATATGTTATATAGAAATTTACATTCTTTTTATTGTGTTCTAATTAAAATGATTGCTGATATGAAGATCTTCTTGTCCAGAAAATAAAATAAAATGTCAAAAAATAATAATAAATGAACTGATCACATTTGTCAACAAAAATCTAATAGGATTTTACATACTTCGAGGTTAAAAGCTAGTTAAAAAGTTTATTTTTCCAGAAATGTTAAAGACCAGCAAATGTTTGAAAATTACCTGAACTTTATACGATTGTTTAGGTAAAAATTTAGCGTATTTGTAAAAAAAAATATAATTGATTGATCTCAAAAATAAATGTATGAAAAATAAAGAGAATTTAAGAAGTATTTTTGACTCGAAAATAAATATTTTTCTTTACTTTTTTTTACTATCAGTTGATTTTACAGACACCTATAGATGTTATAAAAAGTTGAAAAAAATTAAAAAGATTATTTTTTGATAAAAAAATTTGCAGATTTAAAATCCATTGGGTGTGAAATAAGTTAAATTTATAGTTTTATTTTAATATTGAAACATTTACGAAAAGAAGTTATTTTTAGCGAATAAGTAAATTGACATACTTTACATACGTCGAGGTTAAAAGCTAGTTAAAAAGTTTATTTTTCCAGAAATGTTAAAGACCAGCAAATGTTTGAAAATTACCTGAACTTTATACGATTGTTTAGGTAAAAATTTAGCGTATTTGTAAAAAAAAATATAATTGATTGATCTCAAAAATAAATGTATGAAAAATAAAGAGAATTTAAGAAGTATTTTTGACTCGAAAATAAATATTTTTCTTTACTTTTTTTTACTATCAGTTGATTTTACAGACACCTATAGATGTTATAAAAAGTTGAAAAAAATTAAAAAGATTATTTTTTGATAAAAAAATTTGCAGATTTAAAATCCATTGGGTGTGAAATAAGTTAAATTTATAGTTTTATTTTAATATTGAAACATTTACGAAAAGAAGTTATTTTTAGCGAATAAGTAAATTGACTACGCCTAACTTGTATTTTAGCGAATAGTTAAAATGACTACGCCTATATTGTATTTTAGCGAATAGGTAAAATGACTACGCCTGCCTTGTATTTTAGCGAATAGGCAAAATGAATACGCCTAAGTTGTATTTTAGCGAATAGGCAAAATGACTACGCCTTTATTGGATTTTAGAGAATAGGTAAAATTCCTACGCCTATCTTGTATTTTAGCGAATAGGCAAATTGACTACGCCTGCCTTGTATTTTAGCGAATAGGCAAAATGAATACGCCTAAGTTGTATTTTAGCGAATAGGCAAAATGACTACGCCTAACTTGTATTTTAGCGATTTATTAAATTTACTACGCTTCATATATTTAAGCGAAGAGGCAAATTGACTACGTCTTTTTGTATTTTAGCGAATGAGTCAATTTAATAAGCCTATCTTGTATTTTAGCGAATGAGCAAATTGACTACGTCCTTTTGTATTTTAGCGAATGAGCAAATTGACTACGTCCTTTTGTATTTTAGCGAATGAGTTATTGACTATGCCTAATTGTATTTTAGCGAATGAGTTATTGACTATGCCTAATTGTATTTTAGCGAATGAGCAAATTGACTACGACTTTTTGTATTTTAGCGAATGAGTTATTGACTATGCCTAATTGTATTTTAGCGAATGAGCAAATTGACTACGACTTTTTGTATTTTAGCGAATGAGTTATTGACTATGCCTAATTGTATTTTAGCGAATGAGCAAATTGACTACGACTTTTTGTATTTTAGCGAATGAGTTATTGACTACGACTTTTTGTATTTTAGCGAATGAGCAAATTGACTACGACTTTTTGTATTTTAGCGAATGAGCAAATTGACTACGACTTTTTGTATTTTAGCGAATGAGCAAATTGACTACGACTTTTTGTATTTTAGCGAATGAGTTATTGACTTTGCCTAATTGTAATTTAGTGAATGATAAAATTTAACTAGGACTATTTTGTATTTTAGCGAATAAGCAAATTGACTACGCCTATCTTAAAAGCCGAACAAATTCCAACAAAATGGATGAAAAGCAATTCTTTTAAGTGGAAAACCGTTTCAAATGGATGCGTTGATGTCATAAAGAACACCAATGATATACAATTAGACAATTTTGAAAATACTCGGTTTATTAAAAAAGTTGAAAGTAGTTGCAGTCAAGTGTAAATTGTCTAATATTCTTCCGATTAGTAAGAGAAAATTTAAAAGATTGCATTGTTGCGATTATGTATATATGGTTTTTTTTTATTTCTAGCATGAAAGCTTAATTGACCGCTGAGCCTTTATAACAAAGCCTATGTCTGTCCGTCGTAAATTTTTGTGATTATTCTCTTAAACTGTTACGTCTATTTTAGTTAAGCTCTTTGAATAACATCCTTGGATAATTTTAATTAAAATCTAGTCTGGCTAAAGTTTAAAGATGAATTAAATATGTCATGTGCAAAATTATAATTTTTATCACAAAAATATTCAAAATTCTTTACGTAACAAATAAAATTGTAAACTTTATTAAATGATAGTGAGGTTTAAAATTTCTTATTTGAAATAGAAATATACATTTGGCTGGCGCGACTGGTTATAAGAAAATGTTTGAAAATCTGGAATTTATATTATGAAGGATTTGCTGTTAATTATCCAAGTATAAACGTTATGCAATGTTCTTATCAACATTTAGTGCATCACATGATAGAAACTAGGTATTCCATTGGATAACACAGTAGGAACTATGAGAGCATAGTGCCGGGCACTATTGAATTTTCAATGACGGAGTTATTTTCCATTCCTAATTTCACCAGGTGGCGCTTACGTTATTGTTTACAGACGACAACATGGAGGCTGTCGGACGTTTCGGAAATCAAAATTTTGAAGTTAATCAAGGTCATGTGATGCACTAAACGCATTATTGCCTTTTGTTGCGGGCACTATGCTCTCATAGTGTTGCTTTGGGTAGCAAAAGTGCCCGATCGACAAGTTATATTTTGATACGATTTCCATAGATTATATGTAATACCAAATAAATTTGCGGTTCGCGCACATGTTACTGCCATTAGTTGCTTTCACTATAACTAGTAAAATAGTAAGATGGTAAATGTTTATTTAGGTAGTAAACAAGTTAAAAGATAAATTTTGGAGTGATTTTTTTTATTGCATTGAAAACACTAATCGAGAAAGACGCTTAAATTAATAAATGGATGGAACCAGCGAAATTTTGTCTATGGTATAACTGAAATATAAAAGTTTGGTACTAATGATCTTTTATTTAAAATAAAACAAAGAAATGATTCCTTTTGTAGGTTTTGTAAACAGCGCGAAGAAACTATTATCCATTTATTTTGGGAATGTGAAGTTGTCCAGAACTTTTTATATTTAATAGATGAATGGTTCCTTAATAACAATATATTCATATCTTTAAATAAAAAAATATTAATTTTTGTAGACTTTGTCATGAGAAATAATGTTAAAAATTTAATTATTACACAAACTAAATATTTTGTTTTTAAATCAAGATGCTTAAATAATATATTGTCTCTTAGTGCCTATCAAAATACTTTTAAAGATGTGGGACAAATTTCTGGCATTGTAAACTAGAAATAAAAGATAAGAGTGTCTTCTCTCTCTCTCTCTCTCTCTCTCTCTCTCTCTCTCTCTCTCTCTCTCTCTCTCTCTCTCTCTCATTAAACATTCAACATAACCTTGCTTTAGATAATTTAGTGAAAAATTGTTAATATTAACTATGTCTCGGTTTATGATCTTAGTGATCATTTATATCTGTATGTTATTATATATTGTATGGGTTATATGTTGATAAATAAGTATAAATGTATATATGTTATGTTGAATTCCGAAATAACAATAAAAAAATATATAAATAAATAAATAAAAAAGATGGTAAATGTGTTTTCCTTACTTTTTTACTCGTATATACAAAGAAGCACATTATTCGAATGTGCTTGTACAAATTCCAGTGCCGAAGGGAAAACGTGTTACAGGTGGATACTACCGAGATGTTATACTAAAAAGGCTTCATGAATAATCCTCCATTACATACATTTGATCTTGTGAAGCAATTTTTGAAGTCGGAGAAGGTTACCGCTTTGTCATACCCACCATATTCTCCAGATCTAGCCCCATGCGACTTTTTTTTCTATTTCTAAAACTTAAAAAGTCCTTTTCTGGTCGTCGTTACGAGTCCCGAAAAAGCTTTTGGCTCAGCCATGAGTCAGTGCCTCAGAGCAAAGGTCTATCTATATCAGCGACCGTCCGTCACGCATTTCAGAAATGAATTTATATTAGAAATTAATATTATGTATTTCAAACTGCGGAGAATGTTTGAAGTGATAAAAATATTTCGCTCTTTGAGTCGAATGCTTTTTGAAATACCGTAAAATACACGTTACAAATTGAACAACCCTGCGCCGCAGATCTTTCCTAAATTGCAGAATTTTGGTTTAGATATATTCTCTAAATATATATATATATAAAAAAGAAAATCAACAAACGTTGTTGAAATTAATTTCTTAGTAACTTATTTTAATGAAATAACGGTTTGCTATTTGTTTTGTGGTTAAAATTTATATATCTCTTAATATATATATATATATATATATATATATATATATATATATATATATATATATATATATATATATATATATATATATATATATATATACACAGTACAGGCCTGTCGAAAGTTAAACACTTTAGTGCCGAATTAGTGCCGACTCGGCAGCTCGTCTCGGTCCCTCGGCAGTTATGTCTCGGCCAATAGTAATCAACAGCTCGGCACCTTTTCGGCAGCTACTGACCATTGCTCGGCTGTTTTTCGGTCACTTTTTGACTGCTCGGCACTTTTTCGGCTGCTCGGCACCTTTTCGGCCGCTCGGCTCCTCGGCACTTTTTCGGCCACTCGACCCCTCGATCGTTATCTAGAAAACATAAGTTCATTAAACATGCCTGCAGTTACGCGTATATCGCAATATTTTAGAGAGAAAATTGTGAGATTATCTAACTCTGGAGTAAGTCAAAGAGAGATCAGTAGGAAAATTAGTAGAGAAGATAATATTTATATTTCAACAGTGTCAGTGAACAAGTTTTTGCAGCGTTTTAGACGACTTTTTTTCTAAATCAAAAGTTTGATGACAGGTTTTGGAGTCTGGCCGATCTCGGAGACAATGTGTCTAAATAAAACTCCGTTTGTTCGATATTCTTTTATCATGGTACTGAGAAGGTTTTGAACTTCGTGTATTGAAGCCAGGTATTTGATGATGACAGGGGATTAACAGATTAGGATTATGACACCTGATGTTTACCTGTATGGGTACATTTAATGACTAAATTAAAACTGCGATGGCAGAAGTCCAGTTTTTTGTTTTAAAATCCCGCTCCATAATGGAATATAAAAGATTTTTGCAATTCTAGGGAAAAAATTTCATATCTATTTTTCCGTCGTCCATATATTTAATGGTATTTATTAATTTATTTATTTATTATTATTTTTTATTCATTTATTTTTTAATTAATTTATTTTTTATTATTATTATTTCTATTATTATTATTTAATTTATTCAATTTGCCCTTATATTTCTTATCATTAACGAATGGTATATTTCATTATTATTATTATTATATACAATTAATCTCTCTCAGATGTAAATTGCTGAAAAAAAATCACATAATCACATATGTATCTTTTCCATCATCTGATTATTTAATGGTTTTATTTATTTTATTTTATTTTATTTTATTTTATTTTATTTTATTTTATTTTATTTTATTTTATTTTATTTATTTATTTATTTATTTATTTATTTATTTATTTTATTTTATTTTATTTTATTTTGTTTGTTTTGTTTTGTTTTGTTTTGTTTTTTGTTTTATAATCATTTTTTTAGCTCACCTGGCCTATAGGCAATGTGAGCTTATGGCATGGCGCAGCTTGTGTCCGTATGTCCGTGTGTGCGTGTGTGCGTCTGTAACTCACATTTTCGACAACTCCTCAGAAACTACCAGGCCAATATTAATCGAACTTCACAGGAAGGGTTATTGGGAGCTCACTTTTCAAATTTTTACTTTTGGTTGCCATAGCTATAGAAAGTTGGTCACTGTGACCTACATTTGAAAAAAAACTTTAAAAATCTTCTTCTCTGAAACCAAAAGTGGTAGAAAAAAAACTGATTTGATTTTCAGCTACTTTAGAGTCTTAAGTATGTAGTTTGTACAAATCGAGAAATTCGGCTGAAAAATGGGTTTTTGCGTTTAATTTTAAAAATTTCGTAAAATGGCTTCAAATTATTATAACTTGACTATATGAATAGATATTGACATGGGGTTTTCAGTTTTGACTTTTTCTTGAAATAACCTTCAAAATGGGGTCAAGGTCAAAGTTCAAGGTCATGACCTAGTTTGTAAATTGTGCAGATATGGGCTATTTTCTTCCAATTTATAAGAGATATATAATATTAAAACATTGTTAAAATGTTCAGCAGGACAAAATGTAAAAAGGTACAAAGTTTCGTAACTGTATGATAATGCATGTAGGAGTTGATGCCCCTGAAATGTTATTTTTTGCTAAAAAAAAAAAAAAAAAACAACTAAAATTGTGCGTTAGCTTGAAAACTATAAACTTTTTGTATAGGCATGTATTTTAGAATATTGTAGGTATTGACATGACGAACATTTTGATATATGGCTCAAGGTCTTACGTTTAAAGGTCAAGGTCATGGATGCATAAAAAGACTCAAATTATTAATTATCTTGAAAACTATTTACTTTTTTTGTAGGCATGTATATAAGAATATTTTATGTATTTTTGCAAATGATTTTGCATATATCCTCAAGTTGGCCATATCCTCAGGTGAGCGTTAAGGCCCATGGGCCTCTTGTTTAGAATTTTTTATTGTTATTTTTTAAAGTCTTTATCATTACCGTTTGATATATTTTATTATTTTAAACATACAGTTAAACATTAATCTCTCAGATGTTAATTGTTAGACCACTCGTTAGCTAGTGGCCGAGACTCGGCTACTGAGAGGCCAAATGAACTGCCGAGTCGTTGACAGTTCAAAGTGCCGAGGAGCCGAATGAGTTTCCGAGACTCGGCTATCGAGTGGCCGAGCTGTGGACAGTTCCAGTTGCCGAGGGGCCGAGAGTTGACAATTTTTCGGCCACTAGCTGTCCACAGCTCGGCCCCTCTGCAACCGAGTCTCGGCTCCTTTTCGTCAGCTCAGTGTTAAACTTTCGACAGGCCTGTACTATATATATATTCAGAATCGGAACCGACTAGATTAATGCGACTTTCCGAGCAGACATGTTCACGATTATTCTCGATGGATTATACTTATAGAAATGTACGCCATTTTGCAAATATGTCGAGTAAATATCAAATTGAAATACACAATTATTAAAAAGATCAGCTATCTTCATTCAAATGTAGAAATCCTGTTTGACTTGCCCATAAACCCCCGACCCACCTTCCGGGCAAAAGACGATGGAGCTATGGAGCGATGGAGCGATGTACACAAAAACAAAAACAAAATTTAAAACTCGATCGAGGATAACCGTCATCCATGTCTGTTCAGACAAGTAGCACTGACCCAGTCACATCTTACTCTGATTTTATACTCGCTACGTATATATGTATCGACTATCTTTAATCAAATGTAAAAATCCTATTAACTATTTGGCTTTAAGAGTTAGCAATTACCGCAATTTTCCAGACAATGCCTGTATTTTTAAAACTTACTGAAAATTGTTCATACAAAAGTCTCTATGATACCCATAAAGTGTTATCTGTCAATGATCTAACATAATCTGAGTTACAACAACAACAACAAAAATGAATAAAAAAAAAAAAAAAAAAAAAAAAAAAAAACGTCGTGAGAGCATTGTGTGGTTATCGTTTTTTCTCCTGTAATTTGATAAGAAGACAAGTTTGTAGTTTCCAATGCTGTTGCCTAAAGGTAATAATAATAATAATAATAATAATAATAATAATAATAATGAAAATAATAATAATAATAAAATCAGATAATATATAGCTGTTCAGTCCTTGGTCAACCTTGTGTCGGCAATTATCTGAAAATAATTTAAATTTTATGAAAAAAATACATGTATTCAATTTATTACCTGTAAATTCAAATCAGAATTATGACTTTTGTTTGAATTTAAAGTTATTTATTTTAATTTTTAATTTTTTAAATATATTGTTTGGAGAAAATTTCGTTGAAAAAACTAATTCCTATGGGGATTTGGTAAGTAACAATAATTGTTGGAAATAAATTTCGTGGTATTTACTGACGAACACTTGTCATTTTACAGTAAACCAAACAGAAAAACTTTATTTATTATTACTGTTTTCAAAGATTGTAGCCACATTTTATAAAAAGTCACAGTTTTTGATTATGATCACAATCATTCATTTACTAAAATTTTCTTAACTTAAATTTGGCAAATTTGAAATTTTAATAATTTTGTTAATTTGTTAGATATTTAGCAGTGTAAGGTGTCATTTTGAAGATCACTTTAAGCTTATAACATCTGCAATTGGCTTATTTGTGATCAAAAAAAGAATGCCAAAATTTGCTAAAGTTAAGGAAAATCTTAGTGAAGGAATGATTGTGAAACTGAGGCATGTGTATAAGGATGTGACCTCATCATACTGGTTAAATTATATAAAAGGTCAGATACTACAATAACAAAACTTTGAAGTTTTTACAAATATAACATTTTCAGTTTAAAGTAAAAGTACGGACGTTGTATACTTTCTAAAATAAAATTTTGAGCAGAGACTAACATTGTACATTCAGTTGAATTGAGTTGAGTAATGGTGTTTTATGCCCAAGTAAATACCGTAATCTTTCATTTTATTTGAGACAGTCAGTTCTTGGATGGTAATGGGGATCGAAGTGCCATCAAAAACTATCGACCTTTTGGCGAGCGAACTAATAAACTTTCTCGACTAGAATCTGTTCAAGTGGGATTCGAATATAGTCGGTGAGAGGCACTGTGAGCAAAAAGCATTCGCTTAAGACCACTCGTCTACGAAGCTCCTACATCCCCCACACACATTGTACATTGGGTCACCTCCAAATATAACGATGCCACTAGAATATATTGTTACACTGCACACAATGTTTCTACGATATTTGTAAAACAAAGATTAAGTAACAAAAAACATGTTTAAATCTATACAAATGTTTGTATGTTTTTTTTGTAAGTGACAGTAATAAACAATTAAGGAAGTTCTTGTTAAAATCAAACACGTACTATTTGTTCTTTAAATTTCAGTGATTTTAAAATTTGTTTTTAAATAAAATGTATAGATGAATGTAACAGAAAAGGAGAAAAAGCAGGGACAAAACCCGAACTTAAGCTCAGACCTTTCCAATACAAGAGGCACGCTCTACCGACTAAGCTAGTAGAATGCCTATCAAGCCCGGTCCACCATATTCCTCCAACTTCTTCGAATCGATATAAATTCCACTCTGGTGCCAACTTGTTTGTCGGCCACTTATCAAAATCGAAAATTCCACCTAATGAAACTGGAAAGAGAAAGAAAGTCTGCGAAATCAGGATTTGAATCTGTGACCTTCCCCATAATGATGGAATCGATTTATCTTAAATTACGATTTTTCCTCTATTTATTTTTTATACGTGCAACTTTATTAAATCTTTCAACTTGGTCCTAAATAGAAAAGAAATTTAGGAGGACTTAAGCATATGCTTTTCAGAGTATTTTAGTCAATAATAGAAGAGGATCTAAGCATGAATCGTTCCTATGAATTGAGACCCTTCTTTTCGACAATCTTTCTAATAGATTGAGACCTTTCTTCTGAACGATCTTTTTGATGAATTAAGACTTTTCTTCTCGTCGATATTTCTGATGAATTCAGACTTTTATTCTCGACGATCTTTCTGGGCCCAGTTTCACAATCATTCACTCAGCTGAGTATACACTCAACTCAAATATTCCCATTTTCTCTCATCAATATTTCAAAAATTTTAAGTTTTATGAGACAAAAACAAAACTACACTAAACAATTTAAATATTACACCAGATATTCAAATTTAACTGTTTGATGTCTTAGAAATTGACACTGAAATATTCCCGAATTTGAGTTGAGTGTACACTCAGTTGAGTGAATGATTGTGAAACTGGGGCCTGATGAATTGAGATCTTTCTTCTCGACGATGTTTGGATTGATTAAACCGAAATTGATTTGTTAACTGCTGAATAGTTTCAAAACAAATACATAGATGAACGCTGACTATTTCTTCTCATTCTAAAAATTATTTATAGTCGGATTACCTACTTGTAATTTCTTTTGGGAGAGGTTTAAGTTTTTCACCCGTTTGGCCGACCGTCCATCAGTCCATCATAAGTTTTCCTCATTTATTTCCTAAGAGCTTATATATAAGATATTACACTAATATTTTGTATGCAAATCTACGAGTTGCAGATCAAAGTTACGTTTTGTTCTGCTCTGCTGATTTTTACGAAAATTATGACACATTTTCTTTGATTATTTCATTGAAATACATTTAAAGTTTTCCGCTCATTTTTACTCTAAAACTATTAAACTGAATTTTTTGATATGTGAGTCAACCACTATGAGTTTCAAGGTCATGTTTCGTTCTTCCTCGCGTTGGTTCGTTACGGTAATGGCATCCCTTGGACTTGAATATTTTTCTAATAGGTTAAACATCTGGGAGCGTAGGGTATGTATGCTCCCTTACTAATGTTTTTTCATTATTTATGTTAATATTTAAAACATTGATATTTAATATAAAGCCATAAACAGTAGAACTTCGATGGCTCGAAGTCCAAGGGGCTTCAAATATTTGAGCCATCGGGGGGTTCGAACGATCGAACATTGAGATATAATCGGAGGTTCAAGTTCCCATGTTTATGACGGTCAAAGAATCTTTAAATTTGTTATACATATAAATGAAGTAAAATGTCAAACAATGAAATGTCCGAATTAAAATTTAATTTTTTATCAAAAAATATTTCTTTTTAAAAATAAAAGAGAATGAAAATACAAAATTCATTTCAACTTAAATGTTGACCTGCAATCTGTAGTTTGATATTATAACTTACATGGCTACGGGGCTAGAATATGGCACTTTATTTTAAATTCAACAGGTAATGATACAAAATAAACTTATTTTATTCAAACTGCATATGTAATACCTAACAAGGCTAAATATAAAGAAAATACAATGCACAGTTAATACCGGTCGTTTTAATCACAGAAAATAACTATAATAACATTACTATACAGGGACATGTAAATTACAGAATTCTGATGTACAATCATCAGGTACGAGCGACTGAGGTGTTCAAAAAATACCGATGAAACACTCCTACATGTCGTAATCGAATCAAAGGATTAAAGAACGGAGTATATCGACCGACACTCTCTCATTAGGTTTATTGATAATTAATTAGTTGATTAAATTTAGGTAACTGTCTAGACTTATTGTTTCGTTCCACTTTATTACTTTGTTGTAATTTGTAATATTGTTTCAGCTTGTGTTTGTTTATAATGACGCGAACCACATGTCGTTCTGAGAAAAATTGTATTCGAGCGTAAGAAGTTGAATTTTCAATAATTTAGTACTTTTGAAAAATATTTCAAAAAAATTATTGTTCGAGCGAGGGAGGGGTATTCGAGTTCGAACCATCGAGGTTTTTTTTCACATAGGCTATTATAGGAAATTGATCGGGACCAACAGATGACTTCGAGTTTTCCGGGGTATTCGAGGTAACGACGTTCGAGCGATCGACGTTTTACTGTATTCAAAATCATTGTATAATCATGTTTTACCTCATTTTTAATCTTAATCAACCATACTCCGAGAATCTTATTTCATTTATTATCGGTACTAACTTGACTATAAATAATAACTTTGGTAAATTTGTGATAAGAATTTATTGATCATTAAACATCATTTCAAAAACTACACAAATTTTGTCATATTTTTAAAGTTATAATTTTGAAAGCTTTACTCCCTGAAACCAGCGACACTTCATCTGTAATGACAACCTATTTCAAAAAGAAAAAAATTGACTCGTATATAGATTTTTCATTTGACAACTCGAAAATGATTGCGTCTTTGGACATATATATATATATATATATATATATATATATATATATATATATATATATATATTGTAATTCTGTTGTAATGAAAGATTATGAAGATTTTATAAAGATATATATATAATATGGCGTTCCGTCTCATAATAGTTTCAAATTCAGACAATATATAAGAATGCTTTCTATCCTAGTTAGCTACAAATAAAAGATACGACTGATGATTCCCCGTGTTCTGCTTTATATTTGGACTTATGACAACCAAGAAAGGTAACATCTAAAACTATACTACAAACGTGATGACTACTTTTTTCAACTTTCCATTTCTTTGCAGTATGATGTATATTTTTCACAGTTAATTCGGTTTGATAGAGCTTGTTCCCATTACGGGGACTTTCTACAACGAAGCATACTGCTAATAATTAAATTGATTTAAGGATAATGCAGACCTAGGCTACTCAAGGCCCTTAAAAAGTTTTATGGCCGTCATCACAATATTGTTGATAAGTTTGAAGTCACTGTATTCAAACTTATATTGGATATATTTGACTTACCATAGTTCCTTGTTCCTTTATGTTTAATCTTAAATTTCTTTTTGCACATGACGGGAGTAGCTAGCTAGACAAGGAGATACATACCCTTTTGCAGAAACCAGCCTCACTTCCTTGATGGAAATTAACTTGATAACTAAATTAATGTTTTTATTATTATTATTATTATTATTTTGGATGGGGTTGTGATTTTGGCATGGATTGGTATGTTTCTGTTTTGTTTCGCGTTTCATGTTGCATTTGATTGTGCTCAGTTGGTGTTTTACCTGCAAATTGCTTCTAGATAGATGTTCAGTCATATTCTTTATAAAAAAATTTTAATGAATATTAACATCATTTTTTAACAATTAATCATTAGTTTTACCTTTAGCCTTACGCTGGCATATGTAACCACTTTTAGAAGTACATGGCATATCATTCCACCTGTACCCGCGTTTTTTCCAAAGATGAGCACAGTCTTCTCTTCCTCTATAATTATCAGGTTGGTGTGAAGACCAATCGTTAAATTTGACTTTCTGCCCTGTCCCTTCCCATCTAAATGTTCCCTCATGTTGCAAGTCAGATGCTCCTATCCAGTATGACCTATCACCTTTTTTAAACATACTTTATGATTACAATTAATAATTTATCCGGAAATGTTAAGCCAATGAACACCCACTTAACAATTCTCAAAAACTCATTCGACAATAATAAGTACAAGTTTCTAGATAACTAAGAATAGGTAAAGCCTTTTGGGATGCACCAGCAGCGATTGTTGACAAATGTATCAAAACTCAACACAGTATTATTACATTGTATGTAATTACTGAATTTGCCAATTAAAATTCTGACCGAAAAACAAATCGGTTTTCTATTAAGATTTTACAACTTGACCGGACAGTTCTCGGGGTTTTTCGTTACATAAAACATGACTTCTCTTGGCAAACAAAAAGCTAAAAATAAGATTTTCATCTTTTAAGCCATTTTATTTTGCATATAATGTCTCAAATGTATTTAGGCTTGTCTGGTAAACTTTTTAAATAAAATGACAACATAGAAATTACACGTGGAAAAAACAGTGCTTTTGTACGAAAAAACCCAAAAATTCAGAGGTTTTGTCCCCCGTCATTGTAATATCTAAATAGGAAAATGATTCATGATGACTCGGAACATTTAATTGGCAAATGGTGTATTGGAAAGGTAAATGTACAATATAGTCTACTTTGTGCCTTGGCATTGAATATGGGATACAGGTGTTATAAAAAAAATTAAAAACCTTTGTTATTTTTGTTATATACAATTAGATTAAAGATATTCATTAATCAGTGATAATAAAGTATTTAATTTGGCACAGTGCTTTTTACAACAGCTATAGGAGCTCTGATAGCACGACTTTCACAGATGTCATATACTATCTAAGCATCGACGTATATCTAACTGCCGTAAAAACAAAAACTATACAAGATTTATTGCATACCGAATCATTGACCGTATTTTACCTACAACTCTCTGTAAGAAAATTACCGCTTAACTCTGGAACAATATCAAATAAATTAAACGAATTAAAACCAATTTTGAGAGTTGAGTTAAGGAGCACAGATTTACACTCTCTTGAAGGCTTTTTTAATTAATATCGAAGTCGATTAATAAATAATGAATAAATCTGATTGCCAACGCCTAATTTTCCTTTAATCTTATCGTAATTACATATTTACTCACCAGAATGAAAGGCTTGTTCCTTAAGGAAGTCATTTAAATATCTGTTGTAAACAACTACAAGTTGACCCCCTTTTCTTACAAATGATGCCTAAAATAACAACCCAGTTGTTTAGAGAATCAATGTTTTGTGGGTATGATTGATTTATACGCGAAACCTGATTAAAACTTGCGTAATAAGTTTTAGTTATTAACATCATACAGTTTTTTCTTGTCTTTTTTCAAAATTTATTTTATTTTTTTTATTTCTTTATTTCTTCATTTATTGTTTTAAGCTATAAAACTATATATAACTATTGAACAGTCATATATATATTTATGGTGTTATAGGTTTTTCCAGGCAAACTGAATGACACGCGTTTCAAGGAAAACCTTACAGCACCATTACTACACAAACGAGATCGTTCGATGCTTTAATTTAGATTTCATATCGTTCGAATCTTCCTTGCAGTATTCAAGTTTGAAATTTACTGAGAAAAGTTGCAATTAACAAATAAAACGATGAAAAAGTGCACGGTACAAAAGAAAAAAATAAATAAATAAAAATAAATAAATAAAATAAAAATAAAATAATAAATAAAAAAAAAACAAAACAAAAGACAAAAACATAAAAAAAATCAAAATCAATATTTCAGATATACGTTTATTTTTTTTGTTCGCTGTTCCCGACATTTACCTTGTTTTGTTTACTTTGAAAATTGTTCAGTACATGTTTCAGTAAACATTTTTAATCTTTATTTTTAAGTTTTATGAATATACCAAATAGGATACATTTAGATACCGATACTACTATAATCATACCTCTGAATCATTTTCCTTATTTTTCTTTAAAAGTCGGAAGTGAGAGGAGGTTTATTGTCATTATTCTTGTACGATATTCAGTATCTTTTGATTTTGTCTAATTTATTCTGTTAAAAAGTAATTGATTCTTTTTCTAAGCTGCGTAAGCTGTTTCCAAAACATGTAACATTTTTTTCAAATAAATCAGTTAAGGAAAATGGTAAGTACAGTTGTCTTTTTCCATATATGTAATTTTCTCTATAATTTGTTTTAAGACATGGTGAATGTTTCAATTTTCAATGATAAAAACAAGAAACGGATTTATACATAAAAAAAAATTGTAAATAAAATAAAAAATCATTGAAATGATTTAAAGGATAAAATTTTGTATAATTTACTTTAAATAATTTTTTAAGCTTCATATTTTATCATAGCATCGTTTTTATGTGACAAAATAAAATAAGTAAAATACATAAAACCATACTCTTGCTTGGTTCCAGGTAGCTTTAGCATTAGTGATAAAGTAACAGTGTTTGTCAAAATGTCTCCAATATCTTGGACAGAAAGCTGTAATCAAAAATATGAAAATTTCTATATAGGCAATTTTTTATTTTAAAAACAACAGTTGATACATATATGCCTAAGTTAAAGTCAAAACTATAAAAATATGTTACATTAGGTGGTATTTATTCTAAAAAAGTAAACAACTGAAAAACATTCAAGCGTGCAATACTCAAACTCCTTCGATTATAAGTTATAAATTTTGGTTATTTGCAAGTTTTCAAGTAGCGAATAAACAAACATGCATTTCGTCATAAATATAACTGAGTATTGTTGTCTTGCATGCTTGGTTAAATTTCTTCTTTTTATCCAATGGAATCAATATCCTTTGTTAATACTATCTAATTTCACAATAACACAATTTGGATATGAATTTACAGATTAAAAATTTTAACAAAAATATATGTTGAATTTTGCTGTGCTATATGTGCACATGCTGGTAATTTATTCCTCATTAGTGACACAAGGGGCCAAAAAGTTTTTAGATAAAAAGGATATTCGAAAATTAATGAATCCATCTTTCCAAAATTAAATGAATTTAAATCCAGAAAAGGAATGCTTTGCATGCGGGAACAAACCTAAGTTACAAATAAATTGAAAAAATTAAGACGACTGAAAATTTTGAAACAAGATACATTTTTGACAGCACAAAGCACTGCCTACTAAGTAGTAGCGACAAAAATACCTGTTGAGTTTTGCTGTGCTATCCGTGCACATTTCGAAAGAAATCCATTTATAGATAAAAAGGATAATCAAAGAATTTAGAAATAAGATAGATAAATCTATTGAGAACATACCACACTTATTCTCAAAAAGAAGTTATTTGTCATGGAAAAACTAAACTGTTGCAGTAAAATATAAATTTCACTTTTACTTTCTCCTTTCCATTTCAAATGCATTTCCATTTCATATGGTTTTTCTATGAAGCTTCTTCATGCCATTTTATTGCTGTTTGTTTTAAAAAAATTAATATTAAAATATAAAGTCTAAATCAATTCAATCAGCTTAAGAATTAAAAAAAAACAACTTTTCTAATTAAGGTCACTTTTATTTTGGATCTAAAATAATTTCGGTTTGACACACTATTTTATTCATTATAAGTTCACGTAATGTTTTAACGATTTTAATTCATTCATTATATTTTCGTTAAATATTTACTACCCCGGGTACCTCTGCCAGTGGAGTTAAACCACCCGAGAGTATCCATAACTTTGTAAGACAGCACTTTGTGCTGTCAGAATATGTACTTTCTGTCAAAATTTCCAGCCGTCTTAATTTTTTCATTTTAATTAAAACTAAGGTTTGTTACCTTATGCAAAACATTTCTTAGCTTGATTTGATTCATTTAATTTTTAAACTTTGAATTCATTTGTTTTCAAATTTTTGGATTATCTTTTTATGTATAAATTTTTAGGCCCCTAGTGTAACTGGTGCGGAATAAATTTTCGAAATGTGCACATGTGACACATTATAATTAACAGGTACTACAAAATTTATAAATATCGCTATTTTTTAGCCGTAAATATGTGAAACAAAAGGTCACAAGTGCAAACGTTTTTAAGTTGAATATAGAACATCAATAATTTGACTTACCCGAGGTCAATGAAGTTATCCCAAGGATGAATATTGCTACCATATACATCTTCATTTTGTTACTTGAAGTCTGTGGACTTTGTCCTTATACTGACTTGTTAATTGCAGACATGAATACTGATTTCAATATCCCTCGCTTAAATAAAACAAAAGTGTAGTGTTGATTATTGATACAGTTGCAAAATTGCATCCTCTTAGAGACACCTGTTGCAAAACGTAGGAGAAAATCTATAACAGTTCACAACCAAACAGTAATATGACCGTTGTTTAAAGATTTGTTTTAAAGATAACAGCTTGACAATAGTTAAGTTATATAAAATATATATATTTATAAGCTTGAGTTACAAATTTTACTACCGGTATTGCTTACCAAATTTTAAAATATATCCGCATGTAAAGTAAATGCATAATCATGTATAATAAAACTCAAAAGGTTATATGTTATTTAAAAACAAATTTAACTACTCTTTAATCTCTTTTAGTTTAAGCATTCAATTCGCTTAATATTTGTAACGAGTAGTCGCCATCCGTAAATAGATCGATGTTTCAATTAAAATCTGATGAAATATATTTTACTTTTTGAAACCTCCCATGCATTAATAAATATTTGCATTGTAGCTATAATGTTCTTCATAAAAATCTACGGTAGATTTACGTTAATTTTTATGTTTAAACTTTTTGAAATCGTGTGATTTAAATGATACAAATTTGTTTGATACAAAATTCTTATATTCAATTATCTTTTCTTTCTACATTGTCTTCCTAAAACTAGTAATGCTTATCGCCGTTTTACGACTAAGCATATCACCAATAATATCAATACCCAAAAATGACGAGTCTGTTCAATAAAAAATTTATGTTTAGAAATAGTTATTGACACGGTGATGGGTAAAATTAATACCTTTTTGCTCCCTTTTGATGCTTAAATTTTTAGAGAATTCAAGGCTGATATGGAAAAGGAACTATTCAGTCTTCGGTGGTACAAGTATTGAAAAACAGTATCAATGGAATAGAGAGATATTTGATATACTTAATATTTATAAAATACACTTGATATTAAGTCGCTAAAGTTCGGTGCCTTGAATACTCACAATAACTCTAAGTCATCTGTCAGTCCTTATTATAACATATAAATGAAACTTACACCACTCGAACTTTTGTAACTCCAAAACCTATTATTGATCGATCACTACTTTAAATCCAATGTGTGAAATCAATTGGAGTAAACTGCTTTGCATCAGTTGTTTAGATATCTTAAAAAATACAAAAGAGTTTAAGTGAAAATCAATAGAGCCTTTACAAAACCGTAACAAAAACGAATTATAGCCCCGAGTATTAACTATTATGAATGAAATAGTTGATGGCCTTAAAGGGGTAAAAAAGATAGAAAAGAACAGAAAAAAATAGAAGCAATGTTATCAGTTATGAAAATCACAAATGGCTAAATAACACTTTATCTGGGTAAATGCAGAGAATAAATAAAAGTTGGTCATTTGCATTTTTGGCCAAAACATTACAAAAATCTACGGTTATTAAGATTTAACGTCAGCATTTTTGAATTTTTTTTATACACATACAGATATATAGATGACGTTCTTTCTCTAAATAATCACAAATTTGGAGAATATGTGAATGTCATCTATCCAAGTGAGCTTGAAATAAAAGACACGACAGATTTTCCATGTTCTGCTTCATATTTGGACTTATACCTCAATTATGACACCCATGAAAGGTTACATCTGAAGCTATACGACAAACGTGATGACTTCAATTTTTCTATTGTCAACTTTCCGTTTCTTTGCAGTAATATCCCTGCTTCTCCTGCGTATGGTGTATATGTTTCACAGTTAATACGGTACGGTAGAGCTTGTTCCCACTATGGGAACTTTCTGCAGCGAAGCAAATTACTTACAATTAAATTGTTGACACAAGGATATTGCAAGCCTAGGCTAATCAGGGCCCTTAAAAAGTTTTATGGCCGTCATCACAATATTGTTGATAAGTATGTAGTCACTGTATTCCCAACTTATACTGGATATATTTGACTTACCATAGTTCTTTGTTCCTTTCATTCTCAAAATTGACTTGCACGTGACGGGTGTAGCTAGGCTAAACAGGTGCTTACCCTTCCGGAGCACCCGGCCTCACTTCCTTGATGGAAGTTCACGTGTATCACCTATTTTGCCAGTTTGCAAAGTTTTTACTTTGTTTTTGGGATTGTGATATGGACAAGGACTGGTATGTTTGTTTTCATTGTTTTATTTTAAACACAAACAAATCCTGATTCTGTTGTTTTCTTTTAACAAAGTTCAAGCTGATGTTAAATTGTGTAGATTTTAAAGCCTCTACAGAGTGGTTTAATAAATTCAAAGACTTTGATGGATTTTCTGTATTTCTGATGAAGACGGATTTGTAAGTTAATTTTAGTTGAATGATTGTGCTTCTATGCCCAAGTCAAGAATGTTTCACTCAAGGCGGTAAGTGAAGGAGTATCTAGAAAAAACATTCGACATTCGGCAAACAAAATTTCTCACATTATGATTTTTAGGATTAAAGACGTAGATTGTCATGGTTGCAAAAGGATAAAAAGAGGAGTATTGCATTTGTATATGCTACTATGTCAGAAGGCTTTTAATCACCAACCTACAGTTTTTTTTAATTTCGCTAATCCACGCGGTTTGAAATTTGAAAATGTTTGAGAATACAATTAAAAAATAGACTGGTTGACATATGAAAACTTTATAAAATTGGGTAGCGTAGGTAAAAAGAAAATTTTAAAAGAAATACCAGAAAAGTTCTAATTGTTCGTTACTCCCCTCTCCTCTATCCAACATATCAGAACTTTTTATCTGCATCATTGACATTTTTACCTTGTGATACCACATTAAACACTCCATCAGTGGATTTGGATATACAAAATAATGCTGATATATAAATCATGTGAAAAATGAGATCTATCTTTTCCTACTTTTACATATAATTTTCACATGATCAATATACTTCATGCAGATACGACAAGTGCCTTCAAAACATTAGTACTTACTTAATTGCATCTTATCAATTTCATCTTTAATTCTGAAATTTTTACCAAGAAGATTATGGGATATTTCAAAATCATTTAAAATTATAGCAATTAGAGTATCTGTATATCGGAAGAATTTTAAATCCTTTGACTTGTACAGTTTAAAGTTCAACTTCAATACTTCTTATTGGATATTTGTTTCACAGGTAATACAGTATCATGGAACTTGATTTCGATAAAGGGAAATTTCTACAGCTTCACAAGCTCTACCGTGCATTATTATTTGTAAAAAAAAACACAATATAAGCAGGAGAAGTACTTTGCTGCAAAGAAGTTCGAAGTTGATATAAAAAATTAAAGTCAGCGCGTAACATGTCAACCTTAAGGTATAAAATTAGAAATCCAGATGTGAACCAGAATTTGAAGAATAAGTCGTATTTTTATTAAAAGCGGATGGATTTCATTCAAATTTTCTCCATCTATATCTACATGTAGAGTTGAAAGATTTTGCGAGTTTTTATTCCAGATGAAACAAGATTCTGGATAAATTAAGATTTATATGAATCAATGGTGCACAGTTTTTGCAAAGTTTTGTTTATTGTTTGTTTGTTTGTTTTAAAACACAAAAAAATTTAATCTACCAAAACCCAGTGAATGTCATAATCAGTAATAAAGATAAGTATTCAAGTTAAAAGCATCATCGAGGACATTGTTTCTATTTTTCTAAAATAAATATTTTTTTTCATAAATGAAAACATTGAGAACTAAGTAAATCAAAACTGATGATCAGATTTTCCAATATTTTTGATGGACCTGTATATTGTACCATCATACAAAAAAAAAAAAAACAATAAGCTAGCAAATCTTGTATGACTTTTGAAATAGATTGTCTTATGCTAAGGGCAAAATATAGTAATAGTATCTGCCTATATACTGAAAGTAATAAATAGTTTCGTGCTTAAAGTTCCAAAAGGTTTTGGTTTGAAAAGTAGCCATTTTTCTCAGTAAGGTCTCAATAAGTGTCTTCTTTGCTTATGTGATATTTTCAGTGTCCTAAAGACAATACCGCTTCTTTTTTCTATATTTGAGGTAATCAGCTCTTATACACAACGTTTTAGAAGTAATTTTACACTCAATCAATGTAATGTTTTGCTTGATAATAATGTAGTATGCATATTCAATTAAATAAGAAACCATTCTTCTAAAACTGCGGAATAAATGTCAAATGAAAATATGTTTATCGTCTTAATAGCGCATTATACTGAACACCAGGCAAGAAAGGAGTAACTTATACTGTAGAGGTTAACGAAGCTGACGCTCTTCCACTGAGCCAAAAATGCCGTATAGTTAAAAAGGATGTTAAACGCTTGGCTCGAATTTAAAAAATTATCAAATCTTTAGAGCAATCGATGAATTGTATAATATCGATTAATGTTCATCTTATATATAAGCAAATATAACTTAACTTGGTCATATCTTCTTTCTTTGTGTTTTGTTAGGTTGTAGACAACTACATGTAGAATACAACATTTTTATCACAAATGTTACCTTACCTGTGATTGAGAAAACCAAACTTGATTTGAATTTACCCGCGAGATTCAAGAACACAATTTTATTCATTCAAAAGAATCACATTTAGACATATTTGCATTTTTACAAAGGCTTTACGAGACAAATATTAAAGCTACAAGAAAAACTCTTATTTGACGTTTTGACTATAAATAAAAATATCTAAATCTCTTATCAAAATCCGAAGTTAAAAACTTTCCAAAAGTTAGATTTTTAGCAATATCCATATTGCCTTTAAAATATGTATATAGACGAATGCTTCTACGTACATATGAAGCAAAAGTTTCTCTGCTTAAGTTCTTTTATAAAATTTATATCCATTTCTTTTCATTGCAGATGCCAAAAGGACTTTAAAGCTCAATTCTGGTATGTCAAAGGAACAAACCGAAAACGAAATAAGTTAAAAGAAATTGTAAAAAATGAAGAAATTTGTTACCGTTTTGAAGTACTGTTTCGCAACTTGACTAGGAGATAATTTCATTTTATATTATGATATTATTTAATACCTCTTACTTGTGAAAATATGGTTCAGAAGCCGGGATATAACGCGGCAGATTTTTCATTTCTAAAAACATTTTATCATGATTTAACTGAATATGACAGACAGCGATGAGATTTTAAAAGAATAAAAAGTTTGCAGAAGCGGTTTTTTCTCATCCAGTAAGTTAAATATGGTATGGATTCGGGACTGACTTCAGTAGGACCGAAAGCAATGTTCGGATATAAGTAAAATGATTTCATTTGAACAGTTTTAAAAAAATTGATTAATAGAACGTCGGTAATAAGTTTAATACAAGTATTAATTTTTGCTTGTCCTTCTTTTCAAAAGCTTTGGTTAAGTAATTCTATTTATATTTTTCTTCAACTTTAAAATACAATCCCAAAGACCTTCCCCTTAGTACTGACATTACTGGAGACTAATACATTCTCAGGTACATTTCCATTAGTACTGGATTTACTGTGGATAATACACTCACTGGAACCCTCCCGATAATACTTTGTTTCCTGACTGACCAGGGATCTTCAAAATAATCGATTTACTGAATGATAATACACTCCAAAAGACCTTTCAAATACTAGTGGGTTTACTGAAGGATAATACACTCCAAGAGACTCTCTTAATACTACTGGATTTACTTGGAGATAGATAATACACTCTGAGCCCCCCCCCCAAATACTACTGGTTTTATGGAGGATTATAAACTCTAAGGAACTTTTCCAATACCCCTTAATTTCATGAAGAGTAATTCACTTCCATACTCCCTATACTCGATTACCTGGAGAAAAATACAATTCAAATGACCTTCCTCATACTAGTGGAATAATTGTAGAAAAATATATTTGCACTGAAACATATATACGTGCAATTTAATTGAATTTTTTAACTTAGTCTCATTTACAGGAGTAATTTAGGATAGATTTAGCTTTCACTTGAAGAGGAATTGTTTGATACTCTTCTAGAGTACTAAGGGTTTTAATAGTTTTCAAGTGCAAATTTTGAAAGTCGTTTCAATTGAAAAAAAGGTTTAGCCTTGATGCTGAGTTAAAAAAAATTTGTTGGGGTTGTTCAGTAACGTGTGTCTAAGTTACTTTACTATTTATGTTACTATATAAATTTTGAAGTTTAATATAAAAACTAAATGCTATCTCAATATCCGACCTTAATTAATTGTAGTTTGAGAAACTTATTTTATTAATTAATGGAATTAACTTGACTAACAAATCAAAAAAGCTAGGGTTAATGTGTACTAAAGAATGTGTGATATACGTAAATTAAAAACGAAATGTATTGTATAATGATGTTCAAAGTACAAATTTTTAAGTATCTACTCAGGTATTTTATTAAATATCTTACACTGATTTGTTAATAAATATCAAAATTAACAATAATATAGTTATTGAACTGTATAAAACCCAAAAGCAAATGTTTTAATATATGTTTATATGTATCTGTCAAGATGTGTAATGTTGTAAGAAGAAATGTTCAAGATTTTTTGAAAAATTCAACCGGAAAATCAATAATGAAGACCAATTCACATTCACGCTTTATACCCAAATCCAGTACCGTCAAAAGTCCGCATTTTTAAAATAAGTATTCAATATAAGAATTTGTATTTTTTCTTTCTTGTTGGCTGATTTTGACATTCAATCGTGTTATTTTTTTGTCTTAAACGTGGCGATTAAGATAAATACAACAAAAAGAAAATGAAACTAGGGCTATAATTTTTGGCTGCCTTTAGTCTGATTCTGTCTCCCGTTTTAGTGGTTTCCTGTTCTTAGTTGGATTTCTGTTTCCCAGACTCGTAGTTAAATAACAAAACTTTTTTCTTACATGATATTCTATAATCAGTTGAGGAAAATTAATTACGTTGTCTATGTCAATTTATGTAATGCAAGGACAATTGTCTATGCATTGAATAGAAACATACCAATTAATGTTCATATTTCATTGTTAAAAGGACAGTAAAAATGAAAATTAGACCGAAGACCGACCGGGGTTCTCCAGAAGGGTAAATAAGAAAAATATAAATTGATACGATGCAAATTCTCATGCTGAATTTTCAGACCGAGCTTCAATGCTCCTTGGGATGACAAATCAGTAAATACACTGAGTTGTTAAATGCATGTGAAGTATAATTGTTGGTCATTGTATCCCTTTACTAAAATAACAACAATCATATTGTTGGTTATTGACAAGTTTTCAAAATTGCACCATTTGACAGGCTGTTGCAAAAACGGAAAATCAGCCAAGAAGTATTGTTTTAATCCAACCAAGATCAATTTCAAATTCTTTTTCAATGTGTTTTCATTCATAATTCAACTGAATGATTCAACTCTTTCGCAAATTTCATTAAAATTACAGTATTAGTTGAAGGAATATGGACTTTTACATAAACTTTTACATTTTGACACACCGCCGCCACCGACGACGCCGTCGCCACCGACACCGGAAAAGTAATACCTTAGTCTCTCCTAATGGTGATGCCAGGCTCGACAAAAACAAATAAATGAAATCTGCATAATCTATCCAAATAAATGTCTTTGTCTGAAGAAGTGTTATAAGTCAATGAAACGCCAAATCAGAAACTCAGTTCAAATACTAATGGATTTATGAACTTACGCCTCAAGATATAAAGGTGCATATTTATTAAACCTTTTTTACTGGGTCTCAACAAAAGAAATAATAATTTTGTTAAATATTTAGGAGAATCTAAGCGTAGCGTATGCTTTTATGAGCACTTTGCTATTACTTGAAGAGGACTTCTGCAGTACTCACAATGAACTGAGACTTTTACTCTTCAGTGTTAACGATTAAAAAAACGAATTATCGAGCAGTTTTTGAAAGTCGTTTCAATTAAGACAAGGTAAAGTTTTGGTTTAGGATGATTTTAGTTCTGAATCAGTTAAAAGATTTGTTGAGCTTTTATTTCAGTTTTTCTTTGAGTGGTTTATCAAGTGAATCTATGATACTATACTATACATGTAACAATTTAAAACATCTAGAAATAAGGTAAAACGTCAAATGTAAAATCATTTTGTACCTCATTCTGTAATCAACATTAACCGTAACATTTTTTTAATCAATAGAATGGAAATCACCAGCGTGCCACGTGATCAATACCTCTTAACGTTTGTGCAGAATGAAATGGATAACGTTTACGTTGATGAGGAATGTACACATCTGGTACATCAAAATTTAACTGGTATTTATATTATATATTTACGTCAAATATTCCCGCAAAAACGTCTTTATTACGGGAAAACCTAACTTTATGCGATTTCGTTGTCAATAGAAATTATTGTCCCGCACAAACGCTATGAGGTATCACGTGGTACTCTGGTGAATTCCATTACATGACTATGGAAATTATGAAAACTACGAAAAAAGCGTGCTTAAGATTTTATTTATTATCATACATTATTTCAAAAACTGACATACTCTTCAAAGTTCAAATTTTGAAATCTCTATTCCATGAATCCAGCGACACTTCATCTGTTATAACAAGCTACATTTGTATTAACAACCTGTTAAGAAATACAAATCCATCGCAAAGTCTAAACATTTTTCATTTAAAAACTTGTAAATGTTTGCTTACAATATATTATTCAATTATTTTCCATATTTTTATACTCTTTCATTACTAGAAAATTCTACAAAATTGAGCAATTAAAATTATTTCATGACAGGTTAAAGGTAACATCTTCAAAATTACTGGATTTTAAAAAATAATAAATTTTATTTACCATTTTGTATTAATGTACTGTTAATGCGATTTTTGCCAAATTGTTTTAAAACAATTTTTTTTCAAAAAAAAAAAAAAAAAAAAAAAAAAAAATTAACAAATCATATGTCTAAGTGACAATTTACAAATACTTATAACAGTATAGAATTCTATGAATCAGATGTACACCCAATAATAAATAAATTACAATGAACATAGTTAAGATATATAACACAAATACCTGTTACATTTTGATGTGCTATATGTGCCCATTTCGAAAAATCATTCCTTATCAGTGACACTTGGAGCCGGAAAGTTTTAAAGATAAAATATAAGCCAAACAGTTGAAAATTAATGAATCTAAAGTTCCAAAATTACATGTATATGAAATCAAATCCAGCTAAAGAATGCCTTGCATGAAGTCATTGTTTTAAATAAATTTCAAAAATTGGAACAGCTGAAAATTTCAATGACTTTGTTTAAATTTGATCCTAGGTAAAGAGACATTTCCATTTACCTAAAAAGTAACAATCGTAACAAAATATTGTTGACAAAACTTTTGGAAAAACATAGACTTTGATGCATTTACATGTGATTATATCTAAAATTTTACAAGCAAAATTAATAAAAATACGAGAAATATACACAAAAGCCAGTTTAACTTTTTGGTATCATAAAAGGTGTATTAAAACTAGTTGTTTTTTCTTTGTTGCTCAATTGGTTTGTTTCTTTTTTGTTTGTTGTTTGGGGGTTTTATCTTTCATCTTTGAATCTTTTCAATAATTACTGTTAAAAATTCAGAAATTTTTCATTAGTTTTACCTTTATACATCCGCTGGCATATGTACTGGCTCTGATAATCACATGACATATCATTCCATTTGTACCTATCTATATTATAATAATGAGTACAGTCCTCTGTTCCTCCATGATTATCAGGTTGATGTTTTCTCCAATAAGAAAACCCAACTTCCTCTCCTGTTCCTTCCCATCTAAACGTTCTCTCATCGTGCTGGTCAGATAATCCTATCCAGTAGGACTCGGCACCTTTTAACATGAAAATAAAAGTTATATTCAATATTTGATGAACTCTAAAAATTTACCTTGTGACTAATCATTTAGACATTATGCTTTTTAAATTAAAAAATATAATCGGCAATAACTAAACAAGAGGGCCATGAGGCCCTTGGCGCTCATCTGAGAATATTTTGAATTTGGAGCAATTTTTCAATAATGAAATGTACAGAGGGCTAACAGAGTTCTTCAATAGTTTAACAAAATGAACAGCTTATTGGCTAGTTAGCACAAAAATGATGATATTGTGCAAGACCAAACATGACCTATGTATGAATCTGACTTGGCTTTTGTCAAGAAATATTTTTTTCTTTTTCTTGTCTTGTGTTGCAAGGAAGAAAAAGTGAAGAACAATGGACTAAAAGCATTTGCCTAAACTGTTACAAAGGTGACTTTTAGAGTGTTAGCAAGGTTTTTCTATGATTTGACCTAGTGACTTACTTAATGACCCAACATGACCCATATTTGAACTTGACTTAACTATGGTCAAAATATACAATGTGAGCAAGTTCAACATGACCCATGTTCGAACTTGATTTAGCTTTGGTCAAGATATACAATGTGAGCAAGTTTGAATACAATTTATCAAAAACTGTGGCTTTCAGAGTGTTAACAAAGTTATTCTAATATTTGACGCTGTGACCTTCTTAATTACCCATTATGATCCATATTCGAATTTGACTTATCTTTGGTCAAGTTTTTCATTCTGAGCAAGTTTGAGGGACATTTATCAAAAACTGTGGGTTCTAAAGTGTTGAAAAGGTTTTCTATGATTTTACCTGGTGACCTTTTTTTTCACCCAACTTGACTTAGCTTTGGTCGAGATATTCAATATGAACAATTTTGAAGACAATTTATCAAAAACTGTTGCTTCTAGAGTGTTAATGTTTTTCTATGATTTGATCTAGTGACCTACTTGATGACCCAACATTACCCATATTCGAACTTAACTTAGCTTTGGTCGAGATATTCAATATGAACAATTTTGAAGACAATTTATCAAAAACTGTTGCTTCTAGAGTGTTAACAAGGTTTTTCTATGATTTGACCTAGTGACCTAGTTAATAACCCAACATTACCCATATTCAAACTTGACTTGGCTTTGGTCAAGAGGATCCCTGTGGCCAAGTTTGATGCAAATTATATTAAAATTGTGGCCCCTAGAGTGTTAACAAACAAAAGTTGACGCACGACGCACGACGGACAAAAACTGATCACAATAGCTCACTTAAGAATTTTGTGCTCAGGTTAGCTAAAAACCTTTGAATGATTACAAGTCAAGTCCAATTGATGTTCGTGTCACGAACTTTACAGTCCTTAAATGTAATTTTAACACCACAAAAAAAAAAAAAAATAAATAAAATAAAATGCTCTTAATACAGGAACCATATTATTTATGAAAAAAGAATTCAATGGCTGCTTAGTACTTACAACTCTCAGAAACTAAATTGCCTTTTTACTAGTGAACAATACCTAATAAATGGGACGAGTTAAAATAATTTTGAGAATGAAGCTGAGAAGTACTATTCACACTCTAATTAAGGTTCTTTCACTTATACAGAGACCGCCAGCTCAAGAGTGGTGGGAATCTGAGATTTCTGGGGAAAAATATACTGACCAATATATTACAAAAATACCTGTTACATTTTGATGACATGATGAATAAAATGTAGACCAACTTACTTCTTTTATTACGTTTATTACAGAATACCCTTTTCCTTTAATGAATCTACACACTTACTGTTTTGAAAGGCTTGTTCAACCAGGAAGTTATTCAAAGGTCTGTTGTCAACAACTGCTAGTTGACCTCTATTTTTAACACATAAATCCTTAAATGAACAATATAACCAATATATAAAAATAAAAATAAAAATAAAACAAACATACCAGTCCTTGTCCATATCACAATCCCAAAAACAAAGTAAAAACTTTGCAAACTGGCAAAATAGGTGATACACGTGAACTTCCATCAAGGAAGTGAGGCCGGGTGCTCCGGAAGGGTAAGCACCTCCTGTTTAGCTAGCTACACCCGTCACGTGCTAGTCAATTTTGAGAATGAAAGGAACAAAGAACTATGATAAGTCAAATATATCCAGTATAAGTTGGGATACAGTGACTACATACTTATCAACAACATTGTGATGACGGCCATAAAACTTTTTAAGGGCCCTGATTAGCCTAGGCTTGCAATATCCTTGTGTCAACAATTTAATTGTAAGTAATTTGCTTCGTTGCAGAAGGTTCCCATAGTGGGAACAAGCTCTACCGTACCGTATTAACTGTGAAACATATACACCATACGCAGGAGAAGCAGGGATATTACTGCAAAGAAACAGAAAGTTGACAATAGAAAAATTGAAGTCATCACGTTTGTCGTATAGCTTCAGATGTAACCTTTCATGGGTGTCATAATTGAGGTATAAGTCCAAATATGAAGCAGAACATGGAGAATCTGTCGTGTCTTTTATTTCAAGCTCACTTGGATAGATGACATTCACATGTTCTCCAAATTTGTGATTATTTAGAGAAAGAACGTCATCTATATATCTGTATGTGTAGTTGAATGATTTAGCGACAGTCTTTTTTCCAGATTTGACAAGGTTCTGTAAAAATTCTGATTCATATGAATAAAGAAACAAATCAGCAAGTAAAGGCGCACAGTTTGTGCCCATTGGTATACCGATTGTTTATATCCAATTATTATATCCAATAATACAGTATAACTAATAGTTGAAGAAGGAAATTGTTTTGCGACAATCATAATTAAACAAAAAAACATATGTAATATTAATTCAGTTTTTCTTAATCATTACTTTTTAATTGAAATTTTTAATTCTTTTAAAATTATATTTTTTATTCTTATCTATTTTATCTATATGTTTATTTATAAATTAAAATGTTTAGAAACATTGTTTTTCTTTAAGAAATAAACATTTAATGGAAAATAAATATGGATAATTAGAATTTAAAAAATTGATTTATGAACAATTGGTAACTTCTGTTGTTTAAACGGAGTAAGAAGGGAAAAGAAACGGTTGTTATGCTATCGTTAAAATGTAAAACAAAACTTTTTCAGGAAAACTGTCGTCTCCGAACCACACAAAACTACAATGAAAATGAAATTAAAAATAGCAACAATTCTGTTTAATTTTCATTATATTATATAAAAAAAAATATAATCTTTAATTAATAAAAATATACCATTTTAAGGTGTCGATAAACCATTTAAAAAAGGCAAAAAAGCATCCCACTAATTTTACAACCAGTTGAGAATGACATTTTTTTTTTTTTTTTTTTTTTTTTTTTTTTTTTTTTTTTTGAAAATATCATTTGATGATAAACTTGAAAAATGTTTAATATTTTAGGAGCTATTATTGAACAATGTTCAAATAAGTCAGACCAATAATGTAAGGAGGACGCACTCACATCCGTTAAAGGTATAGATACAATGCGAAGAAATCCTACATTAGAAACTGTGAAAAGTTAAAAAAAAAATCAGTGTTCTAGTGTTCTTGTAACCTGGTTCTGACATCTACTTATTTTGTTCCGAGTTCTTGTTTACTTTGCATGTTGTTTACTGCATGACTTAAGTAACATTTTTCTATATTTAATGTTTTAACATTTTTATGGTTAATATATCTACATAGAGATAATTTGGTGTCTCCAGTAATACTATAAACATGACATACTATTTGTAGACGTTTTTTCACTACTCTTTACAGTCGTTGCGGCATATTGACTCAGTGAACTAGCATCTTACTAAAACATCGCCCCTTATGCGCGCTAGTATACGACAGGCCATACTACACATTCGCACATCACACACATACACTAATTTTTTCTTGGATTCATTCATTAAGATTGATAACCTAGCTTCGTTGCAAATAACTTAAAAATGTTTATGCGACGTTAAACATCATTACACTAAAAACAATTTTTGAAGTCATGAGTCTTATAATAATTTTTGAATAGGTTATTTGCATTTTCGGTGGACTTTTGTTTGATTCTGTCTTCACTTTTGTTTCCTGTTCTCAGTTGCATTGCTGTTTCTTGATTTTTACAGTGTTAATTACTGTAAATTAGTTACGGAAAGCGGTAAGTACTGTTGTCAATGTCAATTTGTGTAATGCAATGACAAGAGTAATAATCTCTGTAACCAATAAGAACCTACCGATACTTGTTTCTAACAAATTTCAAAAAGGCATTAAAACTTTGAAAACTAGCTAATTCAGTTCATCACGTAAACTTCCACCAGGAAAATTGCACCGACCGAGTTCTCCAGAAGGGTAAGCTAGCTACACCCTCGAAGTATGAAATTGAAAGGAACCATGGTGAGTATATTAATGTACAATGGTGAAATCAAGAATGGAATGTATATGTAAAAAGTAAGTATGCTAATCAAAAAAATTTATTGATCAGTTGTGTATGATTTTCTTTAAATCTATATTGAAACATTTTTTTCAACGTTTTGGTGCGAAAAATTTTATATATCTTTAACATAAACAAACCCTTGCTTGCTTCCAAGTTGCTTTATCCTGACTAAAAAAGTAACACTTTTTATCGAAATATCTCCAATGCTCTGGACAGCAACCTAAAATATATATTTATATCTCACAAATATAACTGTTAATTATTTTTAATGTGCCATATGTGCACTTTTCAGACAGTAATTTATCATCCGTGGCAATAGGGGCCGAAAAATTTTGTAAATGCAAATGACATGGTCAAACTATGAAACTTAATGAATCCAAAGTTTCAATTAATATGAATGAAAGAATACTGACCAAAAATTTAATTAACCTCTTAACAACAGTTAATACATTTATACTCAAATTATTCAGATTTAAAATTCAAATTCACAGATTATTCTGATTTTCTAACAAAAAAAAATTAATTTACAAAATACGGTAACCAAAAGCAATCAAACAAAGATCAATAAAAGAAATAATTTTCCAAGAAAAAAAGTGAAATTAAAATTTAATTTACTTTAAAGTGATAATTTCTTCCTAACCAAATTGAGGTTTTATAATTTTTTTTCTATAAAAATCTGCCGCGCGTTATCTTAAATTCGGGATTTTGTAAATATTTGCTTAGGATTTTGCTTTACAAAAACAATAACATAAAAGCATAACGATTGAAATTTACTTTTGCCTCACAAAAACTTTTTTTTCACACATTTTGATTTTAAAATATTTTAGAATTAGATAAAATACATAAATATTTATACTTACCAGAGGACAACGCAGTCATCCCGAGGATAAAAATTGATACCATACAAATTTTCATGCTGAAGGTTTAGACCGAGCTTCAATGGACCTGGCTTTGAATATCTGTAAATACAATAAGTTGTTGAATGCAAGTAAAGTATGATTGTTGGTTAAAGGATATCTTTACTTAAATAGCAAAAATCTTATTGTTGGTTATTGACAAGTTCCAACATTGCACCATTCGACAGGCAGCTGTTGTAAAAAGGATGGCCGAAAAAAAATTACATTTGTGTTCGACCATACAGAAATAAAACACCTGTTTTAAACCACTAATAATAAATTTCAAATTACTTTTAATTGTGCTTTCATTTTGTTCGCAAAAGTATCCTACTAGAAAAAGTTGTTGTAAGCACACGGGCTTTCAATTGAGTACAAAATTGCAAATGTGGTACATTTGCTAATAATTATTACTTTAATTGTAAATAATCCATCTTTTTATTTACTGTAAACCGTGAAAATTAAGCGGGAGTTTTATTTTAGCGCCATTGGCTTTAATAATATTGTCGCTAAAATTTTACAACAATAACGGGCAAATACTAACGGTCTGTGATGATGTTTAATTGCTATTATTTTTTAATATTATGCCTATCCACCCCACCCCGTCATATAACCATATTTACGATCAAAGAAAAAATCTTTCTTTAATCACTTTTAATCAATGAGAAGCGATATCGATCTACACAAACACAAAAATCAACAATAGGTTTATCATTTATGATCAAACCAAAGAGCCCATTTCCGTTTCAGCTAAAAGAGAATGATATGCGCATGCACATAAAATTAAAATGGAATAAAATCCAAACTAAATCAAGTTGGATCCTAAAAATCAGTTATCCACGATAAAACGGTTTGAGAAAAGCATAAAAAAATCCACAAATGTTTTAAAATTCGGGTTTTTGGACTTGAAAACAACAGAGACTCTAGGGTTTTCTGTGGACAAACCGTCACAGTTTTATAAATATGTTGACTAAGAATAAATATATGACTCCATTTACGTAATTATTACTACTTATCAACTGTTCACGGGTAATTACGTATGTATATAAACTTCTTTTCATAGTGTCTTTGTATAAAGGTAGCTTAATGAGGATTTATTATATAGTCGGATACCGGTGCAAATTTTGGGGTCCCAAACAGGGTAATCACTGGCGCTAATAAAACTGCGCTAATACGACTGGCACCTTAAAATCACTAAAATTTCTATGCGCTAAAATAAAGCGGTTTACAGTATTTATTTTGTGTTTACTGAATTTTTTTTTTTTTTTTTTTTTTTTTTTTTTTTTTTTTTTTTTTTTTTGCTATGCGTTTTAATTTAAATTAAAATATACAACTTTAGAATTCGTTCAAAAGTATAAAAGTTCATCTTTTGATTTTTCCATTGCTTTCTTATTTTCTCGTCAGAACTGTTGTATTATTATATTGAATAACAATATTAAACTATATAAAACTAAGCTAGTTTCATATACGTCTAAACTACAGTATGTACATAATGTAAAGTAACCAAAAACAGTAAACTTTATGAGAATATACATGCTTGTCTAAACTTTACCATGACAGAGTTGACATGTATAATTAACAATAGATAACTCTCAGTTTATGCATTTGTTTATGTTCATTTTATGTTCATGTTTATGTTAGGCTTACTTCAGATGCTGATGAATATTGGTCATTACAATTGTAAGAGAAACAGATGTCAAATATCATAACAAAAACATCATTAGGGCAAATGGTGGTCAGTAGTTAATTAGCGAAGCGAGCTCTTTAGATATCGTGTACTTGAGACTAATCGGATGAATAGTCCTTAAAATTGTGTTTTGGTTGCTTGGGAAAAACGGAAGTCAAAAATCTGATTTGTTTTATAAAAATCGCTTATTTACAATAATCTAGGGAAATATCAAAAACAACATAATTGTCTTTTTATAATAACCCCGACATGGGATATAAGAAAAATTGAAATGAGATTTGTTTATAAAATGTTATGGAATCTGGCGTTTAATGACGGGTTAAACTTTTGTTGACCAAACAACTTGGAAAATACCAGTTTGACGTTGTGGATAATCATGGTCAAGAGTTAAAATGAGATTCTCATGAATTCAGCAGAACAGTGGACAAAAAATCTGTTGGTGATTGCTTTTTCCTACTTTTCAAAGAGAAAATTAAAATAAGGTTGAAACCCAAACGAACACATTAAACAAATGACAAAATCTTTTTCACAAGATAATTTTCCGGGAGGAAAATGTCTGACGTGATGAAGTGGGCAGATAAAATGATGTTTTCGATCAGTAAACTAACCGTGTCGAATATAATGTCAAACATTTAAGGTGTTGTAATATTATATAGTGATGACCCCTTATTGTTTACTTACCTGAACAAATCGTTAGATATAGAAAAGGACTTCCAACAATCAATAGAAAATGTATGTAGGTCTTGATCTAGATTGTGTTGATAATGGTTGTAAAACGCGACGTCATCATTTCATCATATTGTCACATGGCATAGCCCTAATTACTTATTTCTTTCGTGTTATGGAGTATATTTAAATAACTCCTTTTTCAATTTTTAATCTGAATTATAAGGCATTTAGGTCTTGATCTAGATTGTGTTGATAATGGTTGTAAAACGCGACGCCATCATTTCATCATATTGTCACATGGCATAGCCCCAATTACTTATTTCTTTCGTGTTATGGAGTATATTTAAATAACTCCTTTTTCAATTTTTTATCTGAATTATAAGGCATTATGTATTAAAAAAACGTAAACAACATCAAGAATTGAATAACGAATAAACATTATAATAATAATAATAATTAAGAAAAACTGTATGTCTCATATTCTAATATATACGTGACTTCATTATAGAAACAATTACATAAATATTTTACTGCAACTTAGCTGCTTACATTTCCTTTCAAAGAAAATATAAAAAGCGCTTGGATTTCAAGGTATATTTTTCTGAGGTTTAACTGCGCAGTGAAACGTAGAAATTTTCAATATTTTTCAAAAGTCACCTTTTTTCCCTTGCAAAACATAACGTAAAAATACCGCTTAGTGTTAGGATATTATCGCTGTATGATAGATCAATTAAGTAAAAATAATCAAAACTTCCTACAACCTATCATATATGTAACAATTCCATTGTTTCAGCACATTTTAACTAAAATTTGATTTTATGTTAAAACATACTCGAAAAGATAGAAGATTTTGTGCCAGAAAACATGGACTATCTCCCATTTTTAAGTGATAAAACACCTCCTTATGCTTCTTCGGTATGGAACTTTTTTACATTAAAAAATCACAACTCTGGAACCTTTTTAGCGTAGAATAGAACTTAAGAAAATTTAAGACTACACCTCAGAAAGTGCAAAAACATTACGAATGATCTCGAATGGGAACATTGCAACATTGAGGTTCTAAGTAACATCTATCAAAAATAGCTATTGTGTTTGCATATCTTTTATAATTTCTAATAACTCTCGTTTTGATAGTTCTTTTTAAAAGTGTGTTTTCTATTCCAATTGAATTAACAAGTAAATTTTATTTTAAAAAGATCTGATTTTTGCTTTTTATCCTCTCTTACTTTTGGCTTTGCTTGTGTTATGTTGAGGTTTGTTTTTGTGTCTTGTATTTTATTTTTTCTAGTGTTTCTAGGTTTCTTTTGGTTCATTTGTATTTTATTTTGTATTAAAACATTATTCAATGGCAATGAATTTACAGTTTATTTAATTAGCGGAAGATTGTTTTTATGACAAATTTAGACCGTTAGAAATATAAAAAGGATATAGTTACAGTTTCAACTGTTTATTTTAAACAATTAGTAAATAAGTTGAAATTAATATTGTTTTTGTTATCCACAATTGTTATAGTTATAACAATTATATAGTTACAATTATTTCAATATATTTATGTTTAAATTATTTTTTTATTTGCCTCCAGTTAATGCGATACAACATTACATAATTAGCATCCTGTTTTTATTGTGTAGTTTAATTCTTTCTTTGTTTTAACTATTGGTATTCAATAGTCCAAATGATACATTTTTTATAAGTTCGAACAACATGTGTGTATTTAATTTAATTGTTTGCTAAAAATAAATGGTTGACTCATAGATATTGCAAGTTACGACTTAACAAGAGCCTGAAAAAACAGTTTTATGGCCGTCACTAAAAAAGTTGTTGAAAAGTATGGTTCTGCTTTATTCAAAATTATCATATATATATATATATATATATATATATATATATATATATATATATATATATATATATATATATATATATATATATATATGACTCTCGTAGTTATATTTTCACTCCATTTTAATCTTAATTCACACTGGTTAAGCTATCTAAAAAGGCGGTGTTTTTCTATATGAGCATCATTTTTCTTTCGAAAATGCAAGTGTTTAACTAAATTTTTGCTTCGCTTTAGGTGTTGCGAATTGTGTGAGATCGGTGTGTTTGTGTTCATTTGATAAAGTATTACTAATGGTGCCATACTATATGTACTGTTATATAAAGACATTAGAGATTTGGAAACTAGTATGGCGAGTTTCTTTTGATTATTTCCTGAAAAGACCGTCGAAATTGGGAAAAGAATGTCTAAATGATTTAAATTCAATAAAATGTATAGGTTTATTAGAATATAAGATTTTTCTTTATTAAAATTTATCTTATATTAGCATTTATATTTTATGTCGGTTCTCCATTGCTAAAGTATAAAACATAAGTGTTTCCCCAGTCTTTGTAATGACTTTAATGACTTTCTTCCCGAAAACGAAAAGATAATGTCCTGTTTGTGAAAATAATTTCTTTTAAAGCTGTCTCCTATACAAAAAAAAAAAAAAAAAAAAAAAAAAAAAAAAAAAAAAAAAAAATTTATTATGATAAATAAGAAAAAATTTAAGTTAGTATTTAAAATAGAGTTAATGTTAAAGTTTTACACCAAAAACTACTGTTAAGATAATTTCTTGCGTACCTGTCTTCGTATCCAAAACAATAAAAATTTTGATTGTTTATTCAATAACTTCTGTTTTGATAATGAAAGTAGTTTTATAAAAATGAATTGTTTTAAACATATGGTATATTAAATAGTGCTGATATAAAGAACTACATTTTAAACACAGTCTTGCATTGCGAATTTGACAATAGATGAATTTATATTTCACTAAACTGCGATTGTGAACGAGACACGTTGTGAAATAATACTGCTAGGTTGTACATGATGTAAGATCCTCCCATTGACAACACGCGCGCGCGCGTGTGTGTGTGTGTATGCATGCGTGCGTTTGAGTAACAAACAACTGCTAATCAATATGTATTTACTAGTCAGATACAACTTTAAAGGGAAATATTTGATTATCAACTCTGACAAATAAAATAAGTTTTTCGATTGCACTGCTGTTTAACGACGAAAAATTTCATCCATGCCCAAGTTTGTGTATTCGTGAGATGTTCGACCTCATCGAGTCGAAATGTCACAGAAAAGCAAACACAAGCATACAAGTCCATGTCCAAATCACAATCCCCCCCCCAAAAAAAAGTAAAAACTTTGAAAACTGGCAAAATTAGTTATACACGTGAACGTTCATAGACTAAGTAAGGCCGGTTGCTCCGGAAGGTTAAGCACGTCCTGTGTAGCTAGCTACACCCGTCACCTGCAAAGTCAATTTTGAGAATGAAAGGAATAAGGATGTGGTAAGTCAAATACATGCATATCTAGTATACGTTTACAGTGACCCGATACTTAACAACAATATTGTGAAGACGGTCATAAAACTTTTTACAGGTCTTGATTAGCCTTACGCGTGATTTAATTGTTAGCAGTTTGCTTCGTTAAAGAATGTCCGCATGCGTGAACAAGCTCAACCATAACGTATTAACTGTGAAACATATACACTGCATAAATATGCAGGGATATTACTGCTAAGAAACGGAAAGTTGACAATAAAAAAAGCCATCACGTTTGTCGTATAGCTTCAGATGTAACCTTCTGTGGGTGTCATCAACAAACCAACCAGTCTCTGTCCAAATCACAATCCCCAAAACAAAGTAAAAACTTGAAAGCTGGCAAATTTTGTTTTACATGTGAACTTCAATCCAGGAAGCGAGGCCGGGTGCTCCGGAAGGGTAAGAACCTCCTGTCTAGCAAGCTACACCAGTACACAACTAAGGTATAAGTCGAAATATGAAGCAGAACATGGAGAATCTGCCGTGTGTGTTTTATTTCAAGCTCACTTAAATAGATGACTTTCACATATTCTCCAAATTTGGGATGATTTAGAAATAGAATGTCATCTATATCTGTATGTGTATTTGAATGATTTATCGACAGTCTTTTCTCCAGATTTGACAAGGTTCTGTAAAAATTTTGATTCATATGAATAAAGAAACTATTTAGCAAGCAAAGGTGCACAGTTTATTCCCATTTGTATACCGATTCTGTGTTGAAAGATTATATTGCCAAACACAAAAAATATGTTGTCTATCAAAATCATTTTGTTGATGGTATCTTGAGTATTGTTTGCAGTCTGTATGGTGTTTTACAAAATAATTTTTGTAAATTTTCAAACATTTTTTAGAAAACTTTAAAATTATTTTCAAAACAATACATTATATATTTACACAAATACCAGTTAAATTTTGATGTGCCAGATGTGCACATTTCGGAAATTCTTTCCTCATCATTTTAGTCTTTCAGGAGCAGTTTTATAATCATTACAAAAACTGAGGAAACCCTTGTTTTAAACTTTAAAAACGGAGAATTGAAATAAAAAATGCTAATTAAAAGATATTTAAATGAAGGAAATTTTTAAAATGCGAACGTCATAAGAAAACTTATACATTCTATTTAAGCTATATTATTGAGACATTTATTTTCTCCAAATTTCAGCGGAACTTCCTGGAATAAATTCAAAGAAACCCGCCAAATCAATTTCTAAATCTCATCGTCTTTGTATAACAGTATACATAGTATAACACTTTTATAAATACTTTATAAATATTTTCGAAACGAATACAAACACACCGGTCAACACAAACCACAATCCCTTCAGCCAATCAAAAGTTTTTGAAGCTTGCAAATGAAGTTTAACAGGTGCATTTTCATCAGTTAAATTATGCTCCGATAAGACCCCCTGTCAAAAAGCTAAACCCGTCAATTGTGACGACTGAGAAAGATGGTAACATACAACGATAAGACTCCATGTATGCCGGATTATTTTGAATACAGCAGCAACAGCGGCCATAAAACATTTGTTAAGCCTAGAATTTATTTTAGTAAATTATTAGATAATACACAGAGAGAGAGAGAGAGAGAGAGAGAGAGAGAGAGAGAGAGAGAGAGCTTGTTGTTCAAATTAATATATAATGTATCATTTGAAATATTGAATACCAATAGTTAAAAACAAAGAACAAATTAAAAAATAATAAAAACAGGATGTAAATTATGTAATGTTATATCACAATAAACTTTAACAAATAAAATCGAACATTAATAGATAAAATAATAAAACCATTGTGGATAACAAAAAGAATATTGATTTCAACCTATTCACTAATTGTTTAAAATAAACAGATGAAGAAACTGTAACTATATCCTTTTTATATTTTAACGGTCTAAATTAAACATAAAAACGATCTTTTTTAATTTGTCTACATTGCGAGTTTCTTTATCGCTAATTTAATGAACTGTTTGTGCAAATGTATTGCCATTGTATAACTTTATAATGTTTGAAGTTATAAATATGACAAATAAGAAAAAGAAAACATCCTTTACTAAACATTAGAAATATAAATGTACCATAGAAACTTTAGAAAAAAAATAAACACAAGAAGCATTAAGAGCCACCAAAGCAAACCTCAACAAAAACAAGCAAAGCTAAATGTCAGAAAATAACACAAGCAAAAGTCAAAGCTTTTTGAAAATAAAATTAAAATATTTTTTTAATGGAAACCGAAAACAAACTTAAAAAAAAACAAGAAAACTCAAGCAAAACGAGAGTTATTATAATTTAAAAAAGATAAGCAAACACAAGAGCTATAGAAAACAAACATTTACAAATTACAAGCCAAAACAAAAGCTGGCAAACACAACGAATAAATAAGATACAATCAAACACCAGACCCACCAAGAATAAACAACGAAGTGAACACGAGTTCTTTACCTCATCTTAACACCAAAATTGTACAACGCACTGTCTAAATATGAGCTGGTCTCCTATTGTATTTACGAATAAAGTAGGTTTTTTGGGGTCCGAATACAAGAACAAAACGACTTCGGATAATTTCATAGCATACTTTTTTGTTACTGAATTAATTTTTTTTGTTGAAAGATATTTTGCTATATATTTATTATTTATTTTTTAATGCAACTTAATGAATTTCAAAAAGTGATTTTATTTTGTATCAAAACATTTTTACCAGTCATTTTCTAACAGGTGAGAAATTTTTCTATCATTCAATAATTTTTTTCATGCATTCGAATTTACAGTCACACAGAATCATTTATTTATTCATTCGCTTGTGATCAACGCAAATGTGGTAAGTGAAAATTATTTTAGTGAAACAAAATATATACAAGGACTGATATGTTTGTGTTTTATTTATACATAATATAACTCTGTAAAAGCAAACTGGAATATACGGCAGTGGTACACATTGATAAAGCGTCCGTTGCAAGAACAAGAGGTCGTCACGGGGTTCAAACCCCAGCCGATATATACATATCTCTGTAAAAGCAAACTTGAATATACGACCGTGGTAGCACATAGATAAAACGTCCGTTGTGAGAACAGGAGGTCCTCAAGAGGATCGTACAATGACTATTTACAAAGTTTTTTTCGTTTTAAAAACAAAAATACAACTTAAATAACAATTTATTATCAGGAAATAATGTTGTTAAAATACTTTTTTGTAATTTTTCCTCGTGATCCTTACATATACATGTAACAAATAAATGAAAAACAACAGAATTGACGAGACATGTTAAACAAATAATGATGCCAATAGTATACAAAACACAGAACTTTGAGGTTGTTATGTTTTGCTTACTCTGCTTCTCGTATTCACAAGACGGAATCGCATCTTTAAGCACCTTTAAGACGAGCTTAAAGATGCTTAAAGATGCGCGTAAAGATGCTTAAAGGTGGCTTAAAGATGGCTTAAAGGCGCTGCCATCTTTAAGCCATCTTTAAGCCTGGCTTAAAGACGGCTTAATGGCACTGAAATTTTAAGCTCCTTTACACCATTTGGCTTAAAGATGGCTTAAAGATGGTATTAAATGATATTAAAAATAAATCAATCAATCACTTAATGGTCTTTTTAAAACAGAAATCTAAAGTTAGTTGCAGACTACATTGTGAAAATGTAAAATATAAATAAATAAACGATAAAGATAAAGTTGAATAAAAAGGAAACAAACAAATTTATTTATTATTTATTTATTTATTTATTTATTTATTTATTAATCTATTTATTTATTTGTTTCTTTTTAATTAATTAATTAATTAATTAATTAATTAATTAATTAATTGAAAAATTAGATTGGGAATTAAAATCAAACACTGACATATATTTAAACATGGCACAATACAGGTAAGTAACTTGTTTTGATAACCAAGGTATTATCTAGTTCTGTGCAAGTAGTATTTATGCAGTAACTATGTAACAATTTCAATTCAATTCAATTCTTTATTTCTCATAATTGTACAAATACAAATAGAGAACATATACATCTGTACAAATATATACTAAATAACAGCACAAGTAACAGTGAAGATTAACTAACTAACCTGGAGGTCCAATTCTCTCATTAATAATTTTTATAAATCTACATAAACTTTTTAATAAATGTATATCTTTAGTATTAAATAATGTAAAAAACTTTATAGTATTTGGTTTAGTTCTGAAAAACTCGGGTATATAAATATTTCTATAATTTGTAAAAGCTTTACAACAAAGAATATAATGATATTCATCTCCAATATCATCTTTACATATATTGCATAATCTGTTTTCATGTGGTATGTTATACCAACGACCTGTTTCAATTGGTAATTTTGTATTACTACTTCTAAATTTACTAAGTACAGCTTTATCATTATTTGAGAGTTCTGAAGATAAGTAATTTTGTAACTGAAAATTGAAATTGGTAAAAAGATTGTAAGAGATACCTTTAGAAGAACTGTTTGAATAAGAGAACCACTTTTGTAAAAATTGATCGAGAAGTTTCTGCTTAACACACTTAGTAAGCCATGTTCTATTACAAAAATTCTGATATAACCATATATTATTCATTCCACATTCGTTGAAAATACTCTCAGCTGAATTAATCCACTTTGTTTTTGTACCATTCAATGAAAAAATATATAACAATCTATAAATTATTGCAGCATATTTACTCTCTTTACCCTCTATTATACTTGACCAGTAACTGACAATTCTTGTTTTTGCATACACATATAAAGGAAATCTACCAAGTTCACCATAGACAATAAAACTTGGGGTTGACTTTTTAACATTTAATAAGATTTTACAAAATTTCAGGTGAACTCTCTCTAAAACATCTAAATTTCCATAACCCCATACTTCTGAACCATAAAGTAAAATTGGTAAAACCATTTTATCAAACAAATCTAACTGACATTCTATTGATAAATTAAGATTTCTTGATTTTTTAAGTACACAAAACATTGCTTTAGTAGCTCTGTCTGCTAAATATTTTTTTGTAATTATAAAAGAACCACTTCTACTGAAAAATACACCTAAATACTTAAATGCATTTACAATTTCTATATTTTTACCATCCATATTAAAAGAGACATTCTTTGGTAATCTACCTTTGGAAAAAATTACTACCTTGGTTTTTGAGACATTCACACTTAGTTTCCATTGTTTACAAAAAACACAAAAATTGTTTAACATATATTGTAGATCATCTTTTGACTCTGACATTAGAACTGTATCACCTGCATATAAAAGCAGAAAAAGTTTCATATATACATCTAATTCTTTCACAAGATCATCGTTTATTGTTTTGAGACCAATTATGTTTGTATCTATTAAAAACTGTTCAAGATCATTCATATAGAGAGCAAACAACAGGGGTGACAGGTTTTCCCCTTGGCGGACACCAACTGTGCAAGGAAAGAACTCAGAAAAATTGCCATTTACAGTAATTCTTGACTTTGTATTTTTATACATATTTACTATTACATTAAAACATTTTCCAGTTATATTGTTATTCAACAACTTTTTCCACAACCCACATCTCCATATTTTGTCAAAAGCAGACTCAAAATCTATAAAAGCACAATAAAGTTTTTTCTTTTTAATTTGTAATAAATCTATCAAACAATGTAAGACAAAAATATTATCAACTGTTGAATAATTCTTTCTAAATCCAGTTTGGTTTTCACTTAAAATATCAAAATTTTCAACAAAATCTGTAAGTCTTTTATTTATAATAGAGGTAAAAAGTTTACCTAAACAACTCAACAATGTGATAGGTCTATAACTACTAGGCTGATCAATATCACCTTTATTTTTATAAACAGGAATAATATTACCTGCTAACCATGATTCTGGTATCACACCAGTATCAAAAACAATATTAAATAATTTGTGATATATAGGCAACATTAAGTCTATAGAAGTAACAATATATTCATTTAATATTTTGTCAATTCCAGCAGACTTATTATTTTTAAGGTTATTTACACATTTCATAATTTCATCACAGGATATTGTGTCATTCAACAATAAATTAAAATCTACATTATTATTTACATGTGTTACATTACAATCAAAACCACCTGAGTTTATATTCTTAAAATGATTAAACATATCTTGAACTGATACACAACACTTTTTGTTTTTATCTTTTTTGTTTATAAGTTTCCAAAATACCTTTGGATTTGAGCTTTTTAATCTTTTTATCTTTCTTTGTAAATTCACTCTGTATTGTCTTATACTTTTATCCATAACCTGTTTATAATTTTTCTCTGATGAAAGCATCTCTTGCCTAAAAACATCAGATTTATATTTCCTGTACAACCTTTGCTTTTTTCGGAAATTTTTCCTAGCAATAAAACAATCGTGAGTAAACCAAACCTTAGATATAACCCTTTTATTATTATTATTATTATTATTATTATTATTATTATTATTATTATTATTATTATATTTACCAAATGTATTACAAGCTGCCTCACACAATACATCTGCAACTTGTGTAAATAAAGTATCAATTTGATTTTGGTTAATATCATCAACATTAAGTAAGAATACCTGATCTATAATTAATTCTATCTTATTAACATCAATATTTTGAGTAAACTCATTAATTTTACTGAAATCAAATGGTTTTATAGAAGTATTAACATTATCAGAATTACATACAGCTACATTGGTACTATTTATGTGGGCAGATAAAACGCATCTTAAGGGACAATGTACATCTGAAAATAATTTACTAAAATCAAGAACATCAAAATTGTCTACTATCTTCAAAAATTCCACATTTCCAATAAAAAAGTCAATAATTGTAGATTTATCTGTGGTATAAGCACCAACATGCTTGTCATTACCAACTCTTCCATTCAAGATAAACAAATTATTATTTTTACAAAATTCTAAGAGATAATTTCCAAAATTATTCTTTTTTAAATCTTGACTACACCTTTGGCGAGAAATATTTAATTCATCTAGTTTATACAACAAGGAGTCAGTATCTACATCTGAATCATTTGTTTTTAACTCCCATTTTGACAATTCATTTACACACATATAATCATTATCATTAGATACACGACTATTAAAATCACCTGACAGACATATAATATCGCACCCATTGCTCCATCGTTGCTCCGCGAGTGTCGTCGTCTGGAATCCGGATAAGTTGTTTCCATCCTTACTTGTCGTGTGGTCGGATCAAAAAGTTGGCCATCGATATACAATTTATCATAAACTAGTTTGGCTTGTTGTTTATTTCTTTTTGCTGATTTAAAGTGCGGGTACAGTTCTTTTCGCCGACTGTTGATTCTTTAGGAAACTGCTCGTTAACGCCGTATCTGCCTTGAGATTCCTTTAATTTAACTGGGGCAGTCCTTCTTACTAATTCTCTATCCTTAAAGTTAACAAATTTGGCAACAATAGGTCTTGGTCTATCTTGCAGTTTACGTCCCATCCTGTGAACTCTGTGAAATTCAATCACTTTTTCAATGCCAAGCTCGTTTTCAATAAAATGTTTTAATTTCACCTCGGGATTTTCTTCAGTATCTTCTTGTAAACCCGTAAATATAAGATTGTCTCTCATGTTCCTAGCTTCCATGTCTATTTGTTTGTCATTCAATTTCTTGATTTCATCACGAGTGGATGCATTTTCTGAAACTAATTCATCTACTGATATCTGAAGTTCATCTGTACGTTTCAAATTATCTTCGAATTGGTTGTTCATAAAGTTCATACCAGAATCAATTTCTCCAATTTTTGACTTCAGACTATTTACATCTTCAACGACAGTGTTTATTAATTTCTCAAAATTACAAAGTCTCTGTTCGATAACATCCAATTTTTCTAACTTTTTGAAGACATTGTCTAATTTACAGCACAGAGAGTCTATCTTTTCACCGTAATTAATACTTTCCATCTGAAAAGACCCCTGCGATTGATGGTACTACTGAACCTGACTAGGATGAATCGGGGGGTACCCAGTAATTGGAGATCCATTAAAACTTAAATTTGGCTGTTGGTAATTCATATTTACTGGTGTAGACTGCGTCAAATTATGCGACATACTAATAAAACTATTGTCTATATTTGATTGTGCACAATATGAAACTCTATTTGATATATCTTGTAAATATGTAGATTCTTGAGAACTGTTCACAATTTGGACTTTGTTAACATTCCTATAGCTATCGTTACTCACATTGTCTTTCTTTCTTTTAACTCCTGATTTTTTCTTTTTTCCCGTTCCTTTCTTATTTTCGTTAGAACTCATGGAAGATACACTTCGTTATATTAATCCTGGCATTTTTTCCAATCATAAAGACCATTAAATAGCTTTAAATATGAAAATTTTCTTAGTGCGATTTAAAACACCACCACTGCTACTTGCGCATGCGTACCATTTCACAGATTATACAAATCACGGAAAATAAAATGAATCTGGTTTGATTTGCAAGTAAAGAGTTTACAAGTGATTTGTTTGACTCGGCAAAATACAATTTTACTTGGAAACATCATATACATTTATTGAAGTAAAAAGAATAATTAGAAATAAATTAAAATTAAAAAACGAATTCAATAATACATAACACAAGACCAACCCCCTCCTTTAAGGATCTTTAAGGATCCTTAAAGATCCTTAAATATGTCCTTAAAGATCCTTAAAGGGGCCTTAAAGCCTCCTTAAAGCCATTCTATCTTTAAGGATCTTTAAGGGACCTTAAAGGACTCTTTAAGGACATATTTAATGATCTTTAAGATCCTTAATGGAACTGAAATTTTAAGGATCTTTAAGGAGGCTTTAAGGATCCTTAAAGATGTCTGATCATGAAAAATTCGATTTTTTTAATTGTTAATGTAACGATGGCTATTACATTAATTCAGTTAAAAAGTATGGTTTGTTTTTAGTATATTTTGAATTTTTATAGTTTATACAACATAGGAAACATAGATAACGCCTGTCTGAATTCTAGTTTCTGCATTAAGTTTTTCTAGAGGAGCCGTATGTCGGTTCCTATTAATACTTGTTTCTTAATTCATAAATGAATTAGATAAAAATGTGCAGTTTTCACAGTACAGGTAAACAACGTGTGTTTTAATCAGATCGGCAGTAAGCATAAGTAATTAACGGTATTTGTTAATTGTATACAGCGGTACTTGTTTGATTATCGATCCCAGGTGATTTCACGCTCGGCTTTTGACTTTGATGTGTAGTTTCTTATCTAGGTAGGAGATCACTATGAAGTCAAATAACATGTTAAAATGATTACCTAACCCTGAACTCTGGGTGTTGAAAATAAAGGTGTGTTTTTGGAAGTGATTTTAAGAGACAATTTTAATATTAAAATATTAAAAAATACATTAACTAAAGAAATAAAAGTAATCGCAAAATAATTTAAGCATGTCTTTTATTTTATTTTATTTTATTTTATTTTATTTTATTTTATTTATTTTATTTTATTTTATTTATTTTATTTTATTTTATTTTTATTTTATTTTATTTTATTTTATTTTATTTTATTTTATTTTATTATTTTATTTTATCTTATTTTATTTTTTGGGGGATAGTGTTATGCATATATGCAAATAAAGCATGAGAGAGAGAGAGAGAGAGCGAGCGAGCACATTTTAGTGTCTTTGAATTGACATACTAGTAAATAGAACTCATTACTGACACATGATGATATCGGATTTCGAATAATTTCGATTCTTAATGAAAAAGAGTTGGTAAAGTAAATATTTAAAAAAAAATAAGAACATTAGAGAAAAGGTTATTCTTTTCAAACATGAACAAGTTATGAAGTGAACATATTGAAGTAAGACACCAGTCACAGAATATAAACATTAACTGACAATCTTTACCCAGTTGGATGTGAATTTCTGCAGTCAAGATGGAGTGCAGCGGAATAACGGCGATAACTCTCTCTCAATGTATTCACTTCCCGATCTTGTTCTGTCTCTCTAAAATAGTTTGCACTGAACCCCTCTCTCTCTCTCTCTCTCTCTCTCTCTCTCTCTCTCTCTCTCTCAGCATATTCAGTCTGCTCTCTCTCTCTCTCTCTCTCTCTCTCTCTCTCTCTCTCTCTCTCTAAAATATTCAGTTTCCGTTGATCTTCCTCTATCTCTCTTTCCCTCAATGTATTCAGTTCCCGATATCTCTCTCTCTCTCTCTTTCTCTCTCTCTCATTCGGTTTCTGCTGACCTCCTCTCTGAAACACAAGAAGATACTCTCTCTCTCTCTCTCTCTCTCTCTCTCTCTCTCTCTCTCTCTCTCTCTTTTTAAAATATTCAGTTTCCATTGATCTTCCTCTATCCCTCTTTCCCTCAATGCATTCAGTTCCCGATATCTCTCTCTCTTCTCTCTCTTTCTCTCTCTCTCTCTCTCATTCGGTTTCTGCTGACCTCCTCTCTGAAACACAAGTAGATACTCTCTCTCTCTCTCTCTCTCTCTCTCTCTCTCTCTCTCTCTCTCTCTCTCTCTCTCTCTTTCTCTCTCTCTCTGAAACACAAGCGGATACTCCTCTCTCTCCCTCTCTAAAATATTCAGTATCCGCTACCCTCTCTCTCTCTCTCTCTCTCTCTCTCTCTCTCTCTCTCTCTCTCTCTCTCTCTCTCTCAGCATATTCAGTTCCTATATCTCGTTCTTTAAAAATATTTAGTTTCCGCTGATGCCCCTTATCTGTCTCTCTCTCAATGTAATCAGTTCTCTCTCTCTCTCTCTCTCTTGAACATTGAATTCTGACTTGCCCGTAAATGAATTTAAAAAAAACCAAACAGCTCTCTTTTTCTATATATTCAATTTCTGATTATTATCTCTTTCTGTATTTAACTCGCAACTTGATGGTGAAAAATAGGTAATCCCCCCCACACACACACACACCGGAAATTTCTGAATGATATTACTAGTATCTTAGTATATTATGTGTACTGCAGATTCCAGAAAAAAAATTACTGTTAATTTTTTTTGATTGAAAAATAGACTCGAAAGACCATATTTATTTATTTATTTATTATTTATTTATTTATTTATTTATTTAATGTTATTTTATTTATTTATTTATTTATCTATCTATTTATCTATTTATTTATTTATTTATTTTGGACATTATGGCCAATTATTTAATTAAAAAGCTGTTTGTACAGTTAACATACTGCTTTTTCTGTATCAATTACATCTCTAATTATTACATATAAATAATAATAATTTTCAAGTAAAAGGAGTTAGAAAGAACAGATGTCATCAACATTAATAATTAAGTGATTAATACACTTGATCATCAAACACCATCTTGCTGATTGATGTTAGATATACTAGTATATTACAGGTAAATTTTGGAATGCATTCCTATCAACACATATTTTATCTAATGCAATTAAAATTCTATATATAAATAGCAAATTATATATGAAATTTCTATAAATATAAATAAATGAAATTAATTTGATCCTTTTGTTGTAAGAGATATTTTAAAAGAAATATAAAAAAAATTTTCACAAATAAATGAAAAATGTCCACTTGCTTTCTTTCAGTCACGTGATCTCATTTGCATATTGTTAGAGACATATTTTATAATTATCAACATCAAGATTATTTCTTCCATAGCTACATAGGTAAGGTGATGGACTCCCAAGTTGAGGGACCAGGTTCGAATCCCAGTGAGAGCGGATAACAGATGAAAAATTAATTATAAAATTTCTTGTAATTTATATTTAATTAATTAAAATCCAATTAGACTACAGAATGTAATAAAAAAATAAAATCAAAGAAATAAATTTAAAAACTTGAGATTAAAAATAATATAAAGATATTAATTTATTATCACTTTACTTTTTCAAAATGTATAAATGCTATAGCTTTTTTAAAATAAAATTTTAATAAAGATAATGATAAAAATAATATTTCATTGCTTTTTTTTTTTAAAAAAAGGAAAAATATAAATTTTCCTTAAAGATCCTTAAAGCCTCTTTAAAGATCCTTAAAATTTCAGTTCCATTAAGGATCTTTAAGGAGTCCTTAAAGACTCCTTAAAGGCATATTTAAGGATCCTTAAAGCCCCCTTAAAGGTCCTTAAAGGGACATTTAAGGCAGCTTTAAGGAGTCTTTAAGGATCCTTAAAGATGCCTTTTCATCATGTGTGATTCAATTTAAAAATAAATAAATAAATAAATAAATAAATAAAGATGGATAAATGCTTAAATAAATTTAAAGGGTGGATGGATGGTTGAATGCATGCATGGATGGATTAATGGACAGATAATAAATAAATAAATAAATAAATAAATAAATAATAAATAAATAAATAAATAAATAAATAAGGACGGATAGTTGAATGGGTGGATGGATGAATTAATAAAAAAATAAAGAAAGAGAGGAGAGAAGAAAAGAATGAACGGTTGATTGAATAAATATATAAATAAATAATATAAATAAAAAAATAAAAGGCGAATAAATTGTGAAATAAAGATATAACGGATGGATGGATGGTTAAATGCATGATTGAGTGGATAAATAAATAATTAAATCAATAAATAAATAAATAAATAAATAAAATGATTTAATAGATGAATTAAGCAACGAAATGTCGTTGGATTTAGTAAATTAATAATTTATTTTAATTAATAAAGAATGGATAAGCAATTAAATAAATACATAACCAGATAATGATGGATGGATGGGTGGATTGTTGAATGGATGGATAAATAAATAAATAAATAAATAAATAAATAAATAAATAAATAAATAAATAAATTGAATGGATGGTTGTAAAAATAAATAATGACATAAATAATGAAATGATAGATGGATAGATGAATGAATGAATGATCAAACATTATTTATCTAGCCGAAGTATTTGTTAATTCTGTGCCAGAAGTACTAAAGTATTAATTAATTAACATACAGGACTGAAGATGATAGGTGTAGTGTACCTTGTAAAGGTCGGAAATAAGTGATTTGTTTGATGGGATAACTTTTAAGTGTATTATTCATGGATGATTAATTCTCGAACTTTTTATAAATCTGCAGTTTCTCTCAAAAACAAAATACTTCAAGTAATTATTACTTCAAGTTATTATTTAACAATCACTTATACATATAAATTTGATGATAATTCGAGGACATATTTTTACACAAATATCAATCTATGGCTTATAATCTATTTATAAATATTATTTTACTGCTGTTTCTTTATATCTTTATATTTCGATATCCCATTATACAGATCTCTCTCTCTCTCTCTCTCTCTCTCTCTCTCTCTCTCTCTCTCCGCCAAGGTTTTTTCTGTCTGCACAAGATTTAAATCCCATTGCATCGATGTTATATTATATAAATTTATGAATTATGTAAATGAAATATCACAAAGATTATATTATGACGACATAAAAAATGTCGGTGGTTTTTCATGGGCATTTCAGTTTCTTCGATCACCGTAATAACCCGCGAGAGAAGCGTAGAAACTTATAATTTGACAGGGCAACCCCCCCTCTCTCTCTCTCTCTCTCTCTCTCTCTCTCTCTCTCTCTCTCTCTCTCTCTCTCTCTCTCTCTCTCTCCGTAAAAGCTATCCCTGATTAATTCACAATCTTTGCTCTCATAAAACATCGAGTCTATTTTGCTTCATTCGTTCTTTTTTCTTCCTTATTAGAGATTGGTTATTCAATATATTTATACCTAATTTTTTTAATATTTTTATTTGTCTTGAAAAGTATCTGTGCATCCAATATTATAATTCATTTCAATTAAAAACTAAATTAGAATTTTCAATTATAAACAAATTCAATTTACAAAATAGTCTCAATAACTTTTTTCTGTATCAAAATTTTAACATCAGAAGTGTACTTAAATAAGATTCTACAAATGCATATTCATGTCTAAAAATAACTATTTGTTGAATTTGCAATCTAATTAACTGATTTTGCCAGTCATATAAATAAGTATATTTCAGGTGGGGTTTGACATTCCTGCCTTCCTTTGAAATATGAATGATTTATTTTTCTTTAGAATAAAAGATTGATTTATACTATAAAATAAATAAAAATTATCATAATATATAAAATGGAGTAAAGTTACATAAATTGCATATTTTCTATACAAAATTTGAGGTTTTTAAGAAATGGTCACATGATCATATTTCCTTAGGTTTATATAAATCATTTGTCCAAGTTCATACATCCTAACCCGTGGCCTAATGGATAAGATGCAGTGCCTGGCATTTTAAAGATAGCGAGTTCTAGCCCCGCTCAGGACAAGTGTTATAGGTGAGATGTAATAAATTGATTTATGATGTACTCAGTTTAGAGAATGATGACAAAGATAAATAAGTAAATAATAAAAAATAATATAAAAAAAAGAAAATAAATTTTTACATACAAAAAAAAAAAAAAAAAAAAAAAAAAAAAAAAATATAAAAAAATAAAAAATAAGAAAAAAATAAAAGATCTTAAAAAATATTTTAAAAATATCATTTTGTATAATTTTTTTATTATATTTTTTTTAAATAAAAAAATATTAAAATTAAAAAAAAACCAAAAAACAAATATTTTTATACCTCTTGAATAAATAAAGTAATTAATTAAGCCATAAATATTCATTTCTACCAATAATAATTTATCCGTGCTTAAAGATGGCTTAAAGATGGCTTAAAGATGGCTTAAAATTTCAGTGCTATTAAGCCATCTTTAAGCCAAGCTTAAAGATGGCTTAAAGACATCTTTAAGCAGCTTAAAGATAGCTTAAAGGTGGCTTAAAGGCATATTTAAGCCATCTTTAAGCCACCTTTAAGCTAGCTTAAAGATGATATTTCGTCTTGTGATTGTCAACAGTTTGCTTGGTATACTTCCGGTTTGATGTTATTCATTTGGCATCGAAGTTTTTAAAGAGGATAATGAACAATCATATCCGCCTGAGAATGGCAAGTTTTCATCTTTTAACTTCTGTTCGTAACGTTTTTGGAAAACATTAACGTCATGAATTAAAAAGAATAACGAAGTTTATGTGTAAAATCGCCACCTGATGCAATTAGGCTCCGTGGAGTGGTATGCTGGCCAACTCTGTAAAGTGGAATGCATAACAGGAAGTATGAATGATGAAACACACCAGAAAACTGAACAGGAAAAAAACATTCATTGAAAAATTGTCTTCATACGATATATTTAAATCATGCCTCCACAAAACAATAGCATTTATTGTTTTTAAAGGCGCATATTTAATAATATTTCTCTGAGATTATTTCTTTTAAATATGAAAATGCTTTTGTGATATTTGTATTTAATGAATCGACGCTATTCGGAATTATCGACGATCTTGTCTTTCTTGAAATTAAAAACAATGTTTTTAAACACATTTAACATGTCTAAAATTTTAGTATACAATTTCGGTAAATAATAGATATCAAAACATACAACTGTCTTATGTGATATGTGTGGGAATATTTTAATGGATTGAAAAGTGCCTCGTCAACGTGGATTCGACCCAGATCGACAGCAAGTGAAAAGGGTTTATCCTTGTTCTAGTCCCTAACTGGTTGGCTCAGTCAGTGATATGGACTGTGTGGTCTACGATGTTAATCCTTGTTCTAGTCCCTTACTGGTTTGCTCGGTATCAGTGATATAGACTGTGTGGTCTACAATGTTAATCCTTGTTCTAGTCCCTTACTGGTTGGCTCGGTATCAGTTATATGGCCTGTGTGGTCGATGTGTTTATCCTTGTTCTAGGTCGATGTGTTTATCCTTGTTCTAGGCCCTTACTGGTTGGCTCGGTATCAGTTATATGGACTGTGTGGTCGACGGTGTTTATACCTGTTCTAGTCCCTTACTGGTTGGCTCTGTATCAGTGATATGAACTGTGTGGTCTACGATGTTAATCCTTGTTCTAGTCCCTTACTGATTGGCTTGGTATCAGTGATATGGACTGTGTGGTCGATGTGTTTATCCTTGTTCTAGTCCCTTACTGATTGGCTTGGTATCAGTGATATGGACTGTGTGGTCGACGGTGTTTATCCTTGTTCTAGTCTCTTACTGGTTGGCTCGAAATCAGTTATTTGGACTGTGTGGTCTTCAATGATTTTCCTTGTTCTAGTCCCTTACTGGTTAGCTCGGTATCAGTGATATGGACTGTGTGGTCTTCAATGTTTTTCCTTGTTCTAGTCCCTTACTTGTTGGCTACGTATCAGTGATATGGACTGTGTGGTCGATGAGTTTATACTTGTTCTACGTCGATGTGTTTATCCTTGTTCTAGTCCTTTACTGGTTGGTTCGGTATCAGTGATATGGACTGTGTGGTCGATGTGTTTATCCTTGTTCTACGTCGATGTGTTTATCCTTTTTCTAGTCCTTTACTGGTTGACTCGGTATCAGTAATATGAACTGTGTGATCTACGGTGTTTATCCTTTATCTAGTCCTTTACTGGTTGGCTCGGTATCAGTTATATGAACTGGTGGTCTACGGTGTTTATCCTTGTTCTAGTCCCTTACTGATTGGCTTGGTATCAGTTATATGAAACTGTGTGATCTACGGTGTTTATCCTTGTTCTAGTCCCTTACTGGTTTGCTCGGTATCAGTTATATGAACTGTGTGGTCTACGGTCTTTATCCTTGTTCTAGTCCCTTACTGGTTGGCTCGGTATCAGTTATATGAACTGTGTGGTCTACGGTGTTTATCCTTGTTCTAGTCCCTTACTGGTTGGCTCGGTATCAGTTATATGAACTGTGTGGTCTACGGTGTTTATCCTTGTTCTAGTCCCTTACTGGTTGGCTCGGTATCAGTTATATGAACTGTGTGATCTACGGTGTTTATCCTTGTTCTAGTCCCTTACTGGTTGGCTCGGTATCAGTTATATGAACTGTGTGGTCTACGGTGTTTATCCTTGTTCTAGTCCCTTACTGGTTTGCTCGGTATCAGTTATATCAACTGTGTGGTTTACGGTCTTTATCCTTGTTCTAGTCCCTTACTGGTTTGCTCGGTATGAGTTATATGAACTGTGTGGTCTACGGTGTTTATCCTTGTTCTAGTCCCTTACTGGTTGGCTCGGTATCAGTTATATGAACTGTGTGGTTTACGGTGTTTATCCTTGTTCTAGTCCCTTACTGGTTGGCTCGGTATCAGTTATATGAACTGTGTGGTCTACGATGTTAATCCTTGTTCTAGTCCCTTACTTGTTGGCTCGGTATCAGTTATATGAACTGTGTGGTCTACGGTGTTTATCCTTGTTCTAGTCCCTTACTGGTTTGCTCGGAATCAGTTATATGAACTGTGTGGTCTACGGTGTTTATCCTTGTTCTAGTCCCTTACTGGTTTGCTCGGTGTCAGTTATATGAACTGTGATGTCTACGGTGTTTATCCTTGTTTTAGTCCCTTACTGGTTTGCTCGGTATCAGTTATATGAACTGTGTGGTCTACGATGTTTATCCTCGTTCTAGTCCCTTACTTGTTTGCTCGGTATCAGTTATATGGCCTGTGTGGTCTACGGTGTTTATCCTTGTTCTAGTCCCTTACTGGTTTGCTCGGTATCAGTTATATGGCCTGTGTGGTCTACGGTGTTTATCCTTGTTCTAGTCCCTTACTGGTTTGCTCGGTATCAGTTATATGGCCTGTGTTGTCTACGGTGTTTATCCTTGTTCTAGTCCCTTACTGGTTTGCTCGGTATCAGTTATATGGCCTGTGTGGTCTACGGTGTTTATCCTTGTTCTAGTCCCTTACTGGTTTGCTCGGTATCAGTTATATGGCCTGTGTGGTCTACGGTGTTTATCCTTGTTCTAGTCCCTTACTGGTTTGCTCGGTATCAGTGATATGGCCTGTGTGGTCTACGGTGTTTATCCTTGTTCTAGTCCCTTACTGGTTAGCTCGGTATCAGTGATATGAACTGTGTGATCTACGGTGTTTATCCTTGTTCTAGTCCCCTTACTGGTTGGTTCGGTATCAGTGATATGGACTGTGTGGTCTACGGTGTTTATCCTTGTTCTAGTCCCTTACTGGTTGGTTCGGTATCAGTGATATGAACTGTGTGATCTACGGTGTTTATCCTTGTTCTAGTCCCTTACTGGTTTGCTCGGTATCAGTTATATGGCCTGTGTGTCTACGGTGTTAATCCTTGTTGTAGTCCCTTACTGGTTGGCTCAGTATCAGTGATATGGCCTGTGTGGTCTACGGTGTTTATCCTTGTTCTAGTCCCTTACTGGTTTGCTCGGTATCAGTTATATGGCCTGTGTGGTCTACGGTGTTAATCCTTGTTCTAGTCCCTTACTGGTTGGATCGGTATCAGTTATATGGCCTGTGTGGTCTACGGTGTTTATCCTTGTTCTAGTCCCTTACTGGTTTGCTCGGTATCAGTTATATGGCCTGTGTGGTCTACGGTGTTTATCCTTGTTTTAGTCCCTTACTGGTTTGCTCGGTATCAGTTATATGGCCTGTGTGGTCTACGGTGTTTATCCTTGTTCTAGTCCCTTACTGGTTTGCTCGGTATCAGTTATATGAACTGTGTGATCTACGGTGTTTATCCTTGTTCTAGTCCCTTACTGGTTGGTTCGGTATCAGTGATATGGACTGTGTGGTCTACGGTGTTTATCCTTGTTCTAGTCCCTTACTGGTTGGTTCGGTATCAGTGATATGAACTGTGTGATCTACGGTGTTTATCCTTGTTCTAGTCCCTTACTGGTTTGCTCGGTATCAGTTATATGGCCTGTGTGGTCTACGGTGTTAATCCTTGTTCTAGTCCCTTACTGGTTGGCTCGGTATCAGTTATATGGCCTGTGTGGTCTACGGTGTTTATCCTTGTTCTAGTCCCTTACTGGTTGGCTCGGTATCAGTGATATGAACTGTGTGATCTACGGTGTTTATCCTTGTTCTAGTCCCTTACTGGTTGGCTCGGTATCAGTGATATGGACTGTGTGGTCTACGGTGTTTATCCTTGTTCTAGTCCCTTACTGGTTGGTTCGGTATCAGTGATATGAACTGTGTGATCTACGGTGTTTATCCTTGTTCTAGTCCCTTACTGGTTTGCTCGGTATCAGTTATATGGCCTGTGTGGTCTACGGTGTTAATCCTTGTTCTAGTCCCTTGCTGGCTGGTTCGGTATCAGTGATATGGACTGTGTGGTCTACGGTGTTTATCCTTGTTCTAGTCCCTTACTGGTTGGTTCGGTATCAGTGATATGAACTGTGTGATCTACGGTGTTTATCCTTGTTCTAGTCCCTTACTGGTTTGCTCGGTATCAGTTATATGGCCTGTGTGGTCTACGGTGTTAATCCTTGTTCTAGTCCCTTACTGGTTTGCTCGGTATCAGTTATATGGCCTGTGTGGTCTACGGTGTTTATCCTTGTTCTAGTCCCTTACTGGTTGGCTCGGTATCAGTGATATGAACTGTGTGATCTACGGTGTTTATCCTTGTTCTAGTCCCTTACTGGTTGGCTCGGTATCAGTTATATGAACTGTGTGGTTTACGGTGTTTATCCTTGTTCTAGTCCCTTACTGGTTGGCTCGGTATCAGATATATGAACTGTGTGTTCTACGATGTTAATCCTTGTTCTAGTCCCTTACTGGTTGGCTCGGTATCAGTTATATGAACTGTGTGGTCTACGGTGTTATCCTTGTTCTAGTCCCTTACTGGTTGCTCGGAATCAGTTATATGAACTGTGTGGTCTACGGTGTTTATCCTTGTTCTAGTCCCTTACTGGTTTGCTCGGTGTCAGTTATATGAACTGTGATGGTCTACGGTGTTTATCCTTGTTTTAGTCCCTTACTGGTTTGCTCGGTATCAGTTATATGAACTGTGTGGTCTACGGATGTTTATCCTCGTTCTAGTCCCTTACTTGGTTTGCTCGGTATCAGTTATATGACCTGTGTGGTCTACGGTGTTTATCCTTGTTCTAGTCCCTTACTGGTTTGCTCGTATCAGTTATATGGCCTGTGTGGTCTACGGTGTTTATCCTTGTTCTAGTCCCTTACTGGTTGCTCGGTATCAAGATCAGTTATATAGCCTGTGTGGTCTACGGTGTTTATCCTTGTTCTAGTCCCTTACTGGTTTGCTCGGTATCAGTTATATGGCCTTTGTGGTCTACGGTGTTTATCCTTGTTCTAGTCCCTTACTGGTTTGCTCGGTATAGTTATATGGCCTGTGTGGTCTACGGTGTTTATCCTTGTTCTAGTCCCTTACTGGTTTGCTCGGTATCAGTGATATGGCCTGTGTGGTCTACGGTGTTATCCTTGTTCTAGTCCCTTACTGGTTAGCTCGGTATCAGTGATATGAACCTGTGTGATCTACGGTGTTTATCCTTGTTCTAGTCCCTTACTGGTTGGTTCGGTATCAGTGATATGGACTATGTGGTCTACGGTGTTTATCCTTGTTCTAGTCCCTTACTGGTTGGTCGGTATCAGTGATATGAACTGTGTGATCTACGGTGTTTTATCCTTGTTCTAGTCCCTTACTGGTTTGCTTCGGTATCAGTTATATGTACCTGTGTGGTTCTACGGTGTTTAATCCTTGTTGTAGTCCCTTACTGGTTGGCTCGGTATCAGTGATATGGCCTGTGTGGTCTACGGTGTTTATCCTTGTTCTAGTCCCTTACTGGTTTGCTCGGTATCAGTTTATATGGCCTGTGTGGTCTACGGTGTTAATCCTTGTTCTAGTCCCTTACTGGTTGGCTCGGTATCAGTGATATGGCCTGTGTGGTCTACGGTGTTTATCCTTGTTCTAGTCCCTTACTGGTTTGCTCGGTATCAGTTATATGGCCTGTGTGGTCTACGGTGTTAATCCTTGTTCTAGTCCCTTACTGGTTGGATCGGTATCAGTTATATGGCCTGTGTGGTCTACGGTGTTTATCCTTGTTCTAGTCCCTTACTGGTTTGCTCGGTATCAGTTATATGGCCTGTGTGGTCTACGGTGTTTATCCTTGTTTTAGTCCCTTACTGGTTTGCTCGGTATCAGTTATATGGCCTGTGTGGTCTACGGTGTTTATCCTTGTTCTAGTCCCTTACTGGTTTGCTCGGTATCAGTTATATGAACTGTGTGATCTACGGTGTTTATCCTTGTTCTAGTCCCTTACTGGTTGGTTCGGTATCAGTGATATGGACTGTGTGGTCTACGGTGTTTATCCTTGTTCTAGTCCCTTACTGGTTGGTTCGGTATCAGTGATATGAACTGTGTGATCTACGGTGTTTATCCTTGTTCTAGTCCCTTACTGGTTTGCTCGGTATCAGTTATATGGCCTGTGTGGTCTACGGTGTTAATCCTTGTTCTAGTCCCTTACTGGTTGGCTCGGTATCAGTTATATGGCCTGTGTGGTCTACGGTGTTTATCCTTGTTCTAGTCCCTTACTGGTTGGCTCGGTATCAGTGATATGAACTGTGTGATCTACGGTGTTTATCCTTGTTCTAGTCCCTTACTGGTTGGCTCGGTATCAGTGATATGGACTGTGTGGTCTACGGTGTTTATCCTTGTTCTAGTCCCTTACTGGTTGGTTCGGTATCAGTGATATGAACTGTGTGATCTACGGTGTTTATCCTTGTTCTAGTCCCTTACTGGTTTGCTCGGTATCAGTTATATGGCCTGTGTGGTCTACGGTGTTAATCCTTGTTCTAGTCCCTTGCTGGTTGGATCGGTATCAGTGATATGGACTGTGTGGTCTACGGTGTTTATCCTTGTTCTAGTCCCTTACTGGTTGGTTCGGTATCAGTGATATGAACTGTGTGATCTACGGTGTTTATCCTTGTTCTAGTCCCTTACTGGTTTGCTCGGTATCAGTTATATGGCCTGTGTGGTCTACGGTGTTAATCCTTGTTCTAGTCCCTTACTGGTTTGCTCGGTATCAGTTATATGGCCTGTGTTGTCTACGGTGTTTATCCTTGTTCTAGTCCCTTACTGGTTGGCTCGGTATCAGTGATATGAACTGTGTGATCTACGGTGTTTATCCTTGTTCTAGTCCCTTACTGGTTGGCTCGGTATCAGTGATATGGACTTTGTGGTCTACGGTGTTTATCCTTGTTCTAGTCCCTTACTGGTTGGTTCGGTATCAGTGATATGAACTGTGTGATCTACGGTGTTTATCCTTGTTCTAGTCCCTTGCTGGTTTGCTCGGTATCAGTTATATGGCCTGTGTGGTCTACGGTGTTTATCCTTGTTCTAGTCCCTTACTTTTTGGCTAGGTATCAGTGATATGGACTGTGTGGTCGATGTGTTTATCCTTGTTCTAGGTCGATGTGTTTATCCTTGTTCTAGTCCTTTACTTGTTGGCTCGGTATCAGTGATATGGACTGTGTGGTCGATGTGTTTATCCTTGTTCTACGTCGATGTGTTTATCCTTGTTCTAGTCCCTTTACTTGTTGGCTCGGTATCAGTGATATGGACTGTGTGGTCGACGGTGTTTATCCTTGTTCTAGTCCCTTACTGATTGGCTTGGTATCTGTGATATGGACTGTGTGGTCGACGGTGTTTATCCTTGTTCTAGTCCCTTACTGGTTGGCTCGGTATCAGTGATATGGACTGTGTGGTCGACGGTGTTTATACCTGTTCTAGTCCCTTACTGGTTTGCTCGGTATCAGTTATATGAACTGTGTGGTCTACGGTGTTTATCCTTGTTCTAGTCCCTTACTGGTTTGCTCGGTATCAGTTATATGGCCTGTGTGGTCTACGGTGTTTATCCTTGTTCTAGTCCCTTACTGGTTTGCTCGGTATCAGTTATATGGCCTGTGTGGTCTACGGTGTTTATCCTTGTTCTAGTCCCTTACTGGTTTGCTCGGTATCAGTTATATGAACTGTGTTATCTACGGTATTTATCCTTGTTCTAGTCCCTTACTGGTTTGCTCGGTATCAGTTATATGAACTGTGTGGTCGATGTGTTTATCCTTGTTCTAGTCCCTTACTGGTTGGCTCGGTATCAGTGATATGAACTGTGTGGTCTACGGTGTTTATCCTTGTTGTAGTCCCTTACTTTTTGGCTAGGTATCAGTGATATGGACTGTGTGGTCGATGTGTTTATCCTTGTTCTAGGTCGATGTGTTTATCCTTGTTCTAGTCCTTTACTTGTTGGCTCGGTATCAGTGATATGGACTGTGTGGTCGATGTGTTTATCCTTGTTCTACGTCGATGTGTTTATCCTTGTTCTAGTCCCTTACTGGTTGGCTCGGTATCAGTGATATCGACTGTGTGGTCTACGGTGTTTATCCTTGTTCTAGTCCCTTACTGATTGGCTTGGTATCTGTGATATGGACTGTGTGGTCGACGGTGTTTATCCTTGTTCTAGTCCCTTACTGGTTTGCTCGGTATCAGTGATATGGACTGTGTGGTCTGCGATGATTATCCTTGTTCTAGTCCCTTACTGATTGGCTTGGTATCAGTGATATAGACTATGTGGTCTACGATGTTAATCCTTGTTCTAGTCCCTTACTGATTTGCTCGGTATCAGTGATATGGACTGTGTGGTCGATGTGTTTATCCTTGTTTTACGTCGATGTGTTTATCCTTGTTCTAGTCCCTTACTGGTTGGTTCGGTATCAGTGATATGGACTGTGTGGTCTACGGTGTTTATCCTTGTTCTAGTCCCTTACTGGTTGGCTCGGTATCAGTGATATGGACTGTGTGGTCGATGTGTTTATCCTTGTTCTAGTCCCTTTACTGGTTGGCTCGGTATCAGTTATATGAACTGTGTGGTCTACGGTGTTTATCCTTGTTCTAGTCCCTTACTGGTTTGCTCGGTATCAGTTATATGGCCTGTGTGGTCTACGGTGTTAATCCTTGTTCTAGTCCCTTACTGGTTTGCTCGGTATCAGTTATATGAACTGTGTGGTCGATGTGTTTATCCTTGTTCTAGTCCCTTACTGGTTGGCTCGGTATCAGTGATATGAACTGTGTGGTCTACGGTGTTTATCCTTGTTGTAGTCCCTTACTTTTTGGCTAGGTATCAGTGATATGGACTGTGTGGTCGATGTGTTTATCCTTGTTCTAGGTCGATGTGTTTATCCTTGTTCTAGTCCTTTACTTGTTGGCTCGGTATCAGTGATATGGACTGTGTGGTCGATGTGTTTATCCTTGTTCTACGTCGATGTGTTTATCCTTGTTCTAGTCCCTTACTGGTTGGCTCGGTATCAGTGATATGGACTGTGTGGTCTACGGTGTTTATCCTTGTTCTAGTCCCTTACTGATTGGCTTGGTATCTGTGATATGGACTGTGTGGTCGACGGTGTTTATCCTTGTTCTAGTCCCTTACTGGTTTGCTCGGTATCAGTGATATGGACTGTGTGGTCTGCGATGATTATCCTTGTTCTAGTCCCTTACTGATTGGCTTGGTATCAGTGATATAGACTATGTGGTCTACGATGTTAATCCTTGTTCTAGTCCCTTACTGATTTGCTCGGTATCAGTGATATGGACTGTGTGGTCGATGTGTTTATCCTTGTTTTACGTCGATGTGTTTATCCTTGTTCTAGTCCCTTACTGGTTGGTTCGGTATCAGTGATATGGACTGTGTGGTCTACGGTGTTTATCCTTGTTCTAGTCCCTTACTGGTTGGCTCGGTATCAGTGATATGGACTGTGTGGTCGATGTGTTTATCCTTGTTCTAGTCCCTTTACTGGTTGGCTCGGTATCAGTTATATGAACTGTGTGGTCTACGGTGTTTATCCTTGTTCTAGTCCCTTACTGGTTTGCTCGGTATCAGTTATATGGCCTGTGTGGTCTACGGTGTTAATCCTTGTTCTAGTCCCTTACTGGTTGGTTCGGTATCAGTGATATGGACTGTGTGGTCGATGTGTTAATCCTTGTTCTAGTCCCTTACTGGTTGACTCGGTATCGGTGATACAAACTGTGTGGTCTACGGTGTTATCTGAGGACAGATGTACTAGAACTATTCTAAATGTCGTACCACGTGAACTTATGTGAAGATTAATCCTGGAGATAAAAATTGTTTGATCACGAATTGTTAAAAAATTGCTGATTTGACGTAAAACAACATTCGACCAATTTTACCAATTTTTAACGCATCAATTTAAGCTAAGCTCTTTGCCAGTTTTATATACCTACATTTTTATTCATTTAATCCAAGTACTAGACTCATATTCACATTAATCATGTTTACATCCATCAGTTTCATATTCATCATATAAATATACATCATTCAGAATATAATTTTTTCACTTTCTGACCCTGTGCTGCATTGTTTATTGTTAACATCTCTCGTGTCAACTGGTATACAACCAATAACGGAAGAATTTCCAACAAGAACCTGTAAACCATTGTAAGTTGCAGATAGTAAGGGATTTTTCCTTCGAAATTTCTACCAGAAACCCCAATTTTTCTACGAACTAATGTGTAAATAGGGGCAACTACTCAGGGTTTAGTGGATCTTCTGGCAACAAAGCTACCAGACATACTATCAAGGAACAGTTCATTACTGATATACTTATGGTCTGGAACTTGCGACCTTACCAAAAATATTCTGATAGTTCCCTATCTCTCATTGCCGAAGACAACACCATAGTAAATAATATAATTGAGCAATTCCATAGGGCAATAAATATCGTTCAAACAGTGTCAGATGGGAAAGCCAAAATAAAATTGAGTGACTCCTCCCAATACTCAATTACAAAATTGAATGGATTTAAGAAATACCACACTGATCTTGAAGTTATCAAGAGACAAGATCGCTTGCTTCACAATCAAATCAACAAACTTAACATCGAAATAAGGAAAATAAACAGCAGTTTAGGACAAAATACAGTATCTTTTAACAACAGTCTAGTCAATCTACGGGAAAACGAAGAGTAACCCACATAATAGGTACACAGTAAAACTAAATCTACTGCGAAATGGAATTCATCCAGACAAAAATTTAGCCGAGATCTGGAACACACTGTTGCACAAGGACTTGATGAAAAATTGCTATAGGCAGGTTAGTTTCCAGGAAAAGGATGTGATAATACTCAACGTTGGAAGTGAAAAAGAACTATAATACACGCACAACATACTATTTCACACTCGGCAAAGTAACTTTGCCAGTGTAACACTGTCTACACTGTTTACACTGACTATTCGACAAGTTATACTTATGTATTCAGTCCTACTTCTTTTTGGCTGCATTTCTGTCTAGCTGGCTAATTTCTTTAGTTTATATTATTTATTGCCCAAGATATTAATCTTAACGCACTCGGCACAGTCACTGTGCCAGTGAAGCACTGTTTTTATTGGCCACTAGGCAAAGTAATCCCTCGTATTCAATACTAGTAAGTGCCAGTGTAACATTTCCTTTCCAGTTGGGGATTCTCACAAAACTATATATGATATATGTACCACTTCCTAATAATCTCAGTATTATTTTTATAACACTCGGCATAGCTGCTGTACCAGTGTAACATTTCCTGACTACCAGAAAGTTCTTTCTTTCTCTGTTCACTCTATTCTCCTAACAATATGGAAACCAAAATGAGCTCCCATGACAGCTTTATAAACGGCAGCTTTACAGCAGTTAGTACTCCAAACGTTCAAGGCCAAAGAGTAATTCACCCAGCTTCAACCCGAACGCATGTGGTAGTTGTTCAGAAAAACTTGGTGCTGAAAAAATTGAATGTAGTGGATGTAAATTTAACTTCTGTCTCGGGTGCTCAGGAGTTTCTGTAAACGTCTATCAGTGTATTGAAAGAGGTGAACTTGACAATTTCAACTTTTCTTGTAGAAGCTGTAAAAATTCACTGCCGAGTCCTGAAAACATCAGTGCAGTTTTAAGTGAAATGCAAGTAGACAACAAAACAAGAATGGACAAATCGAGGAAAAAATTGATGAAATGAATAAGGCACAAGCAAAAACATAAAAGAAGAGGTAGCTCAAATGAAAAAAGAAGTTACAGAAAGCATCACCAAGGACATCAAAGATTTAGTTTACAAACGAATAAAAGAAATGGATATGAGAAAGACTAGAAACAATAATATTATACTTTTTAACATTCCGGATACTCCCTCGGGTGATGTGGCAGAAGACAACAGAAGAGATCAAACATCTGTTAGACAATTATCTAATACCTTAGGAATTCCTGAACTAGAAATTTTAGCAAAGTACCGCCTTGGCAAAACTACTCCTAATAAAAATAGACCACTTGTGGTAAAAGTAGGAAGTCTACAGCAGCGGAAACACCTTTTAGAGAATGCGCCTACAATCCCAAAAAAGCCTCACCAGAACTAAGGAAAGTTATACTTACAAGGGGCCAGACATAAGAACAAAGAGAAGAAAGGAAAAATAAATACCTATCTAAGAAAACAGAAAAAACAAAACAACCACCAAAGATAACTCCCGGACAACATACTGGAAGCACCCCGTCTCGTTCAAATAGCACCACAGCCAATAACGACTCTATATATATATGAATGAAACCGTGACAGATTCTGAACAAGACCAAAATGTAACGATAATTGGGGGGTCCTAAATCTCAGCCCGTAGCTCACCTGATGTTACAAAAACATAGGATACTGATTTAGCCATGTTTTAACTGTATAAATAATAGTTTTAAAATGTTTTACACAAATGTGGATCAGATGACAAAATCCAAAATGGTCGAGCTTACAGACTTTATAAGAGTGAATAGTCCTGATATAATTGGAGTGACAGAAATTTTTACGAAGAACAGTCCTGTCCCTCCCACAAAAGAAAATTATAAGATCAATGGGTAGGAAATGTATATTAGTAACCTTGATAAGGGGAGGGGTGTAATAATTTACATTAAGGAGCAATTCCAATCATCAGAGTACGACATCAGCAACGAATTTGAAGAATGTGTTTGGTGTAAAGTACCATTGAACCAAGGAAACAATTTACTAATAGGATGTATCTACCGAAGTCCAGGTGGTGATGACATAAATACCAGTAACCTTTACAGTCTGATCAATGAAATCAGCAATAAAACATCACATTTACTTATAATGGGGGATTTCAATTATAAGATCGACTGGACATACAAAGCATCATCTGCATGCGACACTCATATATCTTCAAAATTCCTTGAATGTATTGATGATAATTTTCTAGTCCAGCACGTAAAACAACCTACTAGATTCAGGGAAGGAAATGAGCCATCAATCCTTTACCTTTTATTCACAAATGAAGGCCATAAGATTGACTCAGTGGAACATATAGCTTGACTGGGTAAAAGCGACCATGTTTGTTTATTATGTGATTTTATATGTTTTACTCAAAAAAACAAAAACAAAAAAATATTCTTAAAAAAACTTTTTAGAGCCAACTACAACAAAATCAGACAAGCACTATCAACAGAAGATTGAAAAGTATTGGATCACGTGGACCTAGCTGAATCCTGGGACTACTTTACTGAAATTTTATCAAGACTCATAGAGAAACATGTACCAGTGAGTAGAGTAAATACCAGTAAAGCTAGAAATAGTCCGGTTCTCGATGATGTGGCACTACAAGCCGTGAGAAATAAACGTCGCAAGTGGAAAAAGTATCAACACTGTAAAACGGAACTAAACTGTGCTAAATATAAGGAAGCAAGAAATCTAGCCACACTAGAAGTTAGAAAATCCAGCTTCAGATTTGAAAAGGACTTGGTAAGCAAAATCAAAAGTGATCCAAAACTATTCTGGAAACATGTTCGTAAGAGACATAAAACTAAAGACGCTGTAGGCAACTTGGAAGACAGTCAAGGCAATCTACTTACAGAAGACATCGATATTGCAGAAGAACTGAATAGTTATTTCACGAGTGTGTTTGTTAATGAAACAGAGAGTAACATGCCACCTTTTGAACACAGAAGACCATATGAGTACCTCAACTCAATAACTTTCAACAAGAATAAAGTATTTAAAGCAATACAGAAGCTGAATCCTAGCAAGTCCCCAGGGCCTGATAATTATCACCCACGGCTAATCAAAGAAACAGCTGAATATATAAAACAACCACTGTCTATTATATTCAACAAATCACTCAAGGAAGGAAAATTACCGAGCAATTGGAAAATGGCACACGTAACACCAATCTTCAAGAAAGGTAGTAAAAAGAAGTGTGAGAATTACAGACCCATTACCTTAACCTCCATCATTGGTAAAATTATGCAGCGACATCAGGGACGAACTAGTCAAACACATGGATAACATCAATTTTACATTTAACCATCTAACCATCAGTATTGATTTACTAAAGGGAAATCCTGCACCACACAACTATTAGACGTGCTAGAAGATTGGACGGAAGCCCTAGATATAGGGACACCAATAGATGTGATATATTTAGACTTAAGCAAAGCTTTTGATAAAGTACCACACAAAAGACTTATGTACAAGATCAACTATGGTATAGGTGGAGATATTTACAAGTGGATCGAAGATTTTCTAACTGGGCTTAAGCAATGTGTTGTAATAAATGAAACACAATCTACAATATCAAAAGTCAGTAGTGGATTTCTACAGGGAAGTGTTTGGACAGATTTTATTTTTAATTTATGTTAATGATCTTCCCGATATCAAAATCTACAACCCTATATCTAAAGAATCTGATGTAACATCTCTACAGAACGATATTTTCAATGTGTGCAAATGGACAAACTCCTGGCTGATGAAACTCAATGAAAAGAAATGTAAATACCTACACATAAACCTGGGGAAAAAGGAGAACTCAAAATACCGCATGAACAGTAAGGATGGCAGTGTAGTAGAGGTGGAAAATGTCAAAAAGGAAAAGGATTTAGGAGTAACCATAGATGATAACCTAAAATTCAGCCAGCATGTACAAGAGTCTGCCAACAAAGCCAATCGAAACGTAGGAATAATCTTCAGAACCTTCACTTTTATAGACAAAGAAATGTTTACAACTCTATTCAAATCACTCGTTCGCCCATACTTAGAATATTCATCATCAATGTGGTCACCATTCTACAAAAAAGATTCAATAACAATTGAAAACGTGCAGCGTAGGGCCACAAAACTAGTCCCCTACCTAAAAAATATACCCTATTCCCAAAGGTTAAAATCCCTTGGTCTTCCAACCTTAGAGTATAGACGACTCCGCTCAGATATGGTTGAATGCTATAAAATCTTAAATCAAACAGACCTACCAAATAATAAGCTCCTTAACCTATGTGGTGCGTCAAAAACAAGGGGTAACAGTAAAAAGGTAATCAAAAAAGGTTCAGAACTAGATTAAGGGGAAGTAGTTTTTTAAATAGGGTGATAAATGTATGGAACAGTCTCCCCGATTCTGTAGTAGAAGCCCCTAGCCTTAATGCCTTCAAAAGCAGACTAAATAAGCATTGGACTAACCATCCCCTAAAATGGGAACCAAGTTGCTATACTAACAGCGAAAGAGAGGCACAAACGGACAGACTAAAAAAAAGTTTATTTAAATAAAAATGAAGATACGCCACAAGAAGTCTACTTAAACGGCGTTAACGACAGTAAGTAATTGTTTAAATACTTCCAGATATCATACCTCGTAACGTTCTTTTGATGATGTTATGATTATATACACGTCAAATTAATGCCGTATTTAAGTTAAAGGTATGCATATAACTTGAGTGTAATTAGAGATATACTAGTATTTAAAATGTTTATAATTAAGTGAGAAAATAATATCGGCGATGACATGCAAAATAGTATACGTGATAACTTGGCAATCTAAGATTCTTACAGTGTGTGATGGTGACTATTTCCAAGTTAGAGCTGTACTGATGCAAATTTTTTTGATACATTGTAATGGTAATTTGTAACTTTTATCATTTCAACCGATCTTGCTTCCTTGAAAATTTTATATTAGAAAAACTGTGATGGTCAAATGCGTTTTAAGTCTGGAATGGCATAGCTTCCCTAACAAAACTTGTATTCACTTATCTTATGTTTTTATTGCATACAATTCTTAAATGACTTTCTTTTTCATTCCAGCGATATAATTGTTCAATACCCTTGAAGCATTTAATTCCATACACTGGTCAAACGTTACTGTGACCCAAGGTCTAAGCGCAAATCTTCCAACCGCCGGTTTCAGGTTCATTCTTGTTGAGCCTACTTTTGTTCCCAAAAAGGCAAATACAAAAGTCAACATTACTCACGGTCAGGGCAACATTGGTCATTGCAAATAATAATGTTAGTTTTACGCTGGTCATTACAGTGTAACTGTGGCTTCAAGTTGGTCCAACGCAGGCTGATTGGCAACGGTAACTTGAATATTCACGACGGTCGTTGGGTTTATGTAAAAATTATGAAATAGCTGTATGTTAAATGCTTTTACGACCAGTTTATAAAATCTCTCTTTTCTTTTTATGCATGTATAATCTACGTACACGTTAGGCCTAAACATACTAATAGTTACAAAGGCTTAACGTCGCACTGAACAAAAATACTATGTACAGCAACATTTAAAACGGTTTAAATATCGCTGAACTCAAGAAATAATTTTATATCCTGCATCTTTTCAATCGATAGTGTCACTTCTATTTACATAATTTACTAATGAAATCATCACCAACAACAATTACTGTTAATGATTAAAATGTAACATTTTATGTATATATTTTTTTTTTCAATCTCAAAATCGGGATGGGCCATAAATTCGAAGAACTTACGAGAAACAGCCGAACTACTGAAATGGCATAGTTGGAACGGGAACAATGTTACAGGGTCTATTAGTAAAATATATCATTTCACTATAAGAACGGATGAATTTAATAAAATGCATATTGTATTTTTAAAAAACACATTTAAACAGCTATGTCCATACTGAAGAGACCGATGTAATCGTTCTTACATTGAAATGATTAAAAAAAAAAAACTATCTTTAAATCAGGCGCATTTCAGAAGCTTTCGCTCACGATTGTTTTCCCGCTTTATTAAACCTTGAACTTTGTACTTCAAACACATATCGTTTAAATGTTTGAAAGTTATTGCTTTCTATGCTTTCGTAAAGTTGTCATACGAGAGTTATCTCTCTTGCCTTGGCGGTTGCTACTGAAAAGTGTATCTTAGTCCTTACACTCACTTTAACAGAAACTTTTATCGACCATCAGACTATTTTTTTAATGTGGAATAGACTGGTTCATTATTCATTTATTTTACGATTCAACTTTTCACATTGTAAATAAATGATAATAGACAAATATAAAACCCGAAGAAAAGACTTATTTATAATGTTGCACTTTTTACTTCCGGAATTCGGTTACTATTTTTAGACAAAATGGGGATTTTCACATGAAGTTTTCGATAAACACACTTCTTTTACGCAACTGGAAATTCCAGGAGTCCGTAATCTCGATGATTTTTGGTAATTTTGTTTTTTACTTAATATGAATTTTGTTTATACAGAATAAGACGCTCTAAGCACTTATAACGGCTGCGTTAATGTTAGTATAGATAGATCATAGTCTAGAGGACATTTACGACTGTTCTTGATCTGTTGATTCATAGTCAAGAAGTTATGAGTTATATTAAGTAATTGGAAAAATGATATTGGATAGTGCAAGAAAAGTTGTGATGAATGCTTGTCATTCTACCAGTTTTCACCATGTTAAAAAATTAAGGTAATCACTAATGTAGAATCGCCATACAAGTATTTTAGATGTATGAAGACGTTCGTTTGAATCCGGGTCTTTTCGCCATGACCGTGGGTCGATTCGCCCTGATTCCCGTCGCCCTGGGTCGATTTGCCCTTATTCGCGTTCGCCCTGGGTAGATTCGCCCCATTATATAGATATATACGATTTAAAAACAAATAAATGCTTATTATATGGATAGTTAAAGCATTTGAAAAAAAAATTCAAGGAAAAAAAAACTCTATGAGACTAAGTCTCATGGTCAGATGATATTATGTATTTTTAATTTATATTTTAATATTATTTTTGTATTCTAGAATTTATTTTATATAATAGTATTTATTTAATACAATTTATTTTAGATTTTACTTATCTTTGTTATTTATTATAAATTCAATAAATGGTCAATATCATATGGCACACAAAATGTTAAACAAGGTTACCAGTCGTTCTAGATATGTTTACATGTGCGGCTCCCGGCAGAAGTATATTTGTAGGGCAAAACAACTCACTTCCGGGGATGAAACAATCCAGGGCAAATGGTCATAAGGGCGAATCCACCCAATACCTTTGTTTTATGCCATAAATTATCGTTGCTAGTCTAGTCATATTGTAGCAGTCATTAGTGTCAGGGTCATTCCGTAATATCACTATTTTTTAATCAAAATAAAACCATTTTTGTGCCATTTAATGATTTTATATAGGGTAATAGTAATTTATGTCCATGAGAAGATTTTATCACATTAGGAAAAAACAAGGGATATTTCTTGTGTTAAAGAGTTTATTTAGCATGCAAGAAATCGGAAGTTTGGATATATGTAGTTGATACATGTAAATTTTATTTTTTAAGTTCAATAAAAACGAAAAAATATATTGTCATAGCATATAGCAACACTGTAACTTCTACAGAGAGGGTCTGACCCAAGACTTGAAAGTGTGTAATCACTTTCGCCAGGCACTGGACATTACAAAATGAAAGTCAGGATTCTTCTGGATGGTAACTTAAAATAAACGATATCTTTTGTCACAGTAGGTGTGACATGATAAAACCCCCCACTGTATAAAGCTATCAGTATTGGTATTTTTTCTTTGATATCTTTATACTACTGAGATAATTACTATTTCATAGGAATAAATTTAAAATTTAAGTTTGAAATTCCATTTTATAGCGACATGGTTTATATTTTTCAGTTTGTAATTCCATTTTATAGCCACATGGTTCATATTTATCAGTTTGAAATTCCAATTTATAGCCACATTATTTATATTTATCAGTTTGTAATTCCATTTTATAGCCACATGATTTATATTTATCAGTTTTAAATTCCAATTTATAGCCACATGGTTTATATTTATCAGTTTTAAATTCCATTTTATAGCCACATGATTTATATTTATCAGTTTGAAATTCCAATTTATAGCCACATGATTTATATTTATCAGTTTGTAATTCCAATTTATAGCCACATGGTTCATATTTATCAGTTTGAAATTCCAATTTATAGCCACATGATTTATATTTATCAGTTTGTAATTCCAATTTATAGCCACATGGTTTATATTTATCAGTTTGAAATTCCAATTTATAGCCACATGGTTTATATTTATCAGTTTTAAATTCCATTTTATAGCCACATGATTTATATTTATCAGTTTGAAATTCCAATTTATAGCCACATGATTTATATTTATCAGTTTGTAATTCCAATTTATAGCCACATGGTTTATATTTATCAGTTTGAAATTCCAATTTATAGCCACATGATTTATATTTATCAGTTTGTAATTCCAATTTATAGCCACATGGTTTATATTTATCAGTTTTAAATTCCAATTTATAGCCACATGGTTTATATTTATCAGTTTTAAATTCCATTTTATAGCCACATGATTTATATTTATCAGTTTGTAATTCCAATTTATAGCCACATGATTTATATTTATCAGTTTGTAATTCCAATTTATAGCCACATGATTTATATTTATCAGTTTGTAATTCCAGTTTATAGCCACATGGTTTATATTTATCAGTTTGTAATTCCATTTTATAGCCACATGGTTTATATTTATCAGTTTGTAATTCCATTTTATAGCCACATGGTTTATATTTATCAGTTTGTAATTCCAGTTTATAGCCACATGGTTTATATTTATCAGTTTGTAATTCCAGTTTATAGCCACATGGTTTATATTTATCAGTTTGTAATTCCATTTTATAGCCACATGGTTTATATTTATCAGTTTGTAATTCCATTTTATAGCCACATGGTTTATATTTATCAGTTTGTAATTCCAGTTTATAGCCACATGGTTTATATTTATCAGTTTGTATTTCTATTATAACTACAAGTTTTACTTTATTACTATTAACATCTTATTGTGCCATTTTAAACAACAAAGTTTATTTATTTTATAAATTTCTATTTCATTAATCCTGCAGATTATATATGTCATTCTGTACTTTTACGTAGGAAATTAAAAGACTTTTCTAGTTATGCCATGGTTTGGTAACCCATGTTCTGTATCTATGTTTAATTTTATTTTAATTTCTTTATTTCAGACATACACAAATAACCAAGATGACTTCAAACAGTCCAGGTAAAGTACTTGTAATCGGTCATTTTTATCTATCAACCAGCTTTCAAACTTTGAATCTTTTTTAATGTAAAAGAAAATCATAATGTTTTTAGATAATTAAAAAATATTTAAATATATCTGTAAAGAAGATGTCAAAGAATGACCTCATTTATGTAACTGTAACATCTAACTTTAATTGAAACATTTATTTTATATTATACACATGTGTGTGTGTGTGTGTGTGTGTGTGTGTGTGTAATTCTTTTATAATGATCCACTGTAAAGACTACTTATCTATATTGCTAGTGTTTTGAGGTCCCTTTCAAATTTCAGGGCCTCAGTGGCCAAGTGTTGTAAAGTGCTTGCTTACAGATCACAGTGCCTCTCACTGCCTAGGTTCAAATTTCACTTGGGACAGATTATATAATGTAAGAAAGTTTGTCAATGGTCTAAAGCACATGTTTACAGATCACAGTGCCTGTCACTGCCTAGGTTCAAATTTCACTAGAGTAGATTCTAGTGTGAAAAACTCTCTCTTGACACTCCAGTTACCTCACTGTATCTTCATTGACTGTCTCGATATTAGTGAAAAAATCTTTGCTTCACTCCACTCTGTGTATTTACTAAGTAAATTTATTGTAAAATGTTTGTAAAGTTCCTTGTTTTTGTTGAGCCTGCCATCACCATAAGGCGAGACTTAGTACTTACTCTTCTGGCATCGTCTTAGGTGCGTACAGCAGTGGCAGCATGTTAAAATGTGAAATTTTATGTTAGAGTAATGTATTTTCTACTCGATCAAAAACTAACCAGGCGAGACATTTAATTCCATGGAATTATTGTTATTTTAGGAAATGACTTGAATGAGGATGCTGATCCACATCTACCGAGTGATGGAGGGTTCAAGTTATTAGTAAAAGTTGATGAAGAACTTGGCTCAGAAGATTTAGTTTCTTTAAAATTTTTAACTCGAGGGACAGTTAGTGATTCTAAATTAGAAAAAGTAAATAGAGGTATAAAGTTGTTTGAGCAATTGAGAAACTGTGGTAAATTAGTTCCCGAAGAGGAGAATTTCGAATTTTTAATTGAATGTTTATATAGGATTCATAGATTGGACCTTGTTCGAAGGTTAAAAGGTAATCCAAAGCAAGTGGCAAGAAAGTTAAGTCAAGGAATATTACAATCAAATTTATCACCATTCAGGTCAGTAATAAATCATAAAACCTCTAATCTACTGTGAAATCACAAATTTTAATCACAAATTTAATGGGGTTTAAATTTTTGCCTTTTTTCATGGGTTAGTAAAAACCTGCAAAATTTGTCAATGAAAATTTCAAATTACTAAGGCCCCCAAAAGGACTTTTTCCCAAAAAACTCAATTTCATGAAGTTTTCTTCCAACATATTTTTAAGAATGCAAATTCATGAAATTTTATTCTAAAAAATATAGACGGTTCTATAGTGTTTGTTTAGTATGATATATGAAAGATTTGCATGTTACACCTTACAAGGCTGATTATAAGGCTTATTGGGTTATCAGGTATTTTGAAAAAGTTTAAAGGATAATGTTCTAAAAAATGTGTAATGGTCTAAAACCATCAATTCAATTAGGTAACCTGGAGAATTTTCATCTAGTTGGTCACTGTATAATCTTCATTGTGCCTAAATGCTTTTTAACGTGAGCAGTAAGACAACCCCCAGCCTTAGCCTGATGCGTATAATTTTCTTATTACAATCAAGTGTTATTAGTTAGTATTAAACTATGACAGATGGATGGAGTTAAGGTATTTTACACTCCATTCAAAACTCTTTACACTTACATCGAGGTAGTCGGTTCAAAACATTCACAATTCTCAGTTACGTATGCAAATTATTTTTCAACATTTTTATATATTGAAATATTGTTGTTCAGCAATTTTAATTATTGACTGTAAAATACTGTAAACTAGAAAATTTTTGTCATCAGTCATTTTTCACAAGTAATGAATTGTCATCATATTTTTATTCTTTAATTTTTTCATCCAATTTTTTAACTTTTCTGTCTCCATGTAAGTAAATAAGATTAATTTTGGAATATTTAAAAATACTTAAATTTGACAAATTTCTAACGATTTCATTGAAAAATGAAAATAGGTTCAGGTCATTTCTCATTGATGTGAACGTAAATTAGCCATGCACACTCACGAGATGATGTGTTTGTGACATAATCTAGAATGAATTATATTTACTACGCATCATTTTACTGTCGATGGTTTTGAAGTTATTAAAAGCAAAAATTGCCTACAGTTATTCCCTCATTTGTCTTTAACATTTCATTGTTTTATTTTTACTTTTGTCTTGTACATTTCACAAATTTACACAACAAAAAACAATGAAGAATATTTCCAGATTGATGCTATTGATTTTAAGTCAGAAATTATGAGAAAAAAATATGACATTAAACTGTTTCTGAAATTTAAGTAGAAAAAAGGGAAATCTTGATGATATGCCAATATTGTATATATGGCTAAAGCCTTTGGTCTGATATTGGGGTCTCGGTTCAATATGGCATATGACAAGGGTTCCACCATATACTGTGCTCTATTCAGCATCACAAGTTATCAGCATTTAATATATTTCTTTTTCAGGGTGATGCTTTTTGAGGTCGGTGAAGACATATCAACTGACGAGTTTAGATCATTGACATTTTTACTGAGTTCCGAGATACCAAGAGCTCAATTACAAAAAATGAAATCAGTGTTTGATTTATTCATTTATCTGGAAAAGAATGAGATTTTATGTCCAGAGGATGTGTCAATATTGATTAGAGTTTTAAAAGAAATTGATAGAGGTGACTTGAAGAAAAAAGTAGAGGACTATCAAAGTAAGTGATACTATTGCTGCATAGAAGATAAGTTGTTGTTAAAGCTGCATTAAGTTTTCCAAAGAAAAAAATAAAACAGTGCTAATCTAATAAATGATGTTCCTAATGAATAATGTAACATTTGGTTCAACGATAAAAGCTCGAATAAATACAGAAATTACAGTATTTACCCAGCGAGATGCAGCATTTGGGATCTTATATTAGAACATGGTTACGTCATCAAAACCCGGGTCATTTAAACACAACTTTCAAAATGTTGAAATACGACAAATTAAACACAGAACTTCGTTGAATTTGTCATTTGTGACTTAGTAAGGGAAAAATAACACCATTTTAAATACATCTGGATATTAATGAAGGACAATTAATGCAATCTGTCATGTTTCACTTTCGATTCTAGGCTTTTCCGTACATCCGTGCGCATGCTCCAAGCTCATAATTACCATCGTAGAACACTGACCAACCGGTCAGAGGACTCCATTTATTCACAGCTAAAAGAAATGAAATTTTAGAAAATGAATGTCACGGATCATGGTTAGAAGATATCTACTTTTAAAAAAATATATTTTTAGAAAATCAAAAAAAATTCAGAAATTTGGTAAACTTAATGCAGATTTAAGATGTTGTTTAACATAGCATCAACAATTTTCAAAGAGAGTAAGGTTATTATTCCTATGGATTAATCTGAGAACAAGTTTGTGTATGTCTGTGATGTGCAAGTGTTTATTTGGGCCTGGTGTGCACTAGCATGCACTCAGTCAAATACGTTTTATATATATATATATATATATATATATATATTTGCCAAAATGTTTTGCCAATTATATTACTTTTTCACCTCGCTCTGATGAAAAGTTCACATTTTTCAAAAATGGCAACCTACAGCCTACACTGTGACATATATTCTACTATAAATGCAACTGCTTCTGCCAGACTGTAAAACTTAATTGCAGACATTTAGGCTGGTAAATCACTTTGAATAGGCCAAGTAAAAGTCCAGAAAAATTATTCAATAATAATACATGTTCTTTGTCCTACAGAACACATAAATCAGTTTGTGAAAAAACAATGAAAATATGATGTAATATTTCATGAAAAACTTGTCATTTTGGTAATCTGTAATTTCAAGTGTTAAAGTGCATAAAAAAATATGTCTTCAATATATACTAAACATTTCACCTTTTTATCTGTAGAACCTTTCTAAATAATGGGAACTAAAGAATTCACATTTAGATGTTGTTATAACATTGTTAAAAACATTGTCTAGAAATATGATTAGCATTGAAATGCTTTTTAACGAAGAAATTTGCTCTCTCTCTCTCTCTCTCTCTCTCTCTCTCTCTCTCTCTCTCTCTCGCACGCACACACACACACACACACACACACACACACACACACACACACATGAGGCATTTATATACCTACATGCTAATTATATTTTCAGATTCACATGAAGGAGGATTACCTAGGAATCACATCCTTCCTCAAAACCGTACAAAAAATCCTCAGCCTGTGAACAATACCACATCTGATACACAGAGATTTCCTGTTGCTGGTAGGAGTGTTGGTATACAGAGAGTTCCCAGTGCTGGAACAGTATCAAACGTTTCTATGGAAGAACATCAGAATTATCAGAGACAAGGTGACTACTTTCTGACAATAAAGATATAAATTTCTGTATTTTTTTTAAAATCTGCATGGCTTCCATGGAAACCTAGCAACTTTTAACTCATGGGTTTGTCATTTTACAAAGTATAAAGTTTAATTGGAGTTATCTTTATTGCTCACTAGAAGTCGCTAACTTGGTTACTTTGCTATCCTCCATGATAATTTCTTGAGTTTCAGTAAATTTTGAATCATTCATTTATGTATCAGTATTTAACTCTCTTTGTGATGATGTAGAAGAAGGACCTCATCTTTGATTTTTAAGTGAGATCAACTGCTTCTGTTCATGTCGACACAGTACACTTTATTAGAAACCTTAACTTAACAGAAATTAACAAATTATAATAAAATCATTGATATTCAAGATTATCAGGAATTTTTCTGGCACACAAAAACCTGTGGCTTGATTTTTTTTTCATCATGTGACCCCAAAAAATTTTTCAAATGCACCCATAATCTCAGAGTCTTGACTGAAACCATTCCTTTTTAAACTGGTTCAAATTTTTACAAAACAGAAGTCTCAAATTGTTTGAGGTAAATCCTAATAAATTTTCACCACTTTTAGATTATGAAAGTTTTAGTTGTCCATCAATATTTAAAAAAAGAGGTCTCCGAGTTAAAAAAATTGAAGGTAAAACCCCAAAACTACAGAAAATTGGTCTTATTCAACATTAGAATAGTCTTTTTCTCTATGGAAGAATGGTCTTGTTTCTGTTTCTATGGAAGAATGGTCCTGTTTCTATGGAAGAATGGTCTTGTTTCTATGGAAGAATGGTCTTATTTCTATAGAAGAATGGTCTTGTTTCTATGGAAGAATGGTCTTGTTTCTATGGAAGAATGGTCTTGTTTCTATAGAAGAATGGTCTTGTTTCTATGGAAGAATGGTCTTGTTTCTATAGAAGAATGGTCTTGTTTCTATAGAAGAATGGTCTTGTTTCTATTGAAGAATGGTCTTGTTTCTATAGAAGAATGGTCTTGTTTCTATAGAAGAATGGTCTTGTTTCTATAGAAGAATGGTCCTGTTTCTATGGAAGAATGGTCTTGTTTCTATAGAAGAATGGTCTTGTTTCTATAGAAGAATGGTCTTGTTTCTATGGAAGAATGGTCTTGTTTCTTTGGAAGAATGGTCTTGTTTCTATGGAAGAATGGTCTTGTTTCTATAGAAGAATGGTCTTGTTTCTATAGAAGAATGGTCTTGTTTCTATGTAAGAATGTTCTTGTTTCTATAGAAGAATGGTCCTGTATCTATGGAAGAATGGTCTTGTTTCTATGATGGAAGAATGGTCTTGTTTCTATGGAAGCATGGTCTTGTTTCTAATGAAGAATTGTCTTGTTTCTAATGAAGAATGGTCTTGTTTCTATGGAAGAATGGTCTTGTTTCTATTGAAGAATGGTCTTGTTTCTATGGAAGAACGGTCTTGTTTCTATAGAAGAATGGTCTTGTTTCTATAGAAGAATGGTCTTGTTTCTATGGAAGAATGGTCTTGTTTCTATAGAAGAATGGTCCTTTATCAATGGAAGAATGGTCTTGATTCTATGATGGAAGAATAGTCTTGTTTGTGTGAAAGAATGGTCTTGTTTCTTTGGAAGAATGGTCTTGTTTCTAATGAAGAATGGTCTTGTTTCTATGGAAGAATGGTCTTGTTTCTATTGAAGAATGGTCTTGTTTGTATGAAAGAATGGTCTTGTTTCTTTGGAAGAATGGTCTTGTTTCTAATGAAGAATGGTCTTGTTTCTATGGAAGAATGGTCATGTTTCTATTGAAGAATGGTCTTGTTTCCATGGAAGAATGGTCTTGTTTCTATGGAAGAATGGTCTTGTTTCTATAGAAGAATGGTCTTGTTTCTATGGAAGAATGGTCTTGTTTCTATGGAAGAATGGTCTTGTTTCTATGGAAGAATGGTCTTGTTTCTTTGGAAGAATGGTCCTGTTTCTATGGAAGAATGGTCTTGTTTCTATAGAAGAATGGTCTTGTTTCTATAGAAGAATGGTCTTGTTTCTATGGAAGAATGGTCTTGTTTCTTTGGAAGAATGGTCCTGTTTCTATGGAAGAATGGTCTTGTTTCTATAGAAGAATGGTCTTGTTTCTATAGAAGAATGGTCTTGTTTCTATGTAAGAATGTTCTTGTTTCTATAGAAGAATGGTCCTGTATCTATGGAAGAATGGTCTTGTTTCTATGATGGAAGAATGGTCTTGTTTCTATGGAAGCATGGTCTTGTTTCTAATGAAGAATTGTCTTGTTTCTAATGAAGAATGGTCTTGTTTCTATGGAAGAATGGTCTTGTTTCTATTGAAGAATGGTCTTGTTTCTATGGAAGAACGGTCTTGTTTCTATAGAAGAATGGTCTTGCTTCTATAGAAGAATGGTCTTGTTTCTATGGAAGAATGGTCTTGTTTCTATAGAAGAATGGTCCTTTATCAATGGAAGAATGGTCTTGATTCTATGATGGAAGAATAGTCTTGTTTGTATGAAAGAATGGTCTTGTTTCTTTGGAAGAATGGTCTTGTTTCTAATGAAGAATGGTCTTGTTTCTATGGAAGAATGGTCTTGTTTCTATTGAAGAATGGTCTTGTTTCTATGAAAGAATGGTCTGGTTTCTATAGAAGAATGGTCTTGTTTCTAATGAAGAATGGTCTTGTTTCTATAGAAGAATGGTCTTGTTTCTATTGAAGAATGGTCTTGTTTCTATGGAAGAATGGTCTTGTTTCTAATGAAGAATGGTCTTGTTTCTATAGAAGAATGGTCTTGTTTCTATGAAGAATGGTCTTGTTTCTATAGAAGAATGGTCTTGTTTCTATTGAAGAATGGTCTTGTTCTATGGAAGAATGGTCTTGTTTCTATAGAAGAATGGTCTTGTTTCTATTGAAGAATGGTCTTGTTTCTATGGAAGAATGGTCTTGTTTCTATAGAAGAATGGTCTTGTTTCTATGGAAGAATGGTCTTGTTTCTATAGAAGAATTATCTTATTTCTATAGAAGAATGGTCTTGTTTCTATGGAAGAATGGTCTTGTTTCTATAGAAGAATTGTCTTGTTTCTATGGAAGAATGGTCTTATTTCTATGAAAGAATTGTCTTATTTCTATGGAAGAATGGTCTTATTTCTATAGAAGAATGGTCTTGTTTCTATTGAAGAATGGTCTTTTTTCTATTGAAGAATGGTCTTGTTTCTATGGAAGAATTGTTTTATTTCTTTGGAAGAATTGTCATATTTCTATGGAAGAATGGTCTTGTTCTACACAATATTGATAAACATACATACATTCAAGGAATGTTAAATTATATTTTCAGTATCACTGCCATTATCAGATAATGTCTTATTCCATATTTGCCCAGAGGTTATAAAATACCCAAATTGGCAGTGCCTTCCAGATATACTTGGATTTACAAAGGACCAAATGGATCGAATTCTAGCTGTCACAGATGACCCAGGTTTACAGATATTTCATATGTTGAAGTATTGGAGAGATAACATAATGAACAAAGACCCTTCTTGTTCTGAAATACTTAAAAATCATTTAGAGAATCTAGGATTTTCTTCTGCTGCTAATACACTGAATATTAATTCACAGCCAATTCAAAGAAATTTTTCAGGTTAGTTTTTTATGTAGGTACATGTATTTAGCACGTTGTTGTTGTTGTTGTTGTTGTTGTTGTTGTTGTAATTTTTAATGTTGCATTAGCAATTTTCAGCTATTAGCTACAAGAGCAAGGTTATTAATCTCTATCAATTAATCCAAGAACAAGTTCATGTATGATTTGATGTGCGAGTTTGTCTTATGGCCTGCTGTGAACTAGCATGCACACAGGACAACTTTTTGCTACAGTACTAGCTCATCCAGTCAGTATGCCACTGACAAGCATACCAGTCCCCAGTCCATTATTCTGGCACTCAGTGAATCAATCAATACTCTGTCTTCCTAATGCTTAGTACTAGGTGTAGAAGAAAATATCTCAAACTTTAAAATCTTGCATATGACCTGGCTGGGGTTTGAACCCTCGACATGCTGCTTTCAAGGCAGATACTCTGCCAATGGGTCAATAAGGTGGTATATTTAGCCAGAGCATGTCATGATGTTTAAAAGATGAATTTTTACATTGATGCCTTTACTCTCTGCTGTTAGTGGACTGAAATTTCCAAAAAAAATTTGTTTTACTTATACATGTTTATCTGGCAAAGTTTGGGGTAAGTTACTAGCTATGAAATGTATTTACAAGCATTGGAAGATTTGACTAAATGAATATTTTCAATCAAAATGAACATGGTAAACTTTTGATTACATACCTGTACACTTTTTGTCCATTTAAACATTTCTAGAATCAGTCCAATTCAATTTTTACTACCATTGATTACTGTACAGTTATAAAAATGGAAATGTAAATTTTTTCTGGACCTTTGAATTACTGAAAATATAAATAAATAGTTGTTTTTCAGTATTCAGTAACACTTACATGGATGAGCTTGAGGAAATCTCTGTTATGTTGCCATTATTTGCTCTACCAAATTACGGCATCATTATGTGATAAAGAAAAGTTCCTCAGATAAATGCTTATTCTAGATATTTTAAAACTTGTTTAATTAAAATATTTTTATCTGTGTCGCAACTGATTTGGCTACCAGCCTGTATATGTACATGTATGAGCATATGAATATATTGGGATATTCTTAATCTTCTTACATGTAGATCTATCTTTTGAGCCAATGGAGACTGAACCAATGCCAAATAATAGAGATATTAGAGATTCCTCTATTCAGCAACCAACTAGACAAGTAGGGAATTTTTCCATCCAACAACCAGCTGTTAATGAAAGGTTTTCTTCTAACCAGCAAATGGCAAGAGTGAATCCATATTCAGATACATCAGTGGCACCAGTAATCAAAGATGGTAAGATAAAGAGTTGAAATTAATTTGAGTCTTATAATTAGTTGTACTTGGTAATTTTTTTTTATGAAACCCTGTTCCTGATAATATAGGTTTATCAAGCTTTTGCTTAATATATTTTTTTCTTGAAGCAAGTTCCCGAAAACATTTAGCTAGTGCTTATCACAGTGCTTCTGGAACTTCTGAGCATATATTTTTATCAGGCTAGTGCTTATCACAGCAAGCTATAAAAAATGTTTATAACAATGTCAATTTCATAGACCGTTGGTCCTTGATATTCAAATATAGTCAAAATTGGCAATTTTTTTAGATCTGATTACTAGCCAAATACAAATATTTTTGCAACCATTTTAGAAAGAAACTAGAATTTGTCAGAATAACATCAGTAGTGAGCCTAACTGTAAACAATTACCTGAAATTTTTAATTTCCAAGGACCATAACTCCCATGAAAGTGGGTCCATTAAAACAAAACTTTAACTTAAACTGTATCTTAAGTTCTTAACATAACAAAGTTACGTACCAGATATGATTGTAATACATTTATCTTAATAAAAGAAAATAGTTCAAAAAAAATATTATGATGGAATGACCGCCTAGGGTAACTATGTATGTCCTGGCTATTTTGTTGCAGAGTCATAAAAATTGAGGGCTGTATTCTCAGCCACTTATTGTCATTGAAAATGATCTTAAAATATAGTAAAGAACAGACATTTTATGGTAAAAGTAGACTTTTAGATTTAATGACACATGTTAACAACATCTGTAAAACTTGTTTGACTTTTTCCAATAGAAATTTTATAGAAACTCGTCTTACTTCAGTTAGATGTAACTTTGTAAAGATCAAAGAAAAAATCAACAATATTACCATATGATATATCTTATGAATTTAGTTCAAACATAAAAATCCAAATGTTTAGTTCTTTTTTCAATATAAATACCCTTTTTCTTGGTATTTTCTTTATGTGGGTGACACAGGCAAAATTTAGGTTTCCGAAAGAGTTTTATTCATCTAAAATTCTACATAATTAGTCTCGAATCTTGCCCTAAATATTAAGAAAAGTAGAAAAGTGTTGACAGGCTAAAATATTCAGAGTACATGTGAACTAAAATTTTATTGCATGTATGTATATACTAAATATTCTAAATATTTTAGTTGATTTACAGAAGAAGCAACTCCATTGTGAACTTAAAGCTGAGCTTATGGAACATATAAATGGCATGTTGGACAATTTAACACCTCTTCTCATTCGACTTCAAGTTTATTTAAAACCAGCTCAGCTTCACCGATTTAAAGAGGACACTAGTAGTTTATTTGATTTTATGGAACAAAGAGGTTTGATTAGCATTGGAAATTATGATGTACTAAAAGAGTTATTTAAAGACATAAATGAACCAGCTGGACACTCTATCCTTCATTATGAAAGTAAAATTAAAGAGCTCTCTGAAAAAGAAGGTAATTTGTTTTTAATTGGATAGCAAGTGTGGTTCAATCCTGTAACTAATATATTTGTGTAGATTTTTTTAACCAATGCAAATGTGATGGCATTTGCATTTTTTAGCTTTTTCCTATGAAAGTTGCATCGTTTCTGGAAATTTTGATGAGACATTTTTTTACAAACAAGCAGTAATTGAATCTATATCTTACACCACAAAATATTCTTTTGTGATTAAAAAAAATGAAAAAATGGGTTCTTAACTAAGCCAAATATCTCTGATTTCGTAACTTAGCCAAATATCTTTTGATTTCGTTTTTTTTTTTTTTTTTTTTTTTTTTTTTTTTTTTTTTTTTTTTTTTTTTTTTTTTTTTTTTTTTTTGTTTATGGGAAGAAGAGTCTGTATGCTGTCTTGCACAGAGGTGAAAGGTGAAAATATATCTCACTCTTTTTCAAAGATTTTCTGTTTTTGGTTGTGAGAAATCATATTATGGACTCTATAGTCTGTGATTTTAAATGGATTGTTTGTAAACTTAAAATACAGTTTACTGGTAATTAGTCAAAATATCTCATTTAAGTCTTCATTTTGAAGAATTCTAGAATTTTGTACAAAATACAAAAATCATAATGGGTATTGAAATAAAATTGCAAGAATAGTAACAGTGCTGGAATGCTGATAGTATGTTAAGCACTTCTGCTCGAGTGCTAGCTTTGATTAGTTACAGTGTTTTTCTCGAACAAATTTTAAAGTACAAAATGTATTTGGTGGACTTGAAGTTGTCAGCAAGTTTTGCTGTTCTTTTTATGTTTGTATTTGGATGTTTGATGCCTACTGGTTTATATTCTGTTCTATTTATAGATAAAGTTCCGGAAAATCCACCTGTTACATCTGATCAATTAAGACAGGCCTGTTTGCCAGGTAATTTACCATCGTCTAGACAAGCGTTGTCATTTATACCTCCAGATTCACCACAAAAACCCAAGTTACAGCAAGTACAGTTACCACATCGCATGGATCAACAAACACAAAGTAGTCTACAAGTTGTACAAGTTGAACCTCCAGGTACATATATAATTAGTAATCTGAAAAACTAATTTTTTTGTTGAGCCTGGCATTGTCATAAGGTGAGACTTAGGTGTAACTTTTCCAGTGTCGTCTGCAGTGACTGCAGCAGCGTGTCAAAATGTGAACATGTTAATGTTAAAGTAATGTACTTTCTACTCTATCAAAAACTAACCAGGCGAGACATTTAAATGTGTGGAATTCTTGTTAATATATGTTACAGAAAAAAGTGTTATAGCATACAGAAACATTACTGTTCAAGCTGATAGTGTATTTATTATACCATAAAAAATCATCACTGTCAAGCTTATACTGTAAATTTAGTGTTACTGGTAAATATAAATTACTTGGTTTAATATAAAGAGGGTTGATTTGATTTTAGCATATAGATTTTATAAACCATTGAGACCATGCTGGCTACTCTTGTAATTTTACTGTCCTGGTTTAGTAGTATACTTAATGCCAAGGTAACAAACAGCCTTGACTGCAATTTTTTTTAAATCTGACATATAACTGTAGATTCATCAAAATTTAGATTTACGTTTGCCTGAAGCTGATCCTGTCTTGGCTAAAAGTTACCAGTCTTTTTAAAACTTCTTGTTAATTTAACTTATTTTCAAAAAAAAAAAAAGTTATTATAGATTCCATGCTATGTTTGTGTTTAACATAATACTTTCACTTTTACAGGGCCAACACAAAGTGAAATTGAAGGTATGATGTATCGGGCTTTTTTGGATGATGAAATGGATTTACCTTGTTACAAAATGAACTCTAAACCAAGAGGTGACTACAATATAATATAATATATCTATGATATTTAGCTCACCAATCTAAAGATACACCCAAGTCAAAATTCTTTCATTTATAATGATGTGGTCAGGTCTGGGATAGTGTGGGAAAACCCACTGACTTGTAGTTAAGAAGTCAAGAAACTTTCTAAATTTAGTTAAGATCTCCATGAGTGGATATGAATCTAGGGAGTGAGAGGCGTTTGTATATTTTTTTTATGACTGATAGGTATAAAATAGCAGGGAGTTTGTATATTTTTTGTTATGACTGATAGGTATAAATTGCAGGGAGTTTGTATATTTTTTGTTATGACTGATACATGTAGGTATAAAATACCAGGGAGTTTGTATATTTTTGTTATGACTGATAGGTATAAAATACCAGGGAGTTTGTTATGACTGATAGGTATAAAATACAAGGGGGTTTGTATATTTTTGTTATGACTGATAGGTATAAAATACCAGGGAGTTTGTATATTTTTGTTATGACTGATAGGTATAAAATACCAGGGAGTTTGTATATTTTTTGTTATGACTGATAGGTATAAAATACCAGGGAGTTTGTATATTTTTGTTATTACTGAAACATGTAGGTATAAAATACCAGGGAGTTTGTATATTTTGTTTGATAGAGTGGATGATGTTTATTGTGTAGTAACTATGTTTTACACCCCAGTTATGTTTATTGTTTAGTAACTATGTTTAACAGCCCAGTTATGTTTATTGTTTAGTAACTGTGTTTAACAGCCCAGTTATGTTTATTGTGTAGTAACTATGTTTAACACCCCAGTTATGTTTATTGTTTAGTAACTATGTTTAACAGCCCAGTTATGTTTATTTTTTAGTAACTATGTTTAACAGCCCAGTTATGTTTATTTTTAAGTAACTGTGTTTAACACCCCAGTTATGTTTATTTTTTAGTAACTATGTTTAACAGCCCAGTTATGTTTATTGTGTAGTAACTATGTTTAACAGCCCAGTTATGATTATTGTGTAGTAACTATGTTTAACAGCCCAGTTATGATTATTGTGTAGTAACTATGTTTAACAGCCCAGTTATGATTATTGTGTAGTAACTATGTTTAACAGCCCAGTTACTTTTATTGTGTATTAACTATGTTTAACAGCCTTGTTATATTTATTGTGTAGTAACTATGTTTAACAGCCCAGTTATGTTTATTGTGTAGTAACTATGTTTAACAGCCCAGTTATGTTCATTGTGTAGTAACTATGTTTAACAGCCCAGTTATGTTTATTGTGTAGTAACTATGTTTAACAGCCCAGTTATGTTTATTGTGTAGTAACTATGTTTAACAGCCCAGTTATGTTCATTGTGTAGTAACTATGTTTAACAGCCCAGTTATGTTTATTGTGTAGTAACTATGTTTAACAGCCCAGTTATGTTTATTGTTTAGTAACTATGTTTAACAGCCCAGTTATGTTCATTGTGTAGTAACTATGTTTAACAGCCCAGTTATGTTTATTGTTTAGTAACTACATGTATGTTTAACACCCCAGTTAAGATTCTTTCACCTACATGTAGACAATCAGTTCTGAAATGGTGGATAAACCAGCATATCTGGATCACATCATAGAACTTCTGTAATCAGATTGACAAACTTTCTCTGACTAGGAATCTGCCTGGGTGGGATTCAACCCAAGGTATGGAGAGGCATTTTAGAACTCTCCACCACTAAAGTACATGGGATTCTTAAGATGTATCAATCAGCTGATCCTTCCATTGATTTAGACCCATCACTGCAAAAAAAAAAAAATGTTTTACCAGTGATCATAATAATATTGATATCCTCAAGAGTGAAATGAAATGCTGTAGAATCATTCATATTCGTTGGGTTGAAATTTCATGGTTTTGCCTTTTATAAAAATTCTGTTGATAGAAATTTTCATGGAATTGAGTTTAGTGAAAATAAATCCCATTGTGGGCAATGGTAATTAAAAAATGTTAATGACATTTAATCTGATGGGTTTCAGTTACCCACAAAAATAACGAAATGTAATCCCACCACAAATATTTGTGATTTTACAGTAATAGAATAATTGCTTATAATGTGTCAGTCGGCTGTACTCCACCAAATAAACATTCGTCACTGCAAAATAAAAAAAATGCTCACCAATAATCTTAATAGTACTGTCATCATCAGTAGTTTGAAATGAAACAATAGAACAGCTAACAATACATTATTGGTTTCTTCTTTCATAGAAAAAAATATAAAACGTCATGATATAATTATTATTTGTGTTGTTACAATTGACTTTATTAAAACTTTGTAATCTGTGTTTCTTTTTCAGGTGTATGTATCATCATCAACAATGACCATTTTTTCAAAATACCAGGCGATGATGAAAGTAAAGAGATGCCAGGAAGAACTGGAACTCACATAGATGCTGGTAACTTTAAATTGCTGAATTTTCTATCATTACAATTTGTTTTAAATTGATAATTTATGAAAATGATAACTCATGGTTCCACATAACATTTTGACCCTATAACGGAATGAAAAACAAAGGGCCTTAAATTAACGTATAAATGACAACAATAGTCAATGCAAGGAATCCTGTGAAAACGGAATTATTAGTAATGTACCTGTGTGACTGGTCCCAGTTTCACAATCACTTCTTTACCAAGATTTTTATTAACTAAAATTAAGCAACTTTCGACATTTTCCTTGAAAACTATGAAAATCCCATTTTCGATAAAAATAATACACATATTAAAATGATACAATTTTTTTCTTGAAAAACAAATTTTTTGAATTTTTGAATTTTAGGTAAAAAATTGGGGAAAATAATTTTTTTTCGATTTAAAAACACTATTTAAGCAGATGAATGATCAGCTTTAGCAGAATGTTGTTTTTAACAGTTTGATTTTGTGACGATTTTATAGTCAGTAATGATATGACCAGTTTTTAACACTCTTCAATAATTTACAAATAGCGGTGTATATTTAAATAAATAAATTAAAACATTCAACTTGCGAGTTCTTATCAACCTTGAAATTTTGTTTTGATATTGTGAAGTATGAATTAATGAAATAAATGATTTCCTTTTTAGAGAAACTTCAGTACATATTTCAGAAACTGGATTTTATCGTTGAACGGAAGGATAATCTTCAAGATTTTGAAATGGTTCGATTTTTAGTAGAAGTAAGCTTGAACACGGATCATTCGCAGTTTGACAGTTTTGTGTGTTGCATTTTGAGTCATGGTGCACTAGGGAATGTTTATGGTACAAATGGAAGACTGGTGCGAATTCAAACTTTAACATCATGTTTCCAGTCTCAAAGATGTCCCAGTCTAGCAGGAAAACCAAAGTTATTTTTTATCCAAGCATGTCAAGGCAGAGAAAAGCAAAGAGGTAGGTTCTTCTTAGATATATTACCTAGAAAGCACTGATGCTTTAACAACACATTCAAGATCATTTTATTTTATTTCATTTTGATAAGTAATTACTTTATTTTATATTGTTTTGTTAAGTAATCATTTTTATTTGAATTTTACTGGGTGTACCAGTATTCTCCACCATCCCAGAACTGACTGTCTCGATATAATTTTAAAAAACCTTGACTGGGGCATCAAGCACTATCCTTGCAATCATTTTGCCATGCAGCTCCCATATAAAGTATATTGTCAGTCTTCCTTTGTAATTTTATTTTGCAAAATTTTGTTTGTTTAAAGGGATAGAGATAGAAACAGATGCTGCCAGAGACTGTTATGACACAGAAACAGATGCTGGTAATCGTGAAATGATTCCAGATGAGGCAGACTTTGTTTTAGGATATGCCACAGTTCCAGGGTATGTTTCCTACCGAAGTAGATCACAGGGAAGTTGGTATATAAATAAACTTGTGGAAATGCTGGATAAATATGCTTCAAGGTAAGCAGTTAATGCTAAAAAAATTATTGATGTCAAGGAACTACAATGAACTTACTTTATTTGGAATACATATAATATATATATATTATGTATATATACATATCTGCAAAAAGATATGATTTTTGGTTCATTGTAACAATACTTGTTTGTTTTTACATTTTTGATTGTTGTGCATTGAAGATTTCATAGTGACATTTCCAGTCTTTTTTTAACTTCCACCAATTAATTACTAGTACCAACTGATTTATCCACTGTGGACCATATTTATTTCTCAGTCTGTACTAACTGATTTATCCACTGTGAACCATATTTGTTTGTCAGTCTGTCCATCTTTGCACTGTATCATGCAAGGCTTATCAGAGTTAAAATCAAGGCCTTTCTGTCTGTTCTTGTCTTTCAGTCCTTTTCTCCACTATTTACACTTCAGCCTGGCTTTATCTCTAAGGATGGTCAAAGAAGAACTCTCTCTCTCTCTCTCTCTCTCACTCTCTCTCACTCTCTCTCTCTCTCTCTCTCTCTCTCTCTCTCTCTCTCTCTCTCTTCTCTCTCTCTCTCTCTCTCTCACTCTCTCTCACTCTCTCTCTCTCTCTCTCTCTCACTCTCTCTCTCTCTCTCTCTCACTCTCTCTCTCTCTCTCTCTCTCTCACTCTCTCTCTCTCTCTCTCTCTCTCTCTTCTCTCTCTCTCTCTCTCTCTCTCTCACTGATGTTGAATTATATTTCCATTATTATTATTATTATTATTTTATTTCTTACAGGTATGATTTATTAAGTATACTAGTTAAAGTAAATGAGGAAGTCGGAAGAGCCAATGCCAATATTGAAGGAGGGAGATTTAAACAGATTCCTGCTCCACTAGTTACACTAAGGAAAAAATTGTTCTTCAGATAAATCTAATATTGATGTTATAAAGTATACTTCAAAAAACTGTTCTTCACACACACATTTACAGTATAAATGACTGTTAGGAAGAAATTGTTCTTCATGCAAATCTAAAAGTTGTTGTTATAAATTCTGACAATGAGTATCATGAATTGTGGAACTACTGAGAGAGTAATTTGTGGAAATGTGACAGTTTAAGTGTTTTGTTACTCTTAAAATACCTAATATATATGTATAGTGTGGAACAGCAACTATAGGTGTGTGTGTGTGTGTGTGTGTGTGTGTGTGTGTGTGTGACATGTTTAAGTGATTTATTTCTATGATAGAATGTTTAATGGTACATCTTAGCTTACCTATACATTGTAAAGAATTATTTCGCCTTGAAAGATCACAATTTCGTGTTAATGTGTATATAAAGCCAATAAAAGATAAATTGTAATTGATATTTATTAAAAGTGATCTTTTATCAAGAAAACTTGCCATTTTATATGATTGCATTTCATACAGTACTACACACTTTTCTTGAAAATTGTTCAAAATTGGAGACGAGGAAAAATTCAAAATTGTTTGTCCCAGTGAGACTGGTTCAAAAATGGTCAAAATCTTTGATGTTCCAAACAGAAAGAACCATCTTCATTATCAGTTTTATGCTTGTGGTTTAAAGTTTCTTGATTAACAAATTAAAAGTTTTTGTTAAAATGTTTAGTTATACTGGATTTATTAAATGTGAAGGCTAGCTAAGCTGTTGCTGTATTTGATGTTCTATAAACATTTTTATTACATTTTACAGTTAATTGTTTAATTATACTAAATGAAAAAGAATGACAAAATGAAACTGTATATGAATAAATCATGGCTGACAACAGGTAAGTAACATCTAGCCAAATCATGTGACCTGGATGGATATATTAAGAGTGTATTGTTTCTTTTTATATGAGAATTTATATACTGTTGGTCTATAGCTCTTTTGTATACTTTCTGATTATTGTAAAATGTTAACTGTTGATTGATTACCTAGGTAAAAAACAAATTCATTTATGATTTGAAAAAAAAACTTTTGTATATACTTGGTTAATTTAATATTATGACCTCCTTGAAAAAACTTAATAACTTAATCAGAAATCACTGTGATTCTCAGCTGGGTAGTACAAACTAGATTTGATCCAACTATTTGATTTACTGGAATTTGACTGGTTGCACTTAGTTGATTATTATTAATGTTGCACAGGCTCAGTTTTCATATCGTTTTACAAAAGTCATTGTCAGTCTTCAAAAGTAGTAAATGCAAAAATGTATTAAACAATTCCAGCTTGAGATATGAATTTATATTTACTGCTTGTTTTTCCCTTTACCTCTGTAATAAATTCTTATCATGTCACTATAATTGTCATGTAGCATGCACCTAGACAATATATAATGTAAACAATACATTGCACGCATCATGAGCCATTAACTAAAGCATAAAAATGTAGTATAACAACATAGGGGGCCTTGGTGGCCGAGTGGTGTAAAGTGTGTGCTAACAGATCACAGCACCACTTACATCCCGATTTGTATCTCACTTGTGTGAGAAAGTTTATGAGTTTTGTTTGTAGTTTCCTTTGAGTGCTCCAGTTTCCTCCACCATCCCTGAATGATCACTTTGATATAAGTGAAAGATTTTGACTGAGGCACAAAACGCCATAAATCTATATCAATCTAACTGTTACATCTAATTGTTTAACAAGTTTGTCAAGATGAGTTGGGTTGGAATTTGAATTTGATTTAGAATCAATACATGTTTTATCTTAAAAATAAATATAAGTATTTAAATGTTGAGATATGGTAATTTTGTTCAAATAACTGCCACAGCTATTACAGGGGTACTAAGGATACTAAGGTAGTAACAAACACAAGTTATTCCGTTTACCTAGAATAGCTATGAAAGTTGATAGGAATGTAATTAGATTTTTGTACCATATTTCAACAGTTTATTGCATAACTAATGTTCACACACACACACACACACACACACACACACACACACACACGCACACACACTATATATACATATATTTATATATATATATATATATATATATATATATATATATATATATATATATATATATAGTATAAACCTTAAAAAAACTAATAAATACATAAACAATGTAGAAAAAATGCATATATTTATATATATGAAGTTTTTTTTTAAGGTTTATATATCAATTAACCTCACTGGACAAAGAAAACATTGTGTACAAACTACAATGCACTGTTTTTTGCAGTTTCTCTTTATTGATAATGTGAAAGTTTTGAATTAAAATTATAAATTTTATTTTTTATTTTTTGCTGCATCAAATTATTTTTTTATACTGTTTATATCTATGAATACAAAAATGCCACATTTGAAATGTTTAATTTACCATCTTAGCGATTTGCCAATAATTGTTTACATGTTATGAGAGAGATACTCTGAGATTATTGTATCAGGGGTTTGATATCCAAGAAAGAAAACATTTTACAGCTAGTTATGGTTTTTTTTCATGTTAGAAAATGTGCTGATATATGTACATACAAGTATTCAAAATTAAGAAATTTAATTACAAAATAGCAATCTTAAAACAGGTGAATATAAATGTTTTGGTTAATTTCATTTGGAGTTTCTCCAGTTTAATAATGCCATGTTGAATCATGTTGACATAACCTTCTGAGTCTTTGCGCTATTTTTAGACTTCTCAAAAGGACCATGAATAAATGACTCAAATTTATTTGCATTCAACTGTTCTGTTTTTGACATAATCAGACATTTGACAGAAATGAGTTTATATTAATACTGTTGTATGTAAGCATTTAAATTTGATACCATCTACTTTGTCATGTGCGATATGTTAAGGAAATCCTGCCTCTAGATTTCACTTCCATTTTTTTCTTCATAAGTTATTTTAATTTGGAACTACTGATGGTCTGATTTTCAAACCTAATGTTTTCTGAAGGTCGTAAAATTACTTAAATTTTTTTTGGTCATACCATGATAAAAAAAGGGTTTAAAATGAATTGCAAAATGTTGTAACTTTACCATTTTACAAAGGAATACGCAAGACTATGGTACTAATTACTTAATCAGCATTAGTTGTTTAGTTCTTTGGAATTTGGCACAAGCAATGACAGGTAATTTGTTGCAAGTTCCACCTGAAATCTTACAAAATCATTTCCCTGTACACAAGATAATGTTTCAGAGGTTAACACCATTGTTTTCTCAAATATTTAAAAAAAAAAAAACCATGAGTCTTATTCTGCTTTTTCAGTTGACAAAATAATAACTACCTGTATAGGATAGATTATTACCTGTATAGGATAGATAATTACCTGTATAGGATTACCTGTAAAGGATAGGTTATTACCTGTATAGGATAAATTATTACCTGTATAGGATTACCTGTATAGGATAGGTTATTACCTGTATAGGATAGATTATTACCTGTATAGGATAGATAATTACCTGTATAGGAAAGATTATTACCTGTATAGGATAGGTTATTACCTGTATAGGATAGATAATTACCTGTATAGGATTACCTGTATAGGATAGATAATTACCTGTATAGGATAGATAATTACCTGTTTAGGATTACCTGTATAGGATAGATTATTACCTGTATAGGATAGATAATTACCTGTATAGGATTACCTGTATAGGATAGGTTATTACCTGTATAGGATAGATTATTACCTGTATAGGATAGGTTATTACCTGTATAGGATTACCTGTATAGGATATGTTATTACCTGTATAGGATAGATTATTACCTGCATAGGATTACCTGTATAGGATAGATTATTACCTGTATAGGATAGATAATTACCTATACACCTGTAAAGTATAGATTATTACCTGTATAGGATAGATAATTACCTGTATAGGATTACCTGTATAGGATAGATTATTGCCTGTATAGGATAGATAATTACCTGTATAGGATAGATTAGAATAATAGACTTGATTTTGTGCAGCTTTTTCTTTTACTCAAAATCGTAACAGTTCCAGTTTTTTTTAAAATGACAAGGGAAATAACTATCAGATTCTAATTATGATAACTTTCGAAGAAAAATTAGTTTTGAAAATAAATAACAAAAATACCTGTTCAATTTTGATGTGCCATATATGCACATTTCGGAAACCATTCCTAATCAGTATTCCAAAACTAAATGCACATTTTATCGTAGACATTTGTTGTTTAAAGCAAGTTTAAATTTCATTAAAAACATGGCTTTAAAATGGTTGTTGCTTAACTTTTTGTAAGGAGTATTACTATTTTGGATGCTGTTAAGTGGAAACATAATTCAGTATTTTTTATGTGCGTTATTCAGTCTCTGTAAAAGCGATATAATGCAATTAAAAATTAAAACCAAACAAATGTATTTTATTGTTTTTTTTTTTTTATTCATATTTAAGTTCGCTTGTATACAACTTGATGTCCCATGACATTTGTGAAGAGCTACCAATTTAAGTTGTATACGGTAGTGTATGAGATGATGTTTTAGGTAAAAATATCAATCTGAGAATTTACAATGTAAAGGTATTCCAAAATATTCTGCTCAAAGATTAAGAGATATTTCTAGAATAGTTTGCTGGAGAACCACTCAGACAGTAGTAATCATCTTCATCATCATCATCATCACCACCACCACCATCATCATCAACGTCGTCAATATTATCCAGTTTAGGTGATCCAGGCTTTTGATAATTTTTTACAAGGATAAGCCCTTGGTGTCCAGTCGAGAATGACATCTCTCCCTCCATGCTCCGCAATACAGTGGATTAGAACAACCCATTCCTAGGGACCTATGGTTCCGGTCCCTTTCACTAGGTCATCCCAGGATAGTTTTGGTCTACCCGATGGCCAGTGACATTCAGTGTGTGGATCCTAGATGTCCGTCCTGTACTGTGCTCTATGTAGCTGAGAGAGAAGAGGACTATAGGGACATCTTAATGTAATGTTATTACAGAAATGTTAGGCTGCCGGGTGACCTAAAGACCCATCAACAACATGCAACTGAAATGTAGCTAATGTTGCATCAGTGGTTCCAATCGTTTTATGCAAGACGGAAAAAAGCATGTTGCTGTTAGGACAGGAGATATTTAATCATCAAGATAACCCAGTCTCACTTTCACATTATTAAACACAATACACAAGCAAATTTAAATGTTTTGTAATTTTTATTTTTAACTATCAACACAGATATTTTAACATTTGACCCTTCTATGATAAAAATATAAAGTCGATCATGTTTTATGGTGATGTGGGGCTTTCACATTTGTTAAAAGCTTTTAATAGCCCAAGAAGTCAGTGTTACTAAGTGGTCTTCAGTTTGATGTACGGGTTTAATCTGATATTCAAGGTAATTTATTATCTGTATATGACTGAACAACTTGGTATGAACAATGGTACTTATATGTGGTAATAGGTTTAATAATTTGATTGGTCAGTATGCGCTGTAACCATGGTAACAACATACAAATGTTATTCAGTAGCTGTGTTTTGCATTGCAGTTTTATTTTATAAAAGTAATTCCAACAATAACTCCTACATGCATTGAACCAAACCAGTACAGTCATCGGAATGTTTTCTAACACAATGGTGTCTTTTGAAAATCTGAGTTTTGACCAGTCAATTCTGTATATATTTTTTTTACAATTCATAGGATGTCTAGTAACATGCTCTCTACTTCATTGGATTCTTTCGGATTTGTAACACAATTTTTGATTCCGCCTCCCCAGCATCCATTATCGTCACATCTCCAACTGCAAACTTGGTCATTTAAAACTGAAAAGGAACAAAATATCGATAAATATATATATATAATAGGTCTATCATCTGTGTTACTTTTGGTTTTCTATGAAACAATACACTCAAAAGTAGCCATGTGTACTTTTGAGCTTTTATGAAATAATGCCTTTTATAAGTCATTGCTTCTTTTGAATGAATTATTTTATAAGGTAATGCAAATAGGCAAATTGTCAATGAAATTGGCGTATAAGAAATAATATTAGCACACTTACAAAAAGTTTTATTTGAAAGGTTTGTAATCCATTCAAGTATATGAATAAATAACACTGCCAAGTCTAGATTGCATTACTGATACGGGTGAAGCTGTTTTATATTTACAAATCAGTTGATATAATGTCTCTTCCGCTTTGTCGTAAACTTTGATGTGTGCTGTACAACATTTTGTTTGTATCAGCCGCGAATGGCTCAATAACGTTGATGCGGTTCTATACAATCACTCACTCAATATTTTGTTTCTATTAGCTGCGAATGGCTCAATAACGTTGATGCGGTTCTATACAATCACTCACTGACTCAATATTTTGTTTGTATCAGCCGCGAATGGCTCAATAACGTTGATGCGGTTCTATACAATAACTCACTGACTCAATATTTTGTTTGTATTAACCGCGAATGGCTCAATAACGTTGATGCGGTTCATTACAATCACTCACTGACTCACTATTTTGTTTGTATCAGCCGCGAATGGCTCAATAACGTTGATGCGGTTCTATACAATCACTCACTGACTCAATATTTTGTTTGTATTAACCGCGAATGGCTCAGTAACGTTGATGCGGCCCTAAACGATAACCCACTCGCTCAATGTTTTGTTTGTATCAGTCGCGAATGGCTCAATAACGTTGATGAGGTTCTATACAATCACTCACTGACTCAATATTTTGTTTCTATTCGCTGCGAATGGCTCAATAACGTTGATGCGGTTCTATACAATCACTCACTGACTCAATATTTTGTTTGTATCAGCCGCGAATGGCTCAATAACGTTGATGCGGTTCTATACAATAACTCACTGACTCAATATTTTGTTGTATTAACCGCGAATGGCTCAATAACGTTGATGCGGTTCTATACAATCACCACTGACTCAATTTTGTTTGTATTAACCGCGAATGGCTCAGTAACGTTGATGCGGCCCTAAACGATAACCCACTCGCTCATGTTTTGTTTGTATCAGCCGCGAATGGCTCAATAACGTTGATGCGGTTCTATACAATAACTCACTCAATATTTTGTTTCTATCAGCTGCGAATGGCTCAATAACGTTGATGTAGTTCTACTGGCTCAATATTTTGTTTGTATTTACATGGTTTTGGTTCATTGCTTACCGATAAATGAAACACTAATAGAAAATGTATAAATGCCGAAGTGAAGTATATTTCTTACTACTCCCGTTCCATATCAGAACTAACCGCTTCAATATCACGGAAGACTCTTGACTGGGATGTAAAACACCATTACTAAACTCAAGTCTGACTTGAACCAACTTACCACATTGGGATACTGATTGTTGCGTTTAACTACTACCCGTTGGTTACTGCCTGTTAGTAGTCTAGAATAGTTGACGGTATCAGCGTAACAAAGATTTTTATTCATGCCGATGACGATATTTCCAGCTGATACTTCTCTTAACGAGCGTAGATCCAATGATTCGAGTGAAGTATGAAGTACCTGGAGAGATGTGTTTTGTCTGAAAAGATACAATAAAGCTGATTTATAATTTTATGGAATATAAAAGGTCATCTTGCATCAAACACAATAACCAAAGTACCTAAAAACATTAAAAAAAAAAAAACGTGTGTGAAGAAACCTAACAAACTGAACCGCGATTTTAGAGATAACAATTTCAATAAGAAAAAAAAACAATCTCGAAAATTTTGAAAATTGACTTGAAAAATGAATTTATAGCCGTCATCACAATATTGTTGGTAAGTATGTAGTCACTGTATCCAAACTCATACTGGATATACATGTATCTGACTTACCAAAGTTCTTTGTTCCTTTTATTCTCGAAATTGACTTGCACATGACGGGTGTAGGTAGCTAAACAGGAGGTGCCTACCCTTTCGGAGCACCCGGCCTCACTTCCTTGATGGAAGTTCACGTGTATAACTAATTTTTTTTTTTTTTTTTTTTTTTTTTTTTTTTTTTTTGGGGGGGGGGGGGGGTGTGATTTGGACAAGGACTGGTATGTTCGTTTTATTATTATTACATGTAGGTAATCCAGGCAGCTAATGAATTGTAATATTCCAGTAGTCATATGCATTTTCGAAAGAAAATCGCTACACAGAAAAAAGGTCTCGCCGCTATGGGTGATTTCACATGTTCAAAAGAATAACGGATCCTTTTGCGCATACGACCTTATATGCCAAACTCGCAAAAATGATATATTAACAGATTTAAACTGTAAAACTGTGTCTCGTATTTAGATGTCATTGTGGATATCTACCAGTAAATAAGTTTTATGAATTATTGATATTGGAGTACTCTGTGTAAAGTTAATTGTGTGGAATTTTTTTTTTTTTTTTTTTTTTTGGGGGGGGGGGGGAAGGAAACGAGTTTAAGCATTAAAATTAAACTTTTAAAAACTTAATTCTTCGCATTTCGTTTGTTTCAAGCTAATACCTTCGCTGAAGATCCAACAGTCAACAAATAATTGTAGAAACTCAACTTTTTTTTAAGAGTGACTTGCGTGAGTGGTCTGAAGCATCGAATTCGCCTCTCATCACCTATGTTTGAACCTTTTTCGGATAGATTCGGTTAGCAAAAATATCAGTTCTTTTGCCAAAGTCCGATGGAATGTAAAAAGACTACATTCATCCCTTTCTTCTTCACACCTAAAATGGTCAATTGTTTCTCGACGATTTCAACCAACAACACATTGAGACTTTATTCAACCAAGATAGTCTAAGCTTGCGAGAAATTAATGGTGTTGGAATTTTGAAAACAAATAACCTTAGTTACTGTGTCCTAGCGAAAGTACAGCTTAACTGACACTTCGGCCTAAATATTCTTGCAATCAACATATTTTCATTGTCATGCTTACTACCAATTATTAATCAAATACAAATTTTCAAAATGTTTGTAAATTTCATTTTCATACTTACGTCAATTCTTGGCCTTCGATTATTTCAAGATTACGAAAGTATGCCAAACTCTTGAAGTCCTGGTGGCTTCCTTGTACTAATAGATGCCCTGTGATCGCCCTTACACTAGAAAACACTTCAAAACTATCTGGATGTAGCCCGGGGTAATTGTAATACGGATCCCTGCAAAAATTATATAACAATAGATAAATGCACGTGTATAAATATGGACCTAAAATCACGAACATAAACTAAAAACTAAGTTTATTTCTTGAATTGGAGATTTAAGACATACTTATAAAATACATGAATCACGAAACAAACTTATTTTTTTAACTTGTATCTTGGTATGAAGTTAACTTCGCGAAGTACCGCGGGTTGTCTGTATGTTTACAAGTATTTCGCTAAATATCTTGCGCTAACCATGACAGACTTAAACGAAAACTCTTATCGGGATAACTTTGAATTTAACTAAGTTTGGCATATGATGTTTTTTTTCCGGAGGAGTCTATTTTTCTATTTTTCTTTTTTTTTTTTTAACTTAGTGAATGTAGTTCGTGATCTCACGCCTGAAAGTTCGTTAATATATGCCCTAAGTCCCAAGTTGCACAGACATTTCCCAGTTGTTAAATATAAATTTTAGAAGATTTATTAAAGGAATAAAGTAAATAAATCTACAGATTGAGCGTACCATACGTCACGTAAACGACCAGTACACGGTATTCCAGACTCGAACTAATAAATATTTGGTCAGCAAGTCGAAAAAGCAATCAAATATTATGTCAAATTAACAATGTAAATCGCTTTAGTTGTAATTTCGGGGATTTTGTTGACCCTTATTTGTGCCAAAAACTATTCCGCGTTTGTCAATATTTCACAGAAACTACTTTTCCACATTTTGAAATTTTCGCGGTCTGTTATTTATAATGCAATGATTTGTATTTTACCAAGGCTAGAAAATTTTATTTTAACCGTTATTATTATTATTATTAATTATCATTTATTTTTATTATTATTTTTGTTTTGTTTGTTTGTTTGGTTTTTTTTTTTTTTTTTTTTTTTTTTTTTTTTTTTTTTTTTTTTTTTTTTTTTCTTTTGGCGAGCACCTATTTTTGTAAAGAGCTTGCTAAATTAAGATTTACGTAGGAAGATTTAAAAAAAATTCTACAAACCCATCAAATGTGGCTGACACTATTCTGATGTTTCCTTTGATTTTGGTACAGCCAATGTAGTCCCTTATGTTTCCATAATCCACAAAATCATTCTTACCGTTACTGGTGCATACTGGAATGAGAAACATTTGGACATTAAAGTAATTAGAAAAGTGACATAAAATAAGAATCATCCACGCCTGAAAAATTGTTGTATGCATTACATAAACGCCCTAGATAATTTTAAACAAAGTACTTTACATTACAGAAGCTAATCTTACCATAATGCTCGCGTACTACTGTTATTAATTATTCCTTGATTCCTTTACAATTATAACTGCATCATGTACTTGATCATATATAGACCATACAAGCAATAATAAATAAATAAATAAATAAATAAACAACACTTTAAGCTATATGACAAATGTGATTTTCTATTGTCAACTTTCCGTTTCTTTGCAGTAATAATTCTGCCTCTCCTGTATATAATGCATTTGTTTCACAGTTAATACGTTATATAGTAGAGCTTGTTCTCACTACGGGGAGTTTCTACAACGTAGCAAGCTGCTTACCATTGAATTGTTGACTCAGGAAAATTGCAAGCGGCTAATGAAGGCCCTTATAAGTTTTATGGCCGTCATCACAATATTGCTGTATCCAAACTTATACAAAATATATTTGACGTCTCATAGTTCTATGTTCCTTTCATTCTCAAATTTGATTTTGCACGTGACCGGTGAGGCTAGCTAGACAGGAGGTGCTTACCCTTCCGGAGCACCCGGCCTCCCTTCCTTGATGGAAGTTCACGTGATTGAATTGGTCAGTATTTAAAGTTTTTACTTTGATTTTTGGATTATGATTTGGACATGGACTGGTATGTTTGTGTTTTATTTGTAAAAAAAGATGCAATTAAAAGATAAAAACATTATGAAACAACTGACTTTGAATGGACACTTATGTGATTCTGTACATCTATCAAGCATTGACCACCTCGCTTACTAGTCTTAAAATAAAAAATTTACGATGATCATATTTTTTCGCGTACTTGTCTTAAAATCACCTTGCTTTTACTTTATTTAATAGATAGTGCAATTTCGCAAAATACCGTAGAAAAAGTCATTTACAGTAGAAAAAATCTAAGTAGGAAATGTTCATTGCTTGGACCGTAGACACTGTGTTGTATGGGTACTCGGTGGAAATGTTCATTGCTTGGACCGTAGACACTGTGTTGTATGGGTACTCGGTGGAAATGTTCATTGCTTGGACCGTAGACACTGTGTTGTATGGGTACTCGGTGGAAATGTTCATTGCTTGGACCGTAGACACTGTGTTGTATGGGTACTCGGTGGAAATGTTCATTGCTTGGACCGTAGACACTGTTTTGTATGGGTACTCGGTGGAAATGTTCATTGCTTGGACCGTAGACACTGTGCTGTATGGGTACTAGATCTATAGTTTCATTTACAGCAATGTTACAATGAATGGTGACAAAACAATAAGTCAAGGCATGATTCGGACAACAATCATTCAAAAATAATAATAGATAAATAAATACTTGTAAATATATAAATAAATAAATAAATAAATAATGCCATATACCACTTTTTGAATTTAATTATAAAAATACATTCAAAAACTGGTATATGACAATGACGTAATTTTATGATTAAATTAAAAAAAAATGTGGTATATAATAATAACAATAATAATAACAATAATCATAATAATCAAGTGCGAAGATTGAAAATTTCGTTAGGACCACTTTTCAATTACCGCCCCTAGATACAACAGGAAGCAAAGACAGGAGGTGATTAGCTTAAAAAGGTTTCGGTACCAATAAGACCAAATGGGCACTGTACTGAACCCAATCATATCATAATTCCGTGTTATCTGTTGTATCAGTTTAAACAATATATTATTTTTTTAGATATTTTATAACAATTAAGTGAGTAGCGATTATCATCATTGTGTAACATTGTAACATACAGAGCCGAATTTCAATTATTGTTTAACTTTAGAACAATGAGGTAAGTTATATATATATATATATATATATATATATATATATATATATATATATATATATATATATATATATATATCCTTCTATTCTTCTACTTTGCCTAATTCAGAATAACTTTTACCATGCAAGATTTTTAATAACAAATTTTCAATATGTTTAAGAATTTTTTTCCAGAAAATTGGAAAAAAAAACATTATGATAACATGATTAAAATGATTCATTGTGTCTAGGTATTTAAATGAATGAAATGTCAACATAAAAACACCTGTACACACCTTGACATACTTAGATATTTGTGTAAACTAAGTTGTGTAAACAAGTGCATTTACATATATTCATACAAATAAATGAAGCTCGGTGCACATATTTGACATTACTCTAGAAAAAAGCAAACTAAATTTTTTAACTATTGTAATATTTGATGATTATTCATCTCTCTCTCTCTCTCTCTCTCTCTCTCTCTCTCTCTCTCTCTCTCTCATTACCTTTTTCACTGTTTACATGTGAAGTAGATAACATTAAACAGCAAAGAACAATAAAACTTTTCCTCATTGTTTTGTATCCGCTGTGACCAAGTGTTCCCCACATCCTGTAAGTAAAGTGACATATCTGAGGATTTTCACGTATTCTATATACCACACGGTGTGTTTATATCATTTCATTTCTTAGTCACTAAAATAGTCACCAAAATTTTGAAATATTTTATCTATACACTCAGATGACGTCACAATGCATGGGAACGGTTTATTGGGTCATTAAATTCTGTTGTATTTCTTTAAGAAAAGTTTTTATATCCAATTCTTGTATTATATCATTACTAATTTATTTATCGTCGTCATCATTTTCTTGGTAAATACTGGAAAAGGACAAGAATCAAGATTGGGGATCCTGGCGATATATATATATATATATATATATATATATATATATATATATATATATATATATATATATATATATATATATATATATATATATATATAAAACACTGTCCTCATAATTTCATGCAGAATCAAATAAAATATCTTTATGATAAAAATACATCGGAAAGTATTGAGGAAAATTATATAGAAATTTTTTACAAGCAGTGACACCAAGAATTCACCTGAATCATATTTTTACAACCAGTGACACAGAGAAGTAACTTAAACCAAACCCTTTATTTTACAACCAGTGACACCGAGAGGTCACTTAAACAAAACCCTTTATTTTACAACCAGTGACACCGAGAAGTCACTTAAACCAAACCCTTTGTTTTACAACCAGTGACACCGAGAAGTCGCCTTAACCATACCCCATTATTTTACAACCAGTGACACCGAGAAGTCACCTAAACCAAACTCTTTATTTTACAACCAGTGACACCGAGAAGTCACATTAACCAAACCCTTTGTTTTACAACCAGTGACACCAAGAAGTCGCCTTAACCATACCCCATTATTTTACAACCAGTGACACCGAGAAGTAACTTAAACCAAACCCTTTATTTTACAACCAGTGACACCAAGAAGTCACCTAAACCAAACCCTTTATTTTACAAACAGTGACACCGAGAAGTCACCTAAACCAAACCCTTTATTTTACAACCAGTGACACCGAGAAGTCACCTAAACCAAACCCTTTATTTTACAACCAGTGACACCGAGAAGTCGCCTTAACCATACTCCATTATTTTACAACCAGTGACACCGAGAAGTCACCTAAACCAAACCCTTTATTTTACAACCAGTGACACCGAGAAGTCGCCTTAACCATACCCAATTATTTTACAACTAGTGACACCGAGAAGTCACCTAAACCAAACCCTTTATTTTACAACCAGTGACACCGAGAAGTCACCTAAACCAAACCCTTTATTTTACAACCAGTGACACCCAGAAGTCGCCTTAACCATACCCCATTATTTTACAATTAGTGACACCGAGAAGTCACCTAAACCAAACCCTTTATTTTACAACCAGTGACACCGAGAAGTCGCCTTAACCATACCCCTTTATTTTACAACCAGTGACACCCAGAAGTCGCCTTAACCATACCCCATTATTTTACTAGTGACACCGAGAAGTCACCTAAACCAAACCCTTTATTTTACAACCAGTGACACCAAGAAGTCGCCTTAACCATACCCCATTATTTTACAACTAGTGACACCGAGAAGTCACCTAAACCAAACCCTTTATTTTACAACCAGTGACACCGAGAAGTCACTTAAACCAAACCCTTTATTTTACCAGTGACACCGAGAAGTCACCTAAATTATACCCCTTATTTTATAACCGGTGACTCAGTGAAGTCATCTAAATTATGCCCCTTTTTTCACGACCAGTGACACCGAGAAGTCATCTAAACCATACCCGTTATATTACGACCAGTGACACCGAAAAGTCCAATTTATAATGTCACAATAGTATTGTTATATAACTTTTGTTACTCACAGTCACCAGTTTTGTTGTAATTTAACAAAGACACTCCAGACACGTCCAGAATCTTCTAGTCAAATACGAGACATAATCAAGCCTTCTATATATATATATATATATATATATATATATATATATATATATATATATATATATATATAAATTGTCACCGAAAGTATCATCCAACACCACATACCTAAATTTGTGATATTATCTAGCATTACACGTGGATATCCATGCAGAAAATTGTTCCAATTTGACCATAATCACAACTGTTAGGTTGTAACATAAACAGTCATTAAACGGAATATTTTGATTAAAGATTTAATCGACCATTTCCTAAGTATGCTTGGCTAAGCTTAGATTTCAGATAATGTTCTTATCTTTGCAAGCAAATTTCCTGAAATAAGTTTCCGAAACGTTAAAACGTCGTGTTACTGACAATTGTGGATCTTGAGGGATGACATTAATTCTAAACATTTGATTTACAACGGTTTATTTCTTTATTATAAGCTTTCCTGAATTGCATGCATTAACCAAGTATCTGTCAATTGACTTTCCACCTACATTGTGTGTAAAAACGACTACCTATTGGTTATGTTATTTGTTAGAATTTCTTCCATGTGCATTTCTGATTTTTCTGATTTTTTTTTTAAAAATCGGAATAGCTTCACACACACACACACACACACACACACACACACACACACACACACACAGCCTTAGTATTCACCAACAGTTCAGATTTATTTAAAAGGCTAGAGAGGTTCCTTGAAGATTCCATGGTTAAAACTAGATGAACGTGGTCAATAAAATTGTCATAAGTATGCATTTTGGTCGTATTAATAGTTGCGTTTCTAGTATAGTCCATTAGACATTTACATATATAGTGTCGTGCTTGACCCACAGGTATATAGTGTCATGCTGGACCCACAGGTATATAGTGTCATGCTGGACCCACAGGTATATAGTGTCATGCTGGACCCCCAGATATAGTGTCATGTTGGACCCACAGGTATATAGTGTCATGCTGGACCCACAGGTATATAGTGTCATGTTGGACCCACAGGTATATAGTGTCATGCTGGACCCACAGGTATATAGTGTCGTGCTTGACCCACAGGTATATAGTGTCATGCTGGACCCCCAAATATATAGTGTCATGCTGGACCCACAGGTATATAGTGTCATGCTGGACCCACAGGTATATAGTGTCATGGTGGATCCACAGGTATATAGTGTCATGCTTGACAATACCAAGGGTGTTCTAGAAGAAATATAAATATTAAAAGTATAACACTGGCCCTTCTGGAGAAATTGAACCACACCACTGTAACTATTACAAACTGCTTATACAAATCTGAAGTAGGAAGTTTCTATTATGGTAGATGAAGTATGTGTGTATCTTTTGTCTGTAATTTTTTTCACTTAGGTGTGACATACGCAAATGAGAAAGTGATTGGTATATGGCTAATTATATGGCGAATGTTTACATTCAGGTTGACAGACAAAATAGAGTTCTTATTTAGTGAAATCAACACCTCTTAAAAAGTTGTCAAGTAGGAAGGGCCAGTGTTAAAGATAGTCAGATGCTTCTTAATTTTTTTTTTTTTTTTTTTTTTTTTTTTTTTTTTTTTTTTTTTTTTTTTTTTTTGTCTTAGTGCACATAATGCATTAACATGTGTGTTTATATTATCGTTCGCTTATCAAGCAACTTTTGCCTTATCAAGTGTCTTGTTTTTTTTTTTTTTGTTTTTTTTTACATTTGTTGTTGCATTTCTTGGTTGCTATGGCTGTTGAATTTTATTCAATGATAATATCCAAACAACAATATTCAATGTCCTTAATGAACATTGTTTTCTTACCAAAATAATAAAAATTTACATCAAAATGGAAACTTAAAACTTTTTTCTGAGCCAGGTGCTTGCCAATGGACAGTGGTTTTCTCCAAAATCCAAGAACTGACTGCCTTGATATAAGTGATAAATTTTTGACGAAATTGTAAAACACCATTACTCAACTCAACTTGTGACACAAATAACTTACAACAATAACAACAATGTCGTGAAAATTTATTGGTAGTATATTTGTACAATTATGTAATGTAATATACGAGGTACCACATACATGTAGTAAATATTAATAAATTCATTAACTACAAAATAATTTTTACAGCAGTTAAAAAACTGTACTAAACTCATTTTTGTAAATCAAAATACCCTTACAACTTGTAAGTATTGCACTACAATTTTTAAGTTTCACACACACACACACACACACACACACACACACACACACACTCTTTCTCTCTCTTCTCTCTTTCTCTCTCTCGTATCCTTAAGAGGCAACATGAACTAAATTAAAAAAACCTAAAATATGAGACCCTGTGGAGTATCTTTTGTACAAACTTAGTATAGTTGAAGCAACTGACGTTCACTCATAAGAATACAATTCATGTGTGATTCATTACAATACATTTTAATCTTTCTTAACAGTCTAATATGTACATAAATACCTATGCAAAGAGAAATCATAACAAATGTAGATATATGACATTCTGTAACATAAGATATTCATTTTCAGCACCAACAACACTAGCTATACACAATATATTCTCAAACATCTGTGTTAAATTGTAAATGACTTGAAAGACGCAATTTAGATAAGATAAATACATTTAAAAAGCATACGGTAGTAATTTAGTCTAGACCATCATGGTGTACACATATGCTGGTATGTAGGCCACTTGTGTGATGTACATGTGGGGGTGTGAGACTGTGAGGTGTACATATGTGTGAGAATGTAGATTACTTGACTGAACCTAAGTAACATACATGTGTTGGTATGTAGATTACTTGACTGAGACTGTGAGGTGTACATATGTGTGAGAATGTAGATTACTTGACTGAACCTGAGTGATGAACACACATGTGGGTATGCAGGTTACTTGACTAAGACTGTAAGATGTATATGTGTGTGAGATGTACATGAGTTGGTATGTAGGTTTCTTTTACATCGCATGTGTGGGTATGTAGGTTGCCTGACTGAACCCAAATGATGTACACCTGTGTGGGTATGTAGGTTACTTGAGACTGTGAGATGTACACATGTGTGGGTATGTAGGTTACTTGAGACTGTGAGATGTACACAGTGTGGGTATGTAGGTTACTTGAGACTGTGAAATGTACACGTGTGGGTATGTAGGTTACTTGAGACTGTGAGATGTACACATGTGTGGGTATGAAGGTTACTTGAGACTGTGAGATGTACACATGTGTGGGTATGTAGGTTGCCTGACTGAACCCAAGTGATGTACACCTGTGTGGGTATGTAGGTTACTTGAGACTGTGAGATGTACACATGTGTGGGTATGAAGGTTACTTGAGACTGTGAGATGTACACATGTGTGGGTATGTAGGTTGCCTGACTGAACCTGAGTGATGTACATGTGTGTGGGTATGTAGGTTACTTGACTGAACCTGAGTGATGTACACGTGTTGGTATGTAGGTTACTTGAGACTGAGATGTACACATGTGTGGGTATGTAGGTTACTTGACTGAACCTGAGTGATGTACATGTGTGTGGTTATGTAGGTTACATGACTGAACCTGAGTGATGTACACCTGTGCGGGTATGTAGGTTACTTGACTGAACCTGAGTGATGTACACATGTGTTGATATGTAGGTTACTTGAGACTGTGAGATGTACTATGTGATGCACATGTGTGTGGGAATGTAGGTTACTGTTGCAGTGAGATGTACATGTGAGATGTACTATGTGATGTACACATGTGTGGGTATGTAGGTTACTTGACTGAACCTGAGTGATGTACACATGTGTTGATATGTAGGTTACTTGAGACTGTGAGATGTACTATGTGATGCACATGTGTGTGGGAATGTAGGTTACTGTTGCAGTGAGATGTACATGTGAGATGTACTATGTGATGTACACATGTGTGGGTATGTAGGTTACTTGACTGAACCTGAGTGATGTACACGTGTGTGGGTATGTAGGTTACTTGACTGGGCAAATTTTTTTCCACATATGTCACATGAGTAAGGTTTTTCTCCTGTATGAACACGTTGATGTTTACGTAGAGCATGTGAATCCACAAGTTTTTTGTCACAAATATCACATTTTACTCTCTTCTCCCCTGAAAAAGAAAATAAAATATATAACTACAAAAGTAAAATATCTATGTTACTCACAAATATGAAAACCAGTGCTTCTTGAATTCTGGTATAGAATAAAATATTTTAAAACTATGAAATTCTTGAATGATACCCCATGTAACAAATACAAGTTCAATATCTGTAAGTGTTTAGTAATAACAACTCCAGAAAATGTATGTGTGACAGACTGACAGACTGATGGACACACAGAGTATTAACTCCAGAAAATGTATGTGTGACAGACTGACAGACTGATGGACAGACAATAACAACTCCAGAAAATGTATTTGTGACAGACTGATGGACAGAGTAACAACTCCAGAAAATGTATGTGTGACAGACTGATGGACAGACAGTAACAACTCCAGAAAATGTATGTGTGACAAGCTTACAGACTGATGGACAGACAGTAACAACACCAGAAAATGTATGTGTGACAGGTTGACAGACTGATGGACAGACAGTAACAACTCCAGAAAATGTATGTGTGACAGGCTGACAGACTGATGGACAGACAGTTACAACTCCAGAAAATGTATTTGTGACAGACTGATGGACAGAGTAACAACTCCAGAAAATGTATGTGTGACAGACTGATGGACAGACAGTAACAACTCCAGAAAATGTATTTGTGACAGACTGATGGACAGAGTAACAACTCCAGAAAATGTATGTGTGACAGACTGATGGACAGACAGTAACAACTCCAGAAAATGTATTTGTGACAGACTGATGGACAGAGTAACAACTCCAGAAAATGTATGTGTGACAGACTGATGGACAGACAGTAACAACTCCAGAAAATGTATTTGTGACAGACTGATGGACAGACAGTAACAACTCCAGAAAATGTATGTGTGACAGACTGATGGACAGACAGTAACAACTCCAGAAAATGTATTTGTGACAGACTGATGGACAGAGTAACAACTCCAGAAAATGTATGTGTGACAGACTGATGGACAGAGTAACAACTCCAGAAAATGTATGTGTGACAGACTGATGGACAGACAGTAACAACTCCAGAAAATGTATGTGTGACAAGCTTACAGACTGATGGACAGACAGTAACAACTCCAGAAAATGTATGTGACAGACTGATAGACTGGTTGACAGAATATAAAACCTAGAGTCCCCTTCAGTGGCTCTGGTATGGACCTAATAAACTGATAAAAAATAGGTCATTAGGGTATTAACAGAAAATGTAATATATCTTACAAATATGACAATTTTAACAAAATTAAACATCATTTATGATCATTGATCTATAAACCCAATTTTAGGTTACTCAGCTAATGATTTATTTCCTGTAATTCAAGCCATAAATGTCAAGAAAAATATGTATTTAATAAACTTTAACAACAATGAAATAGACAAGAGGTCCAATGGGGTCTGTGATACTCAACTTGTTGTATTTATAATAATTAAGACTGTAGTCTAAACTTGAATGGCTGAGAATATAATTCTCCATGCAACCACATAATACCTCAAAGCGTTTGTGCTGGACAATTATTTCTGTTGACAACGAATCACATAATACAACAATTACCTATATTTATGACATTTTAGGGGAATTTCTGAATAAATAAGTATCTAAAATTGATTTGATTGAGATTTTTTAAAAAATTTTTATAGTAATGGTGAATGCTGTATCATGGTTGGCTAGTAAAAACTTTATTTTATTCCATCTAGGGACATTCTGCACAAAATCTTGTTTTATTAGAACAAGTCTCTTCGGAGACAAGAGACCCATGGGCCTTAATGCTCACCTGAGGAAATGTTCAAGTGGAATATACAATATATCAATAACAGAAACTTTCCAAGTTTTCTCCAGTTTAGAACTGCCACAATACTAAATCAGAAATATCTAGTCTCAGTTCATTCATAAGTAGCTAATATAGTAAATATAGTACAATGAATAATTTCCAAATTATCAACCATTTCTGTAAACTTATGCAGCTATGACCTTGACCTTTGAACCTATGCCATTGAACCATATATCAAAATGATTATCATATAAGGCCAGGTAAAAAAAATTCTCTGGTTCTCGGACACCACCGCAAGCTTAAATTCACCATGATTGCTCTATTTTAATATGGTGTAAAAAAAAAATATCCACCGATCGCCTGTTTTGAGTAGAAAATAAAATTTGGAGTGCCAAACTATAAAGATTAAACACATCAATGACTTAGATTCTCAATAGTGAAAGTAGAATTTTTCAAAACGCTTTATTGATCTAGATTGTAAAAAGCAAATGTTCTCGGGACACCTCTTAAATTTTCCTCTTCAGGAAAGGTAAATTACTTCAATTGTGTGTACTGCAATTACTTAGTGTAAAAAAAACATGGCATCTGCTCCAGAGAACTTGGCCAGCAATGCCGTTTAGCAAGCTTTACTTTCAGTTTTGACAAGAAAACATTAGTACCATGGACAATTGTGCCAGTGAAGTCCAAATTGACCGTACAAAAAATTTGTGATGGACTTTTAAAGGATATGTTAGGAAATGAAATCCCTGCCGAAAAAAAAACCTGCCATAAATACAACACTAACATTCAATGTATCTGTTTGAAAAACAAAATCTGACGAATGGAAAAAATGTTCCCAAATGTAAAAATCGGTGAGGTTATGAGTTATTTGGTCGATATTTCAAAATCACATTTTAAATTTTGTATTGTGCTAAGTAGGCATGCAGTATTTACATTTTACACTTTTGTTTCAAAATATTGGAAGGTAACCAATATATGGTTGTAAATCTTTTAATATTGACCAATATTAATGTGAGAAAGAATATCAGTTAATACAGCTTTATAAATACTGACTCGGAATTATTAAAAGACACTACCTCTCACTATGTCACTGTATGTGTGAATGTTCAAGTTTTATGTGATAAAGAATATGTAATTGCTTGTTTTTGTATGCCATTTTAGCAATGCCAGCCCATTTCCAGGGTATTGTTCTAAAACACAACATCACTGTTTACTGTTTGAATATTTATTAAATATACTTTTCATATATAAGAATAAAATTCTTAGAATTCAAAACTGTATTGATCTTTTTCATAAATTTTTACATAATGATGCATTACTGAAAATATCAAAAGATGGTTTACACTCTAACTTAGGTTAAAATCTTTTTATTCAGAAGTACGGTTATAAATATAAAATGTACTAAAAATTTTTGCATAAAATAAAATGCCTCCCTTGTGCACAAGTGTGTGAAATAAAATAATAAAATAAAATACCCACCTACCTTGCCACTTTTTGAAAAAAAAAAAAAGTATCAGGGAACCAGAGAATTTTTTTTACATGGCCTAAATGTCTACAATTTACATGTATTTTAATGTATATGCCTATACAAAATGTTGATAGTTTTTAAGATAATTAACAATTTCAATCTTCTTAAGCAGCTACGACCTTGACATTTGAACCTATGACCTTAAATCATATATCAAAATGATCATCATACCAATACCTACAATATTTGATATATATGCTTATACATAAAGTTAATAGTTTTCAAGATATTTACAATTTTAGTCTTCTTTTGCAGCTTGACCTTTGAACTTATGACCCTGAACCATATATCAAAATGATAACTGAATCAATATCTACAATATTCTTATATACAAGCCTATACAAAAAGTTAATAGTTTTCAAGATATGTTGACAAATATATATATATTTGAGGAATTTTCCTGCTAAGTGCCTTGCCATTTCCCCATTTTGAGCCCCATATTTACCATTTGTGCAAATCTGAATGAGATGACCTATGAATGTTATAAATGAAATACGGTAACTAAGGTATATCTTTTGTACATTCGGAGAAGAAGATTTTTAAAGATTTTAATATTTCAACCCTTATGGGGCTCCAAGGAGACTTGGCTCTTTTGTAAAAATCTGAAAGGCCTTCACCCAGGAATGATTACCACTACGTTTCATCAAATTTGGACTATTGGTTTCAGAGAAGAAGATTACGTGATGTTTAAAGGTTTTTCTACTTTAGGTCACTGTGACTTGAATGTCAATCAATATCAATCAGCTTTGCAAACTTGGTAGATCTTCTAATCCTGATGCTATATATAAAGTTTCCAGCTCCTAGACCTTTTGGTGCATGAGAAGATGATGTTTGAAGGTTTTAATACTCTAGGTCACTGTGGTCTTGAACGTAGGTCAAGGTCAACTAGCTTTCCAAATTTTGTACATCTTGTCCTGATACTATATATGAAGTTTCAAGCTCCTAGGCCTTTTAGTGCATGACAAGGAGATGTTTTACTATTTTAGATCACTGTGACCTTGAATGTAGGTCAAGGTCAACCAGCTTTGCAAACTTGGTACATCTTTTTGTTCTGATGCTATATATGAAGTTTCAAGCTCCTAGGTTGGTTCATGAAAGAAGATGTTTAAAGGTTTTTCTACCTTAGGTTGCTGAGACCATGAATGTAGGTCAGTGTCAACCAGCTTCCCAATTTTTGTACATCTTCTTGTCCTTATGCAATAAATTAAGTTTCAAGCTCCTAGGCCTTTTAGTTCATGACAAGGAGATGTTTTACTATTTTAGATCACTGTGACCTTGAAAGAAGGTCAGTGTCAACCAGCTTCACAAACTTGGTGCATCTTTTTGTCCTGATGGTACAAATAAAGTTTCAAGGTTCTAGGTCTTTTGGTTCATGACAAGAAGTTTTTCCTACTTTAGGTCAATGTGACTTTGAATGTAGGTCAAGGTCAACCAATTTTGCAACTTTAAAGAGCTTTGCCAAAGGAAGATTCCTATCAAGTTTTACTATCACTGGGTAACTGGTTCTGAAGAAGAAATCATCTAAGTGAAAAGTTTATGGACGACTTACAAAAGGGTATTTAAAAAAGCTCACCTTAAGCATTCGCTCAGGTAAGCTAAAAAGTATTTCATTGTCATATCCCGTGATTTAAGTTTATTATACAAAAAGACAATACAATCACTTTAAAATACACAATCAATTAACACATACCTGTATGTTTGCGTAAATGCTTATTAAGTCTCGCTTGAGTTAAAAATCCCATTCCACATATTCCACAGACAAAGCGTTTCTCCTCTTCATCAGCATCATTCTTCATATTGGCAATGTCTTTATGTTTTGATTTAGCTCTAGAAATAAACCGCTCCAGTTTATCAATATGAGCATATAAATGTTCCTGCATGAACTCCCAGTTTGTGAACCGCATACCACATAAACGACATACATGTGGTCCCATACTGGCCAGATCTTCATATTCTTCCTCAGGGTCAAGATCAAATAATTTTCCATTCTCCATGTCTTGCTCTGAGTAATTTATAAACACCCATTTCTTTTCCATCTGATTCAACATCTCTTTTAAGTTTACATCTCTAATTTCAACTGATGGCTTAGATGTGGAATCCATATTATTCCTGCCTTGATCCACATATTCCCGACAACTATTTTCGGTAACTGAAACCTCTTTTTTTATTCGTATACCCATTGACTCCTGGTCCATACTACTTTCCTCATCATTTTCATTTAGACAATTTTCAGAACTTTCTTGAACATTACCAGTGTGAGAATTTTCTTGAACATTACCAGTTTGATCTTCATTATTATCACCCGACATGTTCGAGTCTGTCAAATTCTCATCAACTGTTTCAGGATCTTCATCAGAAGTCCCGCTGACACCAGCATCGTCACCATTATCATGTTTATCATTTTCAAAAACATTTCCTTGCTGCATTCCTGAATCCGTATCCATTTTTCTTTTTATTATTTCTTTTATCTTTGAAAATTCAATTTGATCCTGAGTAAATCCTAATCTTTCTGTGATAATTTTGGTAACATTTTCATAATTATTTTCATTTTTTAATAAACCAGAATTTGATTTTAAAATTTTAAATAAATTAGTCGCAATCAAATCATCACTTGATTTATTTTCAGAATTTACGATATCTTTATGGCAATCCTGCATGTGTTTTATTAGGTCAAGACCTTGATCATAGGATTCCGAACACACCACACAGTACATCTGGCCAGTTTCATTATTGGTGTGGGCCACTTGAACATGTTTCTGTAAATGTCCTTTCCGACTATATGCTTTTCCACATACACATTTATAAAACTTTTCACCAGTGTGTAGACACATGTGTGATTTCAATGCACTCCCTATTGAGAAACTACGACCACATAAGATACACTTGTGTGGTTTTTCACCTGTGTGTGTTCGTCTGTGGACCTGTAATTGATATTTACGCGAGAAACTTAGATGGCAAAAGTCACATGATAATGTTTTCTCACCAGTATGAATTTTGTTATGTTCAAATAAATGGGACCTGAACTTAAATGTTTTATCACAAACTTCACAGGCAAATGGACGATCTTCATTATGTGTCTGCATATGTCTATCCAAATGGTGACTACGACTATATGTTTTATTGCAGATTTTACACTCAAAAGGCCTATCCTGGACCTGGTGTGTTAATTCATGTCTCCGTCGGTTACTCTCATCAGAAAATGCTTTTTCCACATGTGCTACAAGCATAGGGTTTTTGGCCAGTGTGAAGCAACATATGACTACGTATATTCGATGCATGTCGAAACATTTTTCCACAAACTCCACATGAAAAATCTAAAATGAATTAAAAGAAAGAAGTAATGCATATTATTTCAATCATGAATGAAAGGTTCTTGTTTTCAATCATGCTTTATATCAAATTCATCATATACAGCACCTGATCTCTATGTAGAGGAGAAAAAATGTCTCAGTCAAGATTACTTCACTTAAGCAATGCAGTCAATTGTAGGATATTGGAGAAAACTGGGATCCTGGTGTAAACTCTGATCCTTGTCAAATGAACTAAAAAGATTTGTTACACTAGGATATTTCAGATTTAGGCATGCTTGGTACAAACCTAGCTGATAAGAAGGGGTTAGGATCAATAAATCAGTACTTTAGACCATTCTGCGGCTTCTGCCATAGAGGCCCAAGTATCTGAAATAAAAAAGTCCTTTAAAAAAAAAAAAATCTGAAAAAATAAAATACTTTGTTACACACACACACACACACAAAAAAAAAAAACCATATCAATATTTATTGTACTAAATGCAATACAAAGGTACAAACTGTAACTTGTCCCATAGCTGGTGATGTCAAGATACAAGTGAAATAATACTGTTTTGGCCATAAGACCCGTAATTCTCACACCATTATGTTATTTCATGACAGTATGGAAGTTAATCACACAACTACATGTACATTTATTTTAAAAAATATTATTTCATTATTTCAACAAAATTGAAAATAAAACTGTTGATAATTACGTATAACTTACCTTTAGAGGTTTCAGAGTCATCTGTTGTCTTTTTCTCTTTAGATGTTTTGTTACTAGGTGGTGGATTCAATCTTGGAATTGGTAGTTTTAACTTTGAGAGTTGAGGTTGTTGAAAAATACCTGTATTAATGACAACAGGTCCATTATTGAGAACACTTTTTAAAACTGAGTATGCAGCAGATTTATCAGTTGTAACAGAGTTTGCCTCAGCATTGGCAATACTGACTGGTTCATAAGTGGGAGTTTCTAGAACTTCAGTGCAGGTTGTATGAACAGGTTGAATACTAGTGATATGAACTGGCTCACTGCTGGTTGCACTGACTGGGCTCAACATTGGTCCACCATTTGACATATTTTTCAGAATTTTGTTCTCTAAAATCTGTTTAATTGTGCTGTTACACTGACTAGTTTTGGTACTAGCATGCCTTCTATTAGTGGTACTAACAGTTCTTGTATTATATTTAATTATAGGTTCTGATTCACTATCAGGTATTCCCACCTGCTCACTGCTTGTTGCTGCTGAGTCTATAACTTTTCCATCAGTTAACAAATTTTCAGTAATTGTATATCTTGTATTTCTATCATTTGTACTAGAAGACTTAGTCTTACTTCTGGTCATATGAACTGTTGCATTGTTAACAGTACTGCCATAGTCAAGATCTGGTTCAACTTTAACATTTACACTAGACCTACAGAGCTCCTGTAATTGATCTGGTTCTTGTTTTATTTCTGTCAATAGTTCCATCGGTTCAACAGACATTTTTCCTGCTTTAATAACTCTTCTTAATTTTAAGTTAAAGACATACTTGAACTTCCCAATAGATCTCCCAGTTCTGATGATGTTTTTGTGCTAGTTCAAGATTTCCCAGTTCTGATGCTGTTTTTGTGCTATTTCACAGATTTCCCAGTTCTGATGCTGTTTTTGTGCTATTTCACAGATTTCCCAGTTCTAATGCTGTTTTTGTGCTATTTCACAGATTTCCCAGTTCTGATGCTGTTTTTGTGCTATTTCACAGATTTCCCAGTTCTGATACTGTTTTTGTTCTATTTCATAGACTTCTCAGTTCTGGTGCTGTATTTGTGTTATTTCATGGGTGTTCCAGTTCTGATGCTGTAAATTTGCCAATCCATAGATCTCCTTGCTGTACAGCTACTCCATAGATCTTCTAGTTCTGATGCAGTTTATGTGCATAGCAATAACTCTGCTCCTAAAATTGTATACAAATGACATAGATATTTATTGTTTGTAAATTATGTACAAGTAAACTGTATAAACCAAACACATAAATTGAAATTAATGATTTTGTTCAAATATTACATTGATACGGATTATTCCAATGTGACATTGGTTGACAAGTGATCTGAAATGCATTCATCAAAGTGCCTCTCAGTGCCTAGGTTTGAATCCTGCTCAGTTAGAAAGTTTGTCAGTTGGTAAAAGGTTGGTGATTTTCTCTGGGTATTCCATATATCCCTTCACCATCCTACAACTGTCTGCCTTGTTAAAGTGAACAAAACATGATAGGGGTCACTCTTCTCCATTTGCAAGGGGTAATTTACAAAAATGTGTAAAATCTAATTAGCATTTTTCCAATAAATTAGTTCAGAACAGTGACACCAATCTTTGGAAAACAGCAATGCTTTCCATTTTCCAAATACTGTAACAAATTCATAATCCTAAGTATGTTACAGTTTTTGATCAAGTTCTGGTGATATTGAGGTCATCCAATATAGGGTATTTAGTTTTCAGGATTTGATAGGTATGTACAGTAATTTTGCTATAGTTGTGTGGATATATAGGATAAAATGAAGTGATTTACTGCCAGAATTAGTTCAAAGTCTCTTGGTCTTGTTATAAAACGCACGTCTTTCACTCTCAAGGAGACCCAGGTTGAATCCTTTGTTGGGGTACTTAGTGAGATAAGAGTCTCTTCTGTCTTCTCCTTTCTATGTAGCAGTCAGTGTAACTCAAGTGGCAGAGCACTCTTGGAGTCTCAAGATTTGATTCCTGCATTTCCCCCTTGCCTTTGCAGTTTGGTAGCCAGTTTTGTGATGATGCCGACTGGCATGTGGCCATAAAAAAGTCCATCTGGACGAGATTTTCCATGAGGAAACTCAAGAATATCAGATAAGGAATGTTACAGTCTAACTGACTTGTTTTGGGTTTGTTCCCCCGATGTACCCTACATTTTTTCCCTTCCTGATAGACCCGTTTGACTTAAAGTCTAGATTCAACAGTGCAGGGCCTACTGGCCACTGCTATATTGTCTACTAATGATGCTATAGAACATCTGTATTAACTGTACATTACAAATCTGCCATCGATACGTGATGCATTTATAGCGTTGGGTCTAAAATATATCAAATTTTTATACATCTATTACCTAAATTAGATCGGTGTTTCTGATAACGTAATAAACCTCGGCACTGCAACACAAAAACAAAACCGCTTGAAGAGTTCCCTTTTCAGAATGTGTAAGAGTTATTCCCCCTTTACCACTTCATCTTTAGAGGTTAGTCAACAGCCACATACTTGCATGTGACTATGCATGATAGCCTGAAATGTAAATCGTAGAATGGTATAGTATGGGAAATTGACATTTAGGCTTGGTACCGTGTAAAAAAAACAACGGAAATCTGAAACAATTAAACCCGTTTAGAACCTCATAAATAAATATATATGTATACAACATCACCATTGGATTCTGTCATTTCAGTCTAGAATGATAAAAGTGTGCTAGCCTGAAACTTTCATAAACAAGTTATAAACGTGTTTATACGGAAGCCGACACGTGCCACCTACAAATTACGACTTAGTTTTGTCGTACTGAGTTACTGGTTCAATTAATTAATATAACATAATTTTACAAACAGTTTTGCCCGGTTTTGAAAATCTGTTTACATGTTTATATATACATGTATTATAATCTAGTGAACTAAATACTTTATAAAACTGACTGTTCTGATACGAAATAATATATTTATTTATCTTTTATTTTACTAGAATAAAGCGAAAAATGTCGCGAGTAGCTTAAACGAGACGGAGAGTAACAGCTGGTTCAGTGGCCAGTGGATATGTTATTCGCAAACAATACAACCTGACACCAAACATAAAATGTCCAACTTGTATAACAATTTATTCAGCTGACTCTAAAACTATTGAATATTCATGTTAAAATGGCCGCTTTGGGATAATGCCATCTTATTTCTCACCATTTCTCGCCATAGTCGACAGCGTTATGTAAGCCCTTAGGCTTTTGTGGCCCGGTGCATCTTCATTTTTGCCTTTTTTATTAGGTTTTGACTGCATCACGCATAGTTCTTTGAAGCACTGAACTTGAGTGGATGATTTAGTTCCATGCATTATTAGGCCGCTCTCAATGGCGTTGTCACTGTTAGCATTTACTGTTTCGATCAGTAGATTGTTCCAGTCTTCAATTACACGGAATCCAAAGGAATTTTATCCAAGACCTGATTTTATATGTCTTTTAAACAGTTTTTTTTTGTGTCCTAAGTCTAAATACAAACTCTGAGAGAATTAGTTGAAACAGTAACGAGTAAATGGCAAAATTTATCCTTCGGACAGAAACTGGGTATAATTACAAAAAGGTGCCATCTGGACAGTCACCATGGAAACGGTATCCGTTGGATAGGCTTCAGGCCTAATTGTAAGTTGATATCCTTTGAATAGACACCCGAGTTAGTGGCAAATCCTTTAGACACAAATAGGCAAAATTATAAGCCTTGGACATACTAACATATTGACAAAATAGTATCTTTTGGAAAAATTAAAACCTTTGAACAAACACTAGGAGGAATAATACAATGGCAATTGTATCAATGAGACAGACGCAGTGCATAATGACAAAGTGTTATCTTTTGGACTGGTTTCGGGCATAATATAGTAATTTAGACACACGCAAATTTGAAAGACAAATACTATCGTTTGGACAAACATCTAGTATATCACAAGGCTTAATTCTCAGGTTGAATGTTTTATTGACAGCATGTTGATGTTATACAAAGGGGTCTGAAAATACAAAAAATTAAAATAACATATTTCGCAAATTTGCAGATAGTATGAATAAATATCAGAATATGAAAAACTGTATACCGAAAGACAATAACAAAAATATTTATATATTGAATTCTAAATTTTTCTTACCAGATATTCATAAGTATATGATTACTAGTTTGATGAATAGTTGTGGTGTGAAATGAAATTGTTTCGTGCAAAAAGAAAATTCCTGAGGTATACCAGAATGCAACAGATTTCATGCGTGATTTATCGAACCATAAATAACAAAAAGACATGGAAACAAATGCACATGGACAGCGAGTTACGTCACGCAACGTCATATCAATGCGAATGTTCATCAAAAACGATGCACTAAAATGTACGTGAAACAAAGATTTATAAACTACGGAAGAACACGTATTTTTTAAAGTATATATATTTATATAAAACCTGGGTTACACTAGTATCATTAAACATATGTATAAGGCAAATAGAATCTTTCGACAGACGTAGTGCGGCAAAATGCTAACAGGCATGCTAAAAGGCTTGGGCAAAATGGCAAAATGGTATACTTTCGAAAGACACTGCACCATGGCAGAATGTTATCTTCAGACATGCTCATGGTATTATGGTAAAATGATATCCCTAACACATCACGAAAAAAGTAAAACAATCACCTTTGGACTCAGGTGTGAGTCCTAATGACATAATGACAAAAAGGTAATCTTTGGAAAAGCATCCAGCATAATCTTTAGACAAGCATCGGGCATGCAATGACAAACTGATATAATTTCGACACAGTGTTTAATCATGAAAAGTTATCCTTTGAAAAGACACAAGCATAATGATATGATGGCAAATAGAACCCACGAGAGACGGAATGCAGGACATAATAATGTAAGGTCTTAGGAAAACTAGTACCTATTTGACAGACTTAGTGCGTAATTGCAAAACGGTATCTTATAATATCCTTTTTACAATCAAAAGCAAAATTAACACAACGTTAAAATGGCAAAGCACAAGAGGTTTTGGGCTCATAATGACATAATTATTATCTTTGGGCAGGCAAGGGACATAATTTCAAAATAGCGTCCTTTCGGTAGACACAATGCATAATGGCAATATTTTATCTGTTGGAAAAGCATTGGGAACAATATTACAATCGCAAAATGGTATATTTTCGGTAGTCAATTTGCATAATGGCAAAATAGTTTCTTTCAGACAAACAACAAACAGTTTGAAATGGTACTGAAATTAATAGTAATAATGTATTTTTTGACAGACACCGGATATATTGACATATTGAAGCACTCCAGACTGGCATCAGGTAAAATAGTATCTATTTGACAGACTCAAGACATAATCTTTTGGACAGTTACCAGAGATAATGACAAAAACCGTATTTTGGACATGAGCTGGACAAAACAAAATAAATGGTATTAAAATACTTATAAAATTATTAATTTAGAATTCAATTAAATTATACAAACAAAAGCTTGATCTTATTTGTTCATACCTTCACATCATTTAGTTATCCAATCGGTCACATGTATACTTTTTTCTTGAAGGATGCGGACGTCTTATTGCCCACAAAAAAAAAAAAATGAAAAGCTCATTGATGATATCAAAGTTAGAGTCTAAATGGAGATTTCCTATGAATTTTGATATTTAATGGAGTTTTAAATAACAGTTTTAAATGTAACTCTAAACACGTATCATTGGTACTAAATAAGCATCAAGGTCGACACATGATATTTTTATTACTTTTTTTAGTAACACATGCATCGTCATATTCAATATATCCAATTGCCTTTTGGGGATTTAAAGACATGTTTGGAATTTAATTTTCTCGACGTTTCTTCTTTATTCTGTGTTTTACATATATAAATGCTACACTTCGGATATAAAGAGCTTTGTAGAAGTGATGTATTAAACGCAGTGGTCCTGATGACATTGCTTTTAAGTTGTTACAAGTCGAAAAAAATGTTATAAGAAATGGTCAGTGAGACGTGAAATAGTTCTTAGAAAATGACCTACTATACCAAAAGATTTCATTTTGTGGACTTTTTCGTATAGAATTTTTCTCGGATATTTAGATTCTTTGGAAATACAATTTAATAAGAAATTCTTTACAAACTGACTACTTTTATACCGATTATCGATAAACTTGAGTTTTTGTGTTGACTTTAATATTTGGTAACTTAAGTGTAATTTTCCTACACATTCATGAAACTAAATCATTCCTAGTGAGACAGTGATTGATACAATTCATCGCATTGAAAATAAAAATAAAAACAGAGATTGATTTGTTGTCCAATTTGGGCATTTATTAATGAATTTTGTAATTTTTTTTATTCATGGTGGACTATTTTGTTAAGTTTATTTTAGACACATATATTTGGGGATCTTTAATCAATGACTTTATTTTTGTTTTACAAAGGAAGACGAAAATCTACAAATCTACAACTGAAATAAACAAGTTCTTGGAAACAGAAACCGCAAACAAGGATACAAGTCGAAGTCAATTTAATAATAAAACAGTCGAACAATAATGAAAACTAACAGTTAATTTTGCAAAATTTAGAGAGGAAAAAAAAATCATCTAGTTTTTACTTTTAACCGATTTTTATTCTAGAAAACATGTATTATTTTATCAGTTAGAATAATTCTAACATTTTTTGGGTTATTAATAATAATAATAATAATGTAATAATAATAATAATAATAATAATAATAATAATAATAATATAATAATGGTAATAATAATAATAATAATAATAATAATAATATATAATAATAATAATAATAATAATAATAATAATAATAATAATAATAATAATAATGGTAATAATAATAATAATAATAATAATAATAATAATAATAATAATAATGGTAATAATAATAATAATAATAATAATAATAATAATAATAATAATAATAATAATAATAATAATAATGGTAATAATGATAAGAAAGAGAAGAATAACAATAACAACAAACATGGATTACGTCTATTATAGTAAAACAGAAAAATTAAGTTTTAAACCATTTAGATCGTATTAAAGTAGATCTTATGTCCCTTTTCATTTCTTTCGCTAATATCGAGATGGTCAGAAATTTAGACAGTTGGGAAACAAAATTACGCTTTGAAAACCGCCACACTTCTACAAGTGCACGGCAAACTTTCTCACACAAGGGGGGTTCGACTCTCGTGATCTAGAGCGCCGTGATCTATGAGCACGCTTTAGACAACATAATGGTCTGCTTAAGTGGGATTCGACTTCGTGGTCCGGCGCGCTGTGATCTGTGAGCACGGTTTAGGCTACTTAAAAGTCTGCTAAAGTGGTATTCGAACACTCATGGTCGGGAGCGCTGTGATCTGTAAGCAGTTTTAGGCACTTAAGGGTCTGCTAAAGTGATATTCGAACATTCATGGTCCGGAGCGCTGTGATCTGTAAGCAGCTTTAGGCCACACAAGGGTCTGCTAAAGTGGGATTCGACTTCGTGGTCCGACGCGCTGTGACCTGTGAGCACGCGTTAGGCCACACAAGGGTCTGCTAAAGTTGGATTCGAACCTTCGTGGTTCGGCGCGCTGTGATCTGTGAGCACGCTTTAGACCATACAATTGTCTGTTAAAGTGGGATTCAGACCTTCGTGGTTCGGCGCGCTGTGATCTGTGAGCACGCTTTAGATCACACAAGGGTCTGTTAAAGTGGGATTCGAACCTTCATGGTCCGAAGCGTTGTTATCTGTAAGCACGCTTTAGGCCACTTAAAAGTCTGCTAAAGTGGTATTCGAACCTTCATGGTACGGAGCGCTGTAACCTGTAAGCACGTTTTAGGCCACTTAAAAGTCTGCTAAAGTGGGATTCGAACCTTCGTGGTCCGGCGCGCTGTAATCTGTGAGCACGCTTTAGACCACACAAGGGTTTGTTAAATTAGTATTTGAACCTTCATGGCCCAAAGCGTTGTGATCTGTGAGCACGTTTAAGACTACACAAGGGTTTGTAAAATTTAGTATTCGATTATTCATGGTCCGGAGCGCTGTGATCTGTAAGCAGCTTTAGGCCACACAATCACTTTCGATCATTTAATTTGCTTTTAAGAAAAAAAGTGAAAAATATGAATCCGACTTGCACAACGCTTTCTCCTTTGTTTATCATTACTTATCATAATTGGGATTATTCCGTCTATGGTACTTTAAAACCCATTTTTGTCAGATTTTTAATAAATATTAATTATACCTTTTTTTCTTAATTGGATCTGCATCATCAATCCAATTTTACGAAATTGAAATTTTAATTTTTTTCTACAAATAAAAATTTATTGATACATTTATTCATTTTATAATTTATTAATCTCATATTTCAAGAGACTTTGTTCTAAATCCGGGATTATTTATTCAACTATAAATCAAACAAAATAAAAATGTTTGAAAACGTCAACGAGGTTGATCAAAGCGTATAATAATTAACTATCTACTGTTATATAAATTTACAATTCTTCTGGAATCGTTTACTTTTCGGAATGGCCCCTAGTCGTAAATCAATCAAAAGGACAAAAATATTAAATTAATAAGTATTCTATTACAATGGGAGATATTACTGTCACTTATAACTTACTGAAAAAAATTAATTAATCTTATGTCTTTTCTATTTTTTAATATATTTTTTCTGTTATGAGTAGCCATGCCTTTTTTTCTAATTTCGTTTTAAATATTTTTTTTTAATTTTTCAGAGAGAATTTTTATCTTTTTATTTAAATGGCAAAATGTCAGACATTTTTTTTTCAGTGTCTATCCAAAAATAACGGCCGTTTTATTTATTGGGGATCTCAATTTGTGTTATGCAAAGTTTGTTTTTTATTTTTTATATAATTTGTTCTATTTATTGCCCATTTTATTCAATTTGATTTAAAAAAAAATGAAAACCAGTCAACACACATTCGAGTTTTAAAAAGGTAAAACCATTCATGAAGGTAAACTTTAACAGTTATAGATTATTACCGACAGCCGGGAAGATTTGAAAATCCTACAACTTTATTGATCAACCAGTTATTTTATTGGTTGAGATGAAGCTTTAGAAGTATTTTAGTATCCCATTTTAATTACTTGCATTGACCTAGTAAAATCAATGTTAAAATGCGGATAAAATCCAAAACAAGAAACCAAAGGACATCTGCAGACAGTTTAATAGAAAAAAATGCAAAGCAACAATAAAATAAAAAAGATAGGCGAAACTGAAAATAAAATACATACGTTGACAACCGATAAAGATTAATAAAGATTTCTCACTTTGATTGGTAAGTGAATCTAATGACAAAGTGGTGGTGTTGTTATTCTGCTATTGGCAATATGGCAGCACAGAGCAATTTCTTTTTCTGTAAAATTCAAAGTTACATGTACACGAGACACTTTAAAATAAATAATAATAAATAATTATATCATGATAATAAATAAATAAAATAAATCAGCAACTTTTAAATGCCTGAATAAATAAATAAATAATAAGTGAATAAATAAATAAATAAATAAATAAATAAAACTTTTAGATTTGGCAAAATATGAGAACTAACAGTAAATTCGTGATTACGAACGATATTTAAGTCTTTAAGTTTATATATATAATTTATTATTAATGCACAACAGCAGGCACAAAAAGACTTACAAATGGGATTTTATCAAATATGTTTATATTGAATGAAATAACTTTACTTGTTGATGTTATCTTTCTTATAACAGATGTCAAAATAACAATAAACACCATCATCATACATTTGTATTTTATTGTAGTTTCCGTATACTCATTTGACGCACCAGTAATAAATTTACTGAGGTTTTTTTAATTTGATAAAAAAATGTATTACGAGACAGATAAATGAGATTGTGTTTGTAATCAGCGCTACTTGTATCACAGATTAAACGTTGTCATTTAGTGATATTGAAGTTTTACTAATATGTATCTTATGAGAAATGTAAACTGTGGTATCGAGAGTATAATTTGATCATCTACAATCTCATGTAATGAATATTGGTGGTTGCTGTTTGGTTCAAATCAATTTCACCTGTCATTGTCGGGAAATCGACACTTAAAAATTGTTTAGTTGACGTAAATATAGATTACTATCTCCAAAAAAAAACTTGTTTGACGCCCGATCCATGAGAAATTTACAGCAGAAATTAATAGATTTTGGAAAACTAGAATTCCTAAGAAAGTTTGAATAATTGCCTCTAAAAGCAACTTTAAATGGTGTCATACACGACTTCATGAATTTAATATTTTTAAAAATTCAAAAAGTGGTATAGGCCAATAACACTGGGACGAAAAAAGTTATATATTACAAAATATTTTACTGTTACTGTTGCCATAAGATAAAACGGTTACTGAACTTGCATAGATAATATCTAGAATCAAGCACAAACATACCGGTTCATGTTCAAATCACAATCCCAAAAAAGCAATGTAAAAACTACAAAAAACTGGGGAATTATGTTAAGTACTTTTACTAGAAATGAGTCCGGATACTCCTGAAGGAGAAACAGTTACTAGTATTTAATGTGAAATGTAAATTTTTACATTTACCTAACATGTTTTGTAAAAACCCAAAACAAAACATCAAAAGAGCTAAATAAAAAATGAACCCAGATAAACCATGATAGACATATTTAGATTAATATTCTGATTATAAGGTAATAACATTTATAACATAAATTATAAAAATGAAACCCGAGCGCTGACCGTACACCGGATGTTAAGGAAAACATGCACCCATTAATATGGCTCAAGATATAAAAATGAAAACACCGAACGTACACCGGATGTTGAAGAAAACATGCGCCCATTAATGTGGTTCGAGATATAAAAATGAAAGCTCTGAACGTACAACGGATGTTGAAGAAAACATGCGCCCATTAATATGGTTCGAGATATAAAAATGAAAGCACTGAACGTACACCGGATGTTGAGGGAAACATGCGCTCATTAAATTTATGTGATTCGAGTAATTTTTCCACAACTAGTGGCTCTTTAAAGCATATTTTTGTACACTAGCAAGTAAACATATATTCAACTTGGTTTTGAAGTTTTTGATTTATGTTGAAACATAGTTGTATCATTATAAAGATCAATATTCGCTGCGTTTGGGTAAGTTAAGAATGTCTTTTGAATATAAATGACCGACCGAAGACTAGTTACCAATTATTTCAAACGCTACCGGAAAAGACTACAAGAATTAAAGGATAAATCAGAAATGATGCTCAATTTGGCGCACTAAAATGATAAAATAACAAAAAACCATTGTGTGATATAATTCTATCATTATCATTAATTGATGGACGTTGTAATTTTGCACTGCTGTAAATTTAGACTTGCGACATGAAAACGGTTAAACCTGCCTTAAAGACCACCTCTCTGTAAGGGCCACCCGCCTATAAGGCCTATAAAATTCGATCCCAGTTGCTCTTTGTCTATATTATGAACTTTTATATAAGTGCCACCTGTCCATTAAGGCCACTTTTATTGATTGCAATGAGCAGCCTTTATAGTCAGGTTTGACTGTACTAGAGACAGAAAAAATAATTAGTATGTTTTATCATTTTCCTTCTTCGACGACCTTTATTTTTAAAATTCAATATTTTCCTTAATTGGAGAAGATAACAATTGTGTATATTAAAAATATATCGTATCACATTCATATCAGAAATGATTAGGTCGGGATATTTTATCTTTTTGTTATATAGCTTACACTATCGAATTAATTTTTAATGATAAAACAAATTTACAAGTAAAATAACCTCTACAATTTTGGTAAATCGGATAACGTATAGTCTATATGATTTTTTCTCTTATAAAATAAAAAAAACAGAAACATGGACAAAGTTTCATCAATTATGTCTTTCATCAATTGTCTTACAAAATGGAGACAACAGAAAAAACGTGCATTTGTATATTTTATTAAAAACCTAAGTTAATAATTCATATAGTTAACGTTCATTTTCTAACAGGTTGCAACTACAAGTTTCCCATTTAAGTTTTTAAAGTGGCTTCATGAAGTTTACATTAGTTCTACAAACGTAAGTTTTCCATTTTATAAGCCTCCGTGTTTTTCTATTATTTTACACAGGCGTGTCATGTCAAGCGCGCGTTTTTCATTTTATTTAGATTCTGTACGTTTGCATGTCATTTACGTAAGGATTGCAGAGCGCTCGTTTAAGCGGTTTTTTTTCCTATCTTTCTTCAGGCGTGTCATGTCAATAGCACGTTTTTAGATTCTGTACAATTTGATGTAATTTACGTAAGGACTGCAAAGCGCGCTCGTTTAAGCGTTTTTTTACCCTATCATTCTTCAGTCGTGTCATGTCAATAGCACGTTTTTAGATTCTGTACGTTTGCATGTAATTTACGTAAGGATTGCCAAGCGCGCTCGTTTAAGCGGTTTTTTTCCTATCCTTCTTCAGGCGTGCCATGTCAATAGCACGTTTTTAGATTCTGTACAATTTGATGTAATTTACTTAAGGATTGCAAAGCGCACTCGTTTAAGCGGGTTTTTTCATATCTTTCTTCAGGCGTGTCATGTCAATAGCACGTTTTTAGATTCTGTACAATTTGATGTAATTTACGTAAGGATTGCCAAGCGCGCTCGTTTAAGCGTTTTTTTTCCTATCCTTCTTCAGTCGTGTCATGTCAATAGCACGTTTTTAGATTCTGTACAATTTGATGTAATTTACGTAAGGATTGCCAAGCGCGCTCGTTTTAGCTTTTTTTCCCTATCCTTCTTCAGGCGTGCCATGTCAATAGCACGTTTTTAGATTCTGTACAATTTGATGTAATTTACGTAAGGATTGCCAAGCGCGCTCGTTTTAGCGTTTTTTTCCCTATCCTTCTTCAGGCGTGTCATGTCAATAGCACGTTTTTAGATTCTGTACAATTTGCATGTCATTTACGTAAGGATTGCCAAGCGCGCTCGTTTAAGCGTTTTTTTACCCTATCATTCTTCAGGCGTGTCATGTCAATAGCACGTTTTTAGATTCTGTACAATTTGATGTAATTTACGTAAGGATTGCCAAGCGCGCTCGTTTAAGCGTTTTTTTTCCTTTCCTTCTTCAGGCGTGTCATGTCAATAGCACGTTTTTAGATTCTGTACAATTTGATGTAATTTACGTAAGGATTGCCAAGCGCGCTCGTTTTAGCGTTTTTTTCCCTATCCTTCTTCAGGCGTGTCATGTCAATAGCACGTTTTTAGATTCTGTACAATTTGATGTAATTTACGTAAGGATTGCCAAGCGCGCTCGTTTAAGCGTTTTTTTTACCCTATCATTCTTCAGGCGTGTCATGTCAATAGCACGTTTTTAGATTCTGTACAATTTGATGTAATTTACGTAAGGATTGCCAAGCGCGCTCGTTTAAGCGTTTTTTTTCCTTTCCTTCTTCAGGCGTGTCATGTCAATAGCACGTTTTTAGATTCTGTACAATTTGATGTAATTTACGTAAGGATTGCCAAGCGCGCTCGTTTAAGCGTTTTTTTTCCCTATCCTTCTTCAGGCGTGTCATGTCAATAGCACGTTTTTAGATTCTGTACAATTTGCATGTAATTTACGTAAGGATTGCCAAGCGCTCGTTTAAGCGTTTTTTTTCCTTTCCTTCTTCAGGCGTGTCATGTCAATAGCACGTTTTTAGATTCTGTACAATTTGCATGTAATTTACGTAAGGATTGCCAAGCGCTCGTTTAAGCGTTTTTTTTCCTTTCCTTCTTCAGGCGTGTCATGTCAATAGCACGTTTTTAGATTCTGTACAATTTGCATGTAATTTACGTAAGGATTGCCAAGCGCTCGTTTAAGCGTTTTTTTTCCTTTCCTTCTTCAGGCGTGTCATGTCAATAGCACGTTTTTAGATTCTGTACAATTTGCATGTAATTTACGTAAGGATTGCCAAGCGCTCGTTTAAGCGTTTTTTTTTCCTTTCCTTCTTCAGGCGTGTCATGTCAATAGCACGTTTTTAGATTCTGTACAATTTGCATGTAATTTACGTAAGGATTGCCAAGCGCTCGTTTAAGCGGGTTTTTTCCTATCCTTCTTCAAGCGTGTCATGTCAATAGCACGTTTTTAGATTCTTTACCATTTGCATGTAATTTACGTAAGGATTGCCAAGCGCTCGTTTAAGCGGGTTTTTTTTTCCTATCTTTCTTCAGGCGTGTCAAGTCAATAGCACGTTTTTAGATTCTGTACAATTTGCATGTAATTTACGTAAGGATTGCCAAGCGCGCTCGTTTTAGCGTTCTTTTTTTCATATCCTTCTTCAGGCGTGTCATGTCAATAGCACGTTTTTAGATCCTGTACAATTTGCATGTAATTTACGTAAGGATTGCCAAGCGCGCTCGTTTTAGCGGGTTTTTTTTCCCTTATCTCTCTTCAGGCGTGATAAGTCAAGAGCACTTTTTTAGATTCTGTACGTTTTGCATGTAATTAACATAAGGGTTGCCAAGCGTTTCCAAATGACCTCATAATATTACAACAGACTGACATATTACAATTTTATTTATCTAAAAAAAAAATCATTGAATTCTCCTGTATCTTGATGCTAGAAATCTGTACGATAACGTCTTTTCATTTAACAAAGAAAAATTTAAAATATATATGCAATCATTGTATACAGATGTTATTTTGTAAATTGTATATGGTCACTGTGGGGTATATTGCATATGATAATGTATCATTAGCCAGCATGACGACTTTTGTAATGCACAGTCTTCAAGTCGAGCTAACCTTACTGCTATTCTGTGTAGACTTTTTTCAATAAAAGTCTATTTAGGCTTACACAAACTTCTTTTTTGTTTAGAGATATTTTTCTTTCTTTTCCGCCCATGCTAAACAACAACTGATAGACCAATATGTAAATTTGCCCAAGGTTCACAATTGTTTCTTTACTAAGATTTCCTTTAACTTAAATACGGCAATTTTAAAATCTTTAACTTTGTTAATTATCTTCTCAATCTAATAACATTTATATTAATTTTTGAAAAAAATTCTTATCCGTAGTTCTAAAAATGATTGCCAAAATTTTCTATGATACAGAAAATCCTAGTTAAGAAATGAGTGTGAGCCGGCTTTACTCTAAACTAAAGCTGATACCTTGAAAACATTATGTCAATGTCCTAGTTAAGAAATGAGTGTGTAACTTGAGCCGGCTTTACTCTAATCTAAAGCTGATACCTTGAAGACATTATGTCAATGTCCTAGTTAAGAAATGAGTGTGAGCCGGTTTTACTCTAAACTAAAGCTGATACCTTGAAAACATTATGTCAATGTCCTAGTTAAGAAATGAGTGTGTAACTTGAGCCGGCTTTACTCTAAACTAAAGCTGATACCTTGAAGACATTATGTCAATGTCCTAGTTAAGAAATGAGTGTGAGCCGGCTTTACTCTAATATAAAGCTGATACCTTGAAGACATTATGTCAATGTCCTAGTTAAGAAATGAGTGTGTAACTTGAGCCGGCTTTACTCTAATCTAAAGCTGATACCTTGAAGACATTATGTCAATGTCCTAGTTAAGAAATGGGTGTGAGCCGGCTTTACTCTAATCTAAAGCTGATACCTTGAAGACATTATGTCAATGTACCTTTATTCTACATATTCTTTTTCAAACTTAATGAATTATGGGAGTATTTTGATCCAGCGGGACTGATACGGTTGGTCAAATTACGTCGCGTCGAGATTTAATTTTGAATATTTTTTTTTAAATTAATTGAATTTTTGCATAAAAATCATTGCGTAAATATAGATACTTTTTACGTATTGTTTTCATATTCTAGTTTTCGAATACGAACTGAAATTTTAATTTTTAAAACGACTTTCTTATACTATTGAGTCATGTTTGCTTTAATACTCATATAAAATCCATAGTGATCGGTAATTGTCTACTCTGTTTAAATGTAAATATACAGCAAGCCTAGGCTAATCAGGGCCCTTAAAAAGTTTTATGGCCGTCATCACAATATTGTTGATAAGTATGTAGTCACTGTATCCCAACTTATACTAGATATATTTGACTTAACATAGTTCTTTGTTCCTTTCATTCTCAAAATTGACTTGCACGTGACGGGTGTAGCTAGCTAGACAGGAGGTGCTTACCCTTCCGGAGCACCCGGCCTCACTTCCTTGATGGAAGTTCACGTGTATAACATATTTTGCCAGTTTGCAAAGTTTTTACTTTGCTTTTGGGATTGTGATGTGGACACGGACTGGTATGTTTGTTTTATATATATATATATATATATATATATATATATATATATATATATATATATATATATATATATATATATATATATATATATATATATATATATATATATATATGCATTGTTTCCAACTTGGAATCAAGAAAAAACAGATACGAAGACCATTGCGAATCACTAGATTGCGCTATTAAGGCGGAAATTGAAGAGCGGTGGTCGACGGAAACCATTAGTAAAAAACTAATAGACATTTGGCTTAAAGAAACAGAACAGCAAGAAGAAAAATCAAGGTCTTTGTGGCTATGGCAGTAGAAATGGTATGAAGAATACGAGAGCGCATGTGGACAGGAAACGGACATTAAGCAAAGATAATCAACCCGTAAAAAACAAAAGGAAAAACAAAATAAAAGCTTTGTGGATAAGAAACAAATAACAACGGAGAAAACAACCAAAGCTGGAATAATTACACAACCTTCGAAACAACCTACACGGAAAATAAATCGAGAATTTGTACAAAAACCAACACCTAAAAACAAAGAAAGACGAAGACACGATTACTACCGTCAATCTAAGTATTCATATCGAGGAATTAATCAGTATGAATCCGACGATTTTTATCACCTAGATTGCCCATACAACAATTATCCGTATTATCCACCAAACAGACAACCAAACATGTATTTTTTAGGACGAGGCAGGAACAAATGTCAAGGGGAAAGGAACCCATACTGAATGTGAATAACGGTAAACTTACTAAAATAGACCCACTAATAATTAATCTGTCAAGCATAAAATTTGATGAAGAGGAAAAGAAAATATTGAAAAGGGGCTTTGAATACATACCTACTACTAAATCAGATATACCACTTGTGAAAACCTTCAAACTGGAACATAACTTTTTTCTTAAAAACGGCATGTCGTTTAATATAAAAAACAATATAAACTGTGGTACTGCAAATCTAATTTATTGCATCACTTGTTCGGGATTCGGAGAACAGTATGTGGGACAAACGGGTAATAGCCTAAGGAAAAGAGTTAGGATACATAAACAGCAGATCTGACATCCGGAAACTCGGTAAATCCCGTTCAGTGAACATCTGGACATTTGCGGTGAAAAAAAAACTTTAAAATAATGTCTTTTTTATAAATGTTCAAATGATGATGAGGGGTTTAGAATTGAAAAAAGAAAAATATTTCACTAATCTTTTTAAAGCTAAATTCAATGGGCGATAAATAACCTCCCTTACAATTATAGACACAAAGTTATCTACCTCACGTAAAAGGTATGACGTCATTATCAACATGTAACATAGAAACAGTAAACAATTAAAGTCATAGCTTGAAAAGTCCCAAAAGGGACGAAAATGTTAGCCAAAACTCCGTCTTTGGATTTTTTATGTATATTACTATATGTAAGACATTTATCGTTTACACACACACACACACACACACACACACTTATTTATTTATTTATTTATTTATTTATTTATTTATTTATCTATAAAAATATAAGTGTAACCCAGGTTTAAATATTGTCATATATTCCGTTTTCCGTCCGTAGTCTGTAAATCTTCGTTTTATGTACGTTTCTTGTATTGTTAGTGTGACGTTGTGTTTAGTGAACATGCGTATTGTGTTGTGACGTATCTATGTCCATGTGTATTTATTTACTTATATACGTTTTTCACGGTTCTATAATCACGCACGAAATCCATTGCATTCTGGTATTGCTCACAACTTTTCTTTTTGCATGAAACTCTTTACTAATCTCGCTAAACAGCGAATCATCAATGTAACAACACTTATTTTTTTCATCATTGGAACATCTGGTAAGAAAAACTTAATTTATTTTTCCCGTTTTTGAATTTTTATAATTATTCGCGGCATATCTTATTTTGTAATTTACTTTATTTTATCGAAACATTTACTAAATATTTATGAATGTTCCAATTTTCTGTATTTTCAGACTTTTTTGTATTATTTATTAAATAAACATCCGTCAATAAATAGAATCTGAAAACATCGTTTGTGTAGTTTCAATTATATGCAAACCCTGTGTTACATAAGGACAGGAAAATATTCGCATTTTGTTTCTATATCTTGACTTATGTAAGTTTTCTAGCTATCTTTACTAACTTGATAAACCCGAAACAACAAAACGAAATAACGCATCGTTTGTGACATCACAAACGCCATTTTTGTGTATAATTTTGAGTGTACGGCAAAACATGTACTTTCTCTTAACAGCTTATAAAACAACTGGCTATTTCATAACCATTATTGTTAATATATTTCACAATGTAAAGTACAATACAATTAAGGCAAGCATCTTTGCTTCTTAAAACACGTGCGTCTGGTGTTAATCTACTGGTAACTGATCAATACAAGAATATCACTAGATGTACAGGCAAGTTTGTCGGGTGTTAATCTACTGGTAACTGATCAATACAAGAATATCATTAGATGTGCGGGCAAGTTTGTCGGGTGTTAATCTACTGGTAACTGATCAATACAAGAATATCACTAGATGTACAGGCAAGTTTGTAGGCTGTTAATCTACTGGTAACTGATCAATACAAGAATATCACTAGATGTACAGGCAAGTTTGTCTGGTGTTAATCTACTAGTAACTGATCAATACAAGAATATCACTAGATGTACAGGCAAGTTTGTCTGGTGTTAATCTACTAGTAACTGATCAATACAAGAATATCACTAGATGTACAGGCAAGTTTGTAGGCTGTTAATCTACTGGTAACTGATCAATACAAGAATATCACTAGATGTACAGGCAAGTTTGTCTGGTGTTAATCTACTAGTAACTGATCAATACAAGAATATCACTAGATGTACAGGCAAGTTTGTCTGGTGTTAATCTACTAGTAACTGATCAATACAAGAATATCACTAGATGTACAGGCAAGTTTGTCTGGTGTTAATCTACTAGTAACTGATCAATACAAGAATATCACTAGATGTGCGGGCAAGTTTGTCGGGTGTTAATCTACTGGTAACTGATCAATACAAGAATATCACTAGATGTGCGGGCAAGTCTGTCGGGTGTTAATCTACTGGTAACTGATCAATACAAGAATATCACTAGATGTGCAGGCAAGTTTGTCTGGTGTTAATCTACTGGTAACTGATCAATACAAGAATATCACTAGATGTGCGGGCAAGTTTGTCGGGTGTTAATCTACTGGTAACTGATCAATACAAGAATATCACTAGATGTGCGGGCAAGTTTGTCGGGTGTTAATCTACTGGTAACTGATCAATACAAGAATATCACTAGATGTGCAGGCAAGTTTGTCTGGTGTTAATCTACTGGTAACTGATCAATACAAGAATATCACTAGATGTGCGGGCAAGTTTGTCGGGTGTTAATCTACTGGTAACTGATCAATACAAGAATATCACTAGATGTACAGGCAAGTTTGTCTGGTGTTAATGTACTAGTAACTGATAAATACAAGAATATCACTAGATGTGCGGGCAAGTTTGTCGGGTGTTAATCTACTGGTAACTGATCAATACAAGAATATCACTAGATGTGCGGGCAAGTCTGTCGGGTGTTAATCTACTGGTAACTGATCAATACAAGAATATCACTAGATGTGCAGGCAAGTTTGTCTGGTGTTAATCTACTGGTAACTGATCAATACAAGAATATCACTAGATGTGCGGGCAAGTCTGTCGGGTGTTAATCTACTGGTAACTGATCAATACAAGAATATCACTAGATGTGCAGGCAAGTTTGTCTGGTGTTAATCTACTGGTAACTGATCAATACAAGAATATCACTAGATGTGCGGGCAAGTCTGTCGGGTGTTAATCTACTGGTAACTGATCAATACAAGAATATCACTATATGTACAGGCAAGTTTGTCTGGTGTTAATCTACTGGTAACTGATCAATACAAGAATATCACTAGATGTACGGGCAAGTTTGTCGGGTGTTAATCTACTAGTAACTGATCAATACAAGAATATCACTAGATGTGCAGGCAAGTTTGTCTGGTGTTAATCTACTGATAACTGATCAATACAAGAATATCACTAGATGTGCGGGCAAGTCTGTCGGTTGTTAATCTACTGGTAACTGATCAATACAAGAATATGACTAGATGTGCGGGCAAGTCTGTCGGGTGTTAATCTACTGGTAACTGATCAATACAAGAATATCACTATATGTACAGGCAAGTTTGTCGGATGTTAACCTACTAGTAACTGATCAATACAAGAATATCACTAGATGTGCAGGCAAGTTTGTCGGGTGTTAATCTACTGATAACTGATCAATACAAGAATATCACTAGATGTGCGGGCAAGTCTGTCGGGTGTTAATCTACTGGTAACTGATCAATACAAGAATATCACTAGATGTGCGGGCAAGTCTGTCGGGTGTTAATCTACTGGTAACTGATCAATACAAGAATATCACTAGATGTGCAGGCAAGTTTGTCGGGTGTTAATCTACTGATAACTGATCAATACAAGAATATCACTAGATGTGTTGGCAAGTTTGTCGGGTGTTAATCTACTGGTAACTGATCAATACAAGAATATCACTAGATGTGCAGGCAAGTTTGTCGGGTGTTAATCTACTGATAACTGATCAATACAAGAATATCACTAGATGTGCGGGCAAGTCTGTCGGGTGTTAATCTACTGGTAACTGATCAATACAAGAATATCACTAGATGTGCGGGCAAGTCTGTCGGGTGTTAATGTACTAGTAACTGATCAATACAAGAATATCACTAGATGTGCGGGCAAGTTGGCGGCTGTTAATCTACTGATAACTGATCAATACAAGAATATCACTAGATGTGTTGGCAAGTTTGTCGGGTGTTAATCTACTGGTAACTGATCAATACAAGAATATCACTAGATGTACAGGCAAGTTTGTCTGGTGTTTATCTACTGGTAACTGATCAATACGAGAATATCACTAGATGTACGGGCAAGTTTGTCGGGTGTTCATCTACTGATAACTGATCAATACAAGAATATCACTAGATGTGCGGGCAAGTTTGTCGGGTGTTAATCTACTGGTAACTGATCAATACAAGAATATCACTAGATGTACAGGCAAGTTTGTCTGGTGTTTATCTACTGGTAACTGATCAATACGAGAATATCACTAGATGTACGGGCAAGTTTGTCGGGTGTTCATCTACTGATAACTGATCAATACAAGAATATCACTAGATGTGCAGGCAAGTTTGTCGGGTGTTTAATCTACTGGTAACTGATCAATACAAGAATATCACTAGATGTACAGGCAAGTTTGTCTGGTGTTTATCTACTGGTAACTGATCAATACAAGAATATCACTAGATGTACGGGCAAGTTTGTCTGGTGTTAATCTACTGATAACTGATCAATACAAGAATATCACTAGATGTGCGGGCAAGTTGGCGGCTGTTAATCTACTGGTAACTGATCAATACAAGAATATCACTAGATGTACGGGCAAGTTTGTCGGGTGTTAATCTACTGATAACTGATCAATACAAGAATATCACTAGATGTGCGGGCAAGTTGGCGGCTGTTAATCTACTGGTAACTGATCAATACGAGAATATCACTAGATGTACGGGCAAGTTTGTCTGGTGTTAGTCTACTGATAACTGATCATAAAAGAATATCACTAGATGTGCGGGCAAGTAGGCGGCTGTTAATCTACTGATAACTGATCAATACAAGAATATCACTAGATGTGTTGGCAAGTTTGTCTGGTGTTTATCTACTGGTAACTGATCAATACAAGAATATCACTAGATGTACGGGCAAGTTTGTCTGGTGTTAATCTACTGGTAACTGATCAATACAAGAATATCACTAGATGTGCGGGCAAGTTGGCGGCTGTTAATCTACTGGTAACTGATCAATACAAGAATATCACTAGATGTACAGGCAAGTTTGTCTGGTGTTTATCTACTTGTAACTGATCAATACAAGAATATCACTAGATGTACGGGCAAGTTTGTCTGGTGTTAATCTACTGGTAACTGATCAATACAAGAATATCACTAGATGTACGGGCAAGTTTGTCTGGTGTTAATCTACTGATAACTGATCAATACAAGAATATCACTAGATGTGCGGGCAAGTTGGCGGCTGTTAATCTACTGATAACTGATCAATAGAAGAATATCACTAGATGTGTTGGCAAGTTTGTCGGGTGTTAATCTACTGGTAACTGATCAATACAAGAATATCACTAGATGTACAGGCAAGTTTGTCTGGTGTTTATCTACTGGTAACTGATCAATACGAGAATATCACTAGATGTACGGGCAAGTTTGTCGGGTGTTCATCTACTGATAACTGATCAATACAAGAATATCACTAGATGTGCAGGCAAGTTTGTCTGGTGTTTATCTACTGGTAACTGATCAATACAAGAATATCACTAGATGTGCGGGCAAGTCTGTCGGGTGTTAATCTACTGGTAACTGATCAATACAAGAATATCACTAGATGTACAGGCAAGTTTGTCGGGTGTTCATCTACTGATAACTGATCAATACAAGAATATCACTAGATGTACAGGCAAGTTTGTCTGGTGTTTATCTACTGGTAACTGATCAATACAAGAATATCACTAGATGTGCGGGCAAGTTTGTCTGGTGTTAATCTACTGGTAACTGATCAATACAAGAATATCACTAGATGTGCGGGCAAGTTGTCGGCTGTTAATCTACTGGTAACTGATCAATACAAGAATATCACTAGATGTACAGGCAAGTTTGTCTGGTGTTCACCTACTTGTAACTGATCAATACAAGAATATCATTAGATGTACAGGCAAGTTTGTCGGGTGTTAATCTACTGATAACTGATCAATACAAGAATATCACTAGATGTACGGGCAAGTATGTCTGGTGTTAATCTACTGGTAACTGATCAATACAAGAATATCATTAGATGTACAGGCAAGTTTGTCGGGTGTTAATCTACTGATAACTGATCAATACAAGAATATCACTAGATGTACAGGCAAGTTTGTCTGGTGTTCACCTACTTGTAACTGATTAATACAAGAATATCACTAGATGTGCAGGCAAGTCTGTCGGGTGTTGATCTACTGGTAACTGATCAATACAAGTATATCACTAGATGTTCTGGCAAGTTTGTCGGGTGTTGATCTACTTGTAACTGATCAATACAAGAATATCACTAGATGTGCGGGCAAGTTTGTCGGGTGTTGTTTAACGTCACATCAGCAATTTTTTAGCTTTTCGGATATAATATTTATGATAATTTTTATGAATAAGATTTTAAGAATTTTATTTCAATTTTGTATTTTAAACGACAATTTTGCTATTTTTGAGAAAAGAAAACATAATGGAGAATATAAAATATTCCCTGTAGGCGAGCCAAAAACGCTCCAAGAATGAGTACTGTCTAAAAATAACATGACTTTTCGAACTGAGGGCAAATTAAGACTTCTACTCCGTGATCTAAACGTCTAAAGATATTTAAGGAATAGTGTACATGTAATATGAAAGCAAATTAAATACAGAAAAATGTGTACTTTGTCATAACCAAAGTGACCAAAGTAAGGAAGTAAGGAAATGATACAATAATTTCAATGAGAACAAAAAGACAATAGAAAACAAGCACGTTTATAGACAAAATAACTGATTATATATAACAACTAAGGAAAAAGTACTGGATAAAATATATTATATTTATGTCTGGTTGTGTGGTTAAATACTCTTTGGCAAAAACAAAACAATTCATTTTTCTTAACTTATGGTGCATAAAACGCACATTTAAAAACTTTAAAACGAATATTTTGCAAAATCATAAACCAACAATTCGGCATGTATCATTTATTTATGTATATTTATAAATTTTATTTCTATTATTTCCTGTTTACAAATCTGATTGATTTAGATTCGAAAAATGAAAATAAAATCAGATACTTGTATATTCCTCGTGTGAGCGTTAAATTTTAATTTTTTAAAAAATTTTGCGATTGATTGAGTTTGTAAAATAGAGATGATTGATATGGATTCTTGTTATGACACACCCAGGTAACATAACTAAATCCTTTCTTAATAACAAATAAATCAATTCAAAGTTATATCACATTTAAGTTGATTTACATACGAATTTATTGAAAATCGCACAGTATCAATTTTTTGTTAGGGAATTGTTGGCGAGAGATAACTACCTACACCTATATGCTAAAAATAAAGTCAAAGATAGTGAAGGTGGTAGAGGAAAGTAATTTTATTTAACGCCACAGTCGATTTTTGAGGTGGTCAGTGCTGAAATGGTGGAGGAAACTGAATAACTGAGAAAATCACCGTCCTTCGGCAAGTGAACTGATCACACTAGGATCTGCCCGAGCGGCATTCGAACCTAGAGGGTGAGTCACTGTGATTCGGAAGCGCGAGCCGTAGATCACTCGGCTACCTAAGCCTCCCGTTAGTAAGTGTTTTCATAAAACTGGGATCTTATACCAAGCGTTAAAAAAATAAATTATTACATTTTCAATATGGACCTTAAATATCCCATCATATGATACATTCAAGTTCATTTATTTTAGTCACGTTTTGTGCAGAATTTTAAATACTTTTTGGTACAAATTCATAATTCTGAACAATGTCATAATTTTATCTTTCTCTTTTGACTTAACTTGCTATAAGGTTTTCGATCTTTATTTTAAGTAAAAAACAATACAAAAATATCAACAAAACATATCGGTTTCGATAATTTCATCCAGAAATTGCTTTCAGAAACATATTTTCAATTCTGTTTAAAATTTTAATAATTCACTGCGTAAAAGTACTTTAAAAGTTTTTTTTTTAAATATTGGTGATAAATATATTAATTGACATTAAATTGCAATACGTTTTTCTTGCTGGTTGTGAGTTATTTTTAATCTTATATCGACACAAAAAATACAGGATATGCAAATTTCTGTTGCCACAGTCAATTGATAATATGTTGATAAAGAGCTGCAAATTACACGAACCACGTATTATCATTATGGCCACTGTCCATCCAAAGTCCGAGTTTTAACATAATTCTTTACATAATTTAAGTCTGATAATTGTTAGTTTTCATGGAATAGATGAAATTAAGGAGTTCGTTGAAAGATAATTATAACATTGAGGTATGGTTGTTTCGAAAATTTCATATTTACAATATTATTATTTTGCAATTCATAATAAAAGAGAATGCAGCGATGTTTGCACCAAATGTGCATTAAAAGAATAATGGAATTTATTTATTTGTTTATTTATTTATTTATTTATTTATTTATTTATTTATTTATTTATTTGCTAGCATGATTTCATTTTTTCCATAGATTTGCTAAAATTATATTAATGTAATTAGAATCACAGGGGGAAATTGCATTAAAGTAATCCCAATTTCAATAAGGTATAGATAATCATGTTGTTATTATTATCACTATTATTATTATTATTATTATTATTATTATTATTATTATTATTATTATTCTGTGATTGTTCTGTCTATATAAAGATATCATATTAAAAAAGTAAGCTTTGAAAAATGTTTTTAAAAATGACACTATTATTATTGTGTTATCTTGCGGCATATAGGTATGGGAATACCAGTAAATTAAATGTACCAAGTGAAAATAATAATTTTATGGAATACTAAGGATAAATGTTAACTGAATGTTTTGTACATAGATCTCAGTTCTCAGATATTTCACACACTTTCTCTTTCGTCCTGTTTACTTCGCTTCAATCAAAACATTCTTTCATTGCTTCTAGGGCCCTATAGTAAAACGCATTAAGACTTTAGTCTTCAATATCGTCATATTTAGTAAGCGCTGTGCTTTATTACTGTTTCAGGAAAAATCTTGATTAATTTTAAATCAAATAAGGCCAGAATTTGTATAAACAACGAACCATTTCCCTGAATTTCCCCCACATAAATAACATTATTCTGTTATATGTGATAAGAGGTTTTTGAGATGAATTTTCTTAAATTGATTCTATCCTTACTTAACTTTACGTCATCGACTCTATACTTTTCATTGAAAAGTTAACATGATTTAGTAGTCCAAATTACTCTTTGGACGTTTTTGATTCTAAATATACACCTAACATATCAATTTTATCCGAGTAATAACAGATTGGTGGCTCTAATTTTATTCAAAAAGTATTTTAGTATATGCATTCGAAATAGGAGTTATTCTCGCCTGAACGAAAGTGAAATTGATTGAAGAAATGGTGTTTAATATCCCAGTTAAGATTCTTTCACTTATATCAAGGTAGTCAGTCCTAATATAGTGGAGGAAACCTGAGTTCCAAAAAATCACCAACATTCGGTAAGTTAACTGATAAACTTTCTAAAATCTACCCGAGCTGGATTCAAATCTATGAGATGATAGTCACTATTGTTCGTAGGCGTGCGCGCTGCTTTCGAAATTCGACCATTTGGCCACCGAAGACCCTTTGGCTAAAATTGTAGTTAAAACATGATACTCACAAAACCCAGAGCAACCAAAAGCACGCCACACAAAACAATTCAGAGTTAAGGTAAATGCCAGTCAGTTTACTAATGGAATTGCCTATAAAAATCCGTATTTAGAATGGACTTGACATTTTATGACTAAATATGTAAACGGGGTTTTGGTTTTTATAGCTTTGTCATAAACCACTTTTTGAATGTATTTTTATGATTAAATTCAAAAAGTGGTATATGACAGCTTCATCAATTTTATTTCAACACGCATTTTTTTTTTTAAATTTGAAAGTCGTTAAATGAAAACAAACCATTCAGCTACTAAAAAAGAGTTTACTTCGCATATGATAGAATGTAATACAATACTGTTAATATTATAATCTATTTACTTTGCTGTCGTATTGAGGCAAAACGTAATACTTTATAACATATAAAGTAAAATGTATCCCTGAATTTGAATCAATACTGTCTTGAGATATCCTACAGCGTAAAAACGACGTTTTACAATAAAACCTACTTGGATGAAGATGAAATAAAAATTTAATCTGATTTATCTAAAAGCTAAAAACAATGAAATAAGATTTTTATTTCAAATTAAATGCGAATGAACTAAATATGAGCAATTTTATTTTATTTTTTTTCATTTACAAATACCAGTAAAGTTCCATTAAACCAATTCAAAACCACCGTTCACGTAAAATCTATCTATTCCGTCTTATTAATGACACAACCAAGAGGACAAACCCAGAAAAAAAAACAGTCTTAATTGTTTGTCGTATATAATTATTTTAAATATGAATAGCTTATTGGATGGGTCTTCTATGCTCCATTGGAACCGTATTGGAAATATCTTGCGGAATAAGGAGCAGTAATGATTTAATACATAGATAAGTTATTTTTATGTCACACTCTGTGCACCAGATAACCCATTTTTAGACTTTGTATATCGATATCACGTTTTAATAATTAGTATCCGTTCGTGATTTAGTTTTGATACTTGTGATAACAATTACTTTAAAAAATCATATTACGTAACCGTTCCTAGGGTCATCATTGTAAGGAAACACGTTTTTACGCATTTTTTTTTAAAAAAAGATAATTAAGTGCGCCATGTGCTACATTATTTTATGGAAAAAAAATGGATTTTAAATAACACATTATTACTTTCAATATTTTAATGTACAATTTTTAATCCATGAAATTTTTTCTAATTACGACGATATGTAAATCGGCGATTTCATGATGAGTTGACATATCATGTTAAAATAATGGCGATTTTAATTGTTATTTTTTTTTTATTTGTTTTGTTTCCATATCATATTTGTTGTTGTGATATTTTCTTGGTTGCCTCGGCCATTGTCAAGTACATGCATTTTACAGCTACAAAATAGATTTTTTTTTTATTTCTTGCTGCTGTTGTTGTTTTTTGGTTGCTTCTACTTTTGCCAAGTACAGTATTTTACAAACAAGAAATATATTCTTTACTTATTGCCGACAGGGACCGAACCTACAGCGGCGAGACGTCCTGAGATTGAAGGGATTAAGTCTTAACCACACGGTCACCGCTACCTCTTCATAACTTGTAAGGCATTAACCTTGATAAATAAGCACTTAAACGTTAACCAACACAAACATTTTATCTTGAACCTTGTTTTCTTTTTTCAAATATTTATGTTCTTATTGAAAACCTAATTTGAAAAAAAACCCAGTCAAATGCGCTACTGGGTATCATTCATGTAAAATATTGATGAATCACGCCTTCTAGTTGAATCTCCGTAACTCACACCCTATCAAATTAGATAGTCTGTTTCCATAGCAAACTTTGATTGTATTAACACTTACTACGCACATGAAATAAAAAGGAAAGACGAAGTTATATTTAACATTGCTATTTAGGATAACACGGGTAATTATAACTATAGGTGTGGTAACATTTATAAAAATGTCCTGGTTTATCTTTTTTCATTCCAGCTTGAAAATGAAACCTGTCCAGCAATAACAAGTTGATTAATTTTAATTAAGAATTATTTATCATAATCATGTAAATAACGTCTTTTTATTCATTATCAATTTTAAGTAATAATAATCATTATTATTTTATTTTATCAATGCTACTCCCACAGGTGCACACGGTCTCACCGTTACTAAGGTATACATGCCTCTGATAAGCATTGTAACACTGTTTTGGAAATATGTTCTATGTTTGTATACATATCTGCTTTTGTATTCTTGGAAATCATGTCTCACACACACACACACAGAGAGAGAGAGAGAGAGAGAGAGAGAGAGAGAGAGAGAGAGAGAGAGAGAGAGAGAGAGAGAGAGAGAGAGAGCATGTACGACGATACCATTACAATCATAGTGGAAATGCTCACCATCTCACCTCTTTCTCTTCGCTCAGTTTATTTTACCCTAAAACTTTTATCTTTTATTTTGTTGGTTTAAATTTTATGGCACAGAGAAAGATGTTTATTTTCTTTATTTCTATATTTCTCGATTTTCTTATTTTTTACCAAATATACCTTTCACTATTTGAAATAATAAAAACCGCTCTATTGTCAACAAAATCAACCACTAACACAAAAATAGCTAAAACTTCGATAATTCACGCCAAATGATCTACTACGGTCTTCATTTTACATTATGCTTTTCTGATAAATGGATTATTTCAAAAGAATCACACGCGAGAAACCAATTGTACTGTTACCTAATTTGTCCCTAGATTAATTTATTTATAAATGATAATATTTACGCTATATCAATATTTTGGCGTTTATGGATTACCACCAAACATTAATGTGATTCTGTAACTCTATAATCACCATCGCAACTTGAACTAAACAAAAAGCTATTAATACCCAATAGAACAGATTATTTTAATCACTGCCGTTGCACCCCCAGTTCCTGGTAATGACGAGATCAATAGTTAAAGTGTATCGAATAAAAGGGTGACTGACGTTTACATACTGATACTACATAGTATGTTAATCGACAGAGGATGTGGGAGGAACTATTATAATAAATCAAAAGCTATCTGCCAGAATTCACAAATTATTTGAAGGAACACCAAAAACTCTAACTATCACAGATCTGAAGGGGAAAAGAAGAAAAAAGAGAACTATCACAGAATAAACTCCTCGAAAAAAAAAACAACAAGAAAACGTTTGGAGAAAAAATATTTCTAAAAGCTTTTAATTTCCATCAACGATTTAGTTTAGTGGAAATTTTAAACAGCAGGTAAGTGTTTTTATATTAGCATAACATAAATAAAAAATTAGGTATGGTATGTGGTAAGGTAAAATTTTAGGTAAAAAAGCAAAGTAGAAGTATTTCTAAAATAAAATTATTTTATTCTAATATATGGTAAGAGTTTTGCAAAAAGTGGACTTTTTATTCAATATTGAATGATGAGGATATGTCAAAAATTGTTTACAAAAGTAAACTAAAATGGTCATTTAAAAAAAAAAAAAAATTAAAACGGGATTTATTTAGATTTTATACATCATACATGTCTATGATGTAAGAGTTTTTAAAAACTACTCTATATATTTACCTGCAAAGAATAAGTACATTGTGATTAATAAAGATGTATATGCTATATTAGAAAGTCTTACAAAAAATTTTCGAAGGTTTAAAAATAATGTTACGGTTAAAATGTATAATTTTTTCTTAAAGTAGAGAGTGATGTATTAAATCAGATATTTGCATTCGGCTTAATGTATTTAACACTGCAGTTTGATGATTAGTTAATAAGGTTTAAATCGTATCTGAAGATTTCGTACCCGACAGCTGTCAGAACCGTCAAGCACTTGGTTTGAATTTTTCTCAAATATAAAGAAGCATATGTGGCTGGATGGTAGTAAAATTTGTCAGGAACCTTTGAGACATCGACATGTGTAAACAACCCCGGTAAAGATTTTAGCTGTAAACTTTCTCATACTTGCTCAAGTGAGATTCAAACCTTGTCCGCAAGAGGCGCTGTGATTGATAATCCCGCGCTTTAGACCACTCGCGGGGCACCACATCGGTATGTGATCACGATCCAAAGTTTAAGAATTGTATAGTAATCAGTAATTCTTTGATAAGAAATACAAATTTGATCAAACGAGCCTGAAAAACTGGGTGAAACGGACTCGGAGAATGAACAAACGGCCAACGAGATGCACCACGTCGATATGTGATCACTATCCAAAGTTTAAGAATTGTTTATTAATACAATTTTGATCAAACGAGCTTTAAAACTGCGTGAAACGGACTCGGAGAATGAACAACCGTATATACAGTGAATAGAGAAGTTGTTCAGGTTTCATTACAAGTCACAATTTAAACCTGAAATGTCTAAACAGTTCAAGAGGTATAAGCAAGCAACATCTTTTATTGCCAATGGTATAAATTGCAAACTTTGTACAAGACTCTGTGACACCATTAGAGTTTTGTAAAATAAAAAGATGTAAAAATCAGAAGTGTCATATTTCCAATATATATTAATAAGCAAAATTATTTTTAAAAATACGCATAGTTGTACTAAAAGCTAGAAAAATGTAAAACTATCGTAGAAAAAGAGAAAATGACAATTCTAGTTCAAATAAACGAAACCGTTTTTATGAAACAACATATAATTATTTCTGCTTCACCATTCAAGCCAATAGTCTTATTGCAATTGTGCTATGAGTTTATTGGCTAAAATATTAAGGGAATCTATTTTCATTTATCTAATTGTATCAATTTATGGAAAAAAAACTTATAGCTTTAAGTGATTCATATTTTCTGCTATTTTATGCACCTGTCATGTGCAGAATTTTGAATATGTCTCTTTGTAAAAATTCGGGGCCTCGGTGGCTGAGTGGTCTAAAGCGCGCGCTTACGGATCACAGTGCCTCTCACCGCCTGGGTTCGAATCCCACTCGGGACAGATCCTAGTGTGAGAAAGTTTGTCAGTTCGCTTGCGGAAGGTCGGTGGTTTTCTCCGGGCACTCCGGTTTCCTCCACCATCCCAGAACTGACCGCCTCGAAATAAGTGAAAGATTCTTGACTGGGGCGTAAAACACCATTACTCCACTCCACTCCACTTTTGTAAAAATTCTAAATTCTGCACATGACACACCTTCGGAAAAAACCGATCTAGTGTTAATAATGGTAGCTTCCCATAATAATTCCTTTAACTTTATTATAATCGTAATGGATACGTCATGGAAGTAGGAATTGTAGGAAGAAATATTTTTAAAAAGATAAGTACAATGTATATCAGAACAAGTCATAGAGCATATCTGTATTTTAACAAAGTCAGTTCTGAGTCAAAACTAAAACAGTTTGAATTGTTTAATGTACTTTTGGTCATATCTGTTAAATCTGTACTTTAATTTAACAGACTTGTCTTTCTTCATTAATTTTTATTCCAGCTGTATTTTTGTTGCAGTGTAAACTGAATACATTCGTTCATCTGCTAATATTGTTCTTAGGAATTATTTTTCAATCTATGAAAAGTCGTTTGTTAAATTAGCATTGTCATGTACTACTTTTGAAAATATATAGGTATGGTATGTAAATTGAATATAAGTTTTTCAGCAATTTTAAACTTATTTGATTGTATTTTATTTATTTATTTTTTTTTATTTGTTTGTTTAAACTATCAGTAATGTGTCAAAAACAAGTATGTGTTTTAACCTTCAAATTTCTTTATTGAAACATAAAAAGTAATACAGAATAGTTCATTAATTGTCATTAATTAACCATGAACATGGACTCAAATACGTAACATTTATTGATGAATACAAACTGTATTCTTGTAGTTTTTTAAATGTTTTCGCGAAATAAAAGTGTAAATTTATTATCTGTGTAAACAAAAAAGACTTGTCCTCCTATTTAGTGACATGGCATTCAGCCGCAACGTTTAAAGTTTCATTCAATTTGAAAATATAAACAAAAATTAATTATTTATAGTAAAGTATACCCAATATTCGATAGATCATCACGATAAATTTACTGCGCATTATCGATTTTTACTCTGAAATAAAAGAAGAAATTAAGTGAACGTTAACATGATATATTACTTTTAATAGCAATAAATATTTCTGTTTTATACACCATTTTAACTCAAAGTATTCAATTGAAAAAGTGGTACTTAAGGAAAATAGTTAAATTGATATTACATACTAGACAATGTTATTTAAATTTATTGTAATTAAAACGTCACCAACAAAAGGTGTAAAGACTAAAGCAATACCTTGAGAGACAAATACTCCATGCTCAAATAACAGGGGCCACAAATCTATAATTTGACCTTGTGATCTTGACCTTTGACCTACACACATTTTGTTGGCGACACATTTTAACGTGTATTTCACTTTTGTTATAAGTTTGTTCAAAATCCATTTTTAGATGCAAAAGTTATTGAGCAGACAACTTAGTTGACGGGGGTATTAAAAAGAAAATTCAGAATTTAAACTTACCCATGATAGACACTTATCATTTTTCATGTTATACCGTCTAATGCTTTCTTGGTGTTTTTTACTTCATGCCTTACTCACAACGTATACCCTAGGACTCGTTGTTATATACATTGGGCTTGTAAATTATGTATCTGTTTAAAAGTAATTTTCAAGATAAATATATAATACATAGAGGATCTTACTTGAGTGTTGTGTAATTCTTTATTTATTTTACGATTTAAATAAACCTCTCCACAATGACCCTTGCGGGAGTGGTATAAATATTCATTCAACGAATTTAATAAAATTAGTATAATGTAAACAGGAATTCGTGATAACGTTTATTGTATTTTCTTTGAAGATGTCTTTTATATCACAAATGTTCTTGAGAAATTGAAATTCGCTATTTTCGTGGGGTAGTGAAAAATACAAAATTAAATGCCAATGATTTTTTTATATGCCAAGGACAAATTAGTTTCACCAAATTCTCTCACAGCATTTCTTAAAATTGGCAAAACTACGAAATTTTAATTAATTCAACGAATATATACAATTTTACGGTATGTTCCTGGCTACAATGAAACCATAAAAGTCACGTCATACAAAAGATGACATCATTACATGTTTAACAAAAGGATGACGTCAGAGGGATTTAATTTATATTACATGGCTTTATACAATGACATTGTATAGATTAATTACTTTGAGATAAGACGATATGAAGAAGTAAACTTGCCATTAAGTGATATTATAAGGTAAAGCAGTTTGTTGCTGAAAACATGTCAACAAATATTGGACCAATTTAGATAAAAATTACATGTCGCTTTTCACACTTGCTAACACATATTTTCCCTAAAGCATTTCAATAATAAAATATGTGTGGACCATTTGCTTTTTCTTAAAAGATTACTTCTCGATATATATAGCCATGTAATTTCTGTGCCTAACAAACTATTGAAGAGGAAAATAAGTGCAAAATCAGAAAAAAATAATATCGTGTCGGATAATTCCCAAATAATATCCGGTGTTGTGGGTAAAACACTTTGTAGAGTGCAATCACACAAACATCTATAAACAATCAGTTGCCATTCCAAAGGAATCAAAATTTAGAAAATATAAAATATTCTTGAAAGTTAATTTTTGGACCTTGGTACTCTAAAAAAAACTATTGAGAGAAGCAATAGGAAAAAGGAGGAGGTTAAATTTCAGAATTTACGTGTTGTTCTTACTTCCTTCTGTCATAAAATGTAATAATAATAAAAACAGGGTATGGTTTCTGCATAGTTCTTTATTCTATTGGTAGTCCATTTTGGAGTTCATATTCCAGAGGGTGTGCTGTGTCTGTATGTGTATATGCCAGGGTGTGTAGACGCGCCCATGGTGCTGTATGTCTGCTACATGTTGATGTCATTGTGTAGGTGGACATGTGTGTCCTGTCCGTAGATGGATGTATGTTGTCTGTATATGGATGTGTTCTTAGATGTCTTAGATGGATGTGTCTGTCGAATGAAGCCTGCGACAACCTTATATACTCTTGACCGAACCTTTTACTAAATATCATGATTTGTACAGGTTAATTGGACAAGGTGCATACATCATGTAATAGCCCAACAGTAAGTTGCCTGAAGGCTGTACAAGGTTTGTCTGACCATTAATTAACATGAGGATGATCCGAGTAATTAACGTTATATAGCCAAACGTATAATTTTGAAATACCAGAAAATATTTGGGTTTATTTTTATATAATTTTTAATATAATTGCACTTCTCTTAATTGTTTCTTGTCCTTTGTTTCTTTGTCAAGTACATTTTGTTCGGCTATAGATATCTATATTTTTATTGTACTAAAATATATGTATATAGTAAAAGTAAGTATAATTAAACAATTTTGTTTTCTTTTCAAATTCAATAGAATATTCTAATAAGATATAAATTATTCATCATTTCTAACAAAAGATTTGAACGTAAAATCAATTTTGGAATAATCAAATTTACTCCTGTATGCTATAGATTTAGATTGTGTTTATTACATTTAATTAAATTTGAAACATTGTACGATTTAGAATGCTATATTTACCCACGTGATATACGATCTAATTGATGAAATGGTCCTTAATTTCTCCCGGAAAATTTAAAACCACATAGTTTTGAACTCTTTTATCCTATCATCGTACCATTCTCTACCAGACCCATTGCTACTGTACCATTATTCTGATTCTGTTAATTTTTTAACAGAGGTATTTTTAGCTAAGTTTAATGTTTATGATTTCTTTGGAACAGTAAAACAAGTTTGTTTGAATCTTTATTGCAAGCATGGAAACAAAAAATAAATAAAAAAATCAACCAATAAATTAATAAAAACTGCCCATCAGCGGTAAAAACCGACTTCAAAATCCCGAAAGAATAACTTACTTATCTTATGTAGGTCTTTAACTGACGTATTGATCGCGCATGGCATCATGGGATTGATATGTATAATACACTTTACTTTGTTGATTGAAGCCGAATTTTAATTCTAACCGTCAAAGACACGACTTCTACATCAGTTGGTAACTATAAAGTTCTTTGTATTCATTGATTATTTTTACCCATTGACCTAAGAGAAATTTCATTTTATAGTTTAAAAATATTCGGCTTTATTGTAAGTGTCGACTTCTGTAAAGGCTTCTTTGTAATTTATACAGTGCATTTGAGGCAAAAATCGTGTCTTAGCCAAGAATTTCATCCATATTTCATATCAAACCTGCGCTTGATAAAACCAAAAATAAAAATAATTAACTGTATAAGAAACAGCAATTTAAAATTTGATAAACATATACAAGTACCAGTAAAACTCTACGAAAGCTTGTAAGTGCCATTAAAAAAATTAATCGTACAAACGATTTAAAAAATAGTATTAGATCGTTCAAACGATTTTAAAAATTTTACTTACAATTTGCTATTGTAAAATCGTTTGAAGGATTTAGAAAATCGTCAAACTAACAGTGGTTTTTATAAAGAATAAGAAGGAACTCATTTTCATAGGATACTTTTAACATCCACACAAGTCTTCAAATGAACCTCCAACAAAAGACCATGAAGAGTTAACTTCCTCTTGTTTTGCTAGTGTCATGCGCTGTCAGCATTTCAGACTAGCAATAACCGTTGTGTGTGGCTGCAAAACTTCATGAGAAGAAAAAAAACGTGGCACAATGTCAAACATTTAAGACTGGTCAAAACCTTCAGAACAAACATTTTATTGTTTTATAAAAATAAGTGATATCTGATGGTGACCTGATTCAACCTAATGACTTTAACATATCTTATCAGAAATTGATGACTGGTTGCAGCGACCTTCTTATGGACTTTGTGTCTTTGTTTGGTCAAGATTTAATGCTTATAGGAATAAACGAATTTTAGATTTTTGTTTTGAAATTATTGTTTCATATTAAAAAGTTCTAAAGAACTGGAAATTCAAAAGATGAAAACTAGTTTTTTTAAAATGCTCTCAATTGGTAACAAGATGCATGTTTCAATTCCTTTGTATTGCTCTCTTAATGACAATGTAACATAAAAAATGCTTGGTTAATCAGTGATTCTAGTAACACGAATCCCCCCAAAAAAATTATTTTATAATAAGTATGAAGATACTTCCAACATGTGAAGGTATAAATTTGCCATTCATTTGTCAGATTCTATTTCGTTTGATGTTCATTGTACTACTTTTTAAAACACTTCTGGTTTTTTTTTTTTTTTTTTTTTTTTTTTTTTTTTAATATGTAGTTTTGCATTTGGTAGTTGTCAGGTAAATGATTTAAAATACATACTTAAACATATATTCTTTCATCATCGTTAAAATGATCAAACTTAAACTTTGAGTAAAGATAATATTGTTTGTGAGTGGTTGTTTCCTCGATATACCTCTCATAGATTGAAATTTCCAGCAATTTTATTTTTTCAAATTTTTATTCAAATGTTTTATTTTATATTTCTTTTTAAACTTTTTCAAACCATAATTTTAATTCATGTAATTTATGTTCAGTAGAATTATTGATTAATTAGAATTAATAAAAATTAATAAGAATAAATTGCTGAAAATCGGGAAATTTTTTAAGTTAATTAATTTTTGCGAGAAACATTATTTGAAGATATTCGCCTAGTTTCATTTTTGTTTTGTTAGATGGTAAACAGCGGAAATACAGTGAATTACATCAAAATAAAATATTTGTGGAAGTTTTCGTCTTTTTTACATTCGCGAAAATGAAAAGATCGCAAAAATTTCCCGATTTGAAACAGATAATATGTATACTATAATCTTGTTTAAAAGGGCGGCATTTGAAATATTATTTTTATTCTTAACTTTATGTGAGCGAGGTAACAACAGTTTTAAATTTGTTTGAAAAAGGTCATACCGTATGGAGATAAATCGCTGGAGTTCCTAAACATATTATGTCGTATGTGCTAAAGAATCTACTATTTTCTTTGCTTTCCAATATGTAAATTCCCTCCTAACTCATGTTAGCAAAAATACTTAACTTAATACAAGATAATTGGTTTTTCTTTGAATATTAAAGCAAAATTTACTGTCACAAACACAGTGACACAAAAAATCAGTTTAAAATCTTACAAAAAAAAAAATTAAACTTGTGTGTGTACAAAGTTTCTTTTATAACATCTTTGCAACATTTTAATTTTTTGCGTTTTTGAAAAACCAAAGAGAAGTATTTTTTACATTTCAAGAGTGTAATCTCGTATATATTTGCACCAGTTGTCAAATGTTCCATGAATTCTCTTCGAAAAGATTCGATAACCAATGCTTACTATACGACATAAAGAAAATGTAAAAGGCTTCACAAAACCGATAGTGATATTTTTTATTCGAGAATATGAAGAACATACATTTAATAATCAGTTTTGATTTACTTTCAAACTTTAAATTCTTTATTTATGAGATAGACCAAATATCAGAAGTAACAAACCGTAATGTCACGGAACACATATTTATAATGCATATATATACACAAGTGAAACCCTTTTTGATTTGCTTTACGGTAAAGTTAAAGTAAAAAACAAATGCCGTAAAAAATTATTATTTCAGTTTTAATTACTTTGTTTAAAAAGAAAATTAAATAAAACACGTGTGCAAAATCGAGATTCCATGGGAATCCATGCCCTATAAAAATCTGTATATAACAGCATTTGAACTATATTGCTATCATCAACGAACCAATGTTATGCAAATTTACATCACGATTTTATCAAGTAAATAGTCGCTTATGATTTTTTTTTTTTTTTTTTTTTTTTTTTTTTTTTTTTTTTTTTTTTTTTTGAGCTTCAAAATATTGAACTTAATAAATGCATTTTTAATTTTAAATTACCCAGATTAATGATATAACACTGACAAGCACTATAACAAAACACATTTTTATAATCAGTTAAAATGATGATCGAGTTGGCCATAATTGATGATATGTGACTGTAGAGCTAAATCTTCTCCATGTTTAAATTATTCTATATTTAAAAGAAAGATTCCAAAAATCTATCCATAGAACATGCTCTGACAAGGCCCATTAATATTTCGGAACGCTCCGGATAGATAAATCGGAATTAAAAGACAATCGGATCTGCCGACGCAATTATCACGGTTATATGTCGATGAATGGAAATCGATAGCCAATCAAATTTGACCATTCAATTACCATGCTTAAAACGACCACTCAAACGCGTTGTTCGATGTGATGGATGTTTTGGGGATTTCGCGACTAATTGTACCAATTACAGATCGATTGTTATTTCCTATATTCGTTTTAATGTGCACATATTTATTCAAATAAGCTTGAAGATTTATAAATATCCATAGCACAATACATGGAACAATTGGATGAACTTTACTGATTTACCTGATCGAAGTATCGTAAAACACTGAAATATTTGTCACAGAATATCAATAACGGAAATTAGCTAGTTGTACTTATGTCAAACATCTATGATGTACCACATTATGCCATAAAAGAACCAAACGCGCGTAATCAGCTATAACACACTTGTTTGAACCAGATAATGATGCGCATTTGTCATAATCAGATTAGAAGCTAATGAGAATACACTTAATAATGGCGACAAAATACCTTACCAAGACATTTAATAAACACATTTTGTTTGTAATTTGTAAAAAAAAATCCCATCATAAAAGATAATTTAATAAAAATGTCAAAGATTTCACAAAATTAGTAAAATCCATTATTTGGTTTCATAAAACAAACAAAATGTTTTAGGATTTAAATGCATTTAAAAAACTCTAGTCTTTACCTTCATGTGATTCACTGTTTCGTAATTTTACATTTTGATGCATTGTTGCGTAATAAAAACATATCTAGCAATGTAGTAAGTATACTTAACTCATTTAATTAAATAATCTATTATTATTATTATTATTATTATTATTATTATTATTATTATTATATATATATATATATATATATATATATATATATATATATATATATATATATATATATATATATATATATAATGCATTAAGTCAGATCATGTTCTACATTTGAATGGTTTATTCTAAATCATGAGCTCTATTTGAATTTATTTTGTCAAATCACGAGTTCTTTCTGAATGCATTATGTGTGATTATCTGCTGCAGTTGTTCTCTGTGTAAAATCCATTTTATTAAATCATGATAAAACTCTAGTTCTTTGTTCTTTCATTCTCAAAATTGACTTGTTTGTAACGGGTGTAGCTAGCTAGACAGGAGGTGCTTACCCTTCCGGAGCACCCGACCTCACTTCCTTGATGGAAGTTCACGTGTATAACTATTTCTCCAGCTTTTAAAGTTTTTGCTTTGTTTTTGGGATTGTGTTCTGGACAATGACTGGTATGTTTGTTTTATTTTGATGCTAATGAATGATTAGCACAATTAAAAAGACATGATTTATTCATTCTCTTTGATTTTTTTTTTACAAGATCCGTTTTTAAAAAGTTTGTCTAATACCTTTACATACACAGGACACAATGGCGATTTTCTCTAGAAATAGCTTCAACATGTTGCATAAAATAGTATTGACTGTTTGGGGCTCTATGAGGGCCGGGGTAAAAAGAAAAATTTTAAACATCATCTCCCGCGAAGATGTAACTTTTGTATTTGTACTAATTTCTTTGGACACATAAATTTTAATTTGCATAAATCTTAGCCATCGGGCTCAAAATGGGAAATAGCAGACTACTTAAGGGGAAATTTGATAGAATTATTACATTATTTAATAAATCAGGAAAACTATTAATTATATATTTGATGTATAATAAAATATTGTAGATATTAATATTATTATCGATTTGCCGTATTGGTTTAAATGTCAAATTAATAAATACATAAAAATACTGAAATGTTTTATAGCCTGGAAATTTAAAACTTTTCTATATAGGTATGTATTTAAAAAATAAAGGTATTGATTAACCAATTTTGTTATGTGGGTCAAGGTCATATCATGGGTTCAAGGATCAAGGTCACAGATATATTTGAGCACTTAAACGGTCATCACTGAATTGTCTGATAAACTATAAAGTTTTTGTTAAGCCATAAGAATATATATATTTATAAGCATATAAGAATATTGTAGATATTAATATAACTATCATGAAGATATTCAGATGAAGTTATAGGGTTCATTGTTCATGGTTACTATTTATAGGAATACTGAAATAGCATATTATCTAGCTATAGTGAACTGTAAACTTTTTGTATACGTATGTCAGTATGTTAAGCAAAATAATGTAGATATTAATAAAATCATCATTTGATATAGATGAACGACGGGTACTTGGGCTCAAAGTTTTATGGTTTAAAGAAAAATGAAATTTCTAACTATCTAGAAAACTGTTTTTTGTAAATGCATGTATATCAGAATAATTTAGATATTAAAATATATCCGTTTGGTATATATAATAAAGGTTTTGGGCTCAAAGGTCAAGGTCACAAGTTAAAATGGTAAATTATCTAGTTAACAGTACTTTTTTGTATCAGTATGTATATATAACACAAATACCTTTTAAATTTTGATGTGCCAGATGTAAATATTGAATATTAGAATATTGTAGGCACTATATTTAAAACATTTTTATGTTAATTTGGAGATTATAGTCTAAATGTTCACTTTTTAGATGTATTAGGATAAAGAAAAGGTTAATTATCTGGAAAATATTAATCCTCTCCTATAAAACTATTGTCAAATTTGTTGAAACCTTGTCAGAAGCATAACTTTATCTTTATTTAAAAAAGTACAATTGATACAAATATTCTACAGTGCGTTGTACTTATACTAAATCAACTGACTCAGACAATATTTAGAATTTCGTTATTTGTTTGTTTTTCTATAGTATTTCAATTGTCATGTGCATTTTAAAAAATCTTTTTAAAGAATAAAGTATCCAATATTTGCACATGTTATACACCGATTTATATCAATATATTGGATCATGTACAAAACTAACAAAATCTGAATCATAATAGAAGGCTTAATTACGGACCAAAGCATTTATTTCTGGAATTAAGCCTTCTAAGACCGTGAAAGTTGTATATAACATGCCATATTAGATGGAATAACCTTCACATGACAAGCATCACTGAATACATTTTCATACAAAGTACAATTTAAAAAGTTTAAGAAAATTTCAAATACATTTCATACTTATTGCACTTGTCTTTGATTCATATAAATCATACAAATTAGGAGCAAGACCTTTTTATATAGGGAACCACTGCGGTAGCTCAGTTGGTAGAATGCTCGCTCCGTAAGTGGGAGGTCGTGGGTTCGAACCCTGGTCTGACCCAAAAGTCTTGAAAGTGGTAGTTGCTGTTCTTTCGCCAAGCACTCAACATTACGAAGTGAAAGTAACGGTTCTTTCGGATGGGAACTTAAAATAAACGGGGTCCCGTGTCACGGCGTGGCACGATTAAGAACCCTGCCGTTAGCGCAACGCACAGGCAAAATTTCTGTACTTTCGCCTATAGATGGCGACGTCTCGATATAAGTGAAATATTCTTGACTGGGACGTTAAACACCATTACTCAACTCAACTCAACTCTTAGCTAGGGGAGATAATTGCCTATCGATCGCAAATTTTAATGTTCGGATGGATTGTGTTCGCGAATTCATATATTCTCAAAATGACGCTCGCAAAATGTGATACTCGCAAATTCAAAGTAATTAATCAGATCTGTTGTCTAAGCAAATTTGTAAGAAAACAACCTTTTTGGCAAACATTTCAGGTCTAAATATTTTTTTAAAACTTGGATTGGAAGTAAAAATTAAAAATACAGCACAGCAAGACTTTGTGAAAATTTAACACAAATTTAAAGAAACGCATTAAATTTCTAACACAATATTTGATGGTAATAAAAAATTAACTTTTAAATCAAACTGATTATCGTTAGATGGATATTAAAAATTTGGAACAAAACAAAGTACTACTCAAAATTGAAAAAAAAATTCAATTAATAATTATTTTTTTCACAATTTAATTATTTTTAATTTCGTTACCGTATCCTTATCAAAAAATCAAAACTGACCTCATTATAACGTTCTTTAATTTCTTCCGAATACATCTAGTAAAATGAGATATAAAAATAAAACGAATGGCTGAAAATTGTCCATTTAAAATCGTATATTAATGTTCTTGAAACAGCTTGCATGAAAAGAATTTTGCTTGAAGCTTTTGAAATCTAATACCACAATTATTCATTATTAAACATTAATATATAAAATAATGTCAAGAGTAGAAAAAGATCTAATGATATGTATACAATTTACTAGCAAAACGACACCTGCCCTCCTACTTCTAATAAACTCATGAAACACTAATTCTAATATTAAAATGACTTCAAAATAGAATTTCTAATAATATTACAACTGCAAATACTTTTTCCACAAAAACAAAGTAGAATAAATCCATGATGTACATTCTGTAAACTGAGTCATAGTTATGTATGTTAAATACTATATCTAAAAAACAACATACCTAGATATTAAGCTGTCTAGATGTCGCTGTTATCATATTTTTGTTGATGATAAGTATTCAAACTAATCCTGGATATATATGACTTTTCATAGTTCCATTTTCTGTTCATTCTTAATTTTGATTTTACAGCTGGTTGATGTAGATAGCTAGAAAGGAGGTTTTTACCCTCCGGGGCATCCTGTCTCACTACTCTGTTGGAAATTTACGTATTGAAGTTAATTCGCCATTTCATGTTTTTTACTTTGTGTTTCGGATTTTGATTTTAAAACGGACTAATACGTTAGTGTTTGGTTTTGTTTTATTCATGTAACATTTACTTTTTACTAAGCAGTTGATTTACGATATATTTAACTAAAACACGCTCTGTTTTACAAGAAAATTAACTTTGCAAGTAAGAACAAAGGATTTGAGTATTCGAAGTATACTAATCTATCTTTAATACATGTTTGTTAGTTTTTTCCCTTTAGCTGAAGGTTTTTAAGTCAATAGAGAGTAATAAGCGGAATATGCAAAATAGATGCTAAATTTCATAGATTGATTTTCTCTCTTAAACTAATGTGCCAATTAAAACCAAATTTAGTAGTGTCGTGTGCTATTTTATTTTTTAGAAATTCAAAATCAGCAGATGACAGTAGGTACAGTAGGTTCCTAGTAGATTGAAGTTCGTTGCTGTCGGATCCGGCTTCCAGGGTGGTTGCTGTTACTATAAATAGAAACTCAGATAAAGGGCTTCTGCATATTTATAAAAAGCTAGATTTATTTTAGAAAGTATCGGTGTATTCATTCAATATATGTAACAGGTGTTTTTTCTGCATTAAATAAGTTTCATGCCAAAATTCCACTGATTCTATAAAAAGTACTATTAAGCCCGTTTGCCCAAGTTAAACTATATAATGCAAATGTTACTTAATTTCGTTTTTCTGAAACGGTATTTATATCCACATATCCATAAGTTTTTTTTAACAATAATGAATAGTCACTTGATCGTCACTTTACAAGGAATATATATATATATTATCGGCAAAAAACAATGCATTGTCATTCATTGCGATAATGTTTTTAATATAGACAGTTTACCTCGATGCATTTATTCCACTTTCTTTTGAAATTTATTTACTCGTGAAAAAATACAAAGCTTCTATTTGTTCCTGAAGCCATGACCGTATGGCAATTATGAAAACATCTCAAGAAAATTTGTTTCCCGTAAATGCTTTTTTTTCAAATTTTTAAATAAATTTCATTTTTAGTAAATGATCATTTGCGGTCAGATGATGACTTTCGGGTTGTTGATGACATCACATTTCTGACTAGCATTTTGTGCAGTACTTGAATTGAACAAGAAAGTATTACCTCTTTTATTCTTAAAAAATAACGTTCATTAGATCTGCAAAGTCAATCCCAGTGATAGATATTACAACGGTTTATTCTTGGTCAACAAAACTGCCCTCGAATATCAAATCACAATAATCATGACATTGTCAGTTGGTAGTTGGGTACTGAATTTCTTTGTGGGGTTGAGCTAGTGTGTATTAGTGCATGGACTGTTTTGGTAGTTTGTTTCTCTGCTCTCTTAATCCAAATAAAATAAATGTACATGGGAACTTTTTGTGGTTAAATATCGGAATCATAAAGCCCATGACTAGAATAAAGATTTTGTTAAGCGATCATACAGATTTAGGTTTCTTAAGAATCATCTTTTGGTCACTTTTGACTAGATTTTCATTTAATTGCGACAGTTAAATGCCTAATAATTGGCCGTCTTGCATAAAATATGTAATTTAGCAAAATATTTCATCAAATCAGTGGTTAATTTCGTCGTTTTCAACCGCCTACTACGAAAACGTCATGGATCAAGCTATCCAAATTTGCTAAGTTTACAGCGTTTCATTTAATCAAAGAAAATCTCAGATTGCAAAATCTAATCGCTAGGGATTAACAAACGAACTAGAAAAGTAATAACATTAAGTTTCTGTTGATACGTTACTCTACATTTGTTTTTTCTTTAAAAACTTATTGTTTTTTCCAGACAGATGATTAGCATTCTTTTTTTGCTGCCAGACATATAATAACCGTGAAACATTATACTGTATCGCACAAATTTTTTCACCAAAAAAACTAAACACGAGCTGTATCAACTTTTCTGACTGATTAATTTGTAGAAAAAAATATATTTGTACCCTTTGACCAAAATTGTACACTGTCTCAAAATATCCTATATTGACTGAATAAGGTCATCATTGACATTTCTGTAAAAAACAATTCCCAAATATGTTATAATGGCTTTTTCAAACGTTACTTTTTCTTATGATTTTCGTTTTTAACAATTTTTATTTAATTCAAAGTTTTGACACGTCACTTATATACTCATTGTACTTAGAAATTACAACATAGGTCGAGTATCCTACTTTCGTCCGGAAGTAGAAAATTTTTCCTAATAGAATACACTCGCTAACACCTATTATAAAAACTTATAATGCAGTCAGGTACATACCTTTTTTTTTTAAAAAAAAAGCAATGAAACAAATATCATCATTAGCCGACCTCGTACAATGGAATCGTTTTGAAGGTCCAGGATTTAAATACTTACCATAGAATGAGTCAAAACAAAAAATGAAGATAGTGTGTTGTTTCATATACATATATATATATATATATATATATATATATATATATATATATATATATATATATATATATATATATATATATATATATACTATGGTAAATACTTAAAAACTTTAACTCTCTTACAAAAGACTAATAATCAATCTTGATAATCCACTGATAAACGTTGTTCTCTGAACTGTCTTTGATTCGTATGTCAATCCTCCCCGCATTATTTGTCACCATTAGTTGGAAGTTTTAAAATAGGCGATCCATGATTAAGATAAATGTCAATAAAGTAATAGATAAAAGGCCTATAAAACCTAAAGTGTTTCAACTCAGAACATTAAAATGTGTTGCCAATAATTATAAATGTCAATTAATAGAACTAACGATTTTGACCTTTTTTATTTAGTTGACGGAATTGTTTTTGTGTAATTTACTAAAGGTCTTATTATAAAATTATAATTGTTATATTTAACACTTCACGGTTCGATTTAAAACGGATAAATATATTCAAAAAGAATATCGTAAAATGAGTGTTTGTCATTAAATATATGTCAAAAACAAATGTCACAAGATCTTTTACCGTTTTAACTAGATCGAATACTTATTCTTTAAAACCACGCAATAAACAGGCATTGCAAATTGTTTTATTGATAATGGGAACATCGTCATCTGTTTTCTCGTGCACTGGGAAATGACATTTTTAGTTGATAGTTTTTATTTAATTAGATAAGTCCGTTTTTTTTATTATAAGATTGATTTTTACTATTGTTCTTTTTTGCTCCAATTCTGTTTTCAAAGAGATATGTTAGTTTACTTTACAGTTCATTTATCTGTATTTGTCAGCTTCGATTAGAGAAAATATTTTAATTATTTGAACTTTTGTCACGTGGCTGTTGCACTTTAAACAGACTTTTTAACACGTATTTACTCTTAATTAAATACCTCAATAGCATAACAAATTTAGTCATACGGCTATTGTAATTTTTATCTCGAAACTCCCGAAAGAGTTCAATAGTCCAATCTTCAAATAATGGGATAGTGCATTGTGTTCCGGTAAAATTAAATTTTACTCCACTTCTATTTTCAATCACATATCATACTAGTTACAACTGAGACCTTTTTTGTTATCAATATTCGTGAAAACATATTGTTAACACTATTAAAAGATTTATTTGTCTTAAATATAAAGCTTGCAGTACATGTCTAGGTATTAGTTAAACCTCTGTTTGATAAAACATATTGTGTTGGCTGTTCCTTAGAGAGTGAAAATTAGCCCCATAAAAATGAATATTGTAAAAATCTGAAAAAGATGCGATTAAAATCGTTCAGGTTGGTTAAGCATTATACCCATCTATGATATTAAGTGCTTTAAAATCTGAATTCAATCACTTTCATTCAATTTTAGATTCTCTTTATCATTATCATGAGAATGTTTCTATTCTCGAGTTTCGTTTCAGTGAAAGACTTTCCCATCATGAGTGAATCGTGTAAAATTGTGTATTGTAACTTAGAATTTTTGCCTGAACTCTATGGGGGTATATTTTTCGTTATGATTGTGTTAAGTCTTTTCGTGTTATTATAATTCATAACATTTACTCATATTTTGGTAATGTGTAAATAAAATAATGACTATAACGTATAAATTGCGATGCTCCGAGCATTGTATAAAGGGGTCACTTTCAAAAATTTTCACGAGCATTGGTAAGATTTCTTATCGATGATCCTTGTAAACTTGTGAGTATTTTCCGCAGTTTAAAATGAATAATTTCAATCTCTGAATCTATTTTTAAAATGCGTGACGGTATGCTGATTTTGGCAAACCTCTGAGGTACTGACTGATGGCTAAGCCAAAGGGTTGTCAGAGCTTGTAGCGGCGACCAGATAAGAACTTCTAAAGTTTTGAAAATAGAAAAAAGATGCATGGGGCTAAATTTGGAAAATATCACGGCTCGTAAAACTGCCATCACTTTCAATTATTTTCTTGACTTTTTAGACATTTGCCTTGCCTGTTATAGTCACAGGTCAGGTATATTTGCTGCAGCTTTCACGGACTATGTGCCAGACAAAAATTTCTTTCTCCAGCTACCAACTGTCTCATAAGATACCTTATCAGACACATTTACTTCCCCAATTTATTAAATATATATATATTACCGAGTGTCCGAGTTTTGTGCGAACTTTTGTTTAATTTCTAATTTCTGCAATATTCTCAACCCGTTTCCCAACTATTTTTACAACAGTGGTCAACAATTGGCTCTTTGAAATAACTATACTTTTAAAAAATATATGACACGTGTTTATACTGTTGGAAGGGTAATAAGTAGAGCTATTCAAGCGTATTATTATCGACACAATCGAAAGGAGTAAGCTCTTAATACATCAATGTCAGCTCTCCAAAATTTCTCCGGTTTCTGGAAATTTCTTTTTGATTTACACAGTCAATTAAAAGATCTGAATGTTTTACAACCTGCTGAATGGTTTACTCGGGTTATGTTTTATACTGGTGCCTATGCCTATTACACGACCGTTGAAACTGATACAAGTTACTATATTCAGATTTTAGTTTTTCTTAAAGCACTCTTGTATGATCTACAAAAAGGGCTATAAGCAAAAATATTCTATCATTTCTTTTTCTGCAAAAGGGCTATCAGCAAAAATATTCCATCATTTCTTTTACTACAAAAAGGGCTATCAGAAAAAATATCCCATCATTTCTTTTTCTGCAAAAGGGTTATCAGCAAAAATATTCTATCATTTCTTTTACTACAAAAAGGGCTATCAGAAAAAATATCCCATCATTTCTTTTTCTGCAAAAGGGCTATCAGCAAAAATATTCTATCATTTCTTTTACTACAAAAAGGGCTATCAGAAAAAAATATTCCATCATTACTTTTTTCTGCAAAAAGGGCTATCAGAAAAAATATTCCATCATTTCTTTTTTGCAAAAAGGGCTATCAGCAAAATATTCTCTCATTTCTTTTTCTGCAAAAAGGGCTATCGGTTGAAATATGACATCCTTTCTTTTCAACTTCATACCAAACGTCTCCGACTTACGATAGGGTAATATTTTCAGTGAAACTAAATAAAACACATGAGACAATATATAGGAGGTGTTTACTCTGATCACTTTACTTTAATTGTAAAGATAATTAGAATAAGAAGTATAATATCAGATTTCTAAATAAATTAAAAATGATACAGCATAAAATGATATTATGAAATATGATCGGGCTTAAGAAATAAAGAAAAATTCGAGTAATATATCTGTACAAATAAATATCACGAAAATTACTGCAACTGTTTATTTGTAGTACAACGGTTGTTTTTATGTGACCTTGAGTTAGTCGTAGAATTTTGTAAAATTCGAAATTTGCTTCAGGCTACAATATCGAGAGTGGTTCTTAATCTCATCATTTTATTTCAATATCGATTTTGTACCCTTTATTTCGGTCAATATAAACATGTTTAGATATTACACAGGGTGAAGTTTGATAGCGGAGCCCGAGACCGTTGCTTAAACCTCGCGTGTTTGATTTGTTATATACCGCATTTGTGTCAGCATTTCATTGTTATACTCTTTGGCATTAAAATGTGTTTAAAACACTTCTAAATAACACTGATATTACTGATAAAACGTTTAATACACCGTCTTTGGTAGCACATCGGTGAAATTTAATCCTTTTCATTTATATTTTGTAGACATAATGGCAATTAAATTATTATATCGGATCTAAATTATTCAACACTGTTGATATGACTTTGATGTCAACTTTGTCGCACTTTTTGTCCTTTTTTTCTAAATTGAAATTCTAAATTGTCCAAGCGAAAATCTACTATTATTCTATTGGTATTAAACAAAAACATAATAGTTTTTCATCATGAATATTTATATTTAAAGCTGACTTGAAAATAAAAATGTAAAAAACGAAACACTTGAGAACAACATTTGTTTTTTTCTTTAATTCTCTTACACATGTGTCCTTGTCTCCTTGATCCTTTCTCTTTGCGTCCGTGTGACGGTTTTTCTTTTCCTTTTATTCTTAATACATGTTCATGTTCAAACTTTTCCATCCAGTCTTTTGTAAACTTTAATTACTATTAAAATCGACAAATTTCTAACGAAATATATTCAGGTAGATTTTCTATGATCTGAAAACAAATTTAGGTATAATATTCACATATACTAAAACAATCAATTGCTCTTTAATTATATTACTATTTTTCCACGTATCTTTGGTTAATTTGCAATTAGAAAAACCATGTATTATTTTAGGAACAGATAAATTTCCAATACAATAAATTCCACAGCGAGCAGCTAGCCACACTTTTTATACATAAAGATCTAGAGAATCATACCATTTTGAAATATGGTTGTTCATTTGGGGAACATTTGTTCATAATGATTGCTGAAAACCTAATATAAGCTACATGTATAAACATCATTTTGTTTGGCTGAGTGTATGTTCTATGTGTGCTGATGTAGCTCTCTCTAAACAACATACTATTAAGCTGCAAAATTCTATACTTTAGAATATTAAATATGAAAAGTTTCGTTTAAAGGTTTTTTTTTAATTGTAATTGAATATATAACGTATACGTATTTTGACTTTTCATTTGTAAACAAATAACGGTTCATTGAAAATACAAATATCACAGTTCAAATCATAAACATCATATAACCAGAAATATACATATTCTTAAATCTAATAATAGATGACAAAAACATATTATCAATCTAAATGGAATGCATTGTCAAATTACACATGATAATGTTTTTAAAAACTTATAACATTACGAAATACTTGCACTCATTTTTAACATTTTTATCAGATTTGAAATTCTCAAATTTGACAAAGTTATTATATTTAGATGAAATGACGTTACATGTCACATTTCAGTGCAATAAACAAACTGAAGGTATGGAGGTGAGTAATGAAGTTACACCCAGAACAGCATTTTTTTTAACTTTAATTGATGTGATCCGTTTAGCAATAGTAAATTATACCGGAGTGCCTAGATACAGTTATTATCTTTTTCTCTCATTAAGTCATGTACAAGAAATGAGTTTGAACCAGGCTGTGACAGATGCTGTAATGTGTTAGCTCGCGTTTTATACAATTCTACAACTGATATTTCTAACACCACTATCCCTCATGCTAAATTGAAAGAACGTCTAAAACAAATCATTCACTTTTCATTCTTTTACAAAAACGGTAAACCAAGATATAAATATCTAGTGCTCAACAGGGATTCTGGTTATTTTGTAAAACACCATACAGACTGCAAACAAAAATATACTGAAGATACCATCAACAAAATGTTAGAGTTTTTAATAGACAACATATTTGTTGTGTTTGGCAATATTATCTTTCAACAAACAATCGGTATACCAATGGGCACAAACTGTGCACCTTTGCTTGCTGATTTGTTTCTTTATTCATATGAATCAGAATTTTTACAGAACCTTGTCAAATCTGGAAAAAAGACTGTCGCTAAATCATTCAACTACACATACAGATATATAGATGACGTTCTTTCTCTAAATAATCACAAATTTGGAGAATATGTGAATGTCATCTATCCAAGTGAGCTTGAAATAAAAGACACGACAGATTCTCCATGTTCTGCTTCATATTTGGACTTATACCTCAATTATGACACCCATGAAAGGTTACATCTAAAGCTATACGACAAACGTGATGACTTCAATTTTTCTATTGTCAACTTTCCGTTTCTTTGCAGTAATATCCCTGCTTCTCCTGCGTATGGTGTATATGTTTCACAGTTAATACGGTACGGTAGAGCTTGTTCCCACTATGGGAACTTTCTGCAACGAAGCAAATTACTTACAATTAAATTGTTGACACAAGGATATTGCAAGCCTAGGCTAATCAGGGCCCTTAAAAAGTTTTATGGCCGTCATCACAATATTGTTGATAAGTATGTAGTCACTGTATCCCAACTTATACTGGATATATTTGACTTACCATAGTTCTTTGTTCCTTTCATTCTCAAAATTGACTTGCACGTGACGGGTGTAGCTAGCTAAACAGGAGGTGCTTACCCTTCCGGAGCACCCGGCCTCACTTCCTTGATGGAAGTTCACGTGTATCACATATTTTGCCAGTTTGCAAAGTTTTTACTTTGTTTTTTGGGATTGTGATATGGACAAGGACTGGTATGTTTGTTTTATTAAAAACACAAAGAATAATCGGTTATTTTTTATATTTTAAAAATTTATAATTTAATTGATTTGTTTTTGTCGTTATTGTTAATTTGTTTTTTGTCGTTAATATCTATTTGTTTTTGTTGTTATTTTTCATTTGTTTATTGATGTTCTTGGTTGCATTGACTGTTATCAAGTAGCTTTTTACAGCAAAATAATGTAATGCCTAACTCGATTATATATTGCTACATATAGTCTAATACATGTTGTTCATTTTAAAGTATGGGTATTAAAATCAGTGTTCTGTTGAATGTTTTTGTAAAATGCTTTTCTTGACCAGTTTGTTTGTTAAATAAAGTTTGTTATCATGCATATCACTCCACTTGTTATAAACTGCAGTATTTATAAAACTGTTTCTTCATTTGTGAAATTATGTTTTTTTATAACATAGCTACACCTATTGTCATTAACACCCGCGGTTAAAAAATAAGCAATTTTCAACATGCAGTTAAAACTTGATTTACTAGCAATTTTTGCACAGTCAAATTTTGGCATTATAAAAAGGTTTGGTAATAAATCGACAGATTATGATAAAGAAAAACATAAAAGAAATGTATTGTAGCCATAAGCAAGGTGGAAATGGAGCATAAAAACAAGGTTTTTATTGTATTATTATTTAGTCAGTGTAACGACATATTATTATATCTTTGTTGGTTCGTAAATATATAACACAAATACCAGTTAAATTTTGATGTGCCAGATTTGCACATTTCGGAAACTTATTCCTCATAAGTGACACTAAGACCGAAAAGTTTGATAGATAAAAAACATAAGCCAATCAGTTGAAAATTAATGAATCCAAAGTTCTAAATAAAACAAACATACCAGTCCGTGTCCACATCACAATCCCAAAAACAAGGGAAAAACTTTGCAAACTGGCAAAATATGTTATACACGTGAGCTTCCATCAAGTAAGTGAGGCCGGGTGCTCCGGAAGGGTAAGCACCTCCTGTCTAGCTAGCTACACCCGTCACGTGCAAGTCAATTTTGAGAATGAAGGGAACAAAGAACTACGGTAAGTCAAATATATCCAGTATAAGTTGGGATACAGTGACTACATACTTATCAACAATATTGTGATGACGGCCATAAAACTTTTTAAGGGCCCTGATTAGCCTAGGCTTGCAATATCCTTGTGTCAACAGTTTAATTGTAAGTAATTTGCTTCATTGCAGAAAGTCCCCATAGTGGGAACAAGCTGTACCGTACCGTATTAACTGTGAAACATATATACCATTTGCAGGAGAAGCAGGGATATTACAGCAAAGAAACGGAAAGTTGACAATAGACAAATTGAAGTCATCACGTTTGTCGTATAGCTTCAGATGTAACCTTTCAAGGGTGTAATAATTGAGGTATAAGTCCAAATATGAAGCAGAACATGGAGAATCTGTCGTGTCTTTTATTTCAAGCTCACGTTGATAGATGACATTCAAATATTCTCCAAATTTGTGATTTTTTAGAGAAAGAACGTCATCTATATATCTGTATGTGTAGTTGAATGATTTAGCGACAGCCTTTTCTCCATAATGTAATTTAAAAAATTGGCGACGGTTGTCGTCCTGTATATTGTGTTCCTGAGCAGGTTTAAATAACCTTTTGGTGTAATCCGAGAGGTTTCTGAATGAATGGTAAATATAAAACAAATACCAGTCAAATTTTGATGTGCCAGATGTGCACATTTCAGAAATTCATTCCTCATCAGTGACACTAAGACCGAAAAGTTTGATAGATAAAACACATAAGCCAAACAGTTAAAAATAATAAATCTAAAGTTCCAAAATTAAATAAATCCAAATCCAGCTAACGAATGCTTTGCATGAGGGAACATACCTTAGTTTTAAATGAATTTCAAATTTAGACGGCTGAAAATTTTGCTAAATGGTACAATTTCTGACAGCACGAAGTACTGCCTACTGAGTTATGGATATCCTCGGGGAGTTTTACTCCACCAGCAGCGGTACCCGCTCAGGGGTAGTAAATATAAAACAAATACCAGTCAAATTTTGATGTGCAAGATGTGCACATTTCGGGAATGGGAATTCATTCCTCATCAGTGACACTTAGACCGAAAAGTTTGATAGATAAAAAACATAAGCCAAACAGTTAAAAATAATGAATCTAAAGTTCCAAAATTATATAAATCCAAATCCAGCTTACGAATGCTTTGCATGAGGGAACAGACCTTAGCTTTAAATAAATTTCAAATTTAGACGACTGAAAATTTTGCTAAATGGTACAATTTCTGACAGCACGAAGTACTGCCTACTGAGTTATGGATAACCTGGGGGAGTTTTACTCCACCAGCTGCGGTACCCGCTCAGGGGTAGTAAATATAAAACAAATACTAGATAAATTTTGATGTGCCAGATGTGCATAATTAGAAAAGATTAGAAAAACTAACATCATGGATATTGGGTTTATTGTAACTTCGATGTCCATGACTTCTTTTGTTACTTGTAGTTCTGTTAAACAGGTGTAAAACATTAACATTCTTACAACCTGGGCCAGAAAGGTTTCCTACTCTATCAATTTTATCATTGCATCCATATGGTGATGCAGTGCCTAGTTCTCTAATCCAATAGTTCTCCCGTTGTAATCGGAATGGTGTACTCAAAATAGGACTATTAGTGTGGTGGTATATTTTTTCCAGAATTCTAACCTTCATAGACAGCACGGAATGGTCCGGTTGATTGAAGTTTTGGTAAATAAGTTGGTTACCATAATTATTAATTTCAAACCGGTGACCACTCATTCGCGCATTTAGTCTACCTTCGGTTTCGCCCACATATATGAGTCCACATAAATTACACTCTATTCCATATACAACAATGGAAGATTTACAGTTCAGATCATCGTGGCTACGTAAAGTGTACTCCTTAGAAGTAAAATTGCTTGTAAAATGTGTATAAATTATATGAATCCAAATCCAGTTAAGGAATGCTTTTCATGAGGGAACAAACCTTAGTTTCAAAATTTTAAAATTTAAGACGGCTAAAAATTTTGCTAAATTGCACATTTTCTGACAGCACAAAGTACTGCCTACTGAGTTATGGATACCCTCTGGGAGTTTTGCTCCACCAGCAGCGGTAACCGCTCAGGGGTAGTAAATATATAACACAAATACCAGTTAAATTTTGATGTAATTCTTTGGAATCATTATGTCAAAGTATATGCTTTTCATCTACAAAAATCATTTTTTACTTTTGTTTTCAATCTTGTATATAATTATAACAGATACAGGTAATGGTCAATTTATTTTATGTTATTTCTCTGTAATGAGTTTTTTATGTTTTAATGATATCTTTAATTTAAACACAGTAAACCTCGTTGTTACGCCACTTAGCAACTTTGCCACCAGGCTTATCACCTTATTAATATGATTCACAAAACTCCTTTTCTTATGGTTTTAGTGATAAGCCTCCCCGAACTATTGCCAAATTCCTTAATACAAGCAAAAACTAAAAGAACCAATTTGGTCAACAAACAAACGTTGGCGATAGACTGAGACTAGACTGTTTTCTTTATTAAAAAGCTAAGCTTAAAAAGCTAGCTATCTGTGGTATGTAAACTTATTTTGGCATTTAAAATGACATTACATCATTTAAGCAGCAAAGACAGTCGCTGTAACATAATTTGTTTGCTATCAAAATCAATTGTTCCATTAATTTTCTAATAAACACGTGCCAAAATATTAATTTCCAATCAAGATATGGTAAATTGTTAGATAAAGACAATTCTCACCTTAAATCGATCTGAAATCACCGAAACTTTGATTAATTGCTAACATGTATTAATTTAAATAGTATGAAATGGTGCGATGTTAACTCGTATTAATAGCTTGTGTTGTGAAACTTCAAATTATTATAAATAATTGGTACCCTAATAGTTCTATAATAAGATTTTATGCTTTATATCCATACATTTAATAGTTTTGGCTATCGTTAGCTGAGAAGATAGAAAACCGATTCACACGCTAAAATATCATTACGTCTAAACATAAACAAACATCGGATTGTCATGCTACATAATTGCTGATCAATCTTCTAGGAAAGGTGATGTGACAATATTTACTCAAACAAGTCCCAATCAATTATAATCGCTCAACCGATCCTGCTATAAGCCAAATCTTTCAGTACTGCTACTACATTTACTACTACTACTTCTACTGCTACTACTACTACTACTATTATTATCATCATCATTATTATTATTATTATTATTATTTTTTTTTTTTTTTTTTTTTTTTTTTTTTTTTTTTTTTTTTTTTTTTTTGAATTTAAAATAAAAGAATAACAAAACTAATTTAAACTAGATATTCAAAAGGAATAACATAATGCAAACATATAAAATGATATTTTCGGTATTGAAAATCAGACAAAGCATAAAATTAACGTAACCTAATATCGCCTTCATTTTAAAAATAATTTTGTAAGATAACTCAATTTCTTATCAATATTTACACGAATTTTGTTGTGCGTTGATATTGCAACGCTACATAACACTGCAATTGCCGGCACCATTATAAAATATTTTTATCTAAATATTCTTAGGTGTTTTTATTATTATTATTATTATTATTGTTTGAGTTATTTGCATTTAGAAAATATAAAGAAACAATAAATGGTTCTGTTCTTTAAAAAAAAATAATAAAAAGCTGCAAATGACAAATTTAAAGAAGTCAAAAATAAAAAAAGAATTTTAGCATTCAGAAGTAAACTCACAAGACCAACCCCCTCCTTTAAGGATCTTTAAGGATCCTTAAAGATCCTTAAATATGTCCTTAAAGATCCTTAAAGAGGCCTTAAAGCCTCCTTAAAGCCATTCCATCTTTAAGGATCTTTAAGGGACCTTAAAGGACTCTTTAAGGACATATTTAAGGATCTTTAAGGATCCTTAAAGATCCTTAATGGAACTGAAATTTTAAGGATCTTTAAGGAGGCTTTAAGGATCCTTAAAGATGTCTCATCATGAAAAACTCAATTTTTTTTTAATTATTAATGTAACGATGGCTATTATATTCATTCAGTTAAAAAGTATGATTTGTTTTTAGTATATTTTGAATTTTTATAGTTTATACAACATAGGAGACATAGATAATGCTTGTCTGAATTCTGGTTTCTACATAAAGTTTTTGTAGAGGAGCCGTATGTCTTATCCTAAAAATACCTGTTTCTTAATTCATAACTGAATTAGATAAAAATGTGCAGTTTTCACAGTTTAGATGAACAACCCGTATTTTAATCAGATCGGCAGTAAGCATAAATAATTAACGGTATTTGTTAATTGTATAGTTCAAGTTCAAGTTCAAGTTCTTTATTTCTCTAATTGTACAATAAATACAATACTGAGAACATCTATTAGTTATAATACACATATGTAAATATAATAGCATACATGAGTTCAAATAGGATGTTAACCAGGAGGATTGACTCTCTCATTAATAATACATATAAATTTGCATAAATTATTCAATACTGAGGTTTTTTTTACTAGAAAAAAGTTCAAAAAACTTTAAAATGTTTGGATTTTTCCTATAATATAATGGTACATATAATTTTCTAATACCAGATAAAACATCGCATATCATTAAATAATGAAATTCATCACCAATATCTTTGTGACACAAATTGCAAGTTCTATTTTGTTTTGGAATATTCTGCCATCGACCCGATTCAATAGGTAGTTTATGGTTATTAGATCTAAATTGAGATAAAATAATTTTATTTTTAACAGACAAATTTGAAGTTAAAAAATATTGCATCTTAAAGTCATCACGTACAAAAAGCCTATAAGAAGTACCTTTAGTAGAATTATAACAATCGCTGTTCCATTTCTGAATAAATTGGTCACACAGTTTTTGTTTAATAGATTTAACAATCCAGTCTATGTTACTAAATGACTGAGAATACCAAATATTACTCATTCCACACTCATCAAAAATTGACTTCAAGTAACTAATCCAGCCAGAGTTTACACCATTTAAGAATTTACAATATATCAGCTTATATATCAAATATGAATATTTTGTTTGTTTTCCTATAATTAAACCAGCCCAAAAATTGACAATTCTGGTTTTAATATGAACACTGAGTGGGAATCTTCCAAGTTCACCATAAACAATAAAATTTGGTGTTGATTTTTTTAAATGTAATATTAATTTACAATATTTTAAATGTAGTCTTTCTATAATAACAGTATTAGTGAAACCCCAAATTTCACAGCCATACAACAATATTGGCATAATCATTTTATCAAAAAGATCATATACAGCGGTACTTGTTTGATTATCGATCCCAGGTGATTTCACGCGCGGCTTTTGACTTTGATGTGCAGTTTCTTATCTAGGTAGGAGATCACTATGAAGTCAAATAACATGTTAAAATGATAACCTAACCCTGAACTCTGGGTGTTGAAAATAAAGGTGTTTTTGGAAGTGATTTTAAGAGACAATTTTAATATTAAAATATTAAAACATACATTAATTAAAGAAATAAAAGTAATCGCAAAATAATCTAAGCATGTCTTATATTTTATTTTATCTTATTATTTATTTTTTGGTGGGGGGGGGGGTAGTGTTATGCATATATGCAAATAAAGCATGAGAGAGAGAGAGAGAGAGAGAGAGAGAGAGAGAGAGAGAGAGAGAGAGAGAGCGGGCACATTTTGAGTGTCTTTGAATTGACATATATGGAACTCATTGACTGACATATGATGATATCGGATTTCGAATAATTTCAATTCCTAATGAAAAAGAGTTGGTAAAGTAAATACTTAGAACAAATAAGAACATTAGGGAAAAGGTTATTCTTTTTAATTATGAACAAGTTATGAAGTGAACATATTGAAGTAAGAAACCAGTCACAGAAGATAACCATTTACTGACAAACTTTACCCAGTTGGATGTGAATTTCTGCAGTCAAGATGGAGTGCAGTGGAATAACGTCGATAACCTCTCTCTCTCTCTCTCTCTCTCTCTCTCTCTCTCTCTCTCTGTATTCATTTCCCGATCTTGTTGTCTCTCTAAATTAGTTTGCACTGAAGCCCCCCCCTCTTTCTCTCTCTAAGCATATTCAGTCTGCTCTCTCTCTCTCTGAAACACAAGTGGATACTCTCTCTTTCCCTCTCTAAAATATTCAGTTTCCGCTACCCCCTTCTCTCTCTCAGCATATTCAGTTCCTTATATCTCGTTCTGTAAAATATTTAGTTTCCGCTGATGCCCCTTATCTGTCTCTCCCTCAATGTAATCAGCTCTCTCTCTCTCTCTCTCTCTCTCTCTCTCTCTCTCGTACATTGAATTCTTGACTTGCCCGTAAATGAATTAAAAAAAAACAGCTCTCCCTTTCTATATATTATATTTTTGACTATTATCTCTTTCTGTATTTAATTCGCAACTTGACGGTGAAAAATAGGTAATCTCTCCACACACACACACACACACACACACACACACACACACACACCGGGAATTTCTGAACGATATTACTAGTACCTTAGTATATTATGTGTACTGCAGATTCCAGAGAAAAAATAACTGTTAATTTTTTTTTGGTTGAAAAATAGACTCGGAAAGACCATATTTATTTATTTATTTATTTATTTATTTATTTATTTATCTATCTATCTATCTATTTATTTATTTTGGACATTATGGCCAATTATAATTTAAAAGCTGTTTGTACAGTTAACATACTGTTTCTTCTGTATCAATAACATCTCTAATTATTACATATAAATAATAATAATTTTCAAGTAAAAGGAGTTTGAAAGAACAGATGTCATCAACATTAATTAATTAAGTGATTAATACACTTGATCATCAAACACCATTTTGCTGATTGATGTTAGATATACTAGTATATTACAGGTGAATTTTGGAATGCATTCCTATCAACACATATTTTAACTAATGCAATTAAAAGTCTATATATAGATAAAAATGATGACTGCAGCAAATTATATATGAAATTTTTATAAAAATAGATAAATAAAATTAATTTGATCCTTTTTTGTAAGAGATATTTTAAAAGAAAAATAAAAAATTTTCACAATAAAAGTCCACTTGCTTTCTTTCAGTCACGTGATCTCATTTGCATATTGTTAGAGACATATTTTATAATTATCATCATTAGGATCATCTCTTCCATAGCCACATAGGTAAGGTGATAGACTCTTAACTTGAGGGACCAGTGTTCGAATCCCAGCGAGAGCGGATAACAGATGAGAATTTTAATGATAAAATTTCTTGTAATTTCTATGAAATTAATTAAAATTCGATCACACTATAGAATGTAATATAAAATTAAAGAAATAAATTTAAAAACTTTAGATTAAAAATAATATGAAGAAAATTAATTTATTATCACTTTATTTTTTCAAAATTAATAACGCAATAGTTTTTTTAAAATAATATTTTAAAAAAGATAATGATAAAAATAACATTTCATTGCTTTTTTAATAAAAAAAGGAAAAATATAAATTTTCCTTAAAGATCCTTAAAGCCTCCTTAAAGATCCTTAAAATTTCAGTTCCATTAAGGATCTTTAAGGAGTCCTTAAAGACTCCTTAAACGCATATTTAAGGATCCTTAAAGCCCCCTTAAAGATCCTTAAAGGGACATTTAAGGCAGCTTTAAGGAGGCTTTAAGGATCCTTAAAGATGCCTTTTCGTCATGTGACTATCAAAATCCCCACGGTAATATTCAAGATAGAACTCAATCACCAACCTGTATTTTTCTTTTAACATAGCAATGTTTTTCAGTTCAGTCATACTTAGAAACATTGGATCATTATAAAGGGCAACAATAAAACATGTCTTCAGCAGAACGAATGTAGTGAGTTGTAAAATGTTCTCTTTTTACACTTGATATTAACAACAACATTTATTGAACTCTTTATTCGTTTGTTAAGTTATGTTTCCTTTCAACTGTCATAAGCAGTTGTATTTATACAACTTATTCTCAGTTATATAAATATGTAGCGGCGTGTAACGACATGTTATCTTCAGTTCTTATCAACAATGTATCAAGTATAGGGGCAATGCATTTTTACAATGTAAATCATATGTTTGTAAGAGCAGAATAAACCCAAATTTTAGCTTGTGAATGAAACTGGCAACTAATGACTGAAATAAGAAAAAAATAACATCGATATTTAAATAGTTCGATTGCTAGTACTTTAATTTGTTTTAAAAAAATTATTATAGAGTACATTCAAAAATGTTTTTCCATATATCATTTCTTGAATCTAGTTTATAATAAATTTTAAATCGCACACTTCACTTGTTATTTAACAATTCAGCACAGACATACAAATCAGTTTAAGAAATACATAAAATTGTAATTAATGTTGATTTTTTATTTGCAAAGAAAAAGAGATCAGAAATAGGAAAATTGTCATAATCAAATATTGATTTAATTAATTAGCCAAACAATATGTGTTATAATTGGTATATACTGGTTATATAATTATTAAATTTAGATCAATTAATATCTGTTTAGAATGATACTCTTAAAACTTTTGTCTTGAATCACAACTTTCAAATTGGACTATTTCCAAGTCATGGGACAAAAATTATTATCAATATTTTGTGGCTAGAGGTTTAATGGGATATCACAAGTTGGTTACCATTTCAAAGTTGAATACATTTCTTTTTCAACTTCTATGGCAACGTCACCAATTCCTGGAGGCTAACTGGACAACGCTTCAAAAATTAACCATTATTCTGTATTCAATTTTCTAGGCTATAAAGCTTCTCTTAGAATACAGAATCCTTAAACTGGCATGCAATGGCATTCCTCGGTTATGTTCATTTTTTTCTCGACATCACAAAAAAATCTTCAAACTTCTTTTTTACAAAAAATAACAAAACTATTTCATGACTTCATAAAAAAATTAATTGTCTGAACATCTAAAAGATGAGATCATAATTTGCCATGTTGTATCCGGTTCTGGTTTTATTCACTGGCAGAAAACAATTTTTAACCTTGTATTTTTATGCATTTTTTACAAATTCATGATATTGGATGTAAAAATAAAACACAAACAAAGCAGTCAATATCCACACCTACAAATCGTTTAAATATATAATACAAATGCCAGTTAAATTTTGATGTGCCAGATGTGCACATTTCAGAAATACATTCCTCATCAGTGACACTAAGACCGAAAAGTTTGAAACATAAAAAATAAAAGCCAAACAGATGAAAATAATAAATCTAAAGTTTCAAAATTATATAAATCCTAACCCAGCTAGGAATGCTTTGTATGAAGGAACAAACGTAAGTATTAAATAAATTTCAAATTTTAGACGACTGAAAATTTTAATAAATTGTACATTTTCTGACAGCACAAAGCACTGCCTACTGAGTTATGGATACCCTCGGGGAGTTTTACTCCACCAACAGCGGTACCCGCTCAGGGAAAGTAAATATATTATACAAATACCTGTTAAATTTTGATGAACCAGATTTGCACATTTCGGAAATACATTCCTCATCAGTAACACTAAGACCGAAAAGTTTGGTACATAGAAAATATAAGCCAAACAGTTGAAAATAATCAATATAAAGTTTCAAAATTATATAAATCCTAATCCAGCTAGGAATGCTTTGTATGAAGGAACAAACGGAAGTTTAAATAAATTTCAAATTTTAGACGACTGAATTTTAATAAATTGTACATTTTCTGACAGCACAAAGTACTGCCTACTGAGTTATGGATACCCTCGGGGAGTTTTACTCCACCAGCTGCGGTACCCGCTTAGGGGTAGTAAATATATAATACAAATACCAGTTAAATTTTGATGTGCCAGATTTGCACATTTCGGAAATACATTCCTCATCAGTGACACTAAGACCGAAAAGTTTGATACATAAAAAATATAAGCCAAACAGTTGAAAATAATGAGTCATATATTAATAATTTTCTTATTAGCATCTTTTTCGTTAAAGAAAATCTAATGGAATTTCATACAATCTACAAAAATTTTCGAGCTTCCTTATGACATTTTACAACTATTAAAAACTTAATTTCAAAAACTACTTATTTTCCTGCATTTTTCTGTAATTTGGAAAAATTTCTTTATGGAAATTTTTTACAACATCCATAATGTTAATTTGTATATAGTGATTTAGTTGTAAGAACATTGTATACTAGTATTTGTTTTTTTTTTTTCTAATTTCAGATAATGAATCTACCAATGGAATTTAGCATATTACAAATCGGGATTTTTGTTTTTGTGATGGCATCTATTACGATTGCGATACCGACCGGATTTAACAACATTCAAAATGATGAAATAACACGTTTATCAAAACTAATAGCAAAGATAAATAGACTACGTGAAACTAAGAACGATAACACATTTACACAAAATGGAAACCCAGTCAAACCCGATACTCAACAGAGAGAAAATTATGGTTTACTTCTATCACTGAATGAACCAATAAAAATAGAGGAATTTCCAAATAAAAATTTGGTTTCCGAGAAAAGCAATTTAGAGGAAGTAGAGAAGCGACAAGGTGTCTGGGATTATGATTATGGATTAGGAGGAGGGCGATTTGGGAAGCGGCGTTCCAGTGATTATGCCTTAGGAGGTGGTAGATTTGGACGTGACGTTGATCACGTGGATTCAAATGAACCGATAGATTTTCAGGAAGAGTAACATAAAAGTATACATAGCATGCTCTGTAACAGATACTTTTTTCAAAAACAGCATATAGTAATTTTATAAGCACAACGTTTGAAATACTAACAAAATGTAATTTTAATGATGCAAAATGAAAGTCCATTAATTGTGAAAGAATATCATAATACAAAAAAACTTCATTTTAGCTTCAAAGTGAGTTCATATCGGATATTCTAGCACAGCGTTTTCATCGTCTTCGCATGTAGTATTAAAATTTAAACATTCAGTAGATGTCATCTTTGGGACAGAAAGACAGTTTTTGTTATTTTCACCGGAATTGCTTGATAGCGGCATAGAAAATCTAAAATAACTTACAAAATCATCACAAATGTTAAACAAACACACATGCTTATAAAATCATGGTAAATCTATGTATCTAAAGTGCTGTGAACAACATGTAAATACATATTGCTATAAATGTTTATTTAGAAAGGTTTTTTCTATATCACTATAAATAGATATAATGAACTGTATTAAATCATAGTTAAACAATGTGTCAACTAACGATATTAATTCATAAAATTATGCTGTTTTTAAACTACTGTTTGTTTTTTATGCTTGCTGTATTATGTTCTCTTTCTATATTGGGTTCCCTTTAAGTATTGCAAACTACGTTTTTAATGTTTTATCAATCATGCTTTAGCCATACGACAAGAATCCATTATGTCAGTACGACCAACGCCCGTTTAGTGTCTGACGTTGTTAATCAATGGTTTCTAAAAAAGCTTCGTCAATTACTTTATTTGACCGCGATATGCTGGAATTATCCCCAATTAATCTTAAGTAAAGAAACTTAACATTACATTACAAATTGATACAAATGTTGACATATGCACTTTAAACCACCAAACACTAGCATGAAAGCCTCCTTTAGCTAGAGCACAAAGGATAATGTACGAAGGAAAGGATTACAATCTTACTGGTAAGTGTGGTCCAAACAAGCAAGCAGTATTTGTTTTTGCGCGACCTTTAAAAGTGTTGTTGCAACCTTCGTATTTAAAGTACGTCGATAGAAAAGGTTTTAAAGTTGCTTGTTTAACAAGATTTATAATCAATAAATTAAATAAAAATAGCCTGCCAACTCTTGTAATTGGAGGTGCATCTGTCAGTTGCCATGCAATCTTCAATGACCTAAATGCATATGTCATTATTGAGATAATATAAACACACACAAATGAACCATAAAATAGAAAGCCGAAACCCTCACTAGGACTAGTACTACATTCTAAATCAACCAACTTAAGCTACTAGGCTACAAATTAAGCTACTGGGCTACAATTTAAGCTACCGGAAGATTGAGGATACCAACAGTTTTATTAGACAAAAGTCTGCAGTCTGCTTTTTATAACAATGTCTAGAAAAACATAAGTAAAAGAAATATACATGTATATCAAAACTACACATTCTGTATTTTTGTATCAATCTTTGAATAATAAAGCATTGATGACACAAATAATGCTGCACGTTGACATGGTGAGTGTGTTTCAAATTTTAAATACCACAACCATTACGCATTCAATTTTCATAAATAAATTACTCAATACTTTGTCGGGATACTCGGTCGATCCTTCTGAACTTATAGTGCCGTATCCGAGGTTTCTGATTCACTAATATTGCTTGTGTAATTTTTTTTTAAAATTCAGTTTATACTTATCAAAATTTGAAAAACCTTTTTAATCTACTGTGATTTAAATAGGTAGTCAATTTAAGATAAGTCACTTTTCCAGATAAAATTTTTAATTAGTCACGTGCCAAGACATTAAGTCAGTTTAAAAGTAAGACATTGAAAAAACATGTCTCTAATTTTAATATTCAAATAAATAGCAAGGCTGGCACTTAAACATTGTGTTCATTTCATGTAAGTGTATTATTTAGACATTTAAAGCAGTTTAAAAACAAGTATAATAGTATCTTTTTTACCCACTAAATTCGTTAGTTGATGGTTTCAGATACTTTTAAAACTCCATCATTGTCACTTGTTTCTGGTATGAAGCAAAGTTTTCATTAAACTCAGTACCTTTTTAAAAGACTATTGTAAAAATTATATTTTGCAATTAGAAATTAAAACAACACAAAGATTAAATGGACTATGTAATCATTGAAATATTATCACAAAAAAATTGCTGTCACCAAAATTCGACAATTTGGTTGAACGTGGTAAGTAGATTGAACTGAGTCGTAACTAATCTAAATTTATTTCTTCATCATCAATACTATTTAACTAGAACGTTATGGAGCGGAATGTACTTGTTCACCCATTGAAAATATCTATAAAAATGAATAAAATGATGAATATCCCAAGGCAAAAAACTACAATTTTAAGACGATTTCGTTGTGTTTAACTAAAATATCTCCAATACCTCACTTACCAGAAATCATTTGATATAAATGCCGATTCGCACATGGAAGCTTCTTCCATGCTAACAAATATCGAGTAACAACTCTCTGTTGACAAACTTTAGCCAACGCAACATCTTGTTATTAGTATATGTAAAATATATTTTATGTTAAGAAGAAAATCTGCGGGTGAAAAACACGCATTTTCCAACAGCAAGTATTACTTCCTTTTTTGTAAACTTCTACAGTAATCACCAGAATTACATATACGTCGAATTGAGATTTCCTTTTTGTTCATATGTTGAATTGTTATCCTTTTGGATATCTTCATGAAAACGTGTAATTTTCGCATAAGGGGCTTTTCAAATGTAGTTCTTTTTTTACTTTCATGGCGACATCTATTTGCTCGTCGAATAAGCGACTTCCTGTTTTTTCAAATGTTGAAGTATTGCTTTCTCCTATTGGATATCTTAATAAAAACATATATTTAATTTTTATATACCTTCATGTGGCGACCTATGTACGCAGAATAATGTATCTCCAGTTTGTTGGTGTTTTTCTTCTTTTCGAATACCCTAATATCGGCGTTTTATGTACAATGTATAAGGAAATTCCTGTTTTTGAGACGTTGTTCTTTTTTTTTTTTTTTTTTTTTTTTTTTTTTTTTTTTTTTTTTTTTTTTTTTTTTTGTTATTTTGGTTTTTGGGTCTTGTGCAATAAGTAAGGGATTTTCAGTTTGTTGATGTGTTTTCTCCTCTAACTCTCCAAAGTCTGTAGTTGTTTAAGCAGATGAACGTTTTTTTCAGCGTTTGTGGTTTTAAATCTCTCTCTCTCTCTCTCTCTCCCTCTCTCTCTCTCTCTCTCTCTCTCTCTCTAAAAATTTAATCAATGTAGTTGTGGTTAATTTCAACCATATTATCAAATTAAATACGTATCCTGAATTTCCGAAATGTGCACATATGGCAAATCAAAATTTATTCAGGTATTTGTGTTAAATATTTACCATATTATCAAATTAAAGACGTATCCTGGAAAAACTTTAACAAAAACGTTTCAGGTAAGATCTTAACAATGTTGGCTAAGTGTGAATAAAAAAACTTGATGCTTTAACTACACATCTAGAAACCTTAGCTATGATAACCTTTTCGTTGTCAGTATACGTTTCACTTTGTGTGTTGTTTCTGTTATAAACTTTTTTGTGCATGTTGTTGGATTTTTGGCTATTGATCATTACTTTTTATAAGCTTAGTTTAAGGAGTTCTATATTGGTGCTTATTTGTGTATGTTTATCTCTTGTGTGTTTTGTCTTGCTGTTAATAAATTCCGTTTTTTAATTAATAGCTTAGCTAACTACTTTATATATTTTTAAACATCCGATTTGCATATTCATCGATGTCAGTGAAAGCTTAGCTTACATGGTGTTTCTCGTTATTATTTATATTGCTTTGTGGCATGATTTTGGGAGGGGTTTTGTCTATTGCTAACTACTTTTTATTCATCTGCTTCCATTTTTTTAAGCTTCTTCAGCATCGTGTATTGCTTAACTATATTATCTGTATAAAAAACAGATACCTTTATTAATATTGTAGGTTTCAAGTAATCACTCTCTCCCACGTTAAAAAACATTGAAGAATTAGCCTATATTTAAGTGGGTGTAGAAGGAATGACATATAAGCATTGATTTTATTCTTATGATTAATTATAACATTGAATATTATTTTGACAAAAAACCTCCACAAACCTCCCACTTTTCAGGTATAAACAACGCGTAATATTGTTTACGATAGTTGGAATAGCGGAGATATGATTTTTCTAAAAAGTGGGAAAAAAGTGAAGAAAAAATGAACCGGATAAGCAGAAATATCCTTTTTTTAAAATGTGGGAACAAGAACAGCTTTAGTGTTTGTCTCATATTGCTAATTTTATATACAGACTTTTTAGGAACATAAATAAGAAAAAAGTTAATTGTACACACGATACTTTTGTTTTACTGAGGAAACTAAGAATAATTATAAAATATCTGACAGTTGTATCCATCCTCTTCAACTTAATTTAATAAAACAGTAGGTATTGTTCTAAAATGTTGTAATAGTATCTACTTGATAATGAAGCTGGTATACGCAGATTTTAGAACAAAAAAAGGAAACATGTTATATATACATACATATATATATATATATATATATATATATATATATATATATATATATATATATATATATATATATATATATATATATATATAAAATACATTATTTTAACTACAAACTAACAACAATATAAATATTGAGTACAGGTTATGTGCCTTTTTTATTATACTTCTACTTTCAGTATTTAAGATAATGATTGTAACAAAACACACATATTTGAAGTTACAGAACGAAGAATCTGAATGAATTTCTGACTTCTTATCGAAGATATTCTCTGTATTCAAAACTAGACTAGAATATTAAGTTAAAAAATATCTCGGTCCTTCGTGTAACATTAGTGGTTTGTGTTTGTCGTTTAATCATAATCACATTCTTTTCAATAATCCTTAATCTGAAGCTTGATCTATCTTTTTTCTTGACAGCTATAAACGGGGCACATTGTTAGAACTTATTGCTTTTTTGTCCACACTTACAACAGATAAATGATTTATATTCTTCACAAATTACGCGGACAAAATACCATGGCATAAGTTTTCTTTGTAATCCTAATAAAATTGGATTACGAGACACAAAAAATGTAACAATTCATATAATCTTTGGTTTTGGTATTTCGTCATTTATAATGTAATCAGTCAAGTGTATTCCTTATAATATAATCAGTTTTTATAAAATTCAATAAATTTTTACTTTATTGTGACTGAAACCGAATGTTTTTGTTTACAACTACAGATTAAAAATACATTTAAATATATTTTACGGAAAATAGTAGAAAACAATGTGTAATAAAAGCATTTTAAATACACAAAATTTTATGTTGCTATCAAACTGGTTTAGCTTTTTATTTAGTATATATATATATATATATATATATATATATATATATATATATATATATATATATAATTTTTATGATAAAAATAACTCTTTTAGTTTAATCATTCCTTAAATAAATCGTTAATGACTTATCGTTTGCTTTTCTATTTACGATAATGGCATCTATCATGTATGTATGTACGTATGTATGTATCGTCATTTAACAAGCTTAACTGGTTATTTAAAATCAATGAAGCTTATAATATTTTAGCATATGCTAGAATATATATAGAAAATATTTGAACATCCCAGAATTTAAGCGTCGTCGGGAAGTTGAATGGTCGGACATCAGTTATTCAGGATGTTATGATAGAGTGTTATTTGTGTAATGTAAACGGTTATTTATCTCTATCGGCGACTAACCCCGGAAATAATTATGATATATAGCACAATATCATGAAAATTATCTTATTTATATAGACAAATTGTTATTTAATGAGGTTTGGAAAATGAAAATGCCGAACACCTGTTTAAGGTATATTAATAATTAAGAAGCTGGAGATGTTCATTAAACATCAGGCGATTCTCCATTTTCAAGGGAAATGTTCGATAAACCTTAGTAGATTCTCCGTTTTAATTGGAAATGGAGATGTTCAATCAACCTTAGCTGATTTCATGCAAAGAGAGGAGACACCTCGTAGTTTTTTTTTTCTAGCAAAAAATATTAAACCTGCGGGCAAAACAGGGGCAAATCAAGAAGATTCCGTAAGGTAGTGTCATATACCATTTTTTGAATTTAATCATAAAATACAATCAAAAAATGGTATATGACAATATCATAATAATGTATTTTATGATTAAATTCAAAAAATGGTATATGACAGTAGCACTGGTTACATAGGGCCGTGTAAAATGTACAACCCAATGGGGAGAATGACCTTCATATTCCTTAAACAAAAATGACATAATTTTGAAATCAGCCTCATTGTATAGCTCTAATCAAGGAAACCCATTTCAAAGGCTGCATAATAATCTTAAAATTAGTGTAAAAAAATATTTAAATTAGTGTTGCTTTACGTCGCATTGGCAATATTTTTCTATTTTTTCATTTTGGATGGACACTTAATAAACATAATTGTAAACAGTATATAATAGTGATGTGAATCAAGTAATTTTGTAAAACTAAAAAAAAAACATTTTTTGTATCAATGACGAAACTTATATCACTAGAAATGATATAAACAACTCACATGTAAAATTATTTTCCTGATCAGAACTACATCTATAGAAACTTAATCCATCAATAATGTTTCACAAAATTCATTTGTCGGTGTTTTCATGGCTTTTCATTAATCCTTGCTAACCTGTTTTCCAGATAAGTGAATTGAATTTCTTTTTCCAAAAATAAATGAACAATTTTTTTGTATTTGTTTCTTGAAATATTTGACGTCAATGCAAATTATATCAAAGTTTTGATGATAAGAAATTTTAATAATGTAGAGCAAAAATTCTCTTAAGTTTACATTTCCTGTTATCTCTTTTTTCTGTAAATATTTATTTTAGTTGGAAAAAAATAATTTAGCATCAGATTATGAATATATGATATCACAAAAAGTCAAACAATTTAAGCACTGAACTAAAGTTCAATAACGAACACTTCTCATACAGAATTGGTAACTTTCTTAAAATATATAAAACAAGAGAAAACATCCACAAATTTAGATGACTCACGTAAAATTTTATTATTTTTTTTTTAGAAAACACTGACCGGCATTTTCTCTCCTTTTAAACAAGAGACGATATTTATTGCTGTCAGTTCAGACATAGATGACATAGTTTTTTCTGTAGCACTGGCGATATGTAGCAGAATAACACATTTTAGCTAATTTTGTCAACGGGTTGTCAATCGAGATTGGTTCTGGAGTCGTCTAACCCAGCAGCGCCAATAGTACAAATGCTTGATAAAGATTTTCCTGGTTCACAAAGGCCACCGCGACTGGTTTTAATAAATCCAGCAGACTTTTTCATTTTATTGAACACTCTTGCGTCAAATAATTCGTTGTTTTCCGGAGTAGAAGAGGAACAACAAAATACGAAATCAGAATTCTTTGAAAGATTATCAAATCAGAAAATTCGGCACCTACTTCCTGTGCATACTTTTTTTTCTGTGTCAAAATATAAAATTTTATCAACGCTAAAAAGGCGAACTCGCTTGGCAACCACGAAACCAATTCTTTTCAAACCAACGATACCTAAAGTAGCCCCATCTAGGCCTTGTTCACATAAACACATCGGTTTCCATGTACCCCACGAGCCATCGATAACTGCATTCATTGCTGCAAGAGAGGATAAAATATTTAAGTGAGGGTTTTGAAAAAAGCGTTACAGATAATGTCACAGAATAACTGTCAGTTTTGAGGAAGTTTTCAATGTGACACAAAGTGAAATCCATCGTATAATTAACCAAATAAAATGTCCAGGCCAAAAACAAAATTAAGTTAAAATATAAATAAAGGAATGTGAGAAAAGAAATATCCCTGTAGGTTACACACCAGATGTACTGATTAATGCCGTAGCGGAACTTACAGTAGCACTAGCACTAGCACTAGCAACGTCAAGGTAACAAAATGACAAAAAAAGTGTTTGTAATATTTATGCTTGACTTGACAAGAACAACAACAGCAACAAAAAAAAAAAAAAAAAAAAAAAAAAAAAAAAACTCTAAATAGACATTAACATGTATCTGGACAACTAATTATAAAACACCCCACACCTTCAGATATCAAAATGTATTTTATATATATATATATATTTATATATATATAAGGTCAAATGTCAAGGTCACAGATAGATAAAAAGAGATTTGGTTTGTGTGATTTCCTATTAAAGGTGCACAAATGTCTGGTTGATCTTCAATTTGTCAAAAACTATTGAACTGTACTAGGAAAATTATCATTCCAACAAAATTTTTTATACAGTATAACCATAGTAAAGCAAGTTAAATTTTGATTTGAATAATTTTTGGAGGAGTAATGGTCTATTTTGTGCTTTTAGTACAAAGTATCCATATTTATACATTAAATAAAACAAACATACCAGTCCTTGCCCAAACCACAATCCAAAAAACAAAGTAAAAACTTTGAAAGCTGGCAAGGAAGTGAGACCGGGTGTTCCGGAAGGGTAAGCACCTCCTGTCTAGCTAGCTACACCCGTCACGTGCAAGTCAATTTTGAGAATGAAAGGAAAAAAGAACTATGGTAAGTCAAATATATTCAGTATAAGTTTGGATACAGTGACTACATACTTATGAACAATATTGTGATGACGGCCATAAAACTTTTTAAGGGCCTTGATTAGCCGAGGCTTGCAATATTCTTGCGTCAACAATTTAATTGTAAGCAGTTTGCTTCGTTGTAGAAAGTCTCCATAGTGGGAACAAGCTCTATCATAACGTATTAACTGTGAAAAATATACACCATACACAGGAGAAGCAGGGATATTACTGCAAAGAAAGGGAAAGTTGACAATAGAAAAATTGAAGTCATCAGTTTTGTCGTATAGCTTCATATGTAAACTTTCGTGTGTGTCATAATTGAGGTATAAGTCCAAATATGAAGCAGAACATGGAGAATCTGTCTTTTATATCAAGCTCACTTGGATAGATGGCATTCACTTTTTCTCCAAATTTGGGATTATTTAGAGATAGAACGTCATCTATATATCTGTATGTGTAGTTGAATGATTTAGTGACAGTTTTTCTTCAGATTTGACAAGGTTCTGTAAAAATTCTGATTCATGTGAATAAAGAAACAAATCAGCAAGCAAAGGTGCACAGTTTGTGCCCACTGGTATACCGATCGTTTGTTGAAAAATTATATTGCCAAACACAACAAATATGTTGTCAATCGAAAACTCTAACATTTTGTTTATGGTATCTTCAGTATATTTTTGTTTACAGTCTGTAAGGTGTTTTACAAAATAACCAGAATCCCTGTTGAGCACTAGATATTTATATCTTGGTTTACCGTTTTTTGTAAAAAAAAAAAAAAAAAAAAAAAAAACTGTGGACCTGTTGGTTAGTAAAACGAAACTTTAATCAAGAGATAGATAATTGGTTGTTAATATGCTGGGTAGGAAAGGCCCTGTAAAAGCACATAAATCATACTATAAAAAGACTTCACACCTACAAAACGACGGTTGTCATGTCATCCAGCGACAAATAGACAACATGGTTGAACCAAATAGTTTCGTTACATAATTACGTCTGTTGGATAAGATTTTTGCGAGATTCAATATTTTCAGTCAAGTTAACGGTATCTAAAAAGTGGACAGGAGACACTAATATAGGCAGTTTAAATGGTATAGGAAAAAGGAGTACCTGAAGAAAACCACAGACCTTCGGCAAAGGAACTGACAAACCTTTTCACACTCGGATCTGCACGAGTTGGACTCGAACCTAGGCGGTGAGAGTCACTATGTAAGCGTAAGCGCTTTGTGTGTTTAGGATATTTGTCGAGCCTGGCAATGCCATAAGGCGAGACTTAGGTGTTACTGTTCCAGAGTCGGTGGCGGTGGTGTATTTTCTACTCGATCAAAAACTAACCAGGCGAGACATTTAAATCCGTGGAATTCTTGTATTCGTAAACACTTACTCGGGACCGCCGTTTTGAAAATTCCTAACTGATGATGGACAAAAATTACAATAAAAAATATTGTTTTGGTTCGAATACTTTTAGTGGAGCCTAAACATCTCAAATACAACTGAAGATGTTTCTTTGGACTCATATACGTTACTTACTGGCGGCATCAATTTTTTCTGTCAAAAAACAAAATAGTGCATCTTTTCCGACGACATTTTTTAACAATTCCTCCCTAGTTACAGGGTCATCACTGTTCACAGAATGGTGTGAGAGTATCTATCCGGCTCTTGTATTGTATACAGAGGGTTTTGAACTCATTTGATGGCTTTGATCGATTAAGGATAATTTCCTTTTCACAGCATTATAATAATAACTTTAACTTACGTAAACTGGGGTGGATATACTAAGTTATCTTTAATGACAGTTTTATCATTGTCACGTGATCAAAACTTATTCAATTAGAATTCATTGTCACAAAATATTTATTAAATAAACTAGAATTCACACAAAGAGGCTCAATATTTTGCTCTATCATTACCTTCTCTATCAAGATGAGGCCACAGCAAGTCACAGTTTGTTCCAGTTATGGATTGGATAGATTGGATTAAATTAGATTAATGTTGTTATAGAAACATCGATCTTAGGCAACCAAGTTGACAAGGGTTCTAACCTAGGTGGTAGGAGGCACTGTAGATTTAGACCACTCAGCCATCGAGGCACCTGTTACAGACATGGTCAAAATACCATAAGTATACTATACCATAACTGTTTTTTAAATAATAATGGCTACTATTATTATTCTATTTTCTATTAATAATATTTGAATCTGGTACACATTGTGTAACATTTACAAACTGCCAAATTGGTCAAAACTTTAATCCTCCAACATATCCACACACAGGTTGTTACTGTCCTTTCTGAGTTATTTATTTATTTATTTATTTATTTATTTTTTATTTATTTTTTTTATTGTTACTGTCCTTTTTGAGATTTTTTAATTCATATGATACGAAAGCATTATTAAAATGTGTATGTGGATTCATAAAATTAGAAAAAAAACTAATCAATTCTTTTTAAATTATAATCTTAAAATTAGATTTTCACATGCTAGCAAGGAAACCGTTCTTTCTGAGAATAAATATCTGTAAGTTCATATACACATGACCTAACAACAACACCCTGTTACAGAAACTTAATGCTTACTAACATCACTAACAAACCAATGAATAAAATCTTACTCTAACAGCAACACGGAAATTCTATGTCACTGTAGGTATGCATTGTAACTGAATGTAACAAATACGTTACCTTTGTAAACCCCGCAACCGAAAATACTTATTTATCGTATTTTTTCGTTTAAAAAAGGAATTATAAAAATTGTGGCTAAAAAATACACTTGAGATAGGAAAACACGACAACAACCAAAACAGCTATAAAAACACCTAACAAAAAAAAAACGAAGAAGACACAAGAATGAACAAGGTAATAAAGGACTGGAAAAAAAACAACTTTCTACTTTAGACACAGACTAGATATGGAGAGAGGATAACAAGACAAAAACGACTTGATATGACCAAATAAAAAAGACTTTCTACTTTAGACACAGACTAGATATGGAGAGAGGGGCACAAGACAAAAACGACTTGAGATGACCAAATAAAAAAAGACTTTCTACTTTAGACACAGACTAGATATGGAGAGAGGGGCACAAGACAAAAACGACTTGAGATGACCAAATAAAAAAAGACTTTTTACTTTAGACACAGACTAGATATGGAGAGAGGGGCACAAGACAAAAACGACTTGAGTTGACCAAATAAAGAAAGACTTTTTACTTTAGACACAGACTAGATATGGAGAGAGGGGCACAAGACAAAAACGACTTGAGATGACCAAATAAAGAAAGACTTTCTACTTTAGACACAGACTAGATATGGAGAGAGGGGCACAAGACAAAAACGACTTGAGATGACCAAATAAAAAAAGACTTTCTACTTTAGACACAGACTAGATATGGAGAGAGGGGCACAAGACAAAAACGACTTGAGATGACCAAATAAAAAAAAGACTTTCTACTTTAGACACAGACTAGATATGGAGAGAGGGGCACAAGACAAAAACGACTTGAGATGACCAAATAAAAAAAGACTTTCTACTTTAGACACAGACTAGATATGGAGAGAGGGGCACAAGACAAAAACGACTTGAGATGACAAATAAAAAAAGACTTTTTACTTTAGACACAGACTAGATATGGAGAGAGGGGCACAAGACAAAAACGACTTGAGATGACCAAATAAAAAAAGACTTTCTACTTTAGACACAGACTAGATATGGAGAGAGGGGCACAAGACAAAAACGACTTGAGATGACCAAATAAAAAAAGACTTTTTACTTTAGACACAGACTAGATATGGAGAGAGGGGCACAAGACAAAAACGACTTGAGATGACCAAATAAAAAAAGACTTTCTACTTTAGACACAGACTAGATATGGAGAGAGGGGCACAAGACAAAAACGACTTGAAATGACCAAATAAAAAAAGACTTTCTACTTTAGACACAGACTAGATATGGAGAGAGGGGCACAAGACAAAAACGACTTGAGATGACCAAATAAAAAAAAGACTTTCTACTTTAGACACAGACTAGATATGGAGAGAGGGGCACAAGACAAAAACGACTTGAGATGACCAAATAAAAAAAAGACTTTCTACTTTAGACACAGACTAGATAAGGAGAGAGGGGCACAAGACAAAAACGACTTGAGATGACCAAATAAAAAAAGACTTTCTACTTTAGACACAGACTAGATATGGAGAGAGGGGCACAAGACAAAAACGACTTGAGATGACAAATAAAAAAAGACTTTTTACTTTAGACACAGACTAGATATGGAGAGAGGGGCACAAGACAAAAACGACTTGAGATGACCAAATAAAAAAAGACTTTCTACTTTAGACACAGACTAGATATGGAGAGAGGGGCACAAGACAAAAACTACTTGAGATGACAAATAAAAAAAGACTTTTTACTTTAGACACAGACTAGATATGGAGAGAGGGGCACAAGACAAAAACGACTTGAGATGACCAAATAAAAAAAAGACTTTCTACTTTAAACACAGACTAGATATGGAGAGAGGGGCACAAGACAAAAACGACTTGAGATGACAAATAAAAAAAGACTTTCTACTTTAGACACAGACTAGATATGGAGAGAGAGGCACAAGACAAAAACGACTTGAGATGACCAAATAAAAAAAGACTTTCTACTTTAGACACAGACTAGATATGGAGAGAGGGTAACAAGACAAAAACGACTTGAGATGACAAATAAAAAAAGACTTTCTACTTTAGACACAGACTAGATATGGAGAGAGGGGCACAAGACAAAAACTACTTGAGATGACCAAATAAAAAAAGACTTTTTACTTTAGACACAGACAAGATATGGAGAGAGGGGCACAAGACAAAAACTACTTGAGATGACCAAATAAAAAAAGACTTTTTACTTTAGACACAGACTAGATATGGAGAGAGGGTAACAAGACAAAAACGACTTGAGATGACAAATAAAAAAAGACTTTTTACTTTAGACACAGACTAGATATGGAGAGAGGGTAACAAGACAAAAACGACTTGAGATGACAAATAAAAAAAGACTTTTTACTTTAGACACAGACTAGATATGGAGAGAGGGGCACAAGACAAAAACGACTTGAGATGACCAAATAAAAAAAGACTTTCTACTTTAGACACAGACTAGATATGGAGAGAGGGTAACAAGACAAAAACGACTTGAGATGACAAATAAAAAAAGACTTTCTACTTTAGACACCTACTAGATATGGAGAGAGGGGCACAAGACAAAAACTACTTGAGATGACAAATAAAAAAAGACTTTCTACTTTAGACACAGACTAGATATGGAGAGAGGGGCACAAGACAAAAACGACTTGAGATGACCAAATAAAAAAAGACTTTCTACTTTAGACACAGACTAGATATGGAGAGAGGGGCACAAGACAAAAACGACTTGAGATGACAAATTAAAAAAAGACTTTCTACTTTAGACACAGACTAGATATGGAGAGAGGGGCACAAGACAAAAACGACTTGAGATGACAAATAAAAAAAAGACTTTCTACTTTAGACACAGACTAGATATGGAGAGAGGGGCACAAGACAAAAACGACTTGAGATGACAAATTAAAAAAAGACTTTCTACTTTAGACACAGACTAGATATGGAGAGAGGGGCACAAGACAAAAACGACTTGAGATGACAAATAAAAAAAAGACTTTCTACTTTAGACACAGACTAGATATGGAGAGAGGGGCACAAGACAAAAACGACTTGAGATGACCAAATAAAAAAAAGACTTTCTACTTTAGACACAGACTAGATATGGAGAGAGGGGCACAAGACAAAAACGACTTGAGATGACCAAATAAAAAAAAGACTTTCTACTTTAGACACAGACTAGATATGGAGAGAGGGGCACAAGACAAAAACGACTTGAGATGACAAATAAAAAAAAGACTTTCTACTTTTGACACAGACTAGATATGGAGAGAGGGCACAAGACAAAAACGACTTGAAATGACCAAATAAAAAAAGACTTTTTACTTTAGACACAGACTAGATATGGAGAGAGGGGCACAAGACAAAAACGACTTGAGATGACCAAATAAAAAAAGACTTTCTACTTTAGACACAGACTAGATATGGAGAGAGGGTAACAAGACAAAAACGACTTGAGATGACAAATAAAAAAAGACTTTCTACTTTAGACACAGACTAGATATGGAGAGAGGGGCACAAGACCAAAACTACTTGAGATGACCAAATAAAAAAAGACTTTCTACTTTAGACACAGACTAGATATGGAGAGAGGGGCACAAGACAAAAACGACTTGAGATGACCAAATAAAAAATACTTTCTACTTTAGACACAGACTAGATATGGAGAGAGGGGCACAAGACAAAAACGACTTGAGATGACAAATAAAAAAAGACTTTCTACTTTAGACACAGACTAGATATGGAGAGAGGGGCACAAGACAAAAACGACTTGAGATGACCAAATAAAAAAAAACTTTTTAGTTTAGACACAGACTAGATATGAAGAGAGGGGCACAAGACAAAAACGACTTGAGATGACCAAATAAAGAAAGACTTTTTACTTTAGACACAGACTAGATATAGAGAGAGGGGCACAAGACAAAACGACTTGAGATGACCAAATAAAAAAAGACTTTCTACTTTAGACACAGACTAGATATGGAGAGAGGGGCACAAGACAAAAACGACTTGAGATGACCATATAAAAAAAGACTTTCTACTTTAGACACAGACTAGATATGGAGAGAGAGGCACAAGACAAAAACGACTTGAGATGACCAAATAAAAAAAGACTTTCTGCTTAAAACACGGAAAGAAATTAACAATTGTAGACTTTCAACCAGTCATTTTCTGTCTGAAAGATCTTAAGTTATTCAGCAATTAAAATTGATGATAGTCACCCTCAACAACCGGTAGTATCTGTATCAAGTGTTTACAGTTAATAAGATGATCCGGATATCATCCCTGGAAGTACTATATCTCATATTTACGTACATCAATGTAATAAACTAAAGTACATTTTGTCACAAAAACCGGATAAATAGGAATACTACCATTCGTAGGTTTGTATTTTGGTGTGTGAGGGCAGAAAAACTCCGAAGTACCCAATCAGTGATCAAAACATTTCAAAAGTACATCTCGCGGAAACGTAACTGACGTTGCCAATTTTGTTTTAAAGTCCTTTCTATGAAAGCAATGATAAGTAAAAAGACATTACTTTAAAAGACAGACGTGTTTGTGTAACCCCGGTAGTTGGGACGCGATTCCTGAAAATATTTAAAGGATGTATGAACTCGGATGAAAGGTAAATGATTTAGGATTCATATGTGTTAAATAATTTATAAAACACTTATTCAAATAATAGAAAACATACTGACATATGACTATGTTTGGCGTATAAAAATTGTTGGATAAGAATTAGTCGATAGAAAAAATCTAAGCGAAGAAAACATGACGTAGGACCAAGGTTGGTACACTAAGTTTCAAAATCGACTTTTGTCTTCAGAAGCCTCTCTGACAGGATGGAGAGTATAGAAAAAATTGAACATGATCAGTTTATAAAAAACTATGCGGCTTATATGTTCCTTATAGTGGTATGTGTAATAGGAATCATAGGAAACCTTACAACAATACTAGTTTACTATACTCAATACAAAAATGTAGTACTGAACTATAGGATCTTTATCATGATACTCGGAACTGTTGACCTGACCGCCTGTTGTTTTCCACTTCCGCTTTATATATACAGAATCCGCCATTTTTATACATATAATTATAATTTCATATGTAGATTAGTTTTCTTAAATTATGGATTTAGCGTTGCATCTGGATCATTGCTTACATTGATTGCTGTAGACAGATATAGAAAAATATGTCAGCCACTCAAAACACAAATCACCAAAAACGCAGCTATTATTCTAAGCATTGTTGCTATTCTCATATCATTAAGTTTGTCTTCGTTTTGTTTTATATTCTATGGACCTGTTAAGGAATTTAAAACGAAAGGATTCAATTTGACGATATGTACAGCGTATGACACATTTAGACACAGTCATGAATTGATGTCTTACAATGGTGTTGTAATATCTTACGGAACTATTCTAGTTATAACATGCATCTGTGTTTATATAAGTTTATTGAAGGTTTTATGTAAATTCAAACATATTGATGAGCAAGGTAGACCTAATGTTATACAGGAAAAGGAATCTACGGCTAGTGGCGATCATTACGAAAACGGAACCGGAAATGCTGAAAACGGAACAGGAAATGACAATCAAAACATGGCTGCTATTCCACACCATATTACAATCAGTACACAGTCTCTTTATAATGACAAGGAATACAAGAAACGGATGTCTCGATATAACAGGGCGTTGACAGTTACTATCACATTCATTGTGGCCACGACTTTTTCTTACGCAGGCTGTATAATAAGCTTCGTGTTCTTTATGTTTTCAGAGAGCAGAGATATGAACACACAGCTGCTTGATGAATTAGGGGCAGGTTATGAAATTTTATATAACTTCCATTTTGTTATTCATATTTCAAATCCAATTGTATATTGTTTTTTGGATACTAAATTTAGAAGGAAATGTGCAGATATGTTTGCAAAGTGTTGTTGCTGTTTTTTCAATTGTTGTAAATAGTAAATCGTGACATCATAATATTACAGATATAATAAAAGTGGAAGGTAAAAAACAGATGACTGCACGATTTTAATTACCGAGTGTAATTGCTTATCCCTATTGTGTCAGCAACGTTGTAAAAATTCAAATAAATTAAAGAGAAACAGATGCATCATACTCTACTGAGTTGTTAAATACATTACAATAAAGATTTGCTTTGAACTTTCATAAAGCAGTTTTTAGCTCACCTGAGCTGAAAGCTCAGATGAGCTATTGCTATCCATCTTCGTCCGTCGTGCGTCGTGCGTAAACTTTTTACATTTTAATCTTCTCCTCCAAAACCACTGGGCCAAATTTAATGAAACATGGTAACCATCATGCCTGGGTGAAGCCCTTTCAGATTGCACAAATGAAGGAGTTATGTCCCCTTGGGGCCTCATAAGGGGGGAAAGAGTGAAAAACATTTAAAAATCTTCTCCTCTGAATCTACAAAAGATATACCTTAGTTATTTCATTTATAACATCCTTAGGTCATCTATTTTCAGATTTGCACAAATGGTAGCCATGGGGCTCAAAATGGGGAAATTGTAAGGCACTGAGTGGGGAAATTGATAAAAAAAATATATTTGTCACTATATCTTGAAAACTATTAACTTTTTGTATAGGCATGTATATTTGAATATTCTAGGTATTGACATGATGATCATTTTGATATATGGTTCAAGGTCATATGTTGAAAGGTCAAGGTCACAGCTGCAAAAAAGACTTAAATTGCTAATTATCTTGAAAACTATTAACTTTTTGTATAGGCATGTATATAAGAATATTGTAGGTATTGACATGACGATCATTTTGATATATTGCTCAAGGTCATATGTTGAAAGGTCAAGGTCACAGCTGCAAAAAAAGACTTAAATTGCTAATTATATTGAAAACTATTAACTTTTTGTATAGGCATGTATATTAGAATATTGTAGGTATTGACTTGCCGATCATTTTGATATATGGTTCAAGGTCATGTTGGAAGGTCAAGGTCACAGCTGCAAAAGAAGACTTAAATTGCTAATTATCTTTTAAAACTATTAACTTTTTGTATAGGCATGTATATTAGAATATTGTAGGTATTGCGACAACGATAATTTCATATATGGTACAAGGTCAAACGTTGAAAAAAGGTCAAGGTCACAGCTGCAGAAGATGACTTAAATTGCTAATTATCTTGAAAACTATTAACTTTTTGTATAGGCATGTATCCTAGAATATTGTAGGTATTGACATGGCGATCATTTTGATATATGGTTCAAGGTTATATGTTCAAAGGTCGTGGTCATTACAACATAGGAATACTAAAATTATTAATTATCTTGAAAGCTATTAACTTCATGCATAGGCATGTATATTAGAATATTGTAGGTATTGAAATGCCAATCATATATGGTTTGAGGTCATATATGTTCAAAGGTCAAGGACATAGCTGCATAAGTATACTGAAATTGATTAATGATTTGGAAATTATTCATTGCACTACAGTTACTTCATGCATATTATATAAGCTACTTATAAATGAAATGTGAGTGGATATATTTCTGATTTGTTGGAGTTCTTAACTTGAGAAAACTTTTAAAGTTTCTCTACTTAATATATTGTCTATTGCACTTTGCAAACAGTATTGGACAATATCTTCAGGTGAGCGTTAAGGCCCATGGGCCTCTTGTTTAATGTATTCGACTATGTATAATTCTTTTTAAAAAGTTCTGTGACAGTACTTAATGACGCAGTGCAGTTAAAAATGACTCTGACGACTTTCTTTTCAAAGCATGGATATTGTTAAATTTAGCTCGCTTGCATAATTTGGTAAATACAGAAATTGCGTCTATTGTTACTGCCAAGGAAATTCATCTGTTTAAAAAAGGGAACTTTAACAAACATACCTTTCATACCATATTGGGTTTATTATATAACCTATAATGCCCAAGTATTTTCAGACAAGGTTTTTAAAGGATTCTTTTAAAAAGACATGTCATTTCCATAATAGGAGTCAATAAAATGTAGTTTGTACTTTTTAACTAAACAATATTTGTTTTATAAGAAGTAGGACAAAAATTCATAATTAACGATTTAACGGAGTTTGAGAACAAAAACACCATAAAATTATTTGTATGAGATTCATTTTCGGTAAACTAATAAAAAGAAACAGCGACGAATTTTACAGAAGTTCTTTATATTTCATGAAACTGTTTTTATATCGGTCTGTGATAATGATATCTTTGGGGTAAAAATGTTAAAAATATAAGCAGATTTCTGGATTGAAACTCATCAATGTTGAAACAAGCACCCGCAAGTCCCTTAAAAATGCAGATACGATAACAATGAACCACATGAACATTGTCATTCGATTCAGTGAATTGAAAATCTCGTCATCCCTTTTATAAAGATTTTACTTATGATAATTTTATTTATTCATTTATTTACGTATTAATTTATTCATTGTATGTATAATCTAAATCTACAGTTAAAACATCATAACAATAACTCGCATTTTTCAGTTTAACGTACGTTTATGTTTTAGACATAACCAAGGAAGACTGTGTCAATTTGGCCTTTCCTAAAGTAATATCAATCTTCCCAATAATGTACCAAAACTTTAGATATAATATTTCTCTCAAAATTGTTTTTTGACTAAAGATCATATCTGCGCTGTGTGTCACAATAGAAATAAAAGACATTAACGGTGTTGGTTTTACATCATTTATATTACATTTTTACAATTTAATGTTGTTTTTTATCACACATACAGAATAGATAGCAATCATGTAATATCCGAATTATGGTTTACTCAGCATGAGAATTCTAATTCTCTGCAGTTTTCAACGCCCATTATTAGAAAACTGTATTTTCAAGGAAACCATTTTTAACTTCAAATTTTCAAATGGCACCACACACACACACACACACACACACACACACACACACACACACACACACACACACACACACACGCTCGCGCGCGCGTGTGTATGTATGTACATGTGTATGCATCGAGATGGTCATAAAAGGATGGTCGTTAACCAACGGTGCTTTTACCGTATGACGACAGCACTGGATATCCCCACTGTTCGTCCAAAGTCGGGAGTTTTGTAATCAGCAGTCTTATATATGTGTCTCTTTCCTTGACTTACTTTTCTGCCTGTCATTTTGTTGTTGTTGTTGTTTCCTGTTCTTAGTTACGTCTTTGTTGCCAAAAAGGTTTTGTGAGTTAGATATCTCTTTCTCATATCATATTCGATACCTCTTATCAACTAGGCTATTCAAAAATGCTGATTTTCGAATGGTTGAGAAATTCCACGAAAAACTTGTGTATCATAGCGAATTCTAAATAGATAAAGATCCCGCTGAATTATTGTTTGTGGTTTGTGAGAAAATACTATATATAACCAAAAGTCACCCTTTCAATTTATATCATTGACCCCGATTTGAATCTACCCACTCTTCCCATTATCTCATTGATCCCGGTTAGAATCTACTCACCCTCCCCATTTATCTCATTGACCCTGTTTAGAATCTACTCGCCCTTCCCATTTATCTCTTTGACACCGGTTAGAATTTACTCACCCTCCCCATTTATCTTATTGACCCTGGTTAGAATATACCAACCCTTCCCCTTTATCTAATTGATCCCGGTTAGAATCTACTCGCCCTTACCGTTTATTTCATTGACCCCAGTTAGAATCTACTCACCCTCCACGTTTATCTCATTGACCCTGGTTAGAATCTACTCACCCTTACCGTTTATCTCATTGACCCCAGTTAGAATCTACTCACTCTTCCCGTTTATCTCATTGACCCCAGTTAGAATCTACTCACCCTCCACGTTTATCTCATTGACCCCGGTTAGAATCTACTCGCCCTTACCGTATATCTCATTGACCCTGGTTAGAATCTACTCGCCCTTCCCATTTATCCCATTGACCCCGGTTAGAATCTACTCTCCTCCCCATTTATCTCTTTGACCTCGATTAGAATCTACTCACCCTTCCTATCTATCTCATTGACTCCGGTTAAAATCTCTCCCTATTTATCTCGTTGACCCCGGTTAGAATCCACTTGTCCTTTCCATTTATCACATTGACCCCGGTAAGAATCTACTCACACTTTTCATTTATCTCATTGACCCCGGTTAGAATCTACTCCCCCTTCCTATCTATCTTATTGACCCCGGATAGAATCTACTTGCCCTTACCGTTTATCCCGGTTAGAATCCACTCGTCCTTCCCATTTAACTCATTGACCCCGGTTAGAATCTACTCACTGTTTCTATTTATCTCATTGACCATGATCAGAATCTCTCCCTATTTATCTCATTGATCCCGGTTAGAATCTACTCGTCCTTCCCATTTATCTCATTGACCCCGGTTAGAATCTACTCGCCCTTCCCATTTATCTCATTGACCCCGGTTAGAATCTACTCGCCCTTCCCATTTATCTCATTGACTCCGATTTGAATCTACTCACTCTTCCCATTATCTCATTGATCCCGGTTAGAATCTACTCACCCTCCCCATTTATCTCATTGACCCCGGTTAGAATCTACTCACTCTTCCCATTTATCTCATTGATCCCGGTTATAATCTATGCACTCTTCCCGTTTATCTCATTGACCCCAGTTAAGATCTACTCACCCTTCCCGTTTATCTCATTGACCCCAGTTAGAATCTTCTCACTCTTCCCGTTTATCTCATTGATCCCGGTTAGAATCTACCAAACCTTCCCGTTTATTTCATTGACCACGGTTAGAATCTACCAAACCTTCCCATTTATCACATTGACCTCGGTTAGAATCCACTCACCCTTTTTATGATTCTAAATTCAAATCATTGAGTGTCTTGAACTAGGTTAGATTTTCTAGTATTGGAGGAAATGAAGAAATTATGGATAGTAAGCAGGAAAACACTTTTATACTTTTTTGCTTTAGACAAATATTTATCATGATCTTACCATTGCCAGAACATAATCACGCTTTGGTTTTTTTTTTTTTTTTTTTTTTTTTTTTTTTTTTTTTTTTTTTTTTTTGCTGTTATTTATCAGATAATAAAATAATAATTTCTGACAAATCTCTAACAATGAATAATGTGTATATTCATTATAAATATAAAAATTTATGAAAAAAACTGTAGATAATTTCTTTTCTGTATGTTACAAGCTTCATACTCAAAAAAATATATCAATATTATAATTTCTCTAAGTTTTATATCCAGCTTTTGTCACGCATGCGTAACGAGTGCATCAAGTCCAGGACCAAACATTTTTTCGTCTGAACATTCATTGTTCCCATAGTGTTGGAGGGAATTTTGAGAAACGTTTCTCTATTGTGGTTAGAACCCAACACATAATCATATCAATTAAAAGCGCCAAAGCTCTGGTCACAATGAGCATACACAAGGATTAAGACCAATTGGTACATCGGAGCAAGTATAAGAATTGAACCATTTCAAACTACTGCAAATGCTTACAAAATAGTCTATTATCAATTATCGCTGATGTCAATCTGTTCCGCTACTGAAACTTCAATGTATATTAATGTGCTTAGTAGTAAGTAACTGTAGGTCTTTCAGAAAGATAATCGACTTTATAATAATAATAATAACAACAACAACAACAACAACAACAACAACAACAACAATAATAATAATAATAATAATTATTATTATTATTATTATTATTATATTGTTTTGTTCAGCTTTTATTAAGGTTCTGTAAAAGTCTCATCAGCAATTTTCAGCTATTCGTGATGAGAGCAGGGTTATTAATATCTAAGGATTAATCTAAGAACAAGTTTGTGTATGCATGTGATGTGCCAGTATGTATTATGGCCTGCCGTGTAAAAGCGCATGCTCAGAGCGACAAAGATACACTCAGGGATACTTTTTAGCAAGGTGCTAGCTCACCGAGACGGTATGTCGCAGACAAGCAAACAACTTACAACTTCCTCAGTCCTTTATCTTGACAACAGATGAACAAGTCGATACTCTACCACCCCCCCCCCCACACACACACACACAATTATAGGCGAGGAAACAATATCTTAAATTTTAAAGTCTTATGTATGGCTCGGTCGCGGTTTGAACCCACCACTTCTCTCAACACGGACGCTCTACTACTGAGCCACTGAGGTGGTCACAAGAAAATTCAATAAGTAATGAGCAAATAATTATCGTAATTATTATTATCATTTGTATCATTATTATATGTTATTACACTCTGAACATGAAAGACAGTTTTAAGAACTCAACATGTGTAAGCTATACTGGGCCAAATGAAATCTATAAGCAAATGGGGCAAATGAAGTTTTTATATTGTTTTTCGGATGCCAACTTACAGTGTCGTTAGTAACATTATAAAAAATATTCGACTTTTTTTTACCTTTCGTGAATCTCTAGATATACATGAAACGAAGTCTAATATATTTCTTTATAAATTGTACTGTGAAAATAGAAGTACAAATGTAAAAATGTTGACTGGGGTATCAAATACCATTCCCAAAATCTTAAACAAGAGGCCCATGGGACTTGACGCTCACCTGAGGATATGTCCAAAATTGTTTCCAACGTGCAATAGACAATATATTAAGTACAGAAACTTTACAAGTTTTCTCAAGTTAAGAACTTCCACAAAATTTAATCAGAAATATATCCACTCACATTTCATTTATAAGTAGCTTATATAATATGCAGAAGTAACTGTACATAGTGCAATGAAAAATTTCCAAATCATTAATCAATTTCAGTATACTTATGCAGCTATGTCCTTGACCTTTGAACATAGATGACCTCGAACCATATATGATCATAATGTCAATACCTATAATATTCTAACATACATGCCTATACAAAAAGTTAATATTTTTTAAGATAATTAGCAATTTAAATCTTCTTTTGCAGCTGTGGCCTTGACCTTTGAACATATGACCTTGTACAATATATAAAAATGGTCGTTGTCGCAATACCTACAATATTCTAATATACATGCCAATACAAAAAGTTAATAGTTTTCAACATAATTAGCAATTTAAGTCTTCTTTTGCAGCTGTGACCTTGAACTTTCAATATATGACCTTGAACCATTTATCAAAATGATCGTCATGTCAGTACCTACAATATTCTAATATACCTGCCAATACAAAAAGTTAATAGTTTTCAAGATAATTAGCAATTTTAGTCTTCTTTTGCAGCTGTGACCTTGACCTTTCAACATATGACCTTGTACCATATATGAAAATGATTGTTGTTGCAATACCAACAATATTCTGATAAACATGCTTATACAAAACATTAATAATTTTCAAGATCATTAGCAATTTAAGTCTTTTTTGCAGCTGTGACCTTGAACTTTCAACAAATAACCTTGAACCATATATCAAAATGATCGTTGTCGCAATACCTATAATATTCTAACATAAATGCCTATACAAAAAGTTAATAGTTTTCAAGATAATAAGCGATTTAAATCTTTTTTTGCAGCTGTAACCTTGACCTTTGAACATATTACCTTGAACCATATATAAATGAACGTCATGTCAATACCTACAATATTTTATATACATGTCTGTGCAAAAAGTAAATAGCTTTCAAGATAATAAGCAATTCAAGTCATCTTTTACAGCTGTGACCTTGACCTTTTAACATATAGCCTTAAGCCATATATCAAAATAATTGTTGTTGCAATACTAGTACCTACAATATTTTAATATTTATGTTAGTACAAAAAGTTAATACCGGTAGTTTTCAAGATAATAGCAATCTAAGTCTTCTTTTGCAGCTGTGACCTTGACCTTTCAACATATGACCTTGAACCATATATGAAAATGATTGTTGTCGCAATACCTACCATATTCTAATACTTATGTCTGTACAAAAAGTAAATAGTTTTCATAATGATTAGCAATTTAAATCTTCTTTTTCAGCTGTGACCTTGACCTTTTAACATATGACCTTTAACCATTTATCAAAATGATTGCCATGTCAATACCTACAATATTCTACTGTGAATACATGCCTATACAAAAAGTTAATAGTTTTCAAGATGTCTTATTAAGGAGCTTGGTTTAGATAGTATATCAGAAAATCCTACTTATACCAAAACTAATTTTACAAAAGATGAAGTTCTTTCCAATCATAGAAGTCCTTCAGTCTTTTGGTATCAATTTAAAACAGGAAGAACTTGACCTGCCTTACTTGTATTGGATTCCAAAACTTCACAAAAATCCATACAAGGAAAGATATATTGCAGGTTCCTCTAAATGTACTACTAAATCATTATCAGTAATTCTAACACAAATTTTGACAGTCGTCAAAGATGGCCTTCAGACTTATTCAGATAGAGTCTATTCTACATCTGGCATCAACCAAATGTGGATTCTCAAAAATTCTAAAGAACTACTTGACCATTTTGTCTCTAAAACTCTATCTTCGGTAAAAAGTATAAAAACTTTTGATTTTTCTACCTTTACTCCACTATCCCTCATGCTAAATTGAAAGAACGTCTAAAACAAATCATTCACTTTTCATTTTTTTACAAAAACGGTAAACCAAGATATAAATATCTAGTGCTCAACAGGGATTCTGGTTATTTTGTAAAACACCATACAGACTGCAAACAAAAATATACTGAAGATACCATCAACAAAATGTTAGAGTTTTTGATAGACAACATATTTATTGTGTTTGGCAATATTATCTTTCAACAAACAATCGGTATACCAATGGGCACAAACTGTGCACCTTTACTTGCTGATTTGTTTCTTTATTCATATGAATCAGAATTTTTACAGAACCTTGTCAAATCTGGAAAAAAGACTGTCGCTAAATCATTCAACTACACATACAGATATATAGATGACGTTCTTTCTCTAAATAATCACAAATTTGGAGAATATGTAAATGTCATCTATCCAAGTGAGCTTGAAATAAAAGACACGACAGATTCTCCATGTTCTGCTTCATATTTGGACTTATACCTCAATTATGACACCCATGAAAGGTTACATCTGAAGCTATACGACAAACGTGATGACTTCAATTTTTCTATTGTCAACTTTCCGTTTCTTTGCAGTAATATCCCTGCTTCTCCTGCGTATGGTGTATATGTTTCACAGTTAATACGGTACGGTAGAGCTTGTTCCCACTATGGGAACTTTCTGCAACGAAGCAAATTACTTACAATTAAATTGTTGACACAAGGATATTGCAAGCCTAGGCTAATCAGGGCCCTTAAAAAGTTTTATGGCCGTCATCACAATATTGTTGATAAGTATGTAGTCACTGTATCCCAACTTATACTGGATATATTTGACTAACCATAGGTCTTTGTTCCTTTCATTCTCAAAATTGACTCACACGTGACGGGTGTAGCTAGCTAAACAGGAGGTGCTTACCCTTCCGGAGCACCCGGCCTCACTTCCTTGATGGAAGTTCACGTGTATCACCTATTTTGCCAGTTTGCAAAGTTTTTACTTTGTTTTTGGGATTGTGATATGGACAAGGACTGGTATGTTTGTTTTATTTTAATTATATAGTAACAAATATATAATTTTTAGCAATTTCCACACTCAGTGCTTTACAATTTCCCCATTTTGAGCCCCATGGCTACCATTTGTACAAATCTGAACTAAATGACCTAAGGATGTTATAAATGAAGTAACTAAGTTATATTTCTTGTAGATTCATAGGAGAAGATTTTTAAAGTTTTCACTATTTCTCCCCTTATAGGGCCCCAAGGGGACAAAACTCCTTCATTTATGCAAAACTGAAACAAAATGACCTAAGGATGATATAAATGAAATAACTAAGGTATATCTCTCGAACATTCAGAGAAGATTTTTAAAGTTTTAAACTATTTCCCCCTTATGGTGCCCCAAGGGGGCATAACTCCTTCATTTGTGCAAATCTGAAAGGGCTTCACCCAGGCATGATGGTTACCAAGTTTCATTGAATTTGACTCAGTAGTTTTGGAGGAGAAGATTAAAATGTTAAAAGTTTACGCACCACGGACGACAGACGAAGATAGATGGCAATAACTTATCTGAGCTTTCAGTTCAGGTGAGCTGAAAAGCAAATAAAATCAAGTTCTAGAAAATATGAACCCAATACAAAAATAAATACTATAAAACAAGAGACTCACAGATCTTACCCAAGGATATGTTCTTAATATTCTGCAGAGTAAAATAGACAATTACAGAAAACTTTCCAAATTTCCTCAGTGTGGACACCACAGCCACTGTCACAATACTTAATGGAAATATCTAAGATCTTGTCACAGTTCATCTATTCATTTGAAAATAGCTAAATTATGTAGTAATTAAAGTACAAGAATAATTTCAACATGATGAACCATTTCAGAAGTCTTTTGCAGCTATGACGTTAACCTTAGAACGCATGACTTAGAGTTATATATCAAAATTAATGTAATATTATTGTCTACAATACTCTTATATACATGCATTTACAAAAAGTTGATAGTTTCCAAGATACTTCACTATTCAAAGTATTCATATGCAGCTATACCTTGACATCTGAACCTTTCACCTTCAACCATACATCAAAATAACCATATAAATGTCAACACCTACAAAATTACAATATGCATGCCTATACAAAAAGTTTACAATTTTCCATATCATTAACATGTCAGTCTCCACTAGCAGCTATGACCATGACCTTTAAACTGTTGACATTGATTCATATATAAAAATGGTCATATCAATATATATTCTAATATTCATGCTTACAGAAAAAGTTTATAGTTTCTGATAATTAACTAGTTCAGTGTTTCGATGTGGCTATGACCTTGACCTTCACATGAATGGCCTTGAAGTATATATCAAAATGATCCTCATATCAATACCTACAATATCATAATAATACATCTTTTAGTTTGCTGTTTACAAAATAATTCAAAATTTTTGAATTCCTATGTAGATGTGACTTTGACATTCAAACTTATGACATTCAACCTTATATTAAAAAGATTATTTGTTTTCCAGTTAATTAACCATTTCAGTATTCTTATGCAGTTATGACCTTGACCTGCCTATACAAAATGTTAATAGTTTTGCAGAAAAATAACAATTTTAGTATACTTATGCATTTTTGACCTTGAACTTGGAAAACAGTACCCTAATCCTTCTATCAAAATCAATACCTACAATATTATAATATACATGTACATGCCAATACAAAAAGTTAATAGTTCTCCAGATATATTGACAAATATATTATTTTTAGCAATTTCTCCAATAAGTGTCTTGCCATTTTCCAATTTCAAGCCCCATGGCACCTTTTGTGTAAATCTGAAACTGGACCCAAAGAATATCATACATGATATTAAAAGGTGCAAATCTGAAGCTGGAACCCAAAGAATATCATACATGAAATATCTAAGATATATCTCTTGAACATTCAGAAGAAAGATTTTTCAAAGTTCAAGTTAGCTAAAAAAAAAAAATAAAATAAAAAAATGACAATAAACATGTAAAAATACTTTAAATAGAGCAAATTTTTAATTTCAAGAATAAACCAAACATCTATATATACTCATTTGTCCACTTACTCATGTACATGTATGTATGCAAACAAAAATTAGTAAATACACTGGCAATTATCAAATGAATTATCATTAGCAAACAACAATAATCCATCAAATGGCTAAATATATAATCTGGGACTTAAATATATCTAAAAAAAAATATTTAGTATAAAACAGGCATTACAATAGAAATAAAACATATATAATATAGGTAATGGACAAAAAATAAACTTTTGGTATGAATCTTAGTTAAATGCTACTGTTAACTTTGGTCAGGTATTAGGGAATAATATAAATAATTTTATTTATCCATAATTAATAAATCAATTTAAACTAATTTTAAAAAAATAAATAAATATATGTATTAAGAAAAAATATAGAGGAATAAATTACATGAAACCACCAATGACTGTTATATATTTATATTAATATGATTGACCACTGACTTATATATTTATATTAATATGATTGACCACTGACTTATACATTTATATCAATATGATTGACATTTAAAAACTGATGTTTTCTCCTTGCTATCTTTCATCCTTGTATAAATATTATACTTATCTCATTTTAGTTAAACAATGGGCCTGATATGCTAACCTGATAAATAAAGGCTAGTTATAATGATCTATTTCTAAAATATATTTTACTTCAATATATATTTAGACTGCATAAAACAATGAAATTTCTAATCAAAATTTTTGCTTAATGAAAAAAGCATTTTATGCAAAATTCTACAATAAAATATTAATGGAGGAGAAGATTAAAATATTCAAAAGTTCATGCACAACACATGACGAACAGAGATAGATAGCAATAGCTCATCTGAACTTTCAGCTTTATTCAATTATTCAAATACATGTCTTGTGTTTGGTAGTGAAGCTGGTATGTATAATAAATGGCAGTGATAAGTAATACTCCTATATATATACTAGTATGTATATATATATATAAAATGATGTCATATTAGAACAATACAATGATTAATTATACAAAAAAATATATGATTTTGGTTGGTAATAATTCATTGATATAGATAATTAGTATGTAATTAATTTTGTTGTTGTTATGATCCAAAAAATACAATATTTACACATTTTGTTCATAAATTAGGCTTTTTTTCAAATTTGTTTCTAATCTCCATCATTTATAACATCTAATAGGTAATTTTTAAGTGTTTATACAGGGTATAATCTGAAAAACCTGGATCATTGGCCAAATACATGGGGCATGAGACTCAATGCCAAAAATGTTGTAACATGTTTATAAACAAATAAACAAAAAATATTTACAATTCAACTTCACATAAACAACTTTAACAAAAAAGTGAAAACCTTTTTTTCAGGATGTCTTAAAAGAAAATAAAGCAATAAGTGAAAATAAATGCCTTAAAAATTCTAACATACATTGTATCACTCGTCCATTAATAGATCGAATATGAAGCTGGAATCCTTATCAACAAGGGGATAAAGCCACCAAAATATTCAAATTAGGCTACATGATTTTTAAAGGAATATAACAATCAAGTCAAGGTGCCATCACAAACATTGAAAATTCAACAATACGAGAAGTTAGAAAAATGTACCTGCAACTCATACTTATATTCAAAATGGTTGAGCTGTATTTATTTGTCAAGTTTTCAAAACCAAAAAGGCAAATGAAACCAACAACTTGAAAATACTACATAACATTTATATGTAGCCAATCAAGAATAGACAAATGTGTTTGCCATAATAAATAAGGGCTATTAATTTTAAACAGCATGACTCCTCACTACAATCATTTATTTGTGAATTCCTGTATACACTCCAACCAATGATCAGAACAGGTCATGCATGCCAAAACAAATGAAGGCTTTTGGATCATTTTTTTCAACAACAATGCTATAAAGATCAAGCCCTCTCTTTACCTTTGTATGAAAAAAAAATTGGACCTATCAGACAGACAAAAAAAACATACAATATTTGTCAAATTTGTAAGCTAAGTATCATTTGTCAAATTTGTAAGCTAGGTATCATTTGTCAAGTATGTAAGCTAAGTATCATTTGTCAAATTTGTAAGCTAATGCAAGTATCATTTGTCAAATTTGTAAGCTAATGCAAGTATCATTTGTCAAAGTTGTAAGCTAATGCAAGTATCATTTGTCAAATTTGTAAGCTAATGCAAGTATCATTTGTCAAAGTTGTAAGCTAATGCAAGTATCATTTGTCAAATTTGTAAGCTAATGCAAGTATCATTTGTAAAATTCGTAAGCTAATGCAAGTAGTATTTGTAAAATTTGTAAGCTAATGCAAGTATCATTTGTAAAATTTGTAAGCTAATGCAAGTATTATTTGTCAAAGTTGTAAGCTAATGCAAGTATTATTTGTCAAATTTCTCAGCTAATGCAAGAATTATTTGTCAAATTTTTAAGCCAATGCAAGTATTATTTGTCAAAGTTTTCAGTCTATATTTGTATTATTTGACCATGTAGGTATTTTATGTAAAAAAAAAAAAACTAGAAAAAGGCAATTTAATAAAAGCTATAAAGAAATTTATCTTCAAGAAAGATTCAACAAGGAATGTAAAAAGTTCAATAAAAAAATATCAATATTTTATGCCATATATACTACTTAATGATTTTAAACAAAATACTTAACATTTATGCATTTAAAACAAACACAGACACTGGCATCTATAATAATGCTCATATCAGAAAATGAAATATGATCTTTAGAACAGGTGAGCTTAAAAGAAGCCAGGTCATGGAAGACAGTTAAAGCCAAGGTGCGATATCACATACTGTAGATAAATTCAGACAAGAATTTACAGTTACTGTAAAGTCAATTAACAAAGCCGTGTTACAAAAACACTACAAGAAGTTTTACATTTAAACTTAGATACTGTAAATATAATTTATTGAGCATAATTAAATTTTAATGAAAATAATAATTCCTTATGCTTTTCTGTTTCTATCTAGTTCACATAATAATTATACATGTATTGATATTATAGTCAAACAAAAATCAGGACAAATTGACTAGCATGAAGTTTACTTAAATACAACTAGAGCTCAATAAATTACATTTACAGTAGTTTGAAGAGAATAGAACTTCAGTTTGGTCATCTTACTATCCTGGAAGTGGAATTCAAAGAAAAAAGAGGCAGGAAAGGCCTTAACTGTTAACTGACAACATCAGCACAAAAGGATTTTTGAACTATGAAAAAATGCTGTTTTAAAGATTTATTATGTATCTGAATCTTCTGTGATACTCAAATTATGTAAAGGTCAATAAGTGGCAGCCAAATAAATTAATATAATTAACATCCAACTATTTTCTGTCAAAATCAATTACAACTTCTAGTGAATGATCAAACTGGTCTAAATCAACTTTGAAATGGGAGATCTATAAATGTACTTCACTAAAAGCATGCTATTTTGTAACATTAATTTTGATTGGATGACACTGATTCTATATATAGTAAACCAGCAAATTAAATCAATCAACCTGGTTTGCAAAATTTTAAGCCTTCAGACCTTTAGGTTCAAGATAAAAAGATATTTACAAAGACATTAACTACTGAAATTAAGGCTAAATTCAGTCAGTTCTTTAACTTGGAAGGGCTTCAGCCAAGGAACATCCCTGTGAAGTATTACAATCATTAACTTAAAAGGGCTTCAGCCAAGAAGCATCCCTGTGAAGTATTACAATCATTAACTTAAAAGGGCTTCAGCCAAGAAGCATCCCTGTGAAGTATTACAATCATTAACTTGAAAGAGCTTCAGCCAAGAAGCATCACTGTAAACTATCACAATCATTAACTTAAAAGGGCTTCAGCCAGGGACCATCCCTGTGAAGTATTAAAATCATTAACTTGAAAGAATTTCAGCCAAGAAGCATCCCTGTAAAGTATTACAATCGTTATTTAACTGTTTGCAGGAAGGAATTCAAAAATGTGTAAAAGAAACAATTTGTCAGACAATTTTAATAGTTGACCACAGGTTCTTTGCTGAGGTGACTAATAAACCTTCTGTGGGCCAAATTGTTGAGTTTTAAAAAACATGATAGTGATGCTCATAGATATAATAAAGAAAAATGCCATGTAGAATTTAATCTCAAAATAAACAAGAGGCCCATGGGCCTTAACGCTCACCTGAGGACATGGCCAACCAGAGGATATATCCAAAATCATTTGCAAAAATACATAAAATATTCTAATATACATTCCTACAAAAAAGTTAATAGTTTTCAAGATAATTAACAATTTGAGTCTTTTTATGCATCTATGACCTTGACCTTTAAACGTAAGACCTTGAATCTTAAATCAGAATAATCACCATATCAATTCCTACAATATTCTAATATACATGCCATACAAAAAGTTAATAGTTTCCAAGATAATAAACAATTTCAGTCTTTTATGCACCTATGACCTTGACCTTTGAATGTATGACCTTGAGCCACATATCAAAATGATTGTCATATCAATACCTACAAAATTCTAGTATATATACCTTTGCAAAAAGTTCATAGTTTTCAAGATAATTAACAATTTGGGTCTTTTTATGCATCTATGACCTTGACATTCAAATGTAAAACCTTGAATCTTATATCAGAATGATCACCATATCAATTCCTACAATATTCTATAATACATGCCTATACAAAAAGTTTATAGTTTTCAAGCTAACGCACAATTTTAGTCTTTTTTAGCAAAAAAATAACATTTCAGGGGCAACAACTCCTACATGCATTATCATACAGTTACGAAACTTTGTACCTTTTTACATTTTGTCCTGCTAAACATTTTAACAATGTTTTAATATTATATATCTCTTATAATTTGGAAGAAAAAAGCCTAAAACTGCATAAATTACAAACTAGGTCATGACCTTGAACTTTGACCTTGACCCCATTTTGAAGGATATTTCAAGAAAAAGTCAAAACTGAAAACCCCATGTCAATATCTATTCATATAGTCAAGTTATAATAATTTGAAGCCATTTTACGAAATTTTCAAAATTAAACACAAAAACGCGTAACCTAATTTTTGACCAAATTTCACGAAATGAACAATTTATAAGCTTAAGACCCTAGAGAAGCCAAATATCACATCAGATTTTTTCTCCCATCATCGCTTTCGGAGAAGAAGATTTTTTAAGTTTTTTGGAACCATGGGTCACCTTGACCTAGTTTTGGGAGCCATGACAACGTCACGAACAAATCTGAATTGCACTGGCCCATATATGCATCTGACCAAGTTTCATTGAAATCTACCTCATAGTTTTAGAAAAGAAGTTGAAAATGTAAAAGTTTACGCCGCGGACGACGACAACGACGACAACGCCGCCGCCGACGACGACGACAGACAAATTTTGATCAGAAAACCTCACTTGAGCCTTCGGCTCAGGTGAGCTAAAAAAGATGCAAGATACTGTCATAAAACTACCAACTACCAATAAACTGTTAAATTAAGCTTGGTCAGTGTAGTCAATCCAAAGTTTTATTAATAAATAAAGTGTCCTTCAAAATGTACAAATGATAAGTAATAAATACACACCATAAAATATACATCATACTATAAGTATACAGATTAATATTCAAATAAAAGACACAAGAACACAAAATACTTTAACTTTATCATGTTTGGATCATATTTAACCACTGAAATGTCTGTAAATAGCATTTATAGAGCTATAACTTCCATTGCATGCTAGCATGTTCCAAGTTATAGCACTATAAACGACATTTCTAGACAGTTCAATGATTACAGTTTTACCTTCAATGATTATAGTTTTACTTTTCACATTTTTTAAAAAAATAAAACTTTTGCTATTATTGGTTTCCTTAAAGAGATTTAAATAATCATTGCTTACGACATGCATGTATGTCCAGATAATGAAACAGCCAACAAATGACTTCACAGTTAAAGAAGAATTTCATTTGATCAGTGGTAATAATAGCTTATGTAATTACATATGGTCTCGAACTTAAAAGTTACAAAAACAAAGTAAATGTAAATATTTCCCTTTTTGATAACAAAAAAAAAAAAAAAGACAAATATGATTGAAATACTGAAAGCAGGTCATTTATTCAAAATGACAAAAAACATTGCATTTTTGAAATAGGATGATTTGATTATACTAAAGTGCTTTATATCTGACCATTGAATTTCTTGTTATGGATGGTCTAGTATTCTAAAACTGTGTATCGGTTACAGGTCTGTAAATTTAAACCAAAAATTAATTTTGATACTGATCAATTAGTTTTTTGCCATTAACTTTAAATATCTGATAAACATCTAATGTATTTAATGATGACTCAAAAAAAATCGCTTTCAAATTAAGAAGTTATCTAATTTACAGTTTATGCATAACCAAATTGTACCTTGATTCAATGTTGATAAATTCCCTCAACAATTAGTTCAAAAAGTGGATAAAAAAATAAGAAAAAATTCTGATACGCTATCTACTTTTACAAATCTTGACAAAAATAGAAATGTGAAGCTAGACCTTAACCAATAAAAAATTTAAAAAAAATATTTTTGGAAGAATCTGAGAAAATATTTAGACAACAAAAAATAAGCAAAATGACCCAGCACGTTTAATTTTGACGGTGAAATACAACAGAGCGAACCATCGTCCTAGCACAGCAGAAACAGGTTTTCCTACAGCTAGTTTCTAATCCTGGTTTAACCGTGTTCACAGATCACTATAAACCTTTCTGCATGTGTGCATGATTGTTGTACCTGGGGTGCAGATGGTGATAAAAAATCACTTTCTCAACAAATAAGGTTTATTTTAATGGAACAATAGAACTGAAAAGCATGAATATTCACGTGTTAATACTGTTAAAATGACACATTATAATTAAAAACAAGAATTCCACAGATTTCAATATCTCGCCTGGTTAGTTTTTGATCAAGTAAAAAAATTTCTTTAACATAAACTTTCACATTTTGACACACTGCCCCCACACCGACAACATTGGAAAAGTAACACCTAAGTCTCGCCTTAGGGTAATGCCAGGCTTGACAAAAAACAAACACAAAAAATTTACATAAAGAACAATACATAAACATCACTAGAAGACGAGAACTCCCTGTGATATACAAATCGGCAAAAGAATTAAAACAAACAAAAAAATATTACGAAGTAAATGTCTTAATTCTTGTGGAACTACATGTTTAGCTAAAATCGCAGTTATCTTGGAGATTTCATGAGATATACAGATAAATATAAAAGAAGTAATAATAACATTTAATACAGGATAACTTGGAATTAACACTAGTACTCCATGGGTGTCCGCATTAAGCCATATGTGATACTGGGCAATAAACAACTGAAATAAAAACAAAAATTTAAAATAATAAATCTTGTGACTTAATGTTACAACATTGTAAAGTAAAACAGTTCATTCTTTTCAAGTTTTTATTTCATTAAAACTGACTGAACAAAAACAATGCTCTGTATTTGTTCACACATGTTGACAAACTAGAAGTAGAAATATACACTTGTTAAAAGCATAATAACAGCCTTTAATGTTTGTAATTTCATGTTTATGGGTACATTTAGTAAATAAAAAGTATGTTTATATATGTTTACCCCAAAAAACTATAACAATTCTAAGTTAACAACATAAACACATAACTTCTGTATATCAAACACAGGAGCCAGTGAGCTTTATATGGTTAAAAAAAACAGATAAAATTTACATGTCATGGCAAGATAATTATGTATTAATTAGGAAATTTTGTAATTGCAGATTACGTGTGTGTGTGTGTGTGTGTGTGTGTGTGTGTGTGTGTGTGTGTGTGCAGTAAAATAAAGCTATCAATGTTAAAAGAAGAGAATTAGACATACAGATTATAAATATAAAATTTCTCTCTCACCTCTAAAGAGATTTTACCAAACCAAGCAAAAAATGAACTATATCTTGTTCTTAGCCATCCTAAAACATTTCTAACAATTATATACCCAACAATCTGAAAATAGAAATAAAAATATTCATTAATGATCACAATTGTTATAAAATTTAATTGTCTATTAATAAAGCTGAGTATTATATTCTGTAGCTTGGAACTTTGCTGATTAATATAAATAAATCCTAAAACTACATCTATGAAACTGATTTGAGGTTTACGGATAACAAGATGTATTTGAAAAAAGAATAACTACCAGGGCAGTTATTGTAATAAAAAGTTATGGAACAAGGAATACACGCAGTGTTGGTAGAACCACTGCGGTAGCTCAGTTGGTAGAGTGCTGGCTCCATAAGTGGAAGGTCATGGGTTCGAACCCCTGCTGGGTCTGACCCAAGACTTGAAAGTGGGTAGTGACTGTTCTTTCGCCAAGCACTCGGCATTACGAAATGAAAGTCAGTTCTTTCCGATGGGAACTTAAAATAAACAAGGTCCCGTGTCATGGCAGGCATGGCACGATCAAGAACCCTGCTGTATAATTCCATCAGCTCAACGCACAGGCACAATTTCTGCAATTTTGCCTATAGCTTGTGACGTCTCGATATAAGTGAAATATTCTTGACTGGGACGTTAAACACCATTACTCAACTCAACTCAACTCAGTGTTGGTAGAAATCATATGGACTTTTTAAATACAGCATCACTGCAAGTATAATCTTTCATAATCCAGAGATATCTAATTTCAATCTAAAATAATGCTGATTTATTATCATCAGCCATAAAAAATCATAAATATTAACGTAGAGTAACACATGTACAAAGTTTGTTGATTATGGAAAGTATAAAAATGCAAGAAAAATAATATTTCTCTTAATATGACATACTTACTGGAAGAAAAACAATGTATGAGTGAACACTGTTACATTCTGGTTTATTTCTACACAAAAATGTGAATGTTGTATAGCTCTGAAAATAGACAATTATTCAGCATTATTACAAATAATAATCAAGAAAAATTCAATTAATACCTAATATTGAACCACATACAAATATTCTGTGATCGTAGCTTTTAAAAGAATTGATTAGGCTCATGTAGTTTTGATTCCAAGTTCAATTAAACAAATGCTTTTGTTTCAGTTTTTTAACAAATTTTTTTTACAAATTTTCCTGAAATAAACAGTCACCTGTGTAATGAGGACAATTATCACATGATACCATACAAGCAAATACATTAATTTGTTTGTTTTTCTTCATACATATCTTCAGGAAAACAACCTGGTTTTAAAGGCCACCTGTCTTAAGCAGCCACTTTTGTCATGTCACATTAGTGGCCTCTTAAAACAGGTTTTACGATATATGAATGAACTACTATACAGAGACCAAGTACATGTATTATAAATCCATTTAATTAAATTATAAATAAACTACTTAACATAGCCTCAGTAAAGAGAGACAACTCTTTTTTGTTTATGCCTTAATGAAGGTTTTGTAAACAAATCCATCAACATTATTTTTTTAATGATAAAATGATAAAATAAAGACTGTCTGGTTTAAAAATTCTAACTTTTTTATGGTAATCAAACAAGTTATAAATATTTTTACAGATCTAATATTATTTTTAAAGGACTTTACTAATAAATTCAACTATTTGTACAGAACTTAGATCATTTTGTTTTTCAGGATTTTTCAAGACAAAAAAATAACTCAAAGAATTTTTCAGGTCATTGTGGACCCTGTGAATTATATCGTAACCTAAATACTTACTCCTAAGGATAAAAACCCTATAACCATTAAGCATGATGACCAGCCTCTTGAAAATAGATTTTCTTCATTAGAATCAACAATGATGCGATGACGACATAAAAACTGATAAGCAAAAGCAAAAATCATCCCATACAATGTACTCTACAATAAACAAAATCCATTAGATATTTCATTGTTTAACTGTTCAGATTTCATTACAGTATAAAACTTATCTTCATTTAACAAATAATCTGCACAAGCCAGAATGCATTTTAATCCCCTAATAGTACAATTTACTTACCGGTAATTTACATGTAATTAGTACAATTCTTTCTTTCTTTCTTTGTTTATTTATTTATTTGTAATTTTTTTTAGGCAATCATGGTTTATGAAATAAAAAGTACATGGAATTACAATGTTAAGTCAGGAACTGTAGAACTCATATGTATGCGTCTCCTGGATTGATCTTAATTCAAATGTAGATTCTTGTCTATATTTTCAAAATGTCACTTATTCATATAGTGTTTCAGGTTGCTTCATTGTAACTGAAAAATGACTTTTATTGGTTAATGACAAATCTGGAAAAAGAATACTTACATATCTATCAAGCTGCCATCTAAATCTCCATTCATGAATTGAATCATCTGACGTAACAAACAACATCTTCAATGGTCTGGTTAAAAATACTTTTTCAAAAAATACCTGAAAGAAATTCATTTTATTTTCAGTACTAAGTTTCATAGTCAAATTTAATTTTTAATTGGTAAAGTTTTCACATCAAAATTTTATAGGCATTATTACTGTTTTAAATATGATGTGCAACAACAAGCCAAAATTCACTTACAACTGAAAAATCACAAACTTTTGCTTCGGATTAATTTTTGCAAAATATGTACCAATATGAAAATAACTATTACTGGTATTTCTTGCATATGCAATGTCTGTAATTTCATTATGCAAAATAAACTTATTTAAATACAAAGAGATGTAACAATTTTCCAATTCAAAGTATTTAACATAATCTAATGATGATGTCTTATCTTATGCATGCACATGGAGGTGAACATGACCAAATGCAACTGTCATTGGTGTTCAAATTCAAAGGTAGCACTCACAATAGAGCATTGACACCTAAATCAAGATTCTTTTACTTAAACTGAGGCTTAGTATTTAAATAATAGAGGACAACAAAGTGCCTGGAAAAACTTCATTGTCTTTAAGCAGGCCAGCAAGGGTAAAGGGATTCTTGTCTTTAAGCAAGCCAACAAGGGTAAAGGGATTCTTGTCTTTAAGCAAGCCAACAAGGGTAAAGGGATTCTTGCCCTTAAGCAAGCGAACAAGGGTATAGGGATTCTTGCCTTAAGCAAGCCAACAAGGGTAAAGGGATTCTTGCCCTTAAGCAAGCCAACAAGGGTAAAGGGATTCTTGCCTTAAGCAAGCCAACAAGGGTAAAGGGATTCTTGCCCTTAAGCAAGCCAACAAGGCTAAAGGGATTTATAAGTTAGTTTTCAGACCACTCAGATAGTTTTCATGGAATTATTATAGAAGTATAGTAGATTAAATAAATAAATTAAACTATCATTATCATTTCTCAGTAATCAAATTGCTCTTGAATCATTTAAGCACAAAACAAGTACAGGTTTACTTACCTCTGACATATAAAATAAGGATATTAAAGTTCCAACTATAATAAATTTTAACACCAAATAAAAGTAATGAGTTCCATTACCTAAAAAACAAAATAATATTAACCTTAAATAGACAGCTAACTAAGTCACAATCCATGGATATTACATGAACATAAATTTCCACTGCCATATAATATGATACAATGTAGTACATGTAATAATACCTAGTTGACTGCAAGTGAGAATTTTTCTTGTCATGGACTTAGTGGTCTGTGGTATTAATCTGTGACAAGCCAAATTAAATTTAAGGAAAATCTCAATTAAAGAATGATTGTGAAACTGTGGTCTGTTCTTGAAGGAAAGGTTCAAAATAGATTTACTACATCACATGTCATAAATTTGCCCATCATCATAATGGTAATCATGTTTAATAGTTTAAAATAATCTGATTCAAAGCCAATTGGATCTAGACAATGAGTTCTGGAATGGAGGAGAAAACTGTAGTAGTTCGTAGAAAACCACCAACCTCATACAAGCAAACTGACAAACTATAGTACACGTAGAAAACCACCAACCTCATACAAGCAAACTGACAAACTATAGTACCCATAGAAAACCACCAACCTCATACAAGCAAACTGACAAACAATAGTACCCGTAAAAAACCACCAACCTCATACAAGCAAACTGACAAACTATAGTACCCGTAGAAAACCACCAACCTCATACAAGCAAACTGACAAACTATAGTACCCGTAGAAAACCACCAACCTCATACAAGCAAACTGACAAACTGTAGTACCCGTGGAAAACCACCAACCTCATACAAGCAAACTGACAAACTATAGTACCTGTAGAAAACCACCAACCTAATACAAGCAAACTGACAAACTATAGTACCCGTAGAAAACCACCAACCTCATACAAGCAAACTGACAAACTGTAGTACCCGTAGAAAACCACCAACCTCATACAAGCAAACTGACAAACTATAGTACCTGTAGAAAACCACCAACCTCATACAAGCAAACTGACAAACTATAGTACCTGTAGAAAACCACCAACCTCATACAAGCAAACTGACAAACTTTTTTACACTAGAATCTGCCTGAGTGGGATTCTAACCTAGGTAGTGAGAGTTGCTGTTATCTATAACTGTGTTTCTGATCACTCAGCCACAGTGCCCCCAAAATGAAAAGGAGTAATTGATTAAATATACATGTATAAGGAAGCAAATTGATACAAACCTTCAGCAGAAGAGCTAGTTAGATGAGGCCAAATTGCCATTGTTAAATAAACAATGATATACCAAAATGAAACTAAAGGTACGAAATAGTAAAACTGATATGGTCTGTTCATCACAAAACATAATACAACAACTAAGAAGTTCATACGGAACATCACCTACAATTAAAAAGTTACAGGTTTAATTTTAATCAGAAAAGTATATGAAACTATTAGTTTTTGTGAGCACTGTAACTATTCATCCATTACAGCATTCAATGTAGTGTAAAAGTGTCATGTTGGAAAATAGATTACTTGCAGTAAAAAGTTAAACTGCAAAATGTAACTGATATACCACAGGGAAATAGCAACTTCCATTAAAGGCACAACCCTTCTGTTAACTTTGACAAAATGACACTCTGAAGAGCAAATTCATACTTCTAAGAGACAATAATATTCTTTTATGGTACAAAAAGGCTTAACTTCAAAAAATCAACTTCTGTATATCTTTGGTAATATCAATTTGAAACTAAAAAAAATCCTTTAAATCTCATAATGAAATATTTATTTAAAGAATAACTTGTGATTTTAACAAGTTTATTGAGTCATAACATGAAAAAAGTCAAAATTGAATGCAATTGCATAGTTTTCCCCTAAATCAAATGATGATTATAAAAGGCAGTGGGTTATTAACGCCTTTAATAACTACATAAACCACAATGCTTGATACCATTTAATCCAACAATCAATCCAAAGTTGATAATTATTTGTTTTTGGTTATATAATCTTTGTGATTTAATACTCTTAGTTGCTCTGGCTATTGCCAAGTTCATTCTTTTTCATCTATAACACTACTTACCTCACAATACCTGTATAAACCATATTCTCCTTTTTTCCAATAGTATGTAAAGTGACCATATCCAGTTAGAAACAAATATGCTGATACTAACACACGTATGTGCATATAAATAGGCAAAACCTAGAAAAAATACAAATACAAAAATACATACTGAGTAACTGACAGATTACAGAGTGGGCAATTACCTATTGAGTCACTGAGCGATTATAGAGAGTGGGCAAATACACAAATACATACTGTGTAACTGACAGATTACAGAGTGGGCAATTACGTATTGAGTCACTGAGTGATTATAGAGAGTGGGCAAGTACACAAATACATACTGTGTAACTGACAGATTATGGAGTGGGCAAATACACATATAAATACTGAGTCACTGACAGATTACAGAGTGGGCAAATACACAAATACATACTGAGTCACTGACAGATTACAGACTGGGCAAATACACAAATACATATTGAGTCACTGACAGATTACAGAGTGGGCAAATACACATATACATATTTAGTCACTGACAGATTACAGAGTGGGCAAATACATAAATACATACTGAATCACTGACAGATTATAGAGTGGGCAAATGCACAAATACATACTGAATCACTGACAGATTATAGAGTGGGCAAATACACAAATACATATTGAGTCACTGACAAATTACAGAGAGTGGGCAAATACACAAATAAATACTGAGTCACTGACAGATTATAGAGTGGGCAATTACACAAATAAATACTTAATCACTGACAGATTATAGAGAGTGGGCAAATACACAAATAAATACTGAGTCACTGACAGATTACAGAGAGTGGGCAAATACACAAATAAATACTAAGTCACTGACAGATTACAGAGTGGGCAAATACACAAATAAATACTGAGTCACTGACAGATTACAGAGTGGGCAAATACACAAATACATACTGAATCACTGACAGATTACAGAGTGGGCAAATACATAAATAAATACTGAGTCACTGACAGATTATAGAGATTGGGCAAATACACAAATACATACTGAGTCACTGACAGATTACAGAGTGGGCAAATACACAAATACATACTGAATCACTGACAGATTACAGAGTGGGCAAATACACAAAAAAAATACTGAAGCACTGACAGATTATAGAGAGTGGGCAAATACACAAATAAATACTGAGTCACTGACAGATTACAGATTGGGCAAATACACAAATACATACTGAATCACTGACAGATTACAGAGTGGGCAAATACACAAATAAATACTGAATCACTAACAGATTACAGAAAGTGGGCAAATACATAAATACATACTGAATCACTGACAGATTACAGAGTGGGCAAAAACAAAAACACATTTTGAGTCACTGACAGATTACAGACTGGGCAAATACACAAATAAATACTAAATAATTGACAGATTATAGAGAGTGGGCAAATACACAAATAAATACTGAGTCACTGACAGACTACAGAGAGTGGGCAAATACACAAATAAATACTGAGTCACTGACAGATTATAGAGTGGGCAAATACACAAATACATATGGAGTCACTGACAGATTACAGAGTGGGCAAATACACAAATAAATACTGAGTCACTGACAGATTACAGAGTGGGCAAATACACAAATACATACTGAATCACTGACAGATTACAGAGAGTGGGCAAATACATAAATACATACTGAGTCACTGACAGATTATAGAGATTTGGCAAATACACAAATACATACTGAGTCACTGACAGATTACAAAGTGGGTAAATACACAAATACATACTGAATCACTGACAGATTACAGAGTGGGCAAATACACAAAAAAATACTGAATCACTGACAGATTATAGAGAGTTGGCAAATACACAAATAAATACTGAGTCACTGACAGATTACAGATTTGGCAAATACACAAATACATACTGAATCACTGACAGATTACAGAGTGGGCAAATACACAAATAAATACTGAATAATTGACAGATTATAGAGAGTGGGCAAATATACAAATACATATTGAGTCACTGACAGATTATAGAGTGGGCAAATACACAAATACATATTGAGTCACTGACAGATTACAGAGAGTGGGCAAATACACAAATAAATACTGAGTCACTGACAGATTATAGAGTGGGCAAATACACAAATAAATACTGAATCACTGACAGATTACAGAGTGGCAAATACACAAATACATATTGAGTCACTGACAGATTACAGAGTGGGCAATACACAAATTCATACTGAGTCACTGACAGATTACAGAGTGGGCAAATACATAAATACATACCAAGTCACTGACAGATTACAGAGATTGGGGAAATACACAAAAACATACTGAGTCACTGACAGATTACAGAGAGTGGGCAAATACATAAATACTTACTGAGTCACTGAAAGATTACAGAATGGGAAAATACACAAATGCATACCGAGTCACTAACAGATTACAGAGAGTGGGCAAATACACAAATACATACTGAGAAACTTGACAAATTACAGAGAGTAAGCAAATACACTAATACATACTGAGTCACTGACAGATTACAGAGTGGGCAAATACACAAAAACATACTTGGTCACTGACAGATTATAGATAGTGGGCAAATACATAAATACATGCTGAGTCACTGACAGATTACAGAATGGGCAAATCCTCAATTACATAATGGGTAAATGACAGATGACAGAGTGGGCAAATACACAAATAAATACCAAACAACTGACAGATTAGTGGGCAAATACACACATACATACTGGGTCACTGACAGATTACAAAGTGAGCAAATATTACACAAATACATACTGAGTCAATGACAAATTATAGAGAGTGGGCAAATACATAAATACATACTGAGTCACTAACAGATTACAGAATGGGCAAATACCCAAATACATACTGATTCACTGAGCGATTATAGAGAGTGGGCAAGTACACAAATACATACTGAGTCACTGACAGATTACAGAGAGTGGGCAAATACACAAATACATACTGAGTAGCTTGACAGATTACAAAGAGTAGGCAAATACTCAAATACATACTGAGTCACTAACAGATTACAGTGGGCAAATACACAAATACATACTGAATCACTGATAGATTACAGAGTAGGCAAATACACAAATACATACTGAGTCACTGGCAGATTACAGAGTCGGCAAATACACAAATACATACTGAGTCACATTACAGAGTGGGCAAATACACAAATACATACCAAGTCACATAGTTATTAAAAATTTTGTATTCTAGCACTAACATTTTCTAGTTATACTTTGTTTGGGAGATGTTTTGCATAAGTCATAGAGTCATTATTAAAGGATCAGTGGTTATAATCCCAAGGCCCGTTCAAGATACACTACATATGTGTTGCGCGTTGACTTCAAGCTGTTTAGGAATGATTGTTCCTGCGAGTGCAAATGAGTGACCGCTTTCAATATCTTGAAGTTGTTGACCTTAGATTCAAGATGACATCCCTTGGACAAAGTTTACAAGAAATGGTTTAAAAAATTCTGAAACCAACATGCATTTCAGTTTATATTTCAGTGCAAGTGTATGGTATCTATCTAGGAGGGATTCCAATGATAGGATTAGTTAAAACTTGTGTATAGTTGCCCGATTTAATTTATATTTTGACATTTTCTCTCCAGTCGAGTGTCGGTGTCCAAATCTAAGGGAGACTATTTTTAAAGCATCTAGATGACTATGACATAATAGTCGATAGACATAAAAATTGTATTTGCGAGCGTAGTGGAATGCGACCAGTATCTTGAACTTACCTCCAGTCAATATACAAGATATAATCTTAAGCAAAAACATTTAACTTCACATTGCACTATTCCAGTGGGAAGAACTGGAAAGTGCTGGTGTAAACCTTGTGTTGGACTGTCCCTAAGTCTTAGGACAGTCTAACATTTTAAAGTTGTATATTTCTGATGAACATACCTTGCTAGCACCAGTTAAATGATATATAAGTATAATAAGCTGCATCCAGCCTTTCCATTCATCTGTTTGATCTCTGTGTAAAACAGCAGTCTGAAAACAGTTGTTTTAAAAGTTCAATAAACCAGTAAAGTAAAAGACTGTAGAACAATGTATGTAAGTGTTACCAAAATATAAATTCAAAGCACATGTATTAAATGTTTGATACAACCGAATGAAAAAATATTAAGACTGTGTCTTGCATAAAACATATTTCTTATTTACTTTAGAAACTTGAGAAAAGTCCATTATATATTTCAACAGGTTATCTAGTCTTATTTTTAGATTGGATCTGAATAAGGGTTTCCCCAAACTGACTTGTTGATTATCTTTTTTCTTCTTCTTCTTTATCTATTTTTTTTCAATTTTATTACTATTTTTTTTCTTTTTTTATTTGAAATAATATTAGCTAGTTAAGTGAACGAGAGATTCTCCTAACTCACATGTATGAACCTGTCAAGCATACAGTAATCTTGAACATCCATCAACAGGGTCAAGGTCAAGCTAGCAAAGTCACTGAGCTAAAACTCTTAGGTTGAGGGTTTAAATTTCCATCATGGTGTGTGGTAGATACTTGAGCAAAGATATTTAATTACACACTGTTCCATCCATAAATGTATAAAGATGCTAAATGTATTGCTATCCAAAAATTGTTGCATAAACCTTGCATCAAACATAGACCACTTCTCTCAGGGGAACCATGTATTTTTTTACATCACAAAATTTGGCCTTTTGAGACAAAAAGACTTAAGACAAATTTTTAACTTGATCAATCTTATAGACCTTCTTACCTGATCTGTGCTTTCTGTAAAGAAAATACCAAGAATTGTTACATATGCCACTGGTAGTAGAAAGTTCACAGGTGTATAATATTTATTTTCTTTCATGAAAAAATTAGTTCTGAAAAAAGAAATAATAATGAAATCAATAAATCAGCAATATTAAACTGTACATTTTCTACAGGTGTGTTAAAACAATTGAATATTCAAATCTAGTCATTAACACTGAATCTTACATCAAATTCAGTCTAAGATGAAAGATCCTACCAAAAATTAACAATTTGTGTACAATGTTACATAATAATCTATTAGCAATTTACTCTGAAAAATACAATTGATAATGTGCAATTACATGTAAATATACTTATATAAAACAAGTTGTGGTTTAAAAAATTTAAGAAATTTAAACTTTATTTCTTTTACAACAATTTAGAAACAAGTTGTGCAACTTATATTAATCTAGCTCGTTGGCCCGAATTGTAGTGCGTGTGAGGTCTTATTGTGGGAGGAAACCGGTGAACCTGGAGTAAACCAACGTGCTCAAGCAGTTGACCTCATACCTTATCACATACGACGCTGGGAATCGAACCCCGGTCGCATTGGTGATAGACGGGAGCGCTAACCACTGCGCCACTTGAACACCCTAACAAGATGGGGTTTAAATAAGGATTAACAAATCTAAGCAAATTGGAGTTCGAATCCCAATCAAGAAAATTTCATTTTTATCAAGACATCACCACCTATTAGTGAAATTGTTAAAAATGTTATCATTGCAGTGCACTATGGATGGCATGAGTTAATTTATGCAGTAAGCCTACAGTAACACACAACATTAGTTTTAAGGTCATATACAGAATGACCAAGGGGAAGGTAAAGGAAAATACCTCAAAAACATTACTGTACCTCTCACATGTGTAAAAATAAGCCATGATCAGTCCCATCTTAGACAAAGACAACATTATTTCATAACAATTTTCATTTGGTTCCTTTTGGACCTGTACTTGACCATTCCTCGGTCCATTTTCTGTAATATAAGATAAAATGAATGTTAGGATTATTCTGTACTAACAAAACCAAAATGAGATGGATTGGCTTGTGCTGTTAATTTGCTAAATATTCCAATGTACATACAGTATTACCCGGATATATTGAAGTTGAGGGGACTTGGGAAAATAGTTCAATATATCCAAAATTCAATATATCAAAGTACATACAATAGGCCATTTCAAAAATAAATTTTCATTTATTAACTCAAAAATTCAAAATACAAAATTTTTTATCAAATCTGATTGGTACAAACACATATTTTAATAAAATTATAACTTAAAGAAGTCGGTCATTTTTAACTGTTTTTCTCTTTTTCTACCAACTTTGGAAATAAATTCCTCTAAAATATTTAAAGAATTAAAGAGTTTTTCGTCAGAATCTGTTTGTCTCTGTACAAAACATTTTAGTTTATCAACACATTGTTGTGCTTCACTCTCCGTTATAATTTCATCTTGCATTATGTCCGTGTCATCATCCTCATCATTGTCACTCATATTTTCATTTATTAATTGTTGACATATCATGTCATCGGTCAAAACCTCTCTGGTAACCAACGCATCGTCAATGTGTACAAAAGCATCAAATGTTAGTGTCTCAGACGTAGGTAACTCAAGAACTGTTCTGAGTTGTGCAAGGGGTATGTCATCATCAGAATCGTTATCACTAGCACTGTCTACGGAATTAATTTCACGGTCTAAATATTCCCTGATTTTGAACCCCGATTTTACAAAACATTTCTGAATGCACGACTCACTAACGAGAAACCAAGCTTTGTTAATCCAGTCAATGGCATGTTTGATATTCACAACAAAGTCAATTTTCTTGTCGACGCATTTAATTTTCTCAGAAATGAGCATTTTCCGATAGTGAACTTTGACAGAATTGATAATACCTTGGTCCATGGGCTGTAAAACCGAAGTTGCATTTGGAGGGAAAAAAATAAGTTTTACTGATTGTAAGTTATCGATCTTGGGGTGGGCGGGACAATTGTCTATAAACAATAACACGTGACGTTTTTCCTTAGTGAACTTCTTATCGAGAGTGCGCACCCAAGTAATGAAAATCCCACTGTTCATCCACGCTCGTTTGTTGGCTTCATAGTTAACGGGGAGGCTTTTTACATTTTTGAAGCAGCGAGGATTTTTAAATTTACCAATAATTAAAGGCTTTAATTTTTCTGAGCCATCCATATTAGCACCAAGAAGTACAGTTATTCGCTCTTTACTTCGTTTTCCTCCGTGACATTTGTCACCTCTCAGATGTAAAGATTTTGACGGCTCACATTTATAAAAAAGACCAGTTTCATCTGCGTTAAAAATATTTCTGGGTTCGTACTCTGATATAAGATTTGGCAATTTATTTGATACCCAATCATTCACGAGATCCAAATCGACACTTTCACTTTCGCCACACACATTTTGTAATGAAATTCTTCTACGTTGTTTGAATCGATAAATAAATCCGTTTGAGCTTTTAAATTCATTTAATCCCAATTTTTTGGCAAAATCATCGGCTTTATTCATCAGAATTTCATCACTAACTGAAATATTTGAACTTCTGACATTTATGAACCACTTATATAAACACTCCTCAATTTCATTATAATTTCCAGATCTAAAACGTTTACGTTTTGGTGAAAACTCTCCTGATTCGTGAGCCTGCAATATTACATCCTTTTGTTTATAAATCATTGTTAAAGTACTCGGTTTTATCCCAAAATATTTTGCTATTTCAGACTTTGATTTCACTTTTTTGTCGATTTCGTTTATAAGTTCATATTTTGTAATTAACGACAAAGTTTTTCTTTTCTGTGGCGTGGATGCCATGTTGTTATTTAAGATTAAATTTAACAACTAACACCTAACAAAAACATATCATAATTTATTTACCTTGAAAAGTACACACTACATTCAATACTTATCTTTTATTATGAGTTAAAAATCAGTTACTGCGACCCCGTATATAGCCTCAACAGAATGACGGTAACCAGCATGATTTCGACTAAACTGATCACACTTCCGTACAAAATACTACTTCAATATATCCGGGTGAAAGTCATAGAATTTGCTCTTGTGGGGACCAAAAAAAGCGTTCAATATAACCGGGAATTCAATATAAGCGAGTTCAATATAAGCGGGATTTTTTTTGTCATAAAAAGAAGGTGTTTTGCAGGGGATTTTTTGTCATTTCAAAATATGCGGGAGTTCAATATATGCGAGTTCAATATATCCGGGATATACTGTAATTGGTTTGAACAATAAACTGATGTCTGACCTAGTGTTGTCATTTAGAATCAAAATACATGTACCATTTTCTTACAAAATCCTTGTCAAATACATTTTTAAAACACATTTCAAAGTAAAAAACTCACAAATGTTACTTATGTCTTGGGAACTGGATGAGCATCTAAAACAATGCACATTCTCTCAGTTTAAGAACTTTTACCAGTCCACACATGAATCATCTACACTGCACTTTGATCTCTACAATCTACTTGTATATATAGAAAACTACCAGTACATGTTTTTCTTCTGACTTGCCTGTCCTTGATTAAATTGAGGTTAACATTATCTTAATCTTGTTACTTGCTTAATTTGCAAAGTTATATAGGGCTTCTAGTTACTTTATGATATATTATATGGATTCCACTGGATTTCATAATGAACAACTACATTCAACATCTCCAACAAAACTGAAGACATGCATGAACTTGTTTTTAGATTAATCTGTAGAGATGAAAAATTTAAAAAATGCTAATTCAACACTGACAACATCCAACCAAACTTTTACATAGAACAAGAGCCAAGCCAGTGTCATTTGGATCACAAAAGTCTAAAAAGACATTTATTGGTCATGTTTATTGGTCTAACAGCTAACTTTACAGACAGCCTTTTATCTACATAATTACATATATATGTAGATATACAGATTTATGTAATTTAACCATACCTGATCTCACTTTGTTTCCATTCCTTCTTATTTTCCTTCTGTATAAAAACAATGCAGCTGCTGAAGCACCACTGGAATGGAAAAAAAAAATTATTTTTAAATCAACGTCATTAAGATAACATGTAAAATATTATACTCATCCAATCTAATGACCTGCCCTAAGAATGTGTAATTCATGAGAATTATGACTTCTGAACTTGTGATAAAAACAACAAAAAGAACGATCTAAAATTTATTATATGAGAGATATATTAATATAGAAAAGATGTTAAATATTTCACTTCTACAGAAGAACTTTTTTTTAAATTTCTAAAAATTTTCAGAGAATAAAATCTATTTTGTTTGCATTGATATGTGTTTATATCATGTTATTATCAGCCATTTATAGTTCACCATCCTTGAAATCTCCTTCATAAGTTAGAAATGAACAAATCAAAGAAAAAACTGACTGCAAAAATCCAAATACAGGTGTGCCTAAGGTTTACAGCTTAATTTCACACTGATTTCAATTTTTTTCAGTAAAGTTTTAAAAAACATTTTTATTTCAATTTATGCCTCAAATGAAGCAAATTCTTCTTAACAAGGAAGAATGCAGCTGTTATAATCTGAAAACCCTTGTGTTAGAACGTTTGTTGATTCACTTGCCAAAAGGTCAGTGGTTTTCTCCTGGCACTCTGGTTTCCTCCACCATTCCAGAATAACCGTCTCAATATAAGTGAAAATTCTTGACTGGGGCATAAAACACCGTTACTCAACTCAACTCAAGTGAGGTTAAACTTCTTACCATACAAGGAAGAATGCAGCTGTAATTATTTGTAGAGTTGTAGCTACTTCAGGACTTCTACAGCATGTACCGTCATAGTGATTCATGTGATCATTACAATACATATTTAACAACATCTGTATGTCCTGAAAAACATTTTAGAAAAATTAAATTTTTAACCTCATTTCTTAATTTTGCGTAAGTTTCAAATCCCAAACAACATAAAATCTGTTAACAAAATTAAAATAACCAGTGTTTTAAAGCTGAATTAAGTTTTTCAATTTTCTGATTTTTTTTTTTTTTTTTTTTTTTGGTTTTCTAAAAATATATTTTTTTCTAAAATAGATACATGTAACTTCTAATCACGATCCGTGAGATTCATTTTCTAAAATTTCATTCCTTTTAGCTGTAAATAAATGGAATCCTCTTACAGGTTGGTCAATGTTTATCGATGATTAAATTATGAGCCGGAAGCATGCACACAGAAGTAAGGAAACTCCAGTAAATCGAAAGTGAAATCTGACGAATTGTATTAATTGTCAGTCATTAATATCCAGATGTATTTGCAATGGTGTTATGTATCCCTTTCTAAGACACAAATAACAAATTCAATGAACTTCTTTGTTTAATTTATCGTATTTCACCATTTTGTAAGTTGTGTTTAAATGACCCGGTTTTTCATGACGTAAGCATGTTTTAATATTAGATCCCACATGCTACATCTCGCTGGGAAATTATTGTTGTTTCTGTATTTATTCAAGCTTTTATTGTTGAACCAAATGTAACATTGTTGATTAGGAACATCATTAATTAGATCAGCACAGTTTTAATTTTTTTCCTTGGTAAACCTAATGTAGCTTTAATTTTAGTGAAAAAACAAAAATACAAAAAGACTCTTAACTGAAACTGATCTCAAACAACACAAAAATTTATCAAAATAAAACTAGCCAGTGTTGTAATTTCTGTGATAAAACAAATATCAATGGCTCTTTTAAGTGAAATTGATATCCAAAGCAAACAAAAGAATGTTCAAATTTGATACAATTTTAGATGTAGAATTGTTAACTGTATAATATATTTACCCATTCTAGTGCAGGTTTAGATATATGTAATCCATCTTGTGATCCTCCCTTGATGCCCTGTGCTACAAGTCTGGAAGAACTCCAAATCTTCGCTTCACTGCCTTCTCTACAAAATGAATGATTGACCTTAATTGTACAGTGCAACCTGACTTAACTGATCCCCAAGTTAAATAAATAACTGTATCAACTAAAAATATTATTAGAACATAAAACCAATATTGTTTGGTCAATGAACCTGTGTAAATCAAATTCCCAGAGTACATCAAATTCCCAGAGTATATCAAATTCCCAGAGTATATAAACAAACTCCTCAAACCCTAAGTTCTTCAGTATAAACAGGTTTAACCATACATAATAAGAATGTTAAAACTGACTAATATTAACAAATTATATAATGAAAAACAAGTCATCTGTATAGTTTTTATTTTCTTAATTAATTCAAAATTTAAATCTTTAGAAAGATTTTCCAGTTATGTTTAAGTACCATTTGTCCAAAACTACCATTTCCCTTAGATGTAGGATCACATGTATTTCATGTTTTTCAGAGAAAATGATACAATTTTAAAAAAACCTTGCTCATTGTGTTTCTAAAACCATCTGAAACAGTTAGACACAAACACAATGGGATAACCAATGACACGTGAATGATATCTAATGATTTTCTCAATTATACATATATACATATGAATTTTTACAAATTCATCTTAAAGACATTTAAAACAAACAAATCTTACACAATATCCATGGCAACTTTGTTATAACCATCAATCTGTAAGTTGGTTATGGCAGATCTGTTGGCTTTTAGTTTTGTCTCATCAACTGGATCTAATAATACAGACATAATAATACCGGTAAGTTATGAAATATTCCACATTTACACTTAAAAACTTGAAATTCTGTAAATTTGTGCAGATATGTTGTCAAGCCATTATGTCCAAGGTCTCCAAACTAAGTTCAAATACACTACCCAATATTTACAAGTGTAAAGCTAGTATAAGAAATGTTTTTACTTTGCAAAAAATCAATGTTTATTTACTATTTTATTTACATTATCATATTTATGGCATCCCGATTATATTTTACATTATCATATTTATGGTATCCCCATTATATTTTACATTATCATATTTATGGTATCCCCATTATATTTTACATTATCATATTTATGATATCCCCATTATATTTTACATTATATTTATGGTATCCCCATTATATTTTACATTATCATATTTATGGTATCCCCATTATATTTTACATTATCATATTTATGATATCCCCATTATATTTTACATTATCATATTTATGGTATCCCCATTATATTTTACATTATCATATTTATGGTATCCCCATTACATTTTACATTATCATATTTATGATATCCCCATTATATTTTACATTATCATATTTATAGTATCCCCATTATATTTTACATTATATTTATGGTATCCCCATTACATTTTACATTATCATATTTATGGTATCCCCATTATATTTTACATTATCATATTTATGGTATCCCCATTATATTTTACATTATCATATTTATGGCATCCCGATTATATTTTACATTATCATATTTATGGTATCCCCCATTACATTTTACATTATCATATTGATGGTATCCCCATTATATTTTACATTATCATATTTATGGCATCCCGATTATATTTTACATTATCATATTTATGGTATCCCCATTATATTTTACATTATCATATTTATGGTATCCCCATTATATTTTACATTATCATATTTATGATATCCCCATTATATTTTACATTATATTTATGGTATCCCCATTATATTTTACATTATCATATTTATGGTATCCCCATTACATTTTACATTATCATATTTATGATATCCCCATTATATTTTACATTATCATATTTATGGTATCCCCATTATATTTTACATTATCATATTTATGGTATCCCCATTACATTTTACATTATCATATTTATGATATCCCCATTATATTTTACATTATCATATTTATAGTATCCCCATTATATTTTACATTATATTTATGGTATCCCCATTACATTTTACATTATCATATTTATGGTATCCCCATTATATTTTACATTATCATATTTATGGTATCCCCATTACATTTTACATTATCATATTTATGGTATCCCCCATTGTATTTTACATTATCATATTTATGGTATCCCCATTATATTTTACATTATCATATTTATAGTATCCCCATTATATTTTACATTATATTTATGGTATCCCCATTACATTTTACATTATCATATTTATGGTATCCCCATTACATTTTACATTATCATATTTATGGTATCCCCCATTATATTTTACATTATCATATTTATGGTATCCCCATTATATTTTACATTATCATATTTATGGTATCCCCCATTACATTTTACATTATCATATTGATGGTATCCCCATTATATTTTACATTATCATATTTATGGTATCCCCATTATATTTTACATTATCATATTTATGGTATCCCCATTACATTTTACATTATCATATTTATGGTATCCCCCATTGTATTTTACATTATCATATTTATGGTATCCCCATTATATTTTACATTATCATATTTATGGTATCCCCCATTACATTTTACATTATCATATTTATGGTATCCAAATTATATTTTACATTATCATATTTATGGTATCCCCATTATATTTTACATTATCATATTTATGGTATCCCCCATTGTATTTTAATGTAATATTATTTTCTACATCAGATATGCTTTTTGTCTGCATCCTAAAGATCAAATTCTAAAGTATTTTAAGTAGCATTAAAACAGAAGAAATGAGATTTAACACAAAATCAGGGTAAACTATGGTTAGGGTTGAGGAAGTGGATTTTTATAGTATTTCTGGAAGTACACTAGTCAAGTGTTGCTATATTTATACTTACCTTGGAGCATCCATATTATGTGTGTTGATTCTTTAAGCTTCTTCCAATATGGGACAATCATAGTCAAATTCACTGAATAAAGAAAAAAAAAGTATCAGTATACTGGTTAAAATAATACATGTACTGATTATAAAAGTATTAATATTAATATTAATATTCACATATTAATATATATAAAATAATAATGACAAAGGTAAAAAATTCTTTCTGCAATGATGTTTTTCAGTCACTATATGATTTTATGAATATATTACAAGATGAGTATATTTTTATGCCTCTCTGGTAAAATAAATACATTAAGATAGATAATAAAATTGTATTTTACAAGTCTTGGTTCTGTAAAGGTATTCAAGCTATTGGAGATTTGATTGATAAAGATGGAAATATATATGAATATGAAGATTTCTGTAGAAGGTTTAATTTCCATCCTCCTTTTACTCAGTTTTTAGGTCTTGGGCATGCAATTAAGAAAAGCATAAAAACTTTTGATTTTAATACATACATCATAAATCAGCCATATATATCAAAATTTGCACTATCTCTGGTAAAATGTAAAAAAGGATGTAAAAATATATATGATCTTTTTGTTGAACAAATGAATGTAAAACCTACAAGTCAACATAAATGGGAACAAAAATTAGTATTGAAATTTGATGACATTTGGTGGAAAAACTGTAATTCTTGTATTTTTGAAACTCCTAAAGACATTAAGCTACACTGGTTCCAATACAAATGTATTTTTAGTAAAAATTGGATTGGCAAATAATGAACTATGTAGTTTTTGCAAGGAAGTTCCTGAAACTTTGGAGCATTTGCTTTGTTATTGTTATATTGTTACTCAATTTTGGAAAAAATTTAATAGATGGGTTAATGAAGTTTTCTTTTAAAAACATTTAATATAACTGATGTCTTTTATGTATATTTTTCAAGAAACAATTCTCTTCTTAACTTGTGTATAACTATTGCTAAATTTCATATATATTGTCAAAAGTGGCGAAATTGTCTCCCTTGCTTCGAAGGTGTTAAAAAGGAAATTTTACATTACAAAAAGATTGAAGAATATATATTTAGGAAAAATTGTCAATATGCTAAATATATCCTCAAATAGAGATATTTTCTGGATAGGCAGTCTTTGTAAACTGTTTTTAACTACTGCGTGTTGATGGGGCACAACAACATAAATACATTTACTACATTTACAGTATTTACTTTCACTATAATTGTATATACATGCACTTATATTAGCAATTAAAGAATGAATGGTAGCGTGTGAGTTTGTTTTTTGTCATCTGTAAATGTCTTTTTGTTTTTATGTTATACAATCACTCATGTAATTGTAAATGTCAAAAAACAATAAAGGAGAAAAAAAAATTAATATTCACAGATCTATTCAATTCAATTCAATTCAGCCAAAGATATAACCTTTTTTTTTTTTTTTTTTTTTTTTTTTTTTTTTTTTTTTTTTTTTTTTTTTTTTTTTTTTTTTGGCAAAACTGAATGTGTGGCAAAAATTCAAGTATTAACCCACTAAATTTTTAGTCCAAATTGATTGTGGCAGTATTTCAAAAACTGGCAGTCAAAGTAATTACTCACTTGGAGATTTGCCCAACTGAAAGTTGTGGTAGTCCAAACTGCTAAGTCATAGTACTGACCCACTAAGGGTCAAGTCCAACTGGTAGATGCTTAACCCTTTAGGGTTTCTGCCCAAATGCAACAGCTCAAAATGGCTCAGCTTAAGTATTAATCCACTTGGGAATTGCTAACCTGATAACCATAGAAATTCAAAACCACTCCATCAAAGTACCAGTATTTAAATTTTAACTTGACATGTATTCAATATATATATATCATATATTCACTAGGAAACAAAATCTAGAAACAAATACACATATGATACAAACCTTCAAAATTCTTCATTGCATCTTCACTAGCATTGAACTCTTTGATACTCCACTGAAAAGACAAACAATCATCTCATACAGTCTGTGAATGTTAATATGACCTATATCTACTTATCAGTATACAGTATATATGTTGACTTAGTCTGGCTGATTTGTTAGATAACGCTTGTAATGCAATAGTGTATTGTCAACTTACAGTGATAGAGGCCTTAGTGGCCTAGTGGTCTCAACATATACTTATGAATCATAGTGTCTCTCATGGCTAGGTTGAAACCTTACTCAGGCATGTCCTAATATGACTATGATCCAAAGGATAACTAATACCCCCACCACCCTTTCAGGAAACTGCCTGCAGATATATACAGGTACATACATATATTGTAAGAATATGAATTAGCTTTTTTCTGTTATTCTGAAGTTTTCCACAAATTTAATGGGTAAAAGGAACCTTTCTTACTTGACCATAAGCATTGTGTATAAATATGAAGTCAATTTGCAGACTGGGTAAAACTTCAAAACAGAAAAAAGGGGAGTAACTCCAAACGATAAACAGGAAATCTTCAACAATTGTAAGGAACCTTCCTTTAATGACCATAATCTTTCTATATCAATATGAAATCAACTGGCAGACTGGTTCTGGAGTTTACGTCTGGAAATGGATAAAGCTTCAGAATAACTGAAACAAGAGGGCCATGAAGGCCCTGGACACTCACCTGAAAATGATGTACACTCAGCTTGATTTTGGCAAACTAGAGCTTCTATTCTTAAAAGAGATTTTTTCCTATATTTCGAGCTAGTGACCTACTTATTGACACAAAATGAACCATATATAAACTTGAGCTAGCTTTTGTCAAAAGCATCATTCTGAGACAATTTGATAAGATTGGCCTAAAATGGATCCCCTCATATGTGTTAACAAGGTTTTTATATAATTCAACCTATTGACCTACTTATTGACCCAACATAGCCCATATACAAACTTGAGCTAGCTTTTGTCAAGAAGATCATTCTGACTAAGTTTGATGAAGATTGGACTAAAATTGGGGCCTCAGGAGTGTTAACAAGGTTTTCTTACAATTTGACCCAGTGACCTACTTATTGAACCAACATGGCCCATATACGAACTTGAGCTAGCTTTTGTCAAGAACATCATTCTGACTAAGTTTGATGAAGATTGGACTAAAATTGGGTCTTTAACAAGGTTTTTCTACAATTTGACCTAGTGACCTACTTATTGACCCAACATGGCCCATATACGAACTTGAGCTAGCTTTTGTCAAGAACATCATTCTGACTAAGTTTGATGAAGATTGGACTAAAATTGGGTCTTCAGGAGTTTTAACAAGGTTTTTCTACAATTTGACCTAGTGACCTACTTATTGACCCAACATGGCCCATATACGAACTTGAGCTAGGTTTTGTCAAGAAGATCATTCTGACTAAGTTTGATGAAGATTGGACTAAAATTGGGTCCTCAGGAGTTGAACAATGTTTTTCTTCAATTTGACCTAGTGACCTACTTATTGACCCAACATGGCCCATATACGAACTTGAGCTAGCTTTTGTCAAGAGCATCATTCTGACTAAGTTTGATGAAGATTGGACTAAAATTGGGTCCTCAGGAGTGTTAACAATGTTTTTCTACAATTTGACCTAATGACCTACTTATTGACCCAACATGGCCCATATACGAATTTCAGCTAGCTTTTGTCAAGAAGATCATTCTTACTAAGCTTGATGAAGATTGGACTAAAATTGAGGCCTCAGGAGTGTTAACAAGGTTTTTCTACAATTTGACCCAGTGACCTACTTATTGACCCAACATGGCCCATATATGAACTTGAGCTAGCTTTTGTCAAGAGCATCATTCTGACTACGTTTGATGAAGATTGAACTAAAATTGGGTCCTCAGGAGTGTTAACAAGGTTTTTCTACAATTTGACCTAGTGACCTACTTATTGACCCAACATGGCCCATATACGAACTTGAGCTAGCTTTTGTCAAGGGGATCATTCTGAGAAAGTTTGATGAACATTGGACTAAAATTGGGTCCTCAGGAGTGTTAACAAGGTTTTTCTACAATTTGACCTAGTGACCTACTTATTGACCCAACATGGCCCATATACGAACTTGAGCTAGCTTTTGTCAAGAGGATCATTCTGAGAAAGTTTTATTAAGATTGCACTTAAATTGTGGCCTCAGGAGTGTTAACAATTAAAAGTTGACGCACGACGCACGACGGACAATGACCCACCACAATAGCTCACTTGAGCACTTTGTGCTCAGGTGAGCTAAAAAGGCCATAACTCTTGAACGATAAATGAGAAATCTTCCAAAATGGAAAAGAACCTTTCTTTCATGACTAGAACCTTTGCATAAATATGAAATCGATTGGCACACTGGTTCTGGAGTTTCATCCAGAAATGGGTAAAACTTCAAAATAACAGAAAAATGGGCATAACTCTTTGAACAATAAATGGAAAATTTTCCAAAATCGAAAGGAACCTTTTTTCAAACCATTAGCACTACAAATAAATATGAAATCATTTGGTTGAAGACTTTTTGAGTTATCATCCAGAAACCAAATATTTCGAACAGACGGACATCATGATCACTATATAACTCCCCCCTTTGAGACTGGGGTATAATAAAGTTTTCCAGTTCGAAAAGGCTATTATATCCAGCAACATCACTTAAATAAAAACACAAAAAGGACAATTTTCAATTAAATTCTTTTTCTTCTTTTGATTGACACATTTAATCTGATAAATTCTTGTCTTCTTTGCATACTTCACAGAGTAAATATCAGCTTTCAACATAATACTGAAAAACTTCTATCATAATCATTCCAGAGCATAAAAAATTTACACACCGTACATGTTCAAAAATATTATAAATGACTTACTGTTCCACTTCCTGTTATGACCAAATTTGGACGAGCTCTTGACTCGCTCATTAGCCATGATTTATAAACATTATACATTGAAGTATTAACCATAGGATGCCAAAGAAAGTCCTGAAAAGTATAAAATGAATGAATGAATGAATGAACAGATGGATGGATAAATGATTGATTGTTGTTGTAATGTTGTTTAAGATTGCATCAGCAATTTTTCAGCTATTCACAACAAGAGCATGATTAATAATCTCTATGGATTAATCTAAGGGCAACTTTTTGGTAAGGTGTTAGCTCACCAAGGCGGTATGCTGAAGACAAACAAGTCAATTATCTCGACTTGGGTGAACTAGTTGATACTCTATCCTCCGAATGCTAAGTACCAGAAGAGGAAGCAATATCTCAAATTTTAAAGTCTTATATATGACCCAACCATGGTTCAAACTCACAACCTCCTATTTTTGAGGTGTATGCTCTACCACCGAGTCAATGAGGCAGTCTAAATGAATGAATGAATGATGTTGGTAATTTAGGTTTTTATATACAAAGACTACATCTATGGCTGTTTAAAGTCACTTTAACAGGTATTTAGTTTTAAAAAGTTTAGTTCATATATAGTTCTGTTTGAATGGGTATTCAGTTTAAACAGACTTCAGTACAAACAGGTTTTTCAGTATAAAAGGAAATTAGTTTACAATATAAAGGGGTTTTTTCTAGATTTTTTCTGTTCCCTCATGGCTAACTTCAAACAGAAACAATATTTCTTTTGGTCAGCCAGGATCATAAATATTTAAATCATGAATTTGCTGTCTAAATAATATGACAATGTATTCTATGGAAATGGTTACATACCACTTGAACATTAATCTTTTTATCTTCAAACTTCAAGTCTTGGTGTGCCTTGTATCTAGGTATTTCTTTATCACTAAGCAACGATACGAAATCAAAATATAATTGTCGTATTCTGGAGTCTCCAAGAAATGTTATGTGATTATGTTGACCCCAATATGATATGTAATGCATACACATTCTACTGTCTCTGTAAAACAAACATGATACAATTTTTCATTGTAACTACTGTACATATAAAGGTACATGTAAAATTTTCTTGTCTATTTAGCATCGAGTTATAAAAAGATGTCCAAATATCACAATTTTGTCTGAAAATCACATTTATGTCAAAAATAAAAATCTTATACAAATACAACTGTACCAATGTGAATGATTTGAAGTTTACTGCTGTCTCATATTTTCAGGAAACAAAATATTTATGATTATGAATGATTCTGAGAGTTTACTGTTGTCTCATACTTTATGGCTAACAAAAAAAAAAAAAAAAAAAAAAAGTATCATTGTTCATATATATGATTTTGACAGTTTACTGTTGTCTCATATTTTACGACAACAAAAAACCAAGTTTCACTGTGGATGATTCTGTCAGTTTACTGCTTGCTTACATTTCAATCATTACAAAACAATGTATCATTGTGTATGATACTGCCATGATTCATTCTTAGGACAGATTGACAGAATAAATTTAACAATAATACAATTATATATTAATACAGGTCAGATTAATTCTGTTTAAATTCAATCAAAGAATATGTGTCATAATGAAGTTTGAAAATTATCAGTTCTATTAATATACTAACAATTTTGTATATTTATGCATCATACAACCATAAGGCTGCCATACGTTATAACCTGGAAATCTGCCATCACTGAGCAACCATTTACATGAATCATTCCCTGTCAAAATAAAAATAAATACACCAATTTTAATAATTAATTTTAATATTGAACTACAATCTTGGTTCTTCTTGTAGCAGACTGGTCCAGAAAGATGGATGAGTAGCTAAGTCAGTTCAGTAGAGCATTCTGTAATATTGAGAAAGCAGTCACTAGAAATACCAGATGAACCTGTATTTACTGAATCTGCCTACATCTTAAATGATATGGATAAACTTTTTTGCTTCATTTGATGTAGAGTATACAATCTATAAAAATATGTTTTAAGAAATAAAATGTTTCATTTCCTCCAATTTTAACTACAGAAGTTATTAACCCATGCTTACCATTATTAATTTGGCTTGAAAATTATATACTATTATAACAAGTACTACTGGATGTATGTTAATAATCGAATTGGCAGTAAAAATTGTGAAAAATGAAACAATTTATTTTCAAAATATATATTTTTTAAAGAATTTAAGCCACTATTTGCATTACTTTCAGCACATTTTAAATATAACTTGAAACAAGGGCCGACCAGGCATCTCATTCGGTAATTACACATTCAATAGGTATTTCTAGGGACCCTTGAGAAAGTCATGTGTTTCAATTCCATCTTGATCACTTCATATGTTACTGTTCAATCCTCAGTTGGGATGCTGGTAATGAAAGTGATTTTTAAATGCATTTCCTCCCTTCTGTTAAAATTTGTGCCGAACAAAAAAAACATAAAAGGGTTGTGTTAGATTTTGAAGGTGGAAAATCTCAAGATAATGGGGGGGGGGGGGGGGGGTGAGTGGGTGAGTAGACATAATGATTTCCAGATTTTCAGCCTTGTCATACAGCATTTGCCTGGATCCTAAGGATCCAGTTTGATCCTCAGTTGGGGCACTGTGAAAGTTATTTTTCCCAGGCGTTTCCTCCCTCACTGTTACATTCATACAAAATGTTTTCAACATACACTTTTTTTGACACAGAAAGTAAGAATTTTACTAGTAGGGATTAAAACAAAGATTGTCGAGTAGTGAACTGACTATTATAGAATTTGTCAAACTACACCTTTGACAAAAACTTTATTCTGTGACGTTTAAATGTAGAATATATCACTCTAGATATCAGTCTCTCGAAGCAAAGTTTTAAAATAAATATCATTTCAGAAATAATGTTGGCGAGAAAATGTTTTAATGTTTACAGACAGATCTAAATGTTCACTGATGATGCAGAGACCCAACATGATAGGTGGCGTGTTCCACACGCTGGTGTGCTGTCCGTGAGTCAGCAGTCAGTGCGATATTGATTACTTGAGAATACGTTATACTTGAAAAAACCATACCATATTTTAAACGAATAACACCATGGTACATTACAAATCCTACAACCATACATAATGCCACGAGTTTTGCATTTTCTATATTCAAGTAATAAGTTATTTCATGTGACGAGGCTTGCGTTCGATTGTCCGCCATATTGATTAAGCCTTAGCAATGACATCCGAGTCCCTTGTACTCTTGAAAGATCGGTGCTTAATTGAAATCAAAGTACCGAAGGAACTGTTGCTTGGTAATTTAGCATTCAATATGCGTTAAAAAATGAATTACATTTTTTTCAGATTGTTCAATTGATCTGATTGAGGAAATAATTTTTTTGCAATAATTCGATGAAGAAAACTGAAATTTCTGTTGACTTTTTTAATATCAACCATGGATTTAATTTTTCATTGAGCTTTCTAAATTCAGTTTTTCGACCGCCGCTCAGAATCTGGTGTCTTGATTGGATACACATTGCACTTCTACTATAGTTTCAATGAAATATAAATTAACAATATCTTGTATTTATATATAACTATATATATGCTGCATATATATTTACATATAAAATATCTAAAGTCTATTTTCAGTCTATTTGTACATAGAAAAATAATAGCAAAGAAAATTGAAAAAATAGGTAATGAACTTAATTTTAACCTTTAGCTTATTTCAAAGTTCATTTTAAGTAAACCTTGAAACTGAACTTCAATATTTCATATGTCAGGACATGACACTGACCTTTGACAAAATATTAAAGATAATTTATGGCAACAAAAACTTTTAAAATAATGCATTGACACATCTTTAAGGTAGAAACTGCACAAACGTAAAAACAAGGTCACCGTAAAAAAAAAAGGTCATGACCCCGTCGGTATGTTCACAGTAATTTTATGAATTTTTAGTATTTAAATTTCCTACCAAAATGTTTGAATGTAGCAAAGACATTGCTAGTTATAATTAATGAAGTTTATTTCTTAATTGAGACTATGGTCTTGACCTTGGTCGAATGTCAAATAACAGTGTCACAAAATGACCTTGACAGTAATGTTCAATTGATAATCTTATCAATGCCTACAATGTTCTTATTCACATGGCTATACAAATAGTCCAAATAATTAACCATTTCACTATTCTTTTAACTTGCACTCATCTTATCATGTTAAAAAACCCCTCCCCAACCCACTTAGACGAATACACGGTAAAATAGTGAAAAAAATATTTATTAATGCGGCTTTACACTGAAAAAGGAATTTTATTTATATTATTTCTAAAGTACTAAAGCTGCAACTTCGCAAGATTAATGATCGGAGATTATAATTAATATTCTTCAAAAGTGAAAAAACATTGCGTTTTAAGATTTGCGATTGCCGTAAATATCCAAGATACGAGTAGTGCCTTATTATGCATTTTTAAAAATTATATACCTATAGTGATCTGTCGTCTTATACATGTCCTTATACTGAACTATCATATATCTTATTACGAATTCGTGTTCCTAAAATCATATTCATCACACATGGTGCACGAATAAAAATAGAAAGTCAATAGAAAAAGGTAGTATAATAAACCCGACTTGAAAATTAAATATATATATAATATATATTGATTAAAACTTCTAGAGAACTACAGAAATAATCAAGTACTAGATATTATGTTCAGTTTCCACCCAAAGCCGTTAGTACATGCTACACTTTTTAGTACACATCCAAAGTTGTAAGTTTTATAAATTCAAATTCAAATTGTTTAATTGCATAAACGAAATGGAATTGACTTGTTCCATTACTGACAATAGAATTAAACCATAAAAGATATGTTAAAATAAACAAAACAAAAATTAAAGATATCAGACATCTCTAAGTTCCTGCTAAGCTCAGTTCCCTCAGCGCTAATGGATTAAATATCCGACAGAATTTATAAAAGGATCTATGGGGAAAATGGTATAAACTTTAAAGTTGTTGCTGACTTAAAAATTTCCAATACCTTTTTAAACTCATATGAACTGAAAGCCCAGATAGGCCATTGCAATGTTTCACAGTCCATGCGTTTTTCCCTGTGAGCACAAAAATGTAATAAATAATAATAATAATAATAAATTTTATTATAGTCTCATCATAATATATACAACATATAAAACATTATTAGCACACATAAAATATATAAATATGCCACTCTTAAAAGAGTTATAAGAGACTTTAAAATTATAAAAACCCTGATTAAAATGTACATAGTAAAAAACTGCTTATGAATATAAAAAATGATTGCGGCGTAATAAAACACTTCTGCAGAACTTGGCAGCACTTAAATACATATCACTGTGGGCTAAAATCATACATAATTTGTCGGAATCGCTTAAAAGGTCAAAATTAAAACCATAATTAAAACCAACACATCTCGCTTTCTCAAATAAAACATCTCTTAAATCGTCATATAAAACACAATGTAAAATAACATGGGATTCCGATTCCACACAATGTACACAGTTAAAACAAGTATTATCAGCGACATAAAGCATAAATAGGGGCACGCTCCCTTCGCCTCCTCTAGATCTGCCACTGGCTGCATTAGAATTGTAAAATGGTTAATCATCTAGAATTTAATAATTTTACTTTAGCTACTACATGTATTTTGGCTATTTATAAATAAACTAAATGACTAGATCTTAATATTGTATATTAAGTATTGTGGCAGTGGGGTCCAAACTGGGGAAGTTTGGAAAGTTTCTGTAATTCCTGTTACATTCCATTGTACTTCTGTAGAAGATATGGGACATATCACCAGGTGAGCGTTAAGGCACATATGTCTCTTGTTTTTTTCTGTTTTTATTTATTTATTTATTTATTTTTTTTTTTTTAATTTTCCTATTTATTATTTTTGTTGTTATTATTATTATTGTTGTTGTCACAGTGTTGTTGTTGTTGTTATTATTATTATTATTATTATTATTTTTTTAATTATTATTATTATTATTATTATTATTATTATTATTATTACAACTACTACTACTACTAGTAGCTGGGAAAATGTCTCTGGCAACTGTAGAACCTGTAATGATAGCAAATTTGTTTAACACCGCTGTCTTGCAAAAACTGATAGACTTCGAATGAAAATTGGCGAATAATGTTTCTATTTAAGTTACTACTCTTAACAACGTGATAATATGAAAAAATATCAATATACTTTGTTTCTATTGAAATCGATATATAGTCATATTGTACAGCGGCGAATCTGGCTGGGGGGTGGGGTGGGGTGGGGGGGGGTGTTAAGGGCGATAACCCCAATGTCACTGATAATACATTTTTGCGCATTTCATTTATTTACGAAAAAACCGGACACAATGAATTAAAGATATTTTTATCTCTTTAATGCATTTAATATTGCAACAGAATGCAGGATTTTGTTCCATTTTCAAGTTTAAAATTTTCCGGGGGAGCGGGAGGCCGCATGATTACCCCGGACCACCTAGGAGGTTCGAGTCTTTGGCTCTTAGCTTTTAAGCTCCACCGCTTTAGTAAAATCGTGCATCCGCTTCTGTCTTATATAGTTTAAAGCTGCCTTTTTAAGCTTATCTTATTGTAATAAAGACTCATAGTAAATATCTGTTATATTGTTGTTTTATGGATTTGCCATTTATATATGGTCATAAAAAAAAACTTTTCAAGAGTTTTTTTAAATTTATTTTGACGGCAATTTAAAAAAAACCCTGAAAATTCACTTATTTTATTTTAGTTTCTGTCTGCATTTTACTTGCTGTTTATTTTCTGTCATCAGAATACTTCTCTCGACTTAAATAACATTTTAACTTGTATCTTTTAAAAATGTTTAATCAAGATTTCTGTCATAAACTATAATCATTATTTAAAGATGTATTATTGTACTGGATATTATTAACTAAATTTAATCAAAATTTATGTAACTAAAACTGTTCTAAAATCTACAGTGGAAACCCAAGCTACAGAAGCTAATTGCCTGATGTCAGGCTTCTGTGTATGACAGCTTCCGCACATCAGCGTTGAAGTAGTCGTGTAATGGGCATGGGCACCAGTATCAAAAATATCCCGAGTACGCAAAATTAAAATCTTTTAAATGGCATATATCTGTGGTATGCCCAAAACATTCTGTATATTACTCCAAATATCGTTGAAGAGAAAAAAGAATGCGTATTTTACAAAATGATCACAGAGCAGTAGGTATTTTTAGAAGATGTATTATTCCGCAGCAGACAAGTAGTACACTTACAGAAATAACAAAACGATTGATTTGACATAAAATATAAAACACAGGGAAAAAATACAACGATTGTATTTTAACAACATTAAACTTAAATTTTTGTTTTTTGAAAAGACAGAACTTTGTGAAATAGTAGCTGTCCTGCCTAATGACAGGATAATATATCGTGATTGACAGGACAAAGTTTAAGTATGAAATCATTGTTATTGTAATCATGTTTCAAATAAGAATTCACAGCAAATTAAATTTTGTTGAAAGAAATTATAACCGTCTTAAGATATTTTAATCTATATGCCACCATTGCCGTATATTTTACAGAGCTATGTATACATAGGGGTTCGAACCTCGTGACGACCTCCCGTTCTCCGACACAACGGACGCGTTATGTACGTGCCACCGGTACCATGGTCGTTTATTCAAGTTTGCTTTTACGGAGCTACGTATATATTGACAGGGGTTTGAACCTCGTAATGACCTCTTGTTCTTGCAACGGACGCTTCATCAATGTGCCTCCAATGTCATATGTTCAAATTTGCTTTTACCAGTTTTAAATGTCGCTGTTTATATATTTTGTTACACTAAACAAATTTTCAATCACAACCTTTTGGTTGACAACAAATGAATAATTTTAACAAACAATTCTATTTGACTATTGTTGTTAATCAATTCATGAAAAATAATTTTTTGAATGATATAAAAATTTCTTGAACCAAATACCGTACATGTTGAATCAAAATCATTTAGAAAATAGAATTTCTTATTCTTGAAAATCATATTCATGTACGCATCACGTATAAAGATCACATTTTTACATTAAATTGGATTTCTTTTAGTTATAAAAATTATTCTGCATGACGGATTTCTATAAAGAACTTGTACTGAAATCCGGCCTGGTAATAATACAGGTCAAAAAGAATCGAAAATGGTTAGGAAAAGAATGAACCCCGGAGACTTGGTCCTATATAACGCTGTACTATTCATACGTTATTCAACTGCGGTAGTTATCGGACCATAAATAATATTGAAAATTAATGCCTAGCTATAACTATTACTAATGACACAAAATAAACTTGACATGTCAAGTTATCAATATATGTATAATATATATAACTAGATCCATTTTTGATGTCACAGCATTTTTAGAAACGTTGATATAGTCTTCTGAAATGCATGATAAAGGGATTTAAAGCCCTTTCGGAAACCATTAACTTCTTGACGCGAGTACAATTCCAAGTACGTGAAAGTTTTATTTTGCACATCCGTTATTATACAATTATGGTCTTTGAATAATTTCGGCCTCGGTGAATATTGGTTGCATCAAGTCCATAGAACCATGTATTGACCGAATTCAAAGACCATAATTGTTTTATTATATGACAAATAACTATTTGCCTATTTCAAGTGAAATTAAGTAGATTCCATGCAATACAAACAATACACAAAATGCCGTCTCCTCCATCATGACTGAGCAATTCAACGGAGTAAATAAAGAAAATAATTGGATAATTTTGTTGTGAAATCATTGAACGGGGGTCTGAACCAGTCCGGACCTCATATTATTGACCGCACGTGCATTTAGACAAGCAATACACGAAATATTTAATGACACGTGACAGTATGACGACCAATAGACGAAAAGAAAGATTCATAGTCATATAATAAAATGTATTAAAGAACGCATATAATACCTGCCATATGCTACTTTTGAATGTATTATATTATAACAATTCAAAATCAACATATGACATACCTATGAATTCAATTGAAATATAAGTTAAATATTCAGTAAGTTTAGCTATATTGACATAAACCTTAAAAAGACACTTTTTGTTTCTGTTTACTCTTTATGACTTTACAGTCTAGATAAGATAAAATAAAAAAAATATTTAAATTCGACACATATAAAACAAAGAACTTAAACCAGTCTATCTGAACTTGTTGTCGAAAAAAAAAACTATCTAGAGAGCTAGAGATATATAAAATAATTGTTTTTATGTTTAATATTCGCAATTCATATGTAATAAAAACAAAATATTTTAAACTGAGAATATCGTATATGAGATCCTTATACACTGTATCTCACATTTTACAAATATCTTATTACGTTCATGAAGACGCGGTGCATGAAAATTATAACACGGTTATAATACGTTGTACTGTTTGTAACGTTTTTCAGATGCTTATTTATCAAATTATAGATCACGCTTGCGTCCTTTTTCAGATTTGATCCTTTGAAATCTTTCCGTTAACGCAGGAAAATTAATGTTGTAACATTACCTGCAGAACACTGCTAACATTTTAACACGTGCATAAAAAATCAAATTCAATTTCTAAATAATCCAAAACTTGGAGAATATGTGAATGTCACTGTCATCTATCAAAGTGAGCTTGAATAAAAGACACGACAGATTCGGACTTATATCTCAATGATGACACCCACGAAAGGTTACATCTTGAAGCTTTACGACAAACGTGATGGCTTCATTTTTCTATTGTTAACTTTCCGTTTCTTTGCAGTAATATCCCTGATTCTATTGTGTATGGTGGGTATGTTTCACAGTAAATACGTCATGGGCGGCTTGTTCCCATTATGGAGACTTGCTGCAACAAAGCTAACTGCTTACAATTAAATTGTTGACGCAAGAATATTGCAAGCCTAGGCTAATCAAGACCTTTAAAAAGTTTTATATTGTTGATAAGTTTGTAGTCACTGTATCCAAACTTATACTGGATATATTTGACTTACCATAGTTCTTTGTTCCTTTCATTCTCAAAATTAACTTCCACGTGACAGGATTAGCTAGCTAGACAGGAGGTGCTTATCATTCCGGAGCACCCGGCCTCGCTTCCATCAACGTGTATAACTAATTTTGCCAGCTTTCAAAGTTTTTACTTTGTTTTTTGGATTGTGGTTTGGACGAGGACTGGTATATAATGTTGTTTTATTAGTCAGGCAAGTCTTTTTTGGAAAGCTATTACTTGTATTGTAACGGCCATGCATATTTTTAAAAAAAGCTTATCTAGACTCAGCCGAAGGGGGAAATCCCAATTTTAGCTTGTCCTACTTTCAGATTTTCAGAAAATAAAATGAAAATATTATAGTGTTATCGCCCTTGGTTAATAGAGTCTGCTAGATGTATATAACAAGTGCATGATTTACGTGCAATGCAAATTCGAGTTAAACACAATCATCGATAGTAAAGATGCAAATGGAAGACGTTTGATCTATAGGAAACATTCCAGATTGTATCGATGAAGTAAGACTTTATAAGTTGATAACTATTGAATTACACATGAATTTGCTTAATGGATCTAGTTCTAAGTTTAAAATATGTTTTTAGTTTTAACGTGTGACATTTACTTAAATGATTTTAATGGAATTCGCCAGTGTATCACGTGATACCTCATAGCGTTTATTTCTATTGACAACGGAATCGCATTAAGTGACGTTTTCCCGTAATAACGACGTTTTTTCGGGAATATTTGACGTAATCATTATCTATTTCATTCCGCACAAACGTTAAGAGGTATTGATCACGTGGTACACTGTCGCGTTCCATTTCCTGTCTGATCTGCTTTTTCAAATATTACAAAACATCTCCATCCACAGAAATGGGCGGCTTTTTATAATATATTTTGAAATATTTCAAAAAATCGAAATAATAAGACATATATGGTATATTTAAGTGTTTCAATATATTTCAAAACGGCCATCACGGCGGAACCAGGAAATTGATGAATGTGACATTAACAGTACTATTCCATGGTTTGACTATGTTGATGTTTGCAAAACAGGATCGATGACCTTGACCTTTGATCAAGGTCACCGTAATTGTAAAAAGTGAAAACTTTATAAATCTTCTTGTCATGAACCAAAAGGTTAAAAAGCTTAAAAATCTATACATAGAATCATTTCATGAAGCCTTACCCAATTTTTAGCTCACCTGACCTAAGGGTCATGTGATCTTATGGAGTGTGTATGTGATTCGGATCCATGTGTTTGTGCATATGTGCATGTTTGCGTCGCTAATACCTATTTTCAACATCTCCTCCAAAACTGAATTACAGATTCAATGATACTTGGTCAGAAACATGTATGGTCTGGTGCAAGTCAGATTTGATCATGACATTGCCATGGCTACCAAAACTTTGTCAAGGTGACCTATGGGTGCTAAAATCTTAAAAACTTCTTCTCCGAAACCAATGATAGAGAAAAATATTGATGTGATATTTGGCTTTTCTAGGGTCTTAAGTCTATAGTTTGTTCATTTCATAAAATTTGGTGGAAAATTAGGTTACACGTTTTTGTGTCTAATTTAAAAAAAATTGTAAAATGGATTCAAATTGTTATAACTTGTCTATTTTAACAGATAATGACATGGGGTTTTCAGGGTTTTTTTTCTTGAAATGACCTTGAAATGATCTTTAAAATGGGTCAAGGTTACAAATCAAGGTCATGACTTATTTATGATTTGTAGAATTTTAGGCAATTTTCTTGCAAACATTAAGAGATACATGTGTATGAAATCAAAACATTGTTAAAATGTTCAGCATGACAAAATTTAACAAGGTACCATTTTTCGTAACTATATGATAGTCATTGTAGGAGTTGTTGCCTCTGAAATGTTTATACTTAAATTGTGCATTAGCTTTGAAAAACTATAATCTTTTTGTATAATCATGTATTAAAAGATTTAAATTATTAATTATCTCAAAAATTATTATTATTATTATTTTTTTGTATAGGTATGTATTTTAGAATATTGTAGGTATTGATATTATGACCATTTTGATTTATGGTTCAAGGTCATACTTTCAAAGGTCATGGCTACATATGTTTACTGAAATGGTTAATGATTTGAAAATTATTTATTGTACTGTAGTTAATACAAGCATATTAGCTATATTTAAATGAAATGTGACTAGATTTTTATGATTATTATTGTGGCATTTCCAAACTTGAGGGATTTTGTAAAGTTCTTGTAATTAAGTTCTTTCCAAACAATTTTGGACATATCCTCAGGTGACTGTTAAGGCCCATGGGCCTCTTGTTGAAAAGATGGCTGACCTTGAACTTCATTCAAGGTTAAAAAAGCCTGCATTTGAAATATAAAAGTAAAATATATAAATTTTTTCATTACCATACAATTTCTACAGTTCAGTTTTACGATATTTAATTTGAATCATGCCTGAAATTTTACCATAAATTGTGACTTGTTGTAAAAAGGTGTTAATAACCTTAATTAATTTGTGCCTTATTGGCTCATGAAAGGAATTTGAAGTCGGTCCCAGGCTATATTTTATTTTTCTACATGTTTTATTAATTTTTTTTTTTTTTTTTTTTTTTTGCAATCTTGCTTGGCCCTATTTGCCTATATTGACGCTTATTAAATTATTGTACACATTTCCACTAACTGTTGAGTGTCTGCTATATTTGCCCCATACCATGCCTGTTATTCTTTCAGACCACTGGTGAGATGCATAATAAAGAAACCTATGCATTATCCGTAACATGTATGAAGCTACTATAGATTTCAACCTCACACTTCCAGTTTTTATGGAAGTGCTTAAAACACATTTTGGAAAGGCTACAGACTCAACATAACTGGAACAGACTTTGAATACACCTGGGATGGGAAACGAAAATAAAATTACTTTGGGCAGGGATCTAAATCTAACAATTAAGTTGAATTGGCCTTACATTGTTTGGCGGGACTGAATATGAAAAATGTATTTGCTACTCAATCAAAAACTTACCAGACAAAACATCAAATTCAGTGTAATTTTGTAACTTGTTGTATTTTGGAAAAGAAACATTCAGATTGTGGATGCCTTTATAATTTATATCATAATGTAGTTAAAATATTTAAATATATTCTTACTTTTTTAGAATAATTGTTAAGAAAGACAAAAAATGCCTTACCGTGGACATCCACCTAATAGACAACCAGGTCCAGCTGGTATGTACTAATATTTTTCATCAGGGATTTTTCTGGCCATTTTGGGAAAGGGACCTTGGGATGAAATTGGGAAAATCATTGACAAAATCGACATTTTGGGAAAATTTTTCATTAAACTTTAAAAATTTTCACATTGTCAACACATCAAATATTTTGCCTGGAATATTTACTTTTTTGATACATGCTAGTAGTCACTCATTTGTACCAAATCACTCAGACATTAACACAATATCTTCATAGACTGGCTTCAATACAAACATCTGAGAAAGTTGTTTCATGACTTGCTCCCATTCTACCAGATCCTCATTGAGTATAAATGAAAATGTGCATAAATACAGGTTATTATAAAGATATACAAGCTACTCAAAAAATATAGTTTTCCACTTTTTCTTAAGTTTCTCAAAGCAGGATCATTTGGGAATTTTTACTTACAAAATTGGGAAAAATGTATGCTTTTTGGTATTGGGAATGGGTCCCTTTACCGGACCCTGTGAGTGGCCAGAAAAATCCCTGTTCATACATGTATTTATTTTATATATAGCCTTAATTCACCTGTCAGATACAAGTATATGTGATACAGCTTTTTATCTAAAAGCAATTTTCTTATAAACTTAAAAGCTTTTATAAAAATTGACCAACATAGCCTTCGTCATGTTAGAAGTGGAGTAAGCGTGTTTTATGCCTCAGTCAAGATTTTTTTAGCTCACCTGAGCTGAAAGCTCAGATGAGCTATTGCGATGGTTCACCATCCGTCGTCTGTTGTGCGTTAACTTTTTACATTTTAATCTTCTCCTCCGAAACCACTGGGCCAAATTTAATGAAACTTGGTAACCATCATGCCTGGGTGAAGCCCTTTCAGATTTGCACAAATGAAGGAGTTATTTCCCCTTGGGGCCCCATAAGGGGGGGGGAATAGTGAAAAACTTTAAAAAACTTCTCCTCTAAATCTACAAGAGATATACCTTAGTTATTTCATTTATAACATCCTTAGGTCATCTATTTTCAGATTGCACAAATGGTAGCCATGGGGCTCAAAATGGGGAAATTGTAAGGCACTGAGTGGGGAAATTGCTAAAAATTATATACTGTAAATCAAGAAATTAATGCGAGCAAGAAATTAATGCGAAAAATGCAAGGCCTGTTTCATCGCATTGATTTCTTGTCGCATTTATTTTCCGGTTTCTGTTGTATTCTGTATATATATTGTAAATTGAGTTACCTCCCTTAACCGGAAGTGTTATCGTAACTTATGAATTAGAGCACATTCTCATTTAGCGGTAATTTGTTGCTGTTGCTTTCTTATTGGGAATTTTACTACCAGTGGAGTCATGACTAATACATCATTTTGAACCTTGACTGGGACATCAAATTGAAAGTACTGTGATTATAAGTAATGTAACAGTCTAAACTCTGAGTTTAAGACGAAGATGAGTTGTACACATACCGACATGGACGTCCTTAATTTTGATTGCTTTATTTTAATAAAAACTCCAAGCCTTATACTTGATTATGTTTGTTTTTTTTTGTTAAAAAAGACCACGCATTTCTTTATTCTGATAATTCTTTAACACCATGGTTGATTTAAAACAATGGGTCATCGGCGCATAAAAATTTACCCTCGACCCACCTCACTGTTTATTTTAATTGTCTACCGAAAGTGTGTTTATAACGTGTTTATAAATTAAGGAAGACATAATATAATAATTTCTGAGCCCATAATTTCATGTATATAATTGTAAGATAAAAGATAGGCAAAAATTTTAAAAATTGAATTTTAAAAAATCGCATTAATTTCAATACGCATTTTACTTCAAAATCGGCAATTCGCATTAATTTTATGACGCATTTATTTCCTGATTTACAGTATTTGTCACTATATCTTGAAAACTATTAACTTTTTGTATAGGCATGTACCGGTATATTAGAATGTTGTAGATATTGTCATGACGATCATTTTGATATATGGTTCAAGGTCATATGTTGAAATATTAAGGTCACAGCTGCAAAAGAAGACTTAAATTGCTAATTATCTTGAAAACTATAAACTTTTTGTATAGGCCTGTATATTAGCATATTGCAGGTATTGCAACGACAATCATTTTTATATTAGTTCAAGGTCATATATTGAAAGGTCAAGGTCACAGCTGCAAAAAAGACTTAAATTGCTAATTATCTTAAAAACTATTAACATTTTGTATAGGCTTGTTTATTAAAATATTGTTGGTATTGGGACAACGATCATTATGATATATGGTTCAAGGTCATATGTTGAAAAGTCAAGGTCACAGCTGCAAAAAAAGACTTAAATTGCTAATTATCTTGAAAACTATTAACTTTTTGTATAGGCATGTATATTAGAATATTGTATGTATTGTGACAACAATCATTATGATATATGGTACAAGGTCATATGCTGAAAGGTCAAGGTCACAGCTGCAAAAGAAGACTTAAATTGCTAATTATCTTGAAAACTATTAACTTTTGTATTGGCATGTATATTAGAATATTGTAGATATTGCGACAACGATCATTTTGATATATGGTTCAAGGTCATATATTGAAAGGTCAAGGTGACAACTGCAAAAAAAAATTGAAATTGCTTATTATCTTAAAAACTATCAACATTTTGTATGGGCATGTATATTAGAATATTGTAGGTATTGCAACAACGATCATTTTGATATATGGTACAAGGTTATATGTTCAAAGGTCAAGGTCACAGCTGCAAAAGAAGATTTAAATTGCTAATTATCTTTAAAACTATTAACTTTTTGTATAGACATGTTTATTAGAATATTTTAAGTATTGACATGAGGATCATTTTGATACATGGGTCAAGTTCATATGTTGAAACGTCAAGGTCACAGCTGCAGAAGATGACTTAAATTGCTATTTATCTTAAAAACTTTTAAATTTTTGTATAGACATGTATATAAGATTATTGTAGGTATTGGCATGGCAATCATTTTGATATATGGTTTAAGGTTATATGTTCAAAGGTCAAGGTCATATCAACATAGGAATACTAAAATTATTAATTATCTTGAAAGCTATTAATTTCATGCATAGGCATGTATATTAGAATATTGTAGGTATTGACATGATAATCATATATGGTTCGAGGTCATATATGTTCAAAGGTCAAGGACATAGCTGCATAAATATACTGAAATTAATTAATGAGTTGGAATTAATTCATTGCACTACAGTTACTTCATGCATAGTATATAAGCTACTTATAAATGAAATGTGAGTGGATATATTTCTGATTAAGTTTTTTGTGGGAGTTCTTGATTTGAGAAAACTTTTCAAGTTTCTGTACTAAACATATTGTCTATTGCTCTTTGCAAACAATATTGGACATATCTTCAGGTGAGCGTTAAGGCCCATGGGCCTCTTGTTTTACTTGTAATGAGGCAGTTAGTTCTGGGATGGTGAAAACCAGAGTGCCTGGGGAAACCAATCTGTTGATTTGTATTGAGACTTAGGTGGTGAGAGGCACTGTAATCCATAAACATATTGACCACTTGGCCACTGAGGTCCCACCATGTTGAGTTATCATTTAGGGCCAGCAGAAGAAGACGATTCTGGTCATAATTTTAACAATTGTTAGCTCACCTGAGCTTGTGTATTATGTGCCATTTATAATGTAAACTTTTTATATTTTAATTTTCTTTTCCAAAGTTACCAAGCTAAAAATAAAAAAGTTCTTTTGAAAACTTACACAAGTAACTTTAGTTTATTTTCTAATAATAGCAAGAAAAATTTTCATTTACAGAAGAAATCATGATTTTAACATACATTCATGAATACACTTACATGTACTTTTTCACCATGAATTATATTTGCAACTTATATACTTATTGTAACTGTCCTGTCTTAATTTGATTTTATTTTTAAATTTGATTTTATTATTAAATTTTGATACTGAACCCTTTTTTATTTGTACTGTTTTGTTTATTTGTACATTTTTTTAGCTTACCTAAACTAAAAGCTCAGATGAGCTATTGCTAACAATCTTTGTTCGTTATGCTTTAGAATTGCACATATTAATGAGTTATATCCTCTTTGGGCCCCATCAAGGGAGTTGAGTTGAGTAATGGTGTTTAACGTCCCAGTCAAGAATATTTCACTTATATTGAGACATTGCCAGCTATAGGCGAATGTGCAGAAATTTTGCCTGTGTGTTGCGCTGATGGCATAATACAGCAGGGTTCTTTATTGTGCCACGTTGTGACATGGGACCAGGCCTTCACAAACGCCAATTTTTAGCAAAAAAACGCTAATTCAAACTTAAAAAAGCCAATTAAAAAATATCTGAATCGGCTTTTTTCCCCATAATAGTAAGACAAAATCTGATTAAAAATTCTTTAATTGCCGGCTTGTTAACAATTAAAATTAATCAGGACAGTGTCACGATTCACTGAACTTCCCTATTCACAGGTAATTACCTAATACCTTACCAGTTAATTGATTACTAGTGGCTTCACCTGTTCACATCGTTTCTACTAGAATATAGAAACACCTACACGTGCCTGATCGATCCAGTTTATAGATAGTTAATGACCTCCCCTGAATTCTATATACAAGAGCTGACGACCGTTTTTCGGGTTACAAACAACAACATGATCACAACATTACACGTGGTTTTTATACGCCCGTCTATGACGGGACGTATTATGGTATGGCGCAGTCCCTCCGTCCATATGTCCACATGTCGTACACTAACTCAAGAATGCTTTGAGCAATTTTAATGAAACTTTTGTGAAATGTTTGTATCTAAGGCAGAAAGCTCCCTTTCGTTTATGATATTCGTATGTTTTCTCGTTGCAGAGTTATTGGCCTTAAATTGTCAAATTTGCAATAATTTGTACAATGTTGTACAATAACTCAAAAATGCTTTGAACAATTTGAATGAAACTTTTGAATTATATAGGTATCCATGGCAGAGAGCTCCCTTTTATTTTTGAGATTCCTTTTTTTTGACACTGCAGAGTTATGGGACTTTAATTGTCATATTTAAGGCATTTTTTTGCATGTTGTATAATAACTCGAAAATGCTTTGAATAATTTGAATGAAACTTTTGTGTTATATTGTTATCCATGGCAGGGAGCTCCCTTTCATTTTTGAGATTCGTATGTTTTCTTGTTGTAGAGTTATTTGTCTTTAATTGTCAAATTTTAGGCATTTTTTTTTGCATGTTGTAACTCAGAAATCATTTGAACTTTTTTTATGAAACTTTTGTGTTATAATTGTCCTATAATCAAAAAGGTTTGTGAATAAACATTGAGAAATAAATTTGCTACTTTTGTTTTAAAAAAATATGTTTCAGCTAAATGTTAAGTTGTTTAAGACATTAAAAAAGAAGTTTAAATATCTGACGGGCGTATCATGCGCTCCACGCGCAGCTGTATATTGTATCTGTTATATGTCGATCTTTTTTAAGTTACTAGTGATGGGATTTTTGCAAGATATTAATAAGCAGTATTTATGAACATTTATCTATATATGCGACATTGACACACATTGACTGATAATTTATAATTAAAACGACAGATATCCCGATGTACCAAACAGAATTCAGTTTAACTGTTTATTGACATTTTGTTGCATTGCCAATGACTGGACTGTTATGAAAAGATAAAAAGCAGTACGTTAACACCATATTTTCAAATAAAAATTTTAATGTTTATTTCTTTACCTGTCTGATGTGTGTTTATTAAAAAAACAGAAACTTGTCGGGGTGGGGTGGGTGGGGGTACCTTTTACCGATCGTTGCCTACCTCCGATTGACCTAACCGGCGTTTGTGGAGCCCTGCATGGGACCTCGTTTATTTTAACCTCCAATCTGAAAGAACCGTGACTTTCATTTCGTAATGTTGAGTGCTTGGCAAAAGAACAGTCACTACCCACTTTTAAGTCTTGGGTCAGACCTGGTCAGGGTTCGAACCCATGACCTCCCACTTACAGAGCAAGCACTCTATCACTACCGCAGTGGTCCCCATCAAGGGGGGAATAAGGAAGAACTTTTAAAATCTTTTTTCTGAATGCGCAAGAAATATACCTTATTTATTTCATTTATAATATTTTTATGTCATCTAGATTCAGATTTGCACAGATGGTAGCCAGGCTCAAAATGGGGAAATGGCAGGGCAATTAGTGGGGAAATTACTTAAAATTATAAATTTGTCAATATATCTTGAAAACTATTAATTTTTTGTATAAGAATGTTGTAGGTATAAATATGACATTCACTTTAATTTGATATATACCATAGTCCAAGGTCATAGGTCCGAAGGTCAAGGTCATAGCTACCTTAAAGACTGAAATGATTAATTATCTTAAAAACTATTGACTTTTTGTATAGGCGTGTATATAAGAATATTGTAGGTATTGATACAACAATCATTTTCACATATGGCTCAAGTTCAAAGGCCAAGGTCACAGCTGCAAAAGAAGACTGAAATTGTTAATTATCTTGAAAACTATTAACTTTTTGTATAGGCTTTTATATAAGAATATTGTAGGTATTGATATGAAAATCATTTTAAATATATGATTCAAGGTCATAGCTTCAAAGGTCAAGGTCATAACCACATAAGAAGACTGAAATTATTAATTTTCTTAAAAAAACTATTAATTTTTTGTATAGGCATGTATATTAGAATATTGTAGGTATTGGTATAATGATCATTTTGATATATAGTTCAAGGTCATTCATTCAAAGGTCAAGGACATAGCTGCATAAGTTCACTGAAATTGTTAATGATTTGGAAATTATTCATTGTACTATCATTACTTTATTCATAATAGCTACTTATAAGTGAAATGTGACTACTCTGATTAAGTTTTGTGGCAGTTTGAAACTTGAGAAAACTTGGAAAAATTCTGTAATTAATGTGTTGTCTATTGCACTTTGCAAACAATTTTGGGCATATCCTCAGGTGAGCATTTAGGCCCATGGGCCTCTTTTTTGTTTATTTGTTCATTTCTTGTTTATTTGTTTATTTCTTGTTTATTTATATATTTCCTTTTTATTTATACATTTCCTTTTCATTTTTAATTTTTTTTTATTTTTTTTTTTTATGTATTTCTTGTTTATTTTTTCATTTCTTGTTTATTTGTACATTTTGTTGTTTAATTGTTCTTTTTTTTTGTTTATTTTCTAGGGAATGTTCAGTATGTACCAGTGTTTATACCAGTATCAAGCCAAAATACCCAAAGTGGTAACCAAGGAATTTTACCAACTCCCCTAGGGCCACCACTACAACAACAACTTTTTCAATCACTACCCCCACCACCACTGATGTCACTTGACATAGAAGGTTAATTTAATATATATAGAAGAAAAACATTAAATATTTGTAACTGAAAAAAACAATGCAATAGTATAAATTTGGCAACAGCCAATGTAACCAGGAAACAAGAAAACAGTAATAGTTCCTTTAAACCAAATGTTCATAAATGCAAATAAAAAAATTAAAATAAAAATTAACCATCAACTCCAGTACATGTTTATTATCCATAAAAATGGATGTAAAACTAGGGCTGTCACGATTACCCGGGTACCAGATATACGGGTAGGTTAGATGTTGTAACCGGTTACAAAATCATTAACCGTGTAACCGATGATATACTGCTATCAATGCACATTTGATGTATCTTGGTAAATTTAGGATCAACAGTGACACGACTGTAAGTTCAGTGAGTTTTTTTTCAATGAAAATAAACAAATAAAAACGAAGTATACTGTGACTGGTCCGTTTGACCTTCTTCCACATGTATTGGTTCCGAAAATTCTAATTTCTAAACCAAACGCAAATGCTGTCTTTCCGGAATTCTGAAAACCATGCCTGCGACAATTTGGAAATTCTTCAAACTGTGGGAAGACAAAAGGCAAACGATATGTAATCTATTTCAGAAACAGGGCTCCACAAACGCCGGTAAGGTCAATCGGCAGTAGGCAAAGGGTACTTCAACCCCCGCCCCCACCACCCCCCCACGGAACAATTTTCTGTTTTTGATTTTAATAAACACACATCAGATACGTAAAGAAATTAAAAAATTAAAAATTTTTATTTGAAAATATGGTGTTTACATACTGCTTTTTATCTTTCCATAACTGTCCATTCGTTGACAAAACGTCAATACAGTAAACAGTTAAACTGAATTCTGTTTGGTACATCAGGATATCTGTCGTTTTAATTATAAAATGTAAGTCGATGTGTGACATTGTCGCATATATAGATAAATGTTTATAAATACCGCTTATTAATATCTTTTAACAATCCCATCACTGATCGACATATAACAGATACAAAAACCACGTGTATAATGTTATTTGTAACCCGAAAAACTGTCGTTATCAATCTAGTCAGCTCTTGTATATAGCATTCAGGGGAGGTTATTAAGTTTATAAACTGGGTCGATCAGGCACGTGTATGTGTTTGTATACTCTAGTAGAAACGATGTGAACAGGTGAAGCCACTAGAAATCAATTTACTTGTAAGGTATTAGTTAATTACCTGTGAATAAGGAAGTTCAGTGAATCATGACACTGTCCTGAGTAATTTTAATTGTTAACAAGCCGGCATTAAAGAATTTTTAATCAGATTTTGTCTTACTATTGTGGGGGAAAAAGCCAATTCGGATATTTTTCAATCGGCTTTTTAGCTCACCTGAGCACAAAGTGCTCAAGTGAGCTATTGTGGTGGGTCATTGTCCGGTGTGCGTCGTGCGCCGTGTGTCGTGCGTCGTGCGTCAACTTTTGATTGTTAACACTCCTGAGGCCACAATTTAAGTGCAATCTTAATCAAACTTTCTAAAAATGATCCTCTTGACAAAAGCTAGCTCAAGTTCATATATGGGCCATGTTGGGTCAATAAATAGGTCACTAGGTCGAATTGTAATAAAACCTTGTTAACACTCCTGAGGACCCAATTTTAGTCCAATCTTCATCAAACTTAGTCAGAATGATGCTCTTGACAAAAGCTAGCTAAAGTTCGTATATGGGCCATGTTGGGTCAATAAGTAGGTCACTAGGTCAAATTGTAGAAAAACCTTGTTAACACTCCTGAGGACCCAATTTTAGTCCAATCTTCATCAAACTTAGTCAGAATGATGCTCTTGACAAAAGCTAGCTCAAGTTCTTATATGGGCCATGTTGGGTCAATAAGTAGGTCACTAAGGTCAAATTGTAGAAAAACCTTGTTAACACTCCTGAGGCCTCAATTTTAGTCCAATCTTCATCAAACTTAGTCAGAATGATCATCTTGACAAAAGCTAGCTCAGGTTCGTATATGGGCCATGTTGGTTCAATAAGTAGGTCACTAGGTCAAATTGTAGAAAAACCTTGTTAACACTCCTGAGGACCCAATTTTAGTCCAATCTTCATCAAACTTAGTCAGAATGATGCTCTTGACAAAAGCTAGCTCAAGTTCGTATATGGGCCATGTTGGGTCAATAAGTAGGTCACTAGGTCAAATTGTAGAAAAACCTTGTTAACACTCCTGAGGACCCAATTTTAGTCCAATCTTCATCAAACTTAGTCAGAATGATCTCTTGACAAAAGCTAGCTCAAGTTCGTATATGGGCCATGTTGGGTCAATAAGTAGGTCACTAGGTCAAATTGTAGAAAAACCTTGTTAACACTCCTGAGGACCCAATTTTAGTCCAATCTTCATCAAACTTAGTCAGAATGATCTTCTTGACAAAAGCTAGCTCAAGTTCGTATATGGGCCATGTTGGGTCAATAAGTAGGTCACTAGGTCAAATTGTAGAAAAACCTTGTTAACACTCCTGAGGACCCAATTTTAGTCCAATCTTCATCAAACTTAGTCAGAATGATCTTCTTGACAAAAGCTAGCTCAAGTTCGTATATGGGCCATGTTGGGTCAATAAGTAGGTCACTAGGTCAAATTGTAGAAAAACCTTGTTAACACTCCTGAGGACCCAATTTTAGTCCAATCTTCATCAAACTTAGTCAGAATGATCTTCTTGACAAAAGCTAGCTCAAGTTCGTATATGGGCCATGTTGGGTCAATAAGTAGGTCACTAGGTCAAATTGTAGAAAAACCTTGTTAACACTCCTGAGGACCCAATTTTAGTCCAATCTTCATCAAACTTAGTCAGAATGATCTTCTTGACAAAAGCTAGCTCAAGTTCGTATATGGGCCATGTTGGGTCAATAAGTAGGTCACTAGGTCAAATTGTAGAAAAACCTTGTTAACACTCCTGAGGACCCAATTTTAGTCCAATCTTCATCAAACTTAGTCAGAATGATCTCTTGACAAAAGCTAGCTCAAGTTCGTATATGGGCCATGTTGGGTCAATAAGTAGGTCACTAGGTCAAATTGTAGAAAAACCTTGTTAACACTCCTGAGGACCCAATTTTAGTCCAATCTTCATCAAACTTAGTCAGAATGATCTTCTTGACAAAAGCTAGCTCAAGTTCGTATATGGGCCATGTTGGGTCAATAAGTAGGTCACTAGGTCAAATTGTAGAAAAACCTTGTTAACACTCCTGAGGACCCAATTTTAGTCCAATCTTCATCAAACTTAGTCAGAATGATCTTCTTGACAAAAGCTAGCTCAAGTTCGTATATGGGCCATGTTGGGTCAATAAGTAGGTCACTAGGTCAAATTGTAGAAAAACCTTGTTAACACTCCTGAGGACCCAATTTTAGTCCAATCTTCATCAAACTTAGTCAGAATGATCTCTTGACAAAAGCTAGCTCAAGTTCGTATATGGGCCATGTTGGGTCAATAAGTAGGTCACTAGGTCAAATTGTAGAAAAACCTTGTTAACACTCCTGAGGACCCAATTTTAGTCCAATCTTCATCAAACTTAGTCAGAATGATCTTCTTGACAAAAGCTAGCTCAAGTTCGTATATGGGCCATGTTGGGTCAATAAGTAGGTCACTAGGTCAAATTGTAGAAAAACCTTGTTAACACTCCTGAGGACCCAATTTTAGTCCAATCTTCATCAAACTTAGTCAGAATGATCTTCTTGACAAAAGCTAGCTCAAGTTCGTATATGGGCCATGTTGGGTCAATAAGTAGGTCACTAGGTCAAATTGTAGAAAAACCTTGTTAACACTCCTGAGGACCCAATTTTAGTCCAATCTTCATCAAACTTAGTCAGAATGATCTTCTTGACAAAAGCTAGCTCAAGTTCGTATATGGGCCATGTTGGGTCAATAAGTAGGTCACTAGGTCAAATTGTAGAAAAACCTTGTTAACACTCCTGAGGACCCAATTTTAGTCCAATCTTCATCAAACTTAGTCAGAATGATGCTCTTGACAAAAGCTAGCTCAAGTTCGTATATGGGCCATGTTGGGTCAATAAGTAGGTCACTAGGTCAAATTGTAGAAAAACCTTGTTAACACTCCTGAGGACCCAATTTTAGTCCAATCTTCATCAAACTTAGTCAGAATGATCTTCTTGACAAAAGCTAGCTCAAGTTCGTATATGGGCCATGTTGGGTCAATAAGTAGGTCACTAGGTCAAATTGTAGAAAAACCTTGTTAACACTCCTGAGGACCCAATTTTAGTCCAATCTTCATCAAACTTAGTCAGAATGATGCTCTTGACAAAAGCTAGCTCAAGTTCGTATATGGGCCATGTTGGGTCAATAAGTAGGTCACTAGGTCAAATTGTAGAAAAACCTTGTTAACACTCCTGAGGACCCAATTTTAGTCCAATCTTCATCAAACTTAGTCAGAATGATCTCTTGACAAAAGCTAGCTCAAGTTCGTATATGGGCCATGTTGGGTCAATAAGTAGGTCACTAGGTCAAATTGTAGAAAAACCTTGTTAACACTCCTGAGGACCCAATTTTAGTCCAATCTTCATCAAACTTAGTCAGAATGATCTCTTGACAAAAGCTAGCTCAAGTTCGTATATGGGCCATGTTGGGTCAATAAGTAGGTCACTAGGTCAAATTGTAGAAAAACATTGTTAACACTCCTGAGGACCCAATTTTAGTCCAATCTTCATCAAACTTAGTCAGAATGATGCTCTTGACAAAAGCTAGCTCAAGTTCATATATGGGCCATGTTGGGTCAATAAGTAGGTCACTAGGTCAAATTGTAGAAAAACCTTGTTAACACTCCTGATGACCCAATTTTAGTCCAATCTTCATCAAACTTAGAATGATCTTCTTGACAAAAGCTAGCTCAAGATTCATATATGGGCCATGTTGGATCAATAAGTAGGTCACTAGGTCAAATTGTAGAAAAACCTTGTTAACACTCCTGAGGCCCCAATTTTAGTCCAGTCTTCATCAAACTTAGTCAAAATAACTTCTTGACAAAAGCTAGCTCAAGTTCCTATATGGGCCATGTTGGGTCAATAGTAGATCAGTAGGTCGAATTGTAATAAAACCTTGTTAACACTCTTGAGGACCCAATTTTAGTCCAATCTTCATCAAACTTAGTCAGAATGATGCTCTTGACAAAAGCTAGCTCAAGTTCGTATATGGGCCATGTTGGGTCAATAAGTAGGTCACTAGGTCAAATTGTAGAAAAACCTTGTTAACACTCCTGAGGACCCAATTTTAGTCCAATCTTCATCAAACTTAGTCAGAATGATGCTCTTGACAAAAGCTAGCTCAAGTTCGTATATGGGCCATGTTGGGTCAATAAGTAGGTCACTAGGTCAAATTGTAGAAAAACCTTGTTAACACTCCTGAGGACCCAATTTTAGTCCAATCTTCATCAAACTTAGTCAGAATGATGCTCTTGACAAAAGCTAGCTCAAGTTCGTATATGGGCCATGTTGGGTCAATAAGTAGGTCACTAGGTCAAATTGTAGAAAAACCTTGTTAACACTCCTGAGGACCCAATTTTAGTCCAATCTTCATCAAACTTAGTCAGAATGATCTTCTTGACAAAAGCTAGCTCAAGTTCGTATATGGGCCATGTTGGGTCAATAAGTAGGTCACTAGGTCAAATTGTAGAAAAACCTTGTTAACACTCCTGAGGACCCAATTTTAGTCCAATCTTCATCAAACTTAGTCAGAATGATGCTCTTGACAAAAGCTAGCTTCAAGTTCATATATGGCCATGTTGGGTCAATAAGTAGGTCACTAGGTCAAATTGTAGAAAAACCTTGTTAACACTCCTGAGGACCCAATTTTAGTCCAATCTTCATCAAACTTAGTCAGAATGATGCTCTTGACAAAAGCTAGCTCAAGTTCATATATGGGCCATGTTGGGTCAATAAGTAGGTCACTAGGTCAAATTGTAGAAAAACCTTGTTAACACTCCTGAGGACCCAATTTTAGTCCAATCTTCATCAAACTTAGTCAGAATGATCTTCTTGACAAAAGCTAGCTCAAGATTCGTATATGGGCCATGTTGGATCAATAAGTAGGTCACTAGGTCAAATTGTAGAAAAACCTTGTTAACACTCCTGAGGACCCAATTTTAGTCCAATCTTCATCAAACTTAGTCAGAATAAACTTCTTGACAAAAGCTAGCTCAAGTTCGTATATGGGCCATGTTGGGTCAATAGTAGATCAGTAGGTCGAATTGTAATAAAAACCTTGTTAACACTCCTGAGGACCCAATTTTAGTCCAATCTTCATCAAACTTAGTCAGAATGAATGGTCTTGACAAAAGCTAGTTCAAGTTCGTATATGGGCCATGTTGGGTCAATAAGTAGGTCACTAGGTCAAATTGTAGAAAAACCTTGTTAACACTCCTGAGGACCCAATTTTAGTCCAATCTTCATCAAACTTAGTCAGAATGATGCTCTTGACAAAAGCTAGCTCAAGTTCATATATGGGCCATGTTGGGTCAATAAGTAGGTCACTAGGTCAAATTGTAGAAAAACCTTGTTAACACTCCTGAGGACCCAATTTTAGTCCAATCTTCATCAAACTTAGTCAGAATGATGCTCTTGACAAAAGCTAGCTCAAGTTCGTATATGGGCCATGTTGGGTCAATAAGTAGGTCACTAGGTCAAATTGTAGAAAAACCTTGTTAACACTCCTGAGGACCCAATTTTAGTCCAATCTTCATCAAACTTAGTCAGAATGATCATCTTGACAAAAGCTAGCTCAAGTTCGTATATGGGCCATGTTGGGTCAATAAGTAGGTCACTAGGTCAAATTGTAGAAAAACCTTGTTAACACTCCTGAGGACCCAATTTTAGTCCAATCTTCATCAAACTTAGTCAGAATGATGCTCTTGACAAAAGCTAGCTCAAGTTCGTATATGGGCCATGTTGGGTCAATAAGTAGGTCACTAGGTCAAATTGTAGAAAAACCTTGTTAACACTCCTGAGGACCCAATTTTAGTCCAATCTTCATCAAACTTAGTCAGAATGATGCTCTTGACAAAAGCTAGCTCAAGTTCATATATGGGCCATGTTGGGTCAATAAGTAGGTCACTAGGTCAAATTGTAGAAAAACCTTGTTAACACTCCTGAGGACCCAATTTTAGTCCAATCTTCATCAAACTTAGTCAGAATGATCTTCTTGACAAAAGCTAGCTCAAGATTCATATATGGGCCATGTTGGGATCAATAAGTAGGTCACTAGGTCAAATTGTAGAAAAACCTTGTTAACACTCCTGAGGCCTCAATTTTAGTCCAGTCTTCATCAAACTTAGTCAGAATAATCTTCTTGACAAAAGCTAGCTCAAGTTCCTATATGGGCCATGTTGGGTCAATAGTAGATCAGTAGGTCGGAATTGTAATAAAACCTTGTTAACACTCCTGAGGACCCAATTTTAGTCCAATCTTCATCAAACTTAGTCAGAATGATGCTCTTGACAAAAGCTAGTTCAAGTTCGTATATGGGCCATGTTGGGTCAATGAGTAGGTCACTAGGTCAAATTGTAGAAAAACCTTGTAACACTCCTGAGGACCCAATTTTAGTCCAATCTTCATCAAACTTAGTCAGAATGATGCTCTTGACAAAAGCTAGCTCAAGTTCATATATGGGCCATGTTGGGTCAATAAGTAGGTCACTAGGTCAAATTGTAGAAAAACCTTGTTAACACTCCTGAGGACCCAATTTTAGTCCAATCTTCATCAAACTTAGTCAGAATGATGCTCTTGACAAAAGCTAGCTCAAGTTCTTATATGGGCCATGTTGGGTCAATAATAGGTCACTAGGTCAAATTGTAGAAAAACCTTGTTAACACTCCCTGAGGCCTCAATTTTAGTCCAATCTTCATCAAACTTAGTCAGAATGATCATCTTGACAAAAGCTAGCTCAAGTTCGTATATGGGCCATGTTGGTTCAATAAGTAGGTCACTAGGTCAAATTGTAGAAAAACCTTGTTAACACTCCTGAGGACCCAATTTTAGTCCAATCTTCATCAAACTTAGTCAGAATGATGCTCTTGACAAAAGCTAGCTTCAAGATTCATATATGAGCCATGTTGGGTCAATAAGTAGGTCACTAGGTCAAATTGTAGAAAAACATTGTTAACACTCCTGAGGACCCAATTTTAGTCCAATCTTCATCAAACTTAGTCAGAATGATGCTCTTGACAAAAGCTAGCTCAAGTTCATATATGGGCCATGTTGGATCAATAAGTAGGTCACTAGGTCAAATTGTAGAAAAACCTTGTTAACACTCCTGAGGACCCAATTTTAGTCCAATCTTCATCAAACTTAGTCAGAATGATCTTCTTGACAAAAGCTAGCTCAAGTTCGTATATGGGCCATGTTGGATCAATAAGTAGGTCACTAGGTCAAATTGTAGAAAAACCTTGTTAACACTCCTGAGGCCTCAATTTTAGTCCAATCTTCATCAAACTTAGTCAAATAACTTCTTGACAAAAGCTAGCTCAAGTTCGTATATGGGCCATGTTGGGTCAATAAGTAGGTCACTAGGTCGAATTGTAATAAAACCTTGTTAACACTCCTGAGGACCCAATTTTAGTCCAATCTTCATCAAACTTAGTCAGAATGATGCTCTTGACAAAAGCTAGCTTCAAGTTCGTATATGGGCCATGTTGGGTCAATAAGTAGGTCACTAGGTCAAATTGTAGAAAAACCTTGTAACACTCCTGAGGACCCAATTTTAGTCCAATCTTCATCAAACTTAGTCAGAATGATGCTCTTGACAAAAGCTAGCTCAAGTTCATATATGGGCCATGTTGGGTCAATAAGTAGGTCACTAGGTCAAATTGTAGAAAAACCTTGTTAACACTCCTGAGGACCCAATTTTAGTCCAATCTTCATCAAACTTAGTCAGAATGATCTTCTTGACAAAAGCTAGCTCAAGTTCATATATGGGCCATGTTGGGATCAATAAGTAGGTCACTAGGTCAAATTGTAGAAAAACCTTGTTAACACTCCTGAGGACCTCAATTTTAGTCCAATCTTCATCAAACTTAGTCAGAATGAACTTCTTGACAAAAGCTAGCTCAAGTTCCTATATGGGCCATGTTGGGTCAATAGTAGGATCACTAGGTCGAATTGTAGAAAAACCTTGTTAACACTCCTGAGGACCCAATTTTAGTCCAATCTTCATCAAACTTAGTCAGAATGATGGTCTTGACAAAAGCTAGTTCAAGTTCGTATATGGGCCATGTTGGGTCAATGAGTAGGTCACTAGGTCAAATTGTAGAAAAACCTTGTAAACACTCCTGATGACCCAATTTTAGTCCAATCTTCATCAAACTTAGAATGATGCTCTTGACAAAAGCTAGCTCAAGTTCATATATGGGCCATGTTGGGTCAATAAGTAGGTCACTAGGTCAAATTGTAGAAAAACCTTGTTAACACTCCTGAGGACCCAATTTTAGTCCAATCTTCATCAAACTTAGTCAGAATGATGCTCTTGACAAAAGCTAGCTCAATTTCTTATATGGGCCATGTTGGGTCAATAAGTAGGTCACAAGGTCAAATTGTAGAAAAACCTTGTTAACACTCCCTGAGGCCTCAATTTTAGTCCAATCTTCATCAAACTTAGTCAGAATGATCATCTTAACAAAAGCTAGCTCAAGTTTGTATATGGGCCATGTTGGTTCAATAAATAGGTCACAAGGTCAAATTGTAGAAAAACCTTGTTAACACTCCTGAAGACCCAATTTTAGTCCAATCTTCATCAAACTTAGTCAGAATGATGCTCTTGACAAAAGCTAGCTTAAGATCATATATGAGCCATGTTGGGTCAATAAGTAGGTCACTAGGTCAAATTGTAGAAAAACATTGTTAACACTCCTGAGGACCCAATTTTAGTCCAATCTTCATCAAACTTAGTCAGAATGATGCTCTTGACAAAAGCTAGCTCAAGATCATATATGAGCCATGTTGGATCAATAAGTAGGTCACTAGGTCAAATTGTAGAAAAACCTTGTTAACAATCCTGAGGACCCAATTTTAGTCCAATCTTCATCAAACTTAGTCAGAATGATCTTCTTGACAAAAGCTAGCTCAAGATCATATATGGGCCATGTTGGATCAATAAGTAGGTCACTAGGTCAAATTGTAGAAAAACCTTGTTAACACTCCTGAGGCCTCAATTTTAGTCCAGTCTTCATCAAACTTAGTCAAAATAAACTTCTTGACAAAAGCTAGCTCAAGTTCCTATATGGGCCATGTTGGGTCAATAGTAGATCAGTAGGTCGGATTGTAATAAAACCTTGTTAACACTCTTGAGGACCCAATTTTAGTCCAATCTTCATCAAACTTAGTCAGAATGATGGTCTTGACAAAAGCTAGTTCAAGTTCGTATATGGGCCATGTTGGGTCAATGAGTAGGTCACTAGGTCAAATTGTAGAAAAACCTTGTAAACACTCCTGATGACCCAATTTTAGTCCAATCTTCATCAAACTTAGAATGATGCTCTTGACAAAAGCTAGCTCAAGTTCATATATGGGCCATGTTGGGTCAATAAGTAGGTCACTAGGTCAAATTGTAGAAAAACCTTGTTAACACTCCTGAGGACCCAATTTTAGTCCAATCTTCATCAAACTTAGAATGATGCTCTTGACAAAAGCTAGCTAAAGTTTGTATTTTGGCCATGTTGGATCAATAAGTAGGTCACTAGGTCAAATTGTAAAAAAGAAAACCTTGTTAACACTCCTGAGGACCCAATTTTAGTCCAATCTTCTTCAAACTTAGTCAAAATAAACTTCTTGACAAAAGCTAGCTCAAGTTCCTATATGGGCCATGTTGGGTCAATAGTAGATCAGTAGGTCGGATTGTAATAAAACCTTGTTAACACTCTTGAGGACCCAATTTTAGTCCAATCTTCATCAAACTTAGTCAGAATGATGGTCTTGACAAAAGCTAGTTCAAGTTCGTATATGGGCCATGTTGGGTCAATGAGTAGGTCACTAGGTCAAATTGTAGAAAAACCTTGTAAACACTCCTGATGACCCAATTTTAGTCCAATCTTCATCAAACTTAGAATGATGCTCTTGACAAAAGCTAGCTCAAGTTCATATATGGGCCATGTTGGGTCTATAAGTAGGTCACTAGGTCATATTGTAAGAAAACCTTGTTAACACTCCTGAGGCCCCAATTTTAGTTCAATCTTCATCAAACTTAGTGAGAATGATGCTCTTGACAAAAGCTAGCTCGAGTTAGTATATGGACTATGTTGGGTCAATAAGTAGGTCACTAGGTCGAATTATATAATAACCTTGTTAACACATATGAGGGGATCCATTTTAGACCAATCTTATCAAACTGTCTCAGAATGATGCTCTTGACAAAAGCTAGCTCAAGTTTATATATGGGTCATTTTGTGTCAATAAGTAGGTCACTAGCTCGAAATATAGGAAAAAATCTCTTTTAAGAATAGAAGCTCTAGTTTGCCAAAATCAAGCTGAGTGTACATCATTTTCAGGTGAGCGTCCAGGGCCTTCATGGCCCTCTTGTTTAAGTTTGAATCGGCGTTTTTGCTAAAAATCGGCATTTGTGAAGGCCTGGTCAGAAACATCTGTCATACAGGTGAGTGTGAAATTAATACGATCTATAGGGTTTTATTTTTTAACATTAAAATTTAGAAATGAAAGCGCTCGAACAAACATATATGGAATACGGAAGTAAAACTGAAACAGAATGGTAAACATATAGATTTAATTTTATGGTAAGTTTATTTATAAACTATAAACGTTTGCTCAATCCATTTATGAATAGTATTATTGTATTTCGCATCACCTATTCCAAATATCGGTTAATCGGTTACGGTTCGGGTAATGCATGTCGGGTACCCGGTTACGAAAATCACTAACCGTGACAGCCCTATGTAAAACATAAAAAAAAAATTAATAAGAATTATGAGTCTAAGATTAATTTGATCTAATGGGGTTTTTTGTCACAGTCAAGAATGTTTTACTTATATCAAGACATCACCAGCTGTAGGAAAAATGGCAAAATTTTTTACCTTTGCAGTGCGCTTAGGACAGTGTGCAAGGAGGGTTCTTTAGCATGCTATGCCTGTCCGAAGGACCCTGAAATTTACATTTCTAAGTGCAGTGCTTGATGAAAGAACAGTCACTTCCATTTTTGAGCTCACCTGGCAAAGCCAGGGTGAGCTTATGGAATGGTAAAGCGTGCGTGTGTCTGTAAACTTTAATCTTCTTCTCTGAAACCAATAGGCCAATTCAAATGAAATTTGGTATGAAAGGTCCTTAGTTGCTATAGATTAAAAATTGCTTTCCAACATGTTCGTCCTAAATCCAAGATGGCTGCAGTTACTATAAATAGCAAAAACCTATAAATGGCCATTACAGGTTTATTTATGTACCGATTTTGTTGAAATTTAAAACATAGAAAATAGATGTCGGGGGATTAAACATATTATGGGTTTCGCTGTACGATTTTTAGTTTTTGCAATAATTGCGTAATATGCAAATAAGGTCTATTTTTAGCTTTGAAAATCTTCTTCTCTGAAAGTACATGGCCTATTGAAATGATATCGAGTGTGGAAGGTCCTTGTGTGGTATAGATTCAAAAATATATCCGACATGTCTGTTGGAAATCCAAGATGGCTGCTGTTACTATAAATAGCAAAAATCAAAAAATGGCCATTATGGGTTTATTTATGTCCCGATTTTGTTGAAATTTGAAACATAGAAAATAGATGTCGGGGAATAAAACATATATAACGGGTTTTTCCGTATGATTTTTCGTTTGTGCAATAATAACGTAATATGCTAATAAGGTTCATTTTTAGCCGAAATCTTTGAAAATCTTCTTCTCTGAAAGTACATGGCTAATTGAAAGGATATTGAGTGTGGAAGGTCCTTGTGTGGTATATTCAAAATTGTATCCGACATGTCTGTCGGAAATCGAAGATGGCTGCCTTGGCTATAAATAGCAAAAATCGAAAAATGGCTATTATGGATTTATTTATGTCCCGATTTTGTTGAAATTTGAAACATAGGAAATAGATGTCGGGGGACAAAACATATATAACAGGTTTTTCCGTATGATTTTTTGTTTGTGCAATAATTACGTAATATGCAAATAAGGTTTATTTTTAGCCGAAATCTTTGGAAATCTTCTTCTCTGAAAGTACATGGCCAATTCAGTGATTTTGCTATGGTTTTTAAAAACTACCTTCCACCTATCAGATTGGGAAAATAAATTTGGACCCTTTTTTATGTCACACATGTCGCTCAGAATTTTGAAATTCATTGCAAAGATTTTATATTGTGACAATATCTAACATTTTTTGTCTGTCAGAACAGTCTTGGACAACTGGATTTAACTTAAACTATTTGAATGTGTGTCACTTTTGCCTTTTGGGAAATTTTAGTTGTCAAATTGGGAAATTTTAGTCTTATTCCTCAAGGGGAAACTACCTTTATTCGGTAGTAATTTTAGGCAAACAAAACCACTGCCAATTGAAAGGATATTGAGTGTGGAAGGTCCTTTGATGGTATAGATTCAAAATTCTATCCGACATGTCTGTCAGAAATCCAAGATGGCTGCCGTTACTATAAATAGCAAAAATCGAAAAATGGCCATTATGGGTTTATTTATGTTCCGATTTTGTTTAAATTTGAAACATAGAAAATAGATGTCGGGGGGGGGGGGGGGGGGGGGGGATAAAACACATATAACAGGTTTTTCCGTACGATTTTTTGTTTGTGCAATAATTACGTAATATGCAAATAAGGTTCATTTTTAGTTGAAATCTTTGAAAATCTTCTTCTCTTTTAGTTGAAATCTTTAAAAATCTTCTTCTCTGAAAGTAGATGCCTTGGCAAATTGAAATGATATTGAGTAAGGAAGGTCCTTGTTTGGATTCAAAATTGTATCCGACATGTCTGTCAGAAATCCAAGGTGGCTGCCATTACTATAAATAGCAAAAATCTAAAAATGGCCATTATGGGTTTATTTATGTACTGATTTTGTTTAAATTTATAACATAGAAACTAGATGTTGGGGATTAAACATATGTAATAGGTTTTTCTGTACAATTTTTCATTTTTGCAATAGTTATGTAATGCAAATAAGGTTTATTTCAGCCTAAATCTTCTGAAAGTACATGGCCAATTGAAAGGAAATTTATGATAAATAGTGCTTGAAATAATAGAAAATAAGGATATTGCTAGTGAGTTTGTTTACATTTTACTGATTGGATATATTTAAAAAGATAAAGCAAAGAACAAAATAAGGGTATTCCAGGTGAGCGATACAGGCCCTATTGGGCCTCTTGTCAAGTCTTATTCAGACGTGTCAGAGGTTTGAATCTCAACCGCCAGCTCTCTATCAACTGAACTTCTATAGTGGTTTAAGTCTAATAAAATATAATAATACAGGAAAGCGTTGTTTTACAAACACAATAAAATATAATAATACATGTACAGGCATTGTTTTACGAAGACTATTTAGTCAAAGGAAAAGGTCTGTTTTTTCAAAGAATAGGTAGTGTTGGGTACAATGAAAAATGTTTTATTACTGTACCAAAGTATTCCAACACCACAATACATATCATGTTTTCTTGTTTTTTGCTCAATTTTCTCAAATTCAGTGCCAGCAGTTATTATGATTTATTACGATAAAAGCTCGAATAAATACCGAAATTACAGTAATTACCCAGCGAGATGCAGCATTTGGAATCTAATATTAGAACATGGTTACGTCATCAAAACCCGGGTCATTTAAACACAACTTTAAAAACGGTGAAATACGATAAATTAAACACAGAACTTCGTTGAATTTGTCATTTGTGACTTTGTAAGGGATACATAACACCATTTCAAATACCTCTGGATATTAATTAAGGACACTTAATGCAATTTGTCATGTTTCACCTTCGATTCATGGGTTTTTCCGTACATCCGTGCACATGCTTCAAGCTCATAATAATCATCATTAAACATTGACCAACTGGTCAAAGGATTCCCTTTATTAACAGCTAAAAGAAATCAAATTTTAGAAAATGAATGTCATGGATTGTGGTTAGAGGATATCTTTTTTCAAAGTATACTATAGTTTACTGGTATACCGACAATACTGCATAGCTCTGCATGTGTATAGGGACTCATAAATAACATCAACAAAAGTAGAGTTATGTTTATTTATTCAATGTTAGCATGGATATAAACTTTCATGACTTCGTTAAAACATTGTTAACTGTACTTTAGTTTAAATCATTTTAAGATTTCATAATAACAACATAAATTCCTGTATCTTGTCTACATAATAAAATAATTGAGTTTTCAGGTTCAACATTTTCTTGGAATGGTTTTTTTTTATTTTTTTGTAATAATGTTGAGATCATGATTAGTATTGATTTGGATTCAAACCAGAACTGAGAGGCTTTGACATCATCATCATCGTCATCATTGGTTTCTTTTGATTAATGGCAGGTTCAGCAGCATTGTCTAAACTAGTAGGCTCCCTTCCAGATGACTGGCTAGCTGCATGCATGGCAGATTTTACCCCATGCCCCTAATGTAAAGTCAGAAAAAAACATTGACAATTCATAGAATTTGAACTACAGAAAGATATTTGATTTACTGATTTTCAGTTTCTTTTTTGGAGACGTATGACTTGATAGAATTTGTAGGCTCATGTTTTCATGACTATGAATCACATTTATGCTATGTGATATCCCTGAATCTTGAGCAAGGCATTTAATTTCACAGTTAGCACAGCTGCCAGATGAATCGGAACAGGCGAAAGTTTAAAGGATTAACTTTTGCAATAAATTGTAATCTTGCCCATGGGGACATTATATTTAAAGCTGCGTTAAGTTTTCCAAAGAAAAAAAATAAAACGGTGCTAATCTAATAAATGATGTTTTTAATGAACAATGTTACATTTGGTTCAACGATAAAAGCTCGAATAAATACAGAAATTACGTTATTTACCCAGCGAGATGCAGCATTTCGGATCTAATATTAGAACATGGTTAGGTCATCAAAACCCGGGTCATTTAAACACAACTTTCAAAATGTTGAAATAAGATAAATTAAAAACAGAACTTCTTGAATTTGTCATTTGTGACTTAGTAAGGGAAAAATAACACCATTTCAAATACATCTGGATATTAATGAAGGACAGTTAATGCAATCTGTCATGTTTCACTTTCAATTCTAGGCTTTTCCGTAGATCCGTGCGCATGCTCCAAGCTCATAATTACCATCGTAGAACATAGACCAACCGGTCAGAGGATTCTGTTTATTTACAGCTAATTGAAATCAAATTTTAGAAAATGAATGTCATGGATCGTGGTTAGAAGATATCTACTTTTAAAAAAATATATTTTAAGAAAATAAAAAAAAATTCAGAAATTTGGTAAACTTAATGCAGCTTTAAGGGTGCCTCATGTTACTGAACATGTATAAACAACAATGTGATGGACCTTTAAGGTCAGAGAAGAGTTTTACTTCTCAAATTAGATTTGTTTAGTTACTCACATAAGCAACTGTTTACTTTAGGGCCTTTTTCAAGGAAGATCAACAAAATCTTCCATTTATATTTGACAAAGTTGTTTATTTACAAGCCATATTCCTAATCTTTTTAAAGTACACATATCTGGGGAAGTTTGATCTGGATTTGGATTTTGGCAGGTGAAACCCCCTGTATGCAGTATTTGGGTTCACCAGTATACAAACCTAAATATTTTTATGGAAATATTATTCATATGGGGTATTAAAACCATTTATAATGAGAATAACATTTTGTGCACAGTTAAGATATTAAATAATGTGTATGTAAATCCATATCAAATGTAAATAAAAGACTATGTCTTTGATCTGTAGAATTGTTATGGTGTATCATATGATATGGTAGTGACCCATTTTGATGTGAAAACCGCGGAGATGTTTACCAGTATATTGTATTTTTGTGTTTATTCATATGGGTTTATCATATATTGTAGGTGGCAAAAGACAGAAAAGACAGGGACAAAACCAAGGACAAAGAGGGCATGGGCAAAATCCCAAACAACAACATGGGCCTAGACCACAAAACCAAAATCTACATCAAGGTCCAAGAGGACCAAACCCAAACCAACAACATGGACCCAGACCACAAAACCAAAATCAACATCAAGGTCCAAGAGGACCAAACCCAAACCAACAACATGGACCCAGACCACAAAACCAAAATCAACATCAAGGTCCAAGAGGACCAAACCCAAACCAACAACATGGACCCAGACCACAAAACCAAAATCAACATCAAGGTCCAAGAGGACCAAACCCAAACCAACAACATGGACCCAGACCACAAAACCAAAATCAACATCAAGGTCCAAGAGGACCAAACCCAAACCAACAATATGGACCCAGACCACAAAACCAAAATCAACATCAAGGTCCAAGAGGACCAAACCCAAACCAACAACATGGACCCAGACCACAAAACCAAAATCAACATCAAGGTCCAAGAGGACCAAACCCAAACCAACAACATGGACCCAGACAACAAAACCAAAATCAACTTCAAGGACAAAGAGGACAAAATCCAAACCAACAAGATTTTCCTAGAGGTCAGAACCTAAATCAACAAAGTGGTTTTGGAATAGCAAATACATTTCAACAATTTGGAGGAAATGGACAGAATCAGTTTCAGCCTGAAACTCGAGAACTTAACACTTCTCTTGCCAGGCTAAGAAACTTAACTCTGTCAGCTGAAAATTTAAATACACCATTAGGAAACAAGAGTTTATTTATACATAATAGCAATATTGACACCAGTAGACAAACTAAAGATGATAATCAAGATACTACTAAAAGAAGACGACGTCGACAAAGACCAAGAAAGAAAAAACAGCAAAATGAGTCTGAGAGTAATGTAAATGACGATGAATGTTCTGATACTGAAAGTGTGTCCAGTGAAATATCAAATACAAATTTTGATAGGAATTTAGCCTCAAGTTGTAATGATATTGATGAAAACAGTGGAAATGAACCCAAGAGTAGAGGAAATTATCGGGGAAGGTGGAGGGGCCGTGGAAGGAGAGGTTGGTATAGAGGTAGGGGTCGTTCTAACAGAGGAAGGGGTGGTGTTCAGATAACAGAATTATCTGAGAACAAATCTGATGATGAATGCACTGATGACAGTGAAGATCAGGAAGATATTGACAGAGATTTTGATGAAGGAGAGGAAAATATATATGGTGAGGATACAGGGCTAGGTAATGAAATAAATGACAAGTTTAGTAAAGGTGGAGGAGTTGAAAAAAGAAAGAACAATTATGGAAGTCAAGATAGTCTAAGAGGTGGAACCAGAGGTCAGGGTCATATAAAAGAACGTGGAAGAGGGGGCCGAGGACGAGGGGGCCACCCGGGTAGTAAACATTCTTCAGTTGAGAATATTCCACTTTGGACTTCAAATGACAGTATTAATGATGGATCTAACAGAAAAGGAAGATTACGAAATAATTCAGAAGAATCTGAAATTGACATTCAGATAGATGAAAACAAGGTTTTCACTTTCCTTATTCAGCAATTTGATGGTAAAGCTAAGTATGATGAGTTCAAACAGAAATGTGATTTGTTTCCTGCAGAAATGAATGTTGATAAATGGTTCCGGAAAAACAGGAGGCGTTTTAAATTATTTGAAAAAGATGGTCAGATACATTATTTATCTGCCTTCTACAAAGACGCTTCATACTGTGTAAATTATGCCAGAGGATCAAGAAAAAGATGCACAGAGCCCAGTAAATGTGATTATTTTCATATATGTGTAGATTTCCTGACCAATTCTTGCAAATTCAATAACTGTAAGTTTTCGCACAGCTTCAGTGACAGCTTCAACCATAAGCGCAAACTTAAACTTGGATTAGAGGTTTTTTCAGACAAAGAAATTGCTTCAATTGTCCTTAACCGACTACCAACTATATGTAAGAATTCTATTGATGATAAGGCATGTTTTTTGCCACATTGTTCTAGTTTACACATATGCTGTAAATATTTGATTGGGAAATGTTTCCGTGATCCCTGCAATGTAGGTCATTCATTCTCTACCCCACACAATACATGGATCCTACAAACTTTTCAGATGGATGATTGGCCCAAAAAAAGAGAAAAATTTTTACGGCAGATTTTACTGTTTCCAAGGTTAGAGATGCCAGGAGATAGTTATGGTGATGAGGATGAAGCAGAAGTAGAGGAGAATTTATCAGATAATAACGAGTCATCTCCATTGGATAATTCTGTTGTTGTGGCAGAAACAAATAAGACTTCAGAAAAACAGAAAGGTGGTATTCATTCCAGGAAAAACAGAACATTCCCTACTGGCTTTACCGAAACAGAATTTATTTCATTGATCGAACCAGTTGGATGTTCAGAAGAAGAATATGTTAATGAATTTGATTCAGAACCATCTGAAGTTGTGGAAAGAAATGCAATGCACCAAAACTCATCCAAGAATGAAAAGCAAAGGAAACAGTCATCTGGAGATGATGCAACTCCAAACAGAGAAACTGGAGCAATTCCAAAAAGAAAACAATCAAAAAGTTTGACACCAGAACATTCTAATAAAAATGCTGATTTAGTTGATCTTACGGAATTAGGCAGTACTGAGTCACCATTAAACCCCAGTAATAAACAAAATAAAGATCCTAAAGAGATTGGGTCAATACCAAAAACAAGAAGTGCATGGAAAGAAACATCAGAATTACCTGAGGGAAAAGGGAAAAATTCTGCTATGTTGAAATTAGAGGAAGAAAAGGCTTCAAAGAAGGCACTTTGCAGTTATTTCATTGTAGGGAAGTGTACTCAGAATAAATGTAGAGATCTACATGATTTTTCTCCTCGATTACCATATATTTGGCAGATTAAGCTCTATGGTAAATGGATAAGCTTTGGAGAAAAAGAAAATGAGGACTTGGAAAGTACATTCTGCAGTCCACATATGGAGAATAGTTGCATAACACAGGTAGGATATAATACTTTGTAATTACATTTTAAAACAGATCCCAAGTTTTTGTCAAAGATATATGTGGGCCATGCAAGCACCTGCTGATAAATTGCTTGTTGCTTTTCTTAAATTTTTACATGCATTATATACAGTTTCTTACAGTTTTAAACACTTTTTACATTGTAAAATGAGTAATTGGCAAATATCCTGTAAACAGCATGCAGTTATTTTCCCAACAAGACTGTCAGTAATTGAAAAATGGATATTGTATTAAAATTAAGTCCAAATTAAATCCCAGGCACATAATTAGACTGAAATACTATAATACTCTAGTTAATGTTATACATCAGGCCAGAGTTTCTCAATCATTCACTTGAATTGAGAACATTCAAATCAAATATTCCCTTTTTTTCTCATCAATATTTTTAAAAAATTTAGTTTCATGAGGCAATAGTGGTTTTGTTCAACAAACCTACACTTTGCCATTTAAATTAACATTAGATACTCAATTTTAATTTTAAAATTGATATCAAAATTCACTTGAATTGAGAACATTCAAATCAAATATTCCCTTTTTTTTTCATCAATATTTTTAAAAAATTCAGTTTCATGAGGCAATAGTGGTTTTGTTCAACAAACCTACACTTTGCCATTTAAATTAACATTAGATATTCAATTTTAATTTTAAAATTGATATCAAAATTCACTTGAATTGAGAACATTCAAATCAAATATTCCCTTTTTTTCTCATCAATATTTTTAAAAAATTCAGTTTCATGAGGCAATAGTGGTTTTGTTCAACAAACCTACACTTTGCCATTTAAATTAACATTAGATATTCAATTTTAATTTTAAAATTGATATCAAAATATTTCCTAATTTGAGTAGAATGTACACGCAATTGAGTAAATGATTGATAAACTGTTGCCAGTAGGTGTGGAGTACACTTCATTTGGAAAAGGATTGATGAACTATTGTCAGTACGTGTGGAGTGTACACTTCATTTAGAAAATGATTGATGAACTGTTGGCAGTAGGTGGGGAGTGTACACTTCATTTAGAGAATGATTGATGAACTGTTGGCGGTACATGTGGAGAATACATTTAATTTAGAGAATGATTGATGAACTGTTGGCAGTAAGCGTGGAGTGTACACTTCATTTAGAAAATGATTGATGAACTGTTGGCAGTACGTGTGGAGTGTACACTTCATTTAGAGAATGATTGATGAACTGTTGGCAGTACGTGTGGAGTGTACATTTAATTTAGAGAATGATTGATGAACTGTTGGCAGTAGTTGTGGAGTGTGCACTTCATTTAGAAAATGATTGATGAATGTTGGCAGTACGTGTGGAGTATACACTTCATTTAGAGAATGATTGATGATCTGTTGGCAGTAGATGTGGAGTGTACACTTCATTTAGAAAATGATTGATGAACTGTTGGCAGTACATGTGGAGTGTACATTTAATTTAGAAAATGATTGATGAACTGTTGGCAGTACGTGTGGAGTGTACACTTAATTTAGAGAATGATTGATGAACTGTTGGCAGTACGTGTGGAATGTACATTTAATTTAGAGAATGATTGATGAACTGTTGGCAGTACGTGTGGAGTGTACACTTAATTTAGAGAATGATTGATGAACTGTTGGCAGTAGGTGTGGAGTGTACACTTCATTTAGAGAATGATTGATGAACTGTTCGCAGTACGTGTGGAGTGTACATTTCATTTAGAAAAGGATTGATGAACTGTTGGCAGTTAGTGTGGAGTGTACACTTCATTTAGAAAATGATTGATGAACTGTTGGCAGTACGTGTGGAGTATACACTTCATTTAGAGAATGTTTGATGATCTGTTGGCAGTACATGTGGAGTGTACACTTCATTTAGAAAATGATTGATGAACTGTTGGCAGTACATGTGGAGTGTACACTTAATTTAGAGAATAATTGATGAACTGTTGTCAGTAGGTGTGGAGTGTACACTTCATTTAGAGAATGATTGATGAACTGTTGGCAGTACGTGTGGAATGTACACTTAATTTAGAGAATAATTGATGAACTGTTGTCAGTAGGTGTGGAGTGTACACTTCATTTAGAAAATGATTGATGAACTGTTGGCAGTACATGTGGAGTGTACACTTCATTTAGAAAATGATTGATGAACTGTTGGCAGTACATGTGGAGTGTACATTTAATTTAGACAATGATTGATGAACTGTTGGCAGTTTGAGTGGAGTGTACACTTCATTTAGAAAATGATTGATGAACTGTTGGCAGTACGTGTGGAGTATACACTTCATTTAGAGAATGATTGATGATCTGTTGGCAGTAGATGTGGAGTGTACACTTCATTAAGGGAATGATTGATGAACTGTTGGCAGCAGGCATGGAGTGTACACTTAGTTGAGTGAATGATTGATAAACGGATGCCAGTAGGGGTGGAGTGTACACTCAGTTGAGTGAATGAGCCAGTAGGAGTGGAATGTACACTTTATTGTCATGAGTGAATATTTGATAAACTGTTGCCAGTAGATGTTGAGTGTACACATAATTGAGTGAATAATTGATAAACGGTTGCCAGTAGGGGTGGAGTGTACACTTAATTGAGTGAATGATTGATTAACTGTTGCAGTAGGTGTGGAGTGTACACTTCATTTAGAAAATGATTGATGAACTGTTGGCAGTACGTGTGGAGTGTACATTTAATTTAGAGAATGATTGATGAACTGTTGGCAGAAGGTGGGGAGTGTACACTTCATTTAGAAAATGATTGATAAACTGTTGCCAGTAGGTGTGGAATGTACACTTTATTGTAAGGGTGAATGATTGTTTAACTGTTGTCTGGAGGGGTGGAATGTACATTCAATTGAGTGAATGATTGATAAACTGTGGCCACCATGAGTGGAATGTACACACAACGACTGAATAATTAATAAACTGGAGCCAGTAGGTGTGGAGTGTTCACTCAATTGGGTAAATGATTGAGGAACTTGAGCCAGAGGAAGTGGAGTGTACACTCAATTGAGTGAATAATTAATATACTGGAGACAGTAGAAGTGGAGTGTACACTCAATTGAGTGAATGATTAATAAACTGTGGCCAGTAGGTGTGGAGTGTACACTCAATTGAGTGAATGATTAATATGCTGGAGACAGTAGAAGTGGAGTGTACACTCAATTGAGTGAATAATTAATATACTGGAGACAGTAGAAGTGGAGTGTACACTCAATTGAGTGAATGATTAATAAACTGGCCAGTAGGTGTGGAGTGTACACTCAATTGAGTGAATAATTAGCTGGAGCCAGTAGGAGTGGAATGTACATTTAATTGTCATGAGTGAATGTTTGATAAACTGTTGCCTGTGGGGATTAAGTGTACACCCAATGTAGTGAATGATAAATAAACTGTGGCCACTAGGAGTGTAGTGTACACTCAGTTGAGTCATTGATTGATAAACTTGTGCCAATAGAAGTGGAGTGTCATGAGTGATTTTATAAAATGGGGCCACTAGAAATGTAGTGTACACACTATTCTGGGAATGATTGATAAACTGGCCAGTAATAGTGGAGTGTACACTCAATTGAGAGAATAATTAATAAACTGGAGGCCGTAGGAGTGGAGTGTACACTAATTTGAGTGAATGATTGATAAACTGGAGCTAGATTTTTTTTTGTTATTCATAGTATAGAAATGTATATTTATGAACAATTTTCTTGTGTCTTTATAGGTCACATCACAACAAATGTGTCACAGTGTCAGAGTTAGCTTTCGTTACGACTCCAGCGACATGAGTGCTGTTGTGTTTAGTATTGATGATAAACCATCTATTATAGATGATCACATTGGAGTCCGTCGTTTATCTACCAAGTCATATTCCAAATTTCCTGTAGGTAAACCACAAGGTTTTGGTACTCAGTGGAGATGGTATTGGAAAGATGATATTGGACAATGGCAGCCTTATGAAACGGTAAATCTTCACTATACATCAAATTGATGAACATAGAAAAAGTTATATATATATACATGTATAGTGGAACTTTGATGGCTTGAAGTCAAAGGGACTTTGATCAAATATTCGAGCCATTGGGGCTGGGGGGTGGAGAGAGCAAACATCGAGATACTATTGGAGGTTCATGTTCCCATGTTTTTTGACTGACAAAGAATCTTTAAATTTGTAACACATGTAAATGTATTAAAAATTCAAGTAATGAAATGTCTGGATTAAAATTTCATTAATCATCACGAATTTTTTTTTTTTTTAATTTAAGTATGAAATGTCCAATTAAAAATACAAAATTCATTTCAACTTAATTTTGACCTGCAATCTGCCATATGATATTTAATGGCTATGGTGGGCTAGAATAAGGCATTTTATTTTAATTTCAACAGTTAATGATAAAAAAATAAACTCACTTTATTTAATGTACAACTAAGACTAAACAAGGCAAAGTATAGAGAAAAATAAAACAAAGCACACTCAACAATTTAAGAACTGACTTACTCTATATGAGAAGTAATTTTGCATGGTTTTAAAACATCATTCTATCTACAACTCAAAATATTAGTCTCTAATATTTTGGTTTGGGAAGAAATCAAGATATCATAAGTGAAAACCCCATAAAGAAGCAGGTGATAGAGTATATCTCTTGTATGAATCCAGGAACTTAAATAAAAGAGTTAAAGCTTGTCCAAGTCTACAGGCTCACCTGTCCAGTGCTCTGTTTTTATTAGTTTACCTGTCTGTCAGTCAATCTCACTAACTATACAAGCAATAACAAGTGTTATCCTCAAATAACTTCATTTTTGCCTAGGATGATGGTGTTTATATGAGTACAAATCGTCTTCAGATTTGGTTATTTTTGGTTGAGAAATGTCTGAGGTTAATTTCATCATCATTTTATCAAAACCACCACTGCGGTAGCTCAGTTGGTAGAGTACTGGCTCTGAAGTGGAAGGTTGTGGGTTCGAACCCTGACCGGATCTGACCCAAGACTTGAAAGTGATTAGTGACTTTTTTTTTGCCAAGCACTCAGCATTACGAAATAAAAGTCACAGTTCAATCAGATGGGAACTTAAAATAAATGAGGTCCTGTGTCATGGTAGGTGTGGCAAGATAAAGAACCCTGATGTATAATGCCATCAGCACAGCGCATACAGACAGAATTTCTGCAATTTCGCCTATAGCTGGCGACGTCTCAATATAAGTGAAATATTCTTGACTGGGACATTAAACATCATTACTCAACTCAGCTCTAAGGATGATGATGTTTATATGAGTACAAATCATGTTCAGATTTGGCTATTTTTAGTTGAGCAATGTCTGGATTCAATTCCATCATCAATATAACAAAACCCATCTTGGAAGGGTACTAGTGTATTTCATGCTTACTAATCATTTGGTTATTTTCTTTGATATATTGTTTTATACAAATGTTTCACTATCTTTGTTTACATTTCAGGATGAACTACAGTATACTCTGGAGAGGAAATATTTGGATGGCCAAAAAACTTATCTTTTCACCAGAGAAAAACTTCATTTTAAGTATAGAATTGATTTTGTGAATTTTAGGCAGTTAAACCTTGAGACTTCTAAAGACAGACAGATTGCTAGAAAACCAAACTCATTTGTTCCACAGAGCGATGTCATTAACTGCTGTTTGTGAGTCATTTACTAAATAATATCAATCCCATTGTAAGAACCTCTCTCAATGCTAACCTTAACACAATGTCTCTTTTTATCTCACCCAGCTATTGCTATCCATCTTTGTCCGTCGTGTGTCGTCCATCGTGCGTCATGTGTAAACTTTTTACTTTTTAATCTTCTTCTTCAAAACCACTGTGCCAAATTTAATGAAACTTGGTAACCATCATGCCTGGGTGAAGCCATTTCAGTTTTGCACAAATGAAAGAGTTATGTCCCCTTGGGGCCCAATAAGGGGGAAAATGGTGAAAAACTTTATAATCTTCTTCTCTGAATGTACAAGAGATATGCCTTACTAATTTCATTTATAACATCCTTAGGTCATGTAGTTTCAGATTTGCACAAATCTGACCAGTTAAACACATGTGGTCTTTGTATTTGATTTTGTATTTGACCATGGCATACGGAAGTATAATATCAATCAATTCATTTGTTTAATTATAAATCAATAGAACTTAAATCTATCATTCACATCACTATGCTTTGTCTTCAAATATTTATGGTAAAACCATGAATTCCAAATCATTTTAAATATTTTATTTATTTTGAAATATTTTAGTCCAGATGGTTTGAATTTACCTACAGCACCACCAAGACCACCAGGTTGGGCAGAATGGGATTGTGCTCATGATTTTGAACTAGTTGAGATTGATTCATCAGCTGATGAATTCAAAACCCTAGTGGACATGATGTGTGAGACGATTAATAGGAGCAAACTAAATGTAGAGACAGTGTATCGTATTCAGAACAAGAAACTATGGAGAGCATATGATGCGTAAGTGATCTGAAGTAATAATAATTCTGTTATCTGAGACAAGTTTTGGACCAAATAATGGCTGAAACCTTTGATTGAATATTTTCTCCATGCCTAGTAAGCAAAGAACAAAATGCTGAAATGCAAAATGAGAACAGTTTGTAACCCATTTGTCATCACAGCAAAAGCCATGTACCAAGTGTAGTTTATCTTAGAGGCTAGGGTGTCTACAGCTATGTTATGTGTAACAAACAAAAGTCAAAGAAAAAGTATGGTAGACTATTCTGTCAAAATAACAAATATTTAATTGTAATCATTGATGAATGGTGACATCAATATAATGTCTCAAATATAATGTTGTAGTGTATTTTAGCAATATTAAACCAAAAGGTCATGTGAGTCTTTGGCATAGGGCAGCTTGTATGTGTGAGCTTTGTTTACACCTATTTTTGACTCTCTAATGAAACTGCTATACAGATTTCAATATACTAATTAATGTTTGGGCTGGTGTAATTCAGATTTGTTTATGGAATTGTCATGGGTACCAGAAATAGGTCAAGGTGACCTGGGGTGCAGAAATCTTTAAATATTTTCTTCTCCAAAACTGATGTTGGGAAATAAATTGGATGCGTTATTTAGCTTTACTAGGGTCTCAAGCCTATAGTTTGTTCACTTTTTGAATTTAGGTCAAAAGATGGGTTTTATCATTTAATTTAAAAATGTTTGTAAAACGGCTTTAAATTATTATAACATGACTATTTGAACTGATAATGACATGGAATTTTCAGTTTTGACTTTTTCTTGAAATGACCTTTAAAATGGGTCAAGGTCAGAGATAGATAAACACTATACCTAATATTCAACATGACAATCCATGTAGCCATTGTTGCCCCTGAAATATTATTATGCTTAAAAATATTAAAATTGTGCATTAGCTTGACAACTATTAGCTTTTTGTGTAGACATGTATATTGGAGCATTGTAGGTATTATAATGATTGTATTTTTGATATATGGTACAGACTCATAGGCTTGAAGGTCAAGGTCAGAGTAGCATAAGAAGACAAATTGTTAATTTTCTGGAAAAGTTTTAACTTTTTGTATAGACATGTGTGTTAGAATGATGTAGCTATTGACATGACAATCATTTTGATATATAAGTCATTAGTTCAAAGTTCATGTAGCTGCATATGAAAATTGATATTAGTACTATAAACTTTTTGTATAGATATGTATATTATAATATTGTAGGTATTAATATGAAGTTCATTTTGATATAACATTCAAGGTCTTAGGTTCAAAGGTTAAGATCATAGCTGCATAAGAAGTCTGAAATTGTTAATTATCTTGAAATCTATAAAAGTTTTCTTATAGGCATGTATCTTGAAATATTGTAGGTATTGGTATAACAATGATTTTGATATATGATTTTATGTTAGGGTTTAAAGTTTCTATCTGGGTTTATATTGGAGCTGCCTTGCCCAGAAATCAACGAGAGCTAAACCAGTATGCTTGGATAACAAATCTATATGTCGTATAGTTTTAATGCTCAGCCATGCAAAACATAAAAAAGTACTTAGATTATTATAAATGTTTTGTAATTCAGTATATTTTCCATTTTTATTAGGAAAAAGAAGAATATGCAGGAAGATGGGAAGAAAGATGGTTCAAATGAAAATGAAAAAACATTATTTCATGGCACAGACTCCTTTAATACCTGCAAAGGGATTTGTACTAACAATTTTGATTTTCGTTTAAGTGGGAAAAATGGCACTGTATATGGAGAAGGAGCTTATTTTGCTAAAGAGGCAAAATACAGTAATAGCTATACAGGGAATGGGGAGAGTGACAAAAGGTATATGTTTTTAGCAAAGGTTTTAGTCGGGTCTTATACAAAGGGTAACTCCTCTTACAAACGTCCTCCTGGAACCGGGGTAGGTAGTAAGTTATATGATACTTGTGTGGATAATGAGTCAGACCCTAAAATTTTTGTTGTTTTTGAACTGAATCAGTGTTATCCTTTGTACTTAGTTGTCTATCAGTATAATTCTGGTATCAGAACTAGACCCTCAAGCATTCAACCAACAGCAAATATACGGCCTTCTACCAGACCATCAGGTTTTCCATCTCCATCTAGTCAGACAAGTATATCTTCTGCTACTAGATCAACTTCTAACGTATTGGGTCAGTCTTCATCCAGCTCACACACTGGTTCATCAACTGGTAGTGTTTATTCCAGTCCTCCTCAAATGCAACCACTGTCTTATCCAAGTAGTCAAACATCGACTAGAGTTATCTCCCCTGTAAGAAGTAGTAGTAGTAGTGGTGCCAGATGGTCTAGTGACCAAGATGATTACAGGAATTTGGCTTATCCCAGGTCTAATTCAGGTAGCAATATCAATAAAAGCTCACCAGAAAAGACTTGTGTTATTCAGTAGACATGATTTATGTGGATAATATACCATTATCACAAAGCTATTTAGTTGGAAAAATAACATAATTAGGTTGAATACATTAGTTAGTTACTAGTTATATTTTTCTTTCTTATTTTTTCTTTTTTATTACTTTAAATTAAGTTATGTTATATGGTGTCTTTATTCTTTCAAAAGAAAAAAAGAGAGTGATAATGGTACAAAATCAGGAATTTTTTCCTTTCAATTTTTTCATAAACTTGTATGAGTATAGAAATTCATAAAAAAATGAAAATATATATACTGGGAATCTTTGAATTAGTTAAATTAAGCAACTTTTATACTGGTTACCAGAGGAAGATGTTTAATTACTAGTATGTATAAAAATGAAGTTACTTTTTCTTATAAAATTTAAAGATTTAAAAATTTCATAATTTAAAGTAAATTATTTGTTTTGTTAGCAAGTTACATTTGACTTTTTTTAAAAAAAAAAATTTCAGAAAAAAATTTGCTATTTTCATGATTTTTTTTCCCAGTATGATTATTTCATCATTGATTTTTCAATGTTAATATTTTAAAACAGATCCATTATAGGTCATTGGCATTTCAAAGATAAATATTGATACTAGATTTATACATGCATACAGTTTAGACTGAACTGCCCAAAATGGGGGAAAGGGTCAAAAATGAGTGAAAAATTCCAAAGAGACAGAACAAGAGGAAAATGTGGCCAAAAGGTCCCCAGATATATTAATTCATTTTTTGCTGGGGTAACCCAACAGGGCTCTCCCTTGAACCTGCTGGGGGCCTTTAGTGGCCCCAAGACCTCTTGTTGTTTGGAGCTTGAGCTTTCAAAGCTGGCAATATCTCATGATTTTTTTTTTTAAATAGCTTTAAAATTACACAGTATTAGTATTTTAATCCCAAATATTAATACTGCAATTTGCTTTGTTTATTGTTATTGTTTTTCATTATTAAAAAGCTTAATGCATTTATTGTTTGGATAATTGTCATGTTTTGTTGTTTACTTATAATTGTACATTTTTCTCTGTATAAATTGAAACACAAATATTTAAAGATGATGTTAGTTACTATAATGGTAAAACATGGTAAGTGGTAAGTGGTTGTCATCTGTGCCAGACCACATTCAGACCTATATGTTTTTGGAGATGGGTCTACTTTGACACCAGAGTTTTTTGTCATCACTGCTTAGTGCCAGACCACATTCAGACCTATATTTATTTTGAGATGGGTCTACTTTGACACCAGAGTTTTTTGTCATCACTGCTTAGTGCCAGACCACATTCAGACCTATATTTATTTTGAGATGGGTCTACTTTGACACCAGAGTTTATTTCCACCACTACTTAGTATCAGACCACATTCAGACCTATATGTTTTTTGGAGATGGGTCTATTTTGACACTAAAGTTTGTTTCCATCACTCCTTAGTATCAGACCACATTCAGACCTATCAAAATGGAACACCTACAGAATGAAAATTTGTTATAAGACAGAAGTTTGATTATATACAGGTCATTTTATCAAAAATATAAATGGTGAAACAGCTTGACAACTCTGGGTTTTGTAAAGGCAGATTATACTGCACTATAGTTGCCTATAAAGTAAGGTGTTTCATTTAGTTGAAAACCTTATTATATATATATATACATGTATATGTATGTGTTTAATTCAGTGGATCCCAAGGTCTCTCAGAGCTACATGTATGTGTTTAATTAAGTGGATCCTTAGGTCTATCAGAGCTACATGTATGTGTTTAATTCAGTGGATCCTTAGGTCTCTCAGAGCTACATGTATGTGTTTAATTCAGTGGATCCTTAGGTCTCTCAGAGCTACATGTATATGTTTAATTCAGTGGATCCTAGTCTCGTAAAGACGTATTTAATTCAGTGGATCCTAAAGTCTCTCAGCTATGTGTATGTGTTTAATTCAGTGGATCCTGAAGTCTCTCAGAGCTACTTGTTTTATTCAGTGGATCCTGAAGTCTCGTTGAGGTATGCATACTAAAAAAAAATCAAGGAATCATTGAGTTTTCAGTAGATCTGAGTGACATCTTAGGACAGATATTGAATTCAGAAAATTCTTATGTCTTTCATAGCTAGGTCTTAAGTTGACCTCAAAGTCTTTCAGCACTAGATGTTAAATTCAGTTGATTTCCGTCATTCAGAGCTAGGTGATAATTCACAATTTATTGTGGTTGACATTTATTTCAGTTGATCCTGAAATGACAAAGCTATTTGTTGAGTTCAGTTGATCCTGAGATCATGTAAAGTTAAGTGTACAGATTAGTATATCTTCAAGTTTATGATGCAGTTTAATGTAAAATCCATTTGATTCTAAAAGGTAATTTGAAGAGCTAGGAAATTAATTAGGTGAAATCATTATAGGAACTTTTACAAAATGATGATTTTAAAAGATCCTGATGTTTTAGAGCGTATGGTTTTCAGTTGATCCTGAAATTAAACAGAAATAGGAGTTAAATTCAGTTGATCCTGAAATCTAAAACTAATTAATAAGTGTTAATAAAGTTTATGTTACTTTGCATTGTAAGGGCTCGGCATTGTGCTCTTTCAAACCTTATGTTTGTTTTGTAGAGCTTAGTGTACCCAGTGTTTTGAAAAACAAGATGTTGAATTCTGTGGATCCATAAGTTTCATATTGGTTAGTAATGAATATAGTAGGACATTGTGATATCCTACTGAATTTGGTACTAGTATTTGATTTGATGGAAGAGTTGATTGGCATTCAGTGAAAAAACCTATATACCTTGCAGTTAGTATTATAATCAGTATATGATCTTAATCTTACCTAACTAGATGTTGATTTCAATGGGGACAGTTTTCCTCAGTAACACAACCAGATATTGCATTTAGTAGCATAACTTAGACCCAACACAAAAAGTTCTTGCATTCATTTGAAAAACTTACACCCTTCAAAACAAATATTTGATAAACTATTTGTATGCCTTACACAGTATGAGTTTGTTTTCTGTACAGTAAAATATGCCATATACAAAATCATGTTGATTTGAATTTAGTCATCATAGTTAATATAGATATTTGTAACTGCCAGATAGATGATACATTCGGTAGAGAAAAAGATGCTCCTCATAATTTTGTGGTTCATTCCTTAAAGAGTTGCATTCAGAAGAGAATCTGATACCTCACACAATGAAGATTTGTATTAAGAAGAGAATCTGATACCTCACACAATGGAGATTTGTATTTAGAAGAGAATCTGATACCTCACACAATGAGGATTCAGAAGAGTTAATGGTGCTTTACACAATGTAGATTTGCATCTAAAAAGAAATTGATGGTCTTTACAGAAAAGGACTTGTATTGCAATAAGTAGAAAAAGAAATGCCCTCATTGATTACAGTTGCTTTAAGTTCTTTTTCAATGGAAACTGGTTCTTATTAATATGAGTGTTGAATCCTATGGATATATTGATATTTATGTCCTCAGTACCATAAATGCTGCATTCAATTGAGATATTCATGTCCCACAGTGCCATAAGTGCTGCATTCAGTGAAAATATTTATGTCCCACAGAACCATAAGTGCTGCATTCAGTGTAAATATTTATGTCCCACAGTACCATAAATGCTGCATTCAATTGAGATATTTATGTCCCACAGTACCATAAATGCTGCATTCAGTGGAGATATTTATGTCCCACAGAACCATAAGTGCTGCATTCAGTGGAGATATTTATGTCCTCAGTACCATAAATGCTGCATTCAATTGAGATATTCATGTCCCACAGTACCATAAATGCTGCATTCAATTGAGATATTTATGTCCCACAGTACCATAAATGCTGCATTCAGTGGAGATATTTATGTCCCACATTACCATAAGTGCTGCATTCAGTGAAAATATTTATGTCCCACAGTACCATAAATGCTGCATTCAATTGAGATATTTATGTCCCACAGTACCATAAGTGCTGCATTCAGTGGAGATATTTATGTCCCACAGAACCATAAGTGTTGCATTCAGTAGAGATGTTGTTGTCACACACAACTACAAGTGTTGCATTCAGTAGAGATGTTGTTGTCACACACAGCTACAAATGTTGCATTCAGTAGAGATGTTGTTGCCCTGACTACTGTAGATGTTGCATTCATTCAATAGATTGAGGTCCTATTTAGCACTGGTGTTGCATTCATGGTGGTGTTCTCATTATTGTACCTGTTGGATGCAGTGGAAGTATTGATCATTTACACTAGTAAAAGTTCTTGATTCATTTGATATGTTGTTGTTGTCTCCAGTACTGAAAATGATGCATTCACTGGTGATATTTATGTCACACACTACTATAAGTGTTATATTAAGTGAATATATTGATGTTCAACACAACAAAAAAAAAGTTGCGCTCATTCAACATACATGTATTGATTTCACACACTACAAATAATGTTGCATTCAGTTGGAGATGGTGATGACACACATAACTGTTATAGCTGCATTCAGTGGAGATATTGCTGTCTTTACTATACTGGTGAATGTTTTGTTCAGAGGATACATGTTGCCCTACATAAGTTTTGTTCAGAGGATACATGTTGCCCTAAAAAGTTTGTTTGGAGGATACTTGTTGCCCTACACAAGTTTTATTCAGAGGATACATGTTGCCCTACATAAGTTTTGTTCAGAGGATACATGTTGCCCTAAAAAGTTTTGTTCGGAGGATACTTGTTGCCCTACACAAGTTTTGTTCAGAGGATACATGTTGCCCTTCACAGTATAATTGTTTATGTATATATTGAAGCATTCATGTTGTGGATTTTTGGTTAAGCTAATTAGGGTTTGAATTGTTGATGTTGAGTTTGTACTTTTTTATTCCCCCCCCCCCCCTTCACAGAAGGTACTGCTTTGCTGCTGTCTGTCAGTCTGTCCACCAACAATTTCCGTTCATTTTTTTCGCAGAGGTTGCACATATTGAAATAAAATTTGGTATACAGATTTATCAATAGAATATCTAGGTCAAGCTCTGTTTTTTTTATTGTTTAATGAAATTTTCATATATTAATCCTGAATTTTATATTTTGAAATGTATTGTATATTTTTCGGCCAAATAATATCTTTTGTTTAGCTTTGCTTAATTTTACACATGACATTACAGTATTTCTCTCTTACAATGCACAACACTTACAGATCACTCACTGTTCATCTTACAGCCTAAGCTTGATTTCCACCTTGGCAGATCCTAATGAGAAAGTTTGTCACTTTGCTTACCTAAGATAAGTTATTTTCATTGGGTACTCTGGGTTCCTCCACCATCCAAGAACCAATCACCTCAATTTAATTTTTTATTTATATATGTATACATATTGTGCATTTTAGGTTTTGTTTGTTTTTTTTTTTTGTTTTTTTTTATTTATATATGCATACATATTGTGCATTTTTAGTTTTTTTTGTTTTTTTGTTGTTTTTTTTTTTTTTTAAATTTTTATTTATATATGCATACATATTGTGCATTTTCATTTTTTTTTTTTTTTTTTTTTTTTTTTTTTTTTTTTTTTAATTTTTTATTTATTTGACACATTTAAAGGAAAAACTTAACCAAAATATGAATAGGTTGATAACAGCTAATAAGAGGGCATGATCATTCCACAACACATTTCTGGAGACTTTGCACTCTGTCATAAATCATGCACACTTTACCTACAGAAAGGTTAAAGGTTTCAGACTTTCAGAACTAATGGCAAACAGTATTGTATAATAATTGAGGTATAACAACTAATGGCAAACATTGTTGTATAATAATTGAGGTATAAGAACTAATGGCAAACAGTGTTGTATAATAATTGAGGTATAAGTGCTTACTACTCATGTTATTTTGATGGAGTGTTTATATTTCATAAAGTTTTTATTTATTTAGTTAATCTAATGGATTGTTATTGTAATTTACTTAGTTTTTAACATGATAGACATTATTATTTGATATGTCCAATGTTTAATTGTCCGACACAAATAGTATGACACGATCCTGGATAATACAATGTATATGATTCATTGATGTAATTGTGGTACATGTACTACATTTAGATGGATAATAATGAGGCATGGTAAAGAGTACATACGATACAACTTCCTTATGTGAGCAATGTGAGCCCTTTTTTTTTTAATTAATTATTTTTTTTTTTTTTTTTTTTTTTTTTTTTTTTTTTTTTTTTTTTGTCATCTGGTTCAAATTTGATAACTTAAACACCTAGATACGAGACCTATTAAGTTATGTGTCATAACCTGCAGTGTTCAGTGTTCTTCTTACTAGTTTATGTAAGATTGTGATGTTGATGGAAGATATTGTATATACACTGTGCCATAATAGTTGTTAATTTCTGGTTCAAGTTTGTCAACAAACTAGTTCTAATTGATAGAACCATTTTAGTTATTTCAATGATATCATAAATTAGATAAAATGGCTTACAGAACAGGAAAATGTGTACAAAAATATTCACCTGCATAAATCTTTGTGATAGCAATAACTCTCGACTTTACCCTCAGTGGTTATCAGTTGAGATTTGTTTTAAACTTTACATCAAAATTGCGTAATGGTTTCGGTTAAAACTTATTTGAAGTAAAAAAAAAAATACCAGTAATTAAACATTAATTTGTAAAATCAATTTTTAACTAAAAAGTATTTTTATTTTCTGTACAGAAACCAATTTAAAATGGTTAACCTGTAGTTTTTTAAATCTGATATGACTTTCATGTACATGTATTTTTGATTCTGTGTGATTCTGATATGAAATTCATGTACATGTATTTTGGATTCTGTGGAAAAACTGGTCCTATCTTCATAGAAGTGAATTGTCTGTTTTCCTCACATGAATATTTATTTGGCATTACTTGTTTATTTAAGTTCTTTCATTTAAATTGGTATGTTGACAAATAATAATTTATACCCAAGAAATAAAATTAAGTGTCATGAAAATGAATTGTCATTTAATATATATATATATATATATATTATATTTTGGTGGCTTAAATTCCTGTGCTTATTATTATTTAGAAGTTATTATTCGATTTGTTGTATTAATTCCTTTTTTTTCAATAAAAATTTAATTAGTATTTAGTTTGTTGCTTCATTTGTTTTGCCAGGGATTGCTGAGGACAGACGACAAAGTCTGTTGTGGTTACTTTTCCAAATTCAGATCAGGTTGAAAGAAGAGATTGGTTTGAATTGGACTGGACTGAATTGGATTAATGGCATTTTACACCCCACTCAAGACTCATTCACTTATGTTGAGGCAATCAGTTCTTGTTATGATGGAGGAAACAGGAGTGCCCAGAGAAAACCACCGACCTTCAGCATGAAGAACCACAAACTTTCTCATACTAGGATCAGCAAGATTTGGGATTCAAACCAATGATGGTGAGAGTCTGTGTGATCTATAAGCATGCCCCCCCCCCCCTTCCAAAAAAAAAAAACAAAAAAAAAAACAACTGCCACCATCAACAGAAAGTACACTTGGGTCATAGCATAGCTCTTTTGTTCTGACACTGTCCTTAGCCCGTAAATGATAGGTCTAAATTCTATTTAGTGTTAATCGTGTAAAGGTAAGTACTGCTTATTTGATAGCAACATCAATCTTATGATAGAGAAATAGACACACATGGTCATAAACTAAAATTAGCCAATCCTTTTTTTGAATGGAAAGAATAGTGTTCATAAGTGTCAAAACCTTCATTCATCATGTATTGACTTTCCTAAAAATGTGACCTTATGGCACCTCTCGCCTCCTAGATTCCAATTCCAGTAGGGCAGATTTTAGCATGAGAAAATGAGCAGGAGATAAGTAGTACTTGGGATTCCTCGATTGTCACAGAACTGAATGCCTTGATAACTGTGACTAGGGTATAAAACATCTCTATCTCTCCTCATGTATGGAGTACATTTTAAGTGTTACTTAACAAATACCAAACCAGAAAGTGTAGTACATAAAAAAAGCATGCACTGCTCTGTGTGACAGGTAACATGCTTAAATATTTTTGTTCAAGAAAGTCATGACAAATACATTATTGGTAGCAGTTTCAAAGTATAAAACTGGGAAAAAAATCTATATTCAAGAAATTTTAACATTGTTCAACCTTATTTTAAATGCTAAAGGCTGGTGTTTTTCTCCAAGCACTCAGGTTTTCTACACCATTATAAAATTGACCAGGTAGAATACGTGAAATAATCTTGACTTCAGTATAAAGCTACACTACAGTCAGCCCACCAACTACCTGGTAATTTTTTTTAGCCATTTTATCATAATGTTGCTATAATTGAAAACAATGTTTACGTGTTAACTTGACCTGTACACATTATACCTATATTTACGATAGTCTAAAATTGACATTGTAAACCATTTGTACTGGCTCAAATCAGTTATAGCCCACAATATGGACAACCATCTTTTACATAGGGTGTACCATCCCTTTTATCACTTTCTGGGCTTAGCAGACATCATTGGGATGATAATTTTTTTAAATCTTCCAGTTAAAAAAACAGAAAGTCTCTTACTCCATATGGAAATTTGATAAAACATACATATATCAAATTTTGCTTGACGTATAATCCAAGGACAAAATTGGTCATCTGGGACAAGGAAATTCTTGAGCCTTGGTTTTAGTCCTACTTTAAAAGTGTGAGACATAGCTGTCATATTGTTCTTTCCACTGGATGTCTTTTTTATTGCCTTTTTTTACCCAAAATTGTAGTGATAGAAAACTGAATTATATATATAGAGAGAGAGAAAGAGAGAGAGAGAGAGAGAGAGAGAGGTCAAATGGTCAGGTAATTTAAAGCACTTACAGATTAGAGTGCCTCTTGCCAACTAGGTTTGAATTCTACTTGGTCAGATCGTATTGTTAGAAATTTTCAGTTTGCATGCCAAAGATCTGTGATTTTCTTTTGGTACTCGAGTTCCCTCTGCATGCCAAAGGTCAGTGATTTTCTTTTGGTACTCGAGTTCCCTCTGCATGTCAAAGGTCAGTGATTTGCTTTTGGTACTCAAGTTCCCTCTGCATGCCAAAGATCAGTGATTTTCTTTTGGTACTCAAGTTCCCTCCATCATCCCTGAACTGACCATCTTGATATAGGTCAAAGAATCTTGTCTAGGGTGTAAAACATAATTTCTCCACTACACTCCACCACTGCAGTAGCTCAGTTGGTAGAGTGCTTGCTCTGTAAGTGGGAGGTCGCGGGTTCAAACCCTGGCCATGTCTGACCCAAGACCTGAAAGTGGGTAGTGACTGTTCTTTCGCCAAGCACTTGGCATTACGAAATGAAAGTCATGGTTCTTTCAGATGGGAACTTGAAAATAAATGAGGTCGCGCTGTCACGGCGTGGCACAATAAAGTGTATAATGCCATCAGCGCAACGCACAGGCAAAATTTCTGCACTTTCGCCTATAGTTGGTGACGTCTCGATATAAGTGAAATATTCTTGACTGGGACGTTAAACATCATTACTCAACTCGACTCAACTCAACTACACTCCACTTTACTCAAGTGATCTGAAGACTTGTTCGAGAATTATTTGTACACATAATTATAATGTACATATATGTGCCTTTTTGTCCCCACACTGAAGTCAAGGTTTGGTTAGACTCCACAGAAAAATTTTAAATATTTATATATCAGTATTACTGTAAAAAGAATAATCATATACATGTACCAGTATCTCACATTCTCCACTTTATTGTTAATGGATAAAATCTTTTACTGAGAAAACACCAATAAATAAATCAAAAATAAAAGAATTTATAACAAACAAGTTTATTCCAATAAATATGTAGTATATGTATCTTTGATATGACAATGTAGAATATACTGAAGTATTATAAAATATAACATGTTAATCGTAAACTGATCTACTATGCATCTGTAAAGTTTAACTGTTCAATCACTATAATAAGTTTGGTTAAAACTGCATGATTTTGCAATTTAAAAAAAATCTTTGAGATAAAATAATGTGCAAATAAATCTGTTTGGGGTGTAGGTAATGAAAAATTTTCATGACATTAATTTTTGTGGATTTTAAAAACCCACAAAAATAGCAAAAATTTTATATAATATATATTTTATATTATTTTTGCAGTATATTACATTTGCTTTACTGAAAATTAAATCTGCATTGAGCTTCTATATTGATTTTTTTTTTATTGATTTCACTTATACCAGAGAATCTGAATTATCAAAATTTGTCCCCAATTTGTAAACCTTCTTTTAAGAACAACAAATGAGTTGCCTAACAATGGTTCTTGATAACTAAGAAGCAGAGTTCCATTCATAATCCTAATAGACAACTTTTTACCCTAACAATGACCTAAACAGTTTCCAATTATTATTCTGACAACAGATATCAAGTAAAAACCATATCCCATTACTAATTGTACTCAGAAACACATACTCCCAGTAATAATCAGGAACAAATACTCCCCAGTAATAATCAGGAACAAATACTCCCCAGTAATAATCAGGAATAAATACTCCCCAGTAGTAACCAGGAATAATTACTCCCCAGTAGTAACCAGGAATAAATACTCCCCAGTAGTAACCAGGAATAAATACTCCCCAGTAATAACCAGGAATAAATACTCCCCAGTAATAACCAGGAATAAATACTCCCCAGTAATAACCAGGAATAAATACTCCCCAGTAATAACCAGGAATAAATACTCCCCAGTAATAACCAGGAATAAATACTCCCCAGTAATAACCAGGAATAAATACTCCCCAGTAATAACCAGGAATAAATACTTCTTCAAATTCCATTTACAAATTTATGAATAACCTCTTACTTTGTAAGAAATAGAAAATATTGTTAAAAAGAATTTTTCAAATAAAGGAGATACAAATTTGAATACTTTTAAAAAGCTTTAAAAAATTGGAGTAAGGATTTTAAAAAAAACATACATGGTATACCAAAATGATATTATAGCAGTAAACAGTACATATTTAACATGTCATAAATTAAAACATTATTAAAACACAAGAATTCAATGAACATAGGCAAGTCATTTGGTATTCAACAAAAAAAAAAAAAAAAAAAAAAAAAAAAAAAAAAAAAAAACAAGGCATAAGACTATAGACCTAAAATAGCTTTTAATAACTACTGTGAATGTACTAATTTTAGTATGTACAAATTTTTTAACACAATTTACATTTTCGACTAATTCGTGTGGATTTAAATTAGCGCAAAACAACAGACTCTAAGTCCAACATGTAAGTCATATACGCATATTTATAAACAAACTTTAATTACCCTTCAGATTAATATACCTTGATGCAGACATAAAACAAACTCTGAACCTTTCATGTGATCATCATGACGACTTATTATATATGCATTGTGGTATACATTTTCATGTATAATGGATTAATTTAATGTTATATAATAAAGTTGTTCAATTTTCATGAATTTTTCAAAACACTAGCGTGTTTTTATCTTTTATGCACACATGAATCAAGGTAGGCCTTATTTAAATTAGTTTCTTTCACTCTTCATACATTCTTCCTGTTGGATGGAGTACCTACATTTCATACTTATTTTAGCAGTGTATTTAAATTTGTGCTTTCTTTTAACACTTCATACATTCTTCCTGTTGGATGGAGTACCTACATTTCATACTTATTTTAGCAGTGTATTTAAGAATTGACTGTCATTTTTTCCTGGGTTATCAAGGAATGAACCAGATTTTAAAACTAGCAAATCTGATGAACTGCGAAGCAGTTCATTTTAGATTTGCTAGTTTTAAAATCTGGTTCATTCCTTGATAACCCAGGAAAAAATGACAGTCAATTCTTATATTTACAATATTTTTCCTAACATTCTTTTTACAAACTTCTCGATTGCGTCATACAAATAAGAAAGAAAAACCGGTATATACCGAATCTGTCGGCAATGTAAACATTCTGGGAACAGCCAATATGTCAATCAAAATAATTCCCGCATTCTCACTGATTGTGTGACGTAATAGACGGTTTAAAAAATAGTACGCTGGAAACAAAAGAACATTTCATACAATTTAATTCAAATAGACAAACAAAGTTACAAATTCATATTGATTGTTAAATTACAGCTATTAAACGTTGAATTTGTCAAGATTCCCGATTGTATGGATGACAGGGTATTGGAAACATCAATGCGCGACGTTTTGTTGGACTGTGTTGTGCACAGGTCCGAGCATGGAACCATCACGTGATTATCAGTTGCTGGTAGAGAGGAAGAAGCATGGTCAGAGGCAGAGGAAATTACGGCAGAAGTATTACCAGTGACAGTTGATGAAAGAAGCGAACTTAAAGCATGTTTTTGAATGGTCGAACAGTCGCGAGAGTAGCTCCTGACAGAAGCCTCATTCCGATAACCGCTCATAAACATTATCTATAGATTGATAAAAGTAGGTCACGGGAATTGCCTAATGTTCTAGATTTTCTACAATGAGTTCATCATAGGAATTCAATAGGTGTTGTAAATATTTTTTATTTTTTGAAAAAATATTTATTTTGCTATAACGTGAAAAAAAACTTGAAAAAAAGAAGGAAATATCGAAGTATGTACGTGGTTTTGTGAGATAAAAACAGATAGCTAAAAATAGGTCAGTTAGGGAAAAACCAGAAATGGTTTTCATGCGCGATGTGAAAAACCGATGTTTATGCGAATAATGAAAACAAAAATCAAACAGGGTTCAACGTAGAAATTATTTTTCTATTGTAAATATTTAAATTTGTGCTTTCTTTTAACCCTCTTCATACATTCTTCCTGTTGGATGGAGTACCTACATTTCATACTTATTTTAGCAGTGTATTTAAATTTGTGCTTTCTTTTAACCCTCTTCATACATTCTTCCTGTTGGATGGAGTACCTACATTTCATACTTATTTTAGCAGTGTATTTAAATTTGTGCTTTCTTTTAACCCTCTTCATACATTCTTCCTGTTGGATGGAGTACCTACATTTCATACTTATTTTAGCAGTGTATTTAAATTTGTGCTTTCTTTTAACACTCTTCATACATTCTTCCTGTTGGATGGAGTACCTACATTTCATACTTATTTTAGCAGTGTATTTAAATTTGTGCTTTCTTTTAACCCTCTTCATACATTCTTCCTGTTGGATGGAGTACCTACATTTCATACTTATTTTAGCAGTGTATTTAAATTTGTGCTTTCTTTTAACACTCTTCATACATTCTTCCTGTTGGATGGAGTACCTACATTTCATACTTATTTTAGCAGTGTATTTAAATTTGTGCTTTCTTTTAACACTCTTCATACATTCTTCCTGTTGGATGGAGTACCTACATTTCATACTTATTTTAGCAGTGTATTTAAATTTGTGCTTTCTTTTAACACTCTTCATACATTCTTCCTGTTGGATGGAGTACCTACATTTCATACTTATTTTAGCAGTGTATTTAAATTTGTGCTTTCTTTTAACACTCTTCAAACATTCTTCCTGTTGGATGGAGTACCTATATTTCATACTTATTTTAGCAGTGTATTTAAATTTGTGCTTTCTTTTAACACTCTTCATACATTCTTCCTGTTGGATGGAGTACCTACATTTCATACTTATTTTAGCAGTGTATTTAAATTTGTGCTTTCTTTTAACACTTCATACATTCTTCCTGTTGGATGGAGTACCTATATTTCATACTTATTTTAGCAGTGTATTTAAATTAGCGCTACTGTCCTCGCACAAAAATTGCTAAAATTAATACACAGATAAAAGTAGTATGTTGTGTTGCTGCCAAAGCCAAAACAAAGGCAGTAACAGTGCTGAAAGAAAAAGTAAAATCAAAGCCTTGTTATGTTACAACAGTTAATACCAGTAGAGATGAAAGACAATTATGTAGCAATCATTCAATAACAGACATAAAATACATAATCATCAAATATTTTGACATAAAAAACTAAGAGATTTTGCATTAAAGATTACATGTTACATATTTTTTTATATAGATTAACAAATTAATCTATAAACAAAACTACATTGTCTTAATAAGGGTGTTATCAAGTTAAAAACATTTCTAATTTTTGTTGGGGTGAATTTTTTTCCCTTCATTGTCAATTCATATCTATGACACTAAAATATTTACATGCTTGTATAGGGGACCAAAAATTCCAAAACTACCCATTTTAATAAAATCTGCATAAACATTTAAAATAGTTATATATATAAATTTTTTAATCTCCACTTTATCAATAATTCCAGCGACAACTCCTTATTCCTAATTTAAAATATTAACAAATAAAAATTTACATAATCTTATCTCCCAAGATTGAGATCAATACCAGATATCATGCACAAAATTCTCTTTCTTTAAATAAGTTGACCAATCCCAAATGAAATGAAGACCTTAATAACTAACCAATAATATTTATCATTCATAAAATACATGTACATGACCAAATATACATGTACTTTGAAATATCATCATTACATGTAACTGCAAGTTCATGTAAAATATCATACAACAGGTTATACTGGTAGTTCTAAAATTTGTTGATTTTTGCCTAAAAAGGCAGGATATAATTTTTAGTGATTTTATTTTGAAGATTGATATGAACAGGGCTTTTTTGGCACATTTCGCTTTTATTTATTTCACATTTTATATATTAAATGTATATTATCAATGAATCATACCATAGTGTTCATTCACTGTGGTGAATATTATAATATATTAAAAATTTAAGCAACTAAAGTCCATCCTGTTAATATATAAACAAGATGAGAGCAACTGAAAATCCATCCCGTTAATATATAAACAAGATGAGAGCAACTGAAAATCCATCCCGTTAATATATAAACAAGATGAGATCAACTGAAAATCCATCCCGTTAATATATAAACAAGATGAGATCAACTGAAAATCCATCCCTTAATATATAAACAAGATGAGAGCAACTGAAAATATATCCCGTTAATATATAAACAAGATGAGAGCAACTGAAAATCCATCCCGTTAATATATAAACAAGATGAGATCAACTGAAAATCCATCCCTTAATATACAAACAAGATGAGATCAACTGAAAATCCATCCCTTAATATACAAACAAGATGAGATCAACTGAAAATCCATCCTGTTAATATATAAACAAGATGAGATCAACTGAAAATCCATCCCGTTGATATATAAACAAGATGAGATCAACTGAAAATCCATCCCGTTAATATATAAACAAGATCCATATCAGTTAGTTTTGTACAAATTTTTTACCATATAATTTTGAAATGCAAATTTCTGTGAAATTACATTGGAGCAATCAATACCATGCAAATTTAGCTAATTCTTGTATTTTATATGTGAATCTTTTTTTTTTAAACCAAATAGAAAAATAATATCACAATCATTTCTTTCAATCTAATTATGACATTCTTTCAAGGAATAAATAATTAGAAAAACAACATTTACAAAAAAAAAAAAAAAAGGACATTTATAAAAAAAAACACAAGAATTCCACAGATTTAAATGTCTTGCCTGGTTAGTTTTTGATCGAGTAGAAAATACACTACGTTAACATAAACTTTCACATTTTGACACGCCACCACTGACAGCGGAAAAGTACCACCTAAGTCTTGCCTCGTGGCGATGCCAGGCTCGACAAAAATGGACATTTATTTTGAGTTTATGTCAGTAAATATTGGATTATCACTTATAATCAGCCAACTGTGTCATATCTAAATACATAAGGCATGGCTTACCTTGAAAATTTGGGGCAATTTTAAAAAACTTTTTCAAGCAATTTTTTTTTCTCTCTCACTATTTTGGCATTTTTTATATCTTACTTTTCCAACAATTTTATAGGTAAAATGTTTACAATTTTACAGGTAAAATGTTTAGCTTAATGGCTACTGTTTAAAACCTATTTTGTGGGGATCTATGCCAGGAAAGTTAGAAAAGCACATTAACAATGGACCAGAAAGTTTCCATGCACATTTAAATTAGTTTTATTCAAGTCATTCAAACATTTTTATTTTCTTGGATGCTAAAATATGTGAAAATATTCTCTTCTGCTACTTCTTCACTTCACCAAAATGACATAGAAATAGAAATATAATTAACATACCTCCGTTAACATTTCCAGGATGAAATATATCAAATGCCTAGGATATAAAATTTGGTGCCATAACAGATATATAAGATTTGTAAATTTTAAAACTGTTTGAATATGCATATCATTTTATGTGGGTTTTTTTCGAATTTTTTTGTGTAAATAGTGACTTTTAACACTACAACAAACTTTACCTGCTCAAAGTCCTACTTCCACCTCTCTTGAGGTGAGCAGGGGCCAGCAAATACAGTGCATCTATATCTGGCTGATGGAAGAGGTGAAGAATTTTTGGGAACATAAATAAAAATTCTGAAGGAAAAATTGTCAGAAATACAATGCTTAAAATTGCAAGAATGGTAATGAAAAAGTTGCCAGAAACATAAAAATAATGTTGGTAACGTAATGCCAATTGAAGGAAATGTCATGTTTCAAAAATTTGTTATTGAGATGTGAAGAAAAATCTTGGTCACATGGTCCCAATTGTATTATAATGTTTTTGTATAAACAAATATGAATCAAATTAAAAGTATATAATATAGATCATCCAGGACAATAACATCACTCAGGGATGCAAGGGTATCCTTGTGAACTTTAAACACAAAAATCTGCCAAAATACACAAACATCTGCATCCTACTAAAATAACCTGTTGTATGGTAATTGACAAAAATTGCATTGAACAAATGAAAAAAAATTATAAAAACTTGACTCCCTTTTCATTAATATATTTAATTAAAATCAATAAATTTATTTACAATCTGTACAATAATTATAAAACAATACAAAAATAACAAGTCCTTTTACCTCTGATAAGATGAAAACTTAATGAAAAAATATTTACTTACTCTTGGAGACACTGTGTTTATGACAGTGAATTATGCTTAATTTTCATAGAAAATCTAATGAAGTTAAGTTCAGTATTTTTCACTTACTTCAGCCTAACTGAAAATCACTATGTACATCTTCAACTACCATGGCATATTTCTGCACAAAGTAAAAAGTTGCTATTTTTGGGATTTAACAAGTTGAAAAAAAGGAAAACTGGTAAATATTTTTTGCACATACAATGTAATGTGTCATAGCGACTTTTAGTCAAGACTAGTCTCAAGTGAAAAATTCCAAACTTAATTATAGTTAATAGGATTTTCTACAAAGTTTTGCATAATTCACTATTGTAAACACAAGGACTCAAACAGTAATGTTATATATTAAAAAAATGAATTATTCATTCTTAATCAACAATTTTTTAATTTTATTTGAATTTTTGAATTTGATGGACACTCAACACACTCTATAACTTGCAGTTAACTTTTTTCATTATTAAATCTGCATGTTTCTGTGGCTTTTATGTTTCATCATCAGGATAGTTGTATATGCTTACATACAAAATGAGATTCTAATTCATGAGTTCATTTCACTGTTTGAACTTAAAACACTATTTTTTAATGTTACTGTTATGTAATTAAATGCTTGTTGTCAACTACAAGTTATAGATGAGGTTGAATGCCCTTTATAATAGTTATGGAAATCTTTAATATCTCAGCATTCAACATTTAAAACTAACTCACTGATTACCAATTATGTGTTGTCTCCCTTTACAGTGGTTAACGATTCTTAATTAACTGTAGCTGTAAAATGTAAAGACTCTGTGATTTTTGAAGGCTGCGATACATGTATGTCAGCACACATTAAATAATAATATTTATGCAATTTTCACAAAGTTTTTAAACTTAAAGCCTAAACTTGATTTAAAATTCAAATTTACTTGTGAACACAAACGATTCTAAATAATAATGTCAATCATATACATAAAGAAAATATATTAATGATGTTATACTTTACAAAATTGATGAATATTACCAATCTTATCTTTCATTTTGGATGAAATTATCATCTATCGCTTTTATTAAGTTTGAGATTCAAGAATACTAAAGTGAGTGAACTCTTGCTCATGTTAAATCCTGACTCTCATTCGCAATATTGATTGAATAAACTCAAATAGAATGTCATTTTTTTCATTTACAATTACTGGTATACAAAATATTGTTAGCATGACAGAAAATTAAAATTATTACTACAGTAACTTTCTGTAGCCAAGATTTCGATAAAATTATGAATATTATGGAACAGCTATTTCCAAATAAGGAAAGCGATGTCAACTTCGGTTAGAATACCGACCAATCAAACAAAAGAGGACTTAACTGGTTTATATTCAGTGATGTAACGACATTGTTAAACATTATGTAACCAAAGCTACTGAGCCATACTGTATTCAAGTGTGACTGAAGGTCAGCAAATGGAATTATGTGGAGAAAGTCAACTTATTATAAACATTTTCCAATGATTCTTTCATATCAAATATAACTCGCTATAGTCATTAATATCAGATATTAAAACAACTGCATGTACAAACAGTAAATTTGTATAGAAGATATAAGCAAGTGTTAGAATATTATAAAAACTAAAACAAATTCATTAATCTATTGAAATCTGTACGAAATATTTCAAGATACAGATTGGTTTTAATAACAACAAAATATAAAATACTTTTTTCAAGACTGAGGGCATAAAACAGCAGTCAATACATCAGAATAGCTTTTAAACACATCCTTGTTTTAATAAAACAAAAATCTGTTAATCGAAAACCACATATCAATGAATGTCAACCCTAAAACTGACTGTGATGTTGGTGGTTTGTCTATGTATTGTTCAAACAAACCAAAAACTGTTGAACAGTGAATGATCACATTTGTAAAGCATTCAATGTAAAAATAAAATTATGAGCCTACAAACAAGAAGTTTGAATATATGTTTTTTTTTTTTTTTGTAAAATTGTTACAGATTAACGCTGATTATTAGCTGATTAACTGTTAATTACAAAAACTAGCAACTGCATTTCCTTTCAGCATTTCTTCTTCAGTGGTAAGTCAAGTTAAAAAATATCAATTTCTGTTTTGTCATTTATCATTCCACGATACTCCGTAACACATATTTAACAGAATATGCAAAGGCAGCAAGTCCAATTATTACAAACACATTTGCTATTGCACTTCCAAATATTCCTTGATTTTGACCATTATCATTATTTTGTCCATTAGATCTAGCACGCTGACCAGTAATTCCATTATTTGATGCTTGAAGTAATTCCTCCTGTCGTTTCCTCTGTTCCTCACGGATTGTCTATACAAAAAAATAATAATATAATGATAGAATACAGTTAGCTGTTAAATGTACAGAATATTTCAATGTTGACTGATGTGAAGTAGAGTGAGCTTATGGGAGTATGACATCCCATTAAAAAGTGGTTTGTTGCAGTGAAAACAAGAGTATGTGAGTAACCAGAGAAAAACATTGACCTTCAGCAAGTATACTGACAAACTAGGATTCACTTGAGTGGACTTTGTGAACAGGCACTTTAATACTCTCAGAAATATATACTTCTTTTGGCTTAAATGTATTTAAATTGTAGCCTTACTTAACAGGGGTCAAAGGTCATGAAGCAAAACAACTTTCAGTTATCCATATTTATTTTTTTAAATGTTGTAAAAAAATTGCCTGTTTCTTATCAACTAATACACAGGCCTGTCTTGACTGGGGAAAGAAAACAGAACTGTAACACACACACACACACACACACACACACACACACACACACACACACACACATATATATATATATATATGTGTGTGTGTGTGTGTGTATATATATATATCTGCAAACATCTTATAGCTTGGTAAAAAGGAAATCACTTTGACCAGGCCATAAAATTTACTCCATTAGTCAATCAATCATTACCAGAAATTTTAAAGCAGTGTTTGTCATCAAAATCATCACATACCTTGTGTATTTTTTTTAAGACCATTAAATTTCAAGTCTGTTTGAGTGTATTAAATGTGATGACATGACATATAATTTAAGCAGTCCCTCTGTTTCCATACCCCCTTTCCAAGTTTCATTGTAGTCAGCGAGGGTATAAATCAGAATAATTTTATCTAAGTACATTAACTATTGAATCTTGACAAGTAACATGCTGGATCAGCAATGTTGTTACAATGTAAAAACGTTACCTCTGCTACGTCTGGAAACATATCACAAAATATCTTATTCTTCAAATTAAAAGGTCCGCTCTCAACTGCTAACTGGCGTTTCTGAAAGATAAATAAAATTGCAATGACTTAATGCTACACACACACACACACACACACACACATACACACACACACACACACACACACACAAGAAAATGAAAATACAATTGAAATGCAGAGATAATTATATTTTTAATATTGGATATATAGATGTCTAGTGTATATCTGATGTGCCAGATTACAGCCTCAAGAATTTATGCTAACAATGTGCAAGATTACAGTCTCAAGAATTTATCCTACCGATGTGCAAGATTACAGTCTCAAGAATTTATCCTACAAAATTTTTTTCTAAGTTTTTCTAGTACACATGTACTGCTATTTTACAAATTATGATACAAGAAATTTTACATTGCTACCAAAATTGTATACAACTAAGTTAATCACCACAACTGTTTCAGACAATATCAAAATGAAGATTCAGTAAAAGCAAAGGGTTAATCATGATGAAAACAGTCTTTATATAACATGTTGTAAAATTATAAACAGGAATGCTCTCAATTTTAGTAAATTTTTCTGAACCAAATGTGAAATAATATGCTTTCTTTATGAAAGTTTTCAGATGCAAGGTCACATAACAGTGTTGTGTAAAATCAAGTTCTGATTGTATACAAAGAATCTACAAAACCCATTTTCAGCCTTGATACATTCTTAAAAAAAATTTCCAGGTGTCTACTGCACTTTACCAAAATTGATAGATACTGTTTTCTGTAAATTTAATTATAAAGCTCTTGGTTCAGTTTTTTTCCCCTAGAAATGGCAAAAATGAACCAAGCCAGATGGATGAAGAATGGGTCTGATGGCAGTACAAAGTTCAAATTACTCAAGGTCGGTATCAACATGTTTCATAGTACATACAACACTACAATAATCTCACATTATAACTACTATATAACTACTATATAACTTACTGTATAATCAGATGTTTCTATACTGCCCAAAGTGGAAGTTTTTTCTAACTGAAAAAAAAATCAATTACACAATGAATAACATACAAATGTGTATTTTAAATGCCACAACATACATGTGCCTATTTTTTTTTTTTTATAAATATGTACTAAAACAATCTATCATTCATTATAAATTTTCTAAAAACAATATTTTAATCTACCAAATTTTTTAAAAATATTGATTCCTTTAAGGAATGTTAAATAATAAAAGTTTTGCAAAAGTGATAAAATAAGACATAATGTGCACTGGTTGATCATCATAGAACCTGTAAGCCTCACACTAGGTTAGAAAAAGAAAACATGTCATTATGTTATTTAAAAGTTATCCTCAAACTAAGTTAGGATTAGTCAGAATTTTCTCAGACCCTAACACACTTTATGACTGGCGGTTGTATGTAGAGTCAGAACAATTTCTTTATCAAAAAACCAGGATTTTCCAATACCAACTAGTGTTGGAAGGGGCGTCACCTCCGTTTGCTTTGAATTGAAAATATTATTAGAACCATAGAAAGTAACCCCCAGAATAGGTTAGGATAAGAAAATATGTCATAAAGTCATGGTAAAATGTAAGCCTCAAACTAGGACAGAATAGGGTCAGACAAGAAAATAACTTATTTTGTCACTGTCACAGAAGAAAATTCTGTTTAATTTGTGAAATATAATTCATGTTTTGTATATGTTTTATACATACCATAAAACTAAGTAGACCGGTAAGTATAGTAGATACAGACCAAGCTGGATTCCATGTGTCTGGATGAAAGTCACTGATTGATAAACATAATCTAAAACAAATTAAAAACACATAAAATTAAACTTCATTAAAATACTTCTTCATTAATCTGTCACATTGTCCTGGCATTTCCTTGTCATCTATGGCTATAGCAGTTTTCTGGTTTTTTTTTTCACCACAATAACTTGTACTTACAAACTCTCAGAACCAATAACCAAATTACTTACAGCCCTTTCTTATAACAAAATTATCTTTACAGATACATGTAAATATTATAAAATTTCATCAATAAATCTTTCTAATAGTAATAAAATTGCTTGAGTAATTTTTATAAGCTTGCAGTGGAAGATTCAATTCTCAAGATGTGAAAGATGTTAAATGTGTTATTGAAAAATGAAAGAAACTATAACCATTAGTGAGTTTGTGTAGGCAAAGCAGTTCAAGTGTCAACAAAGGTATCTAAAAAAGGGAATTGGTTACTGGTTGGCCATATAAGACAAAAATTTTTCTCTTTTGGAAACCTTTCCTCTTATGTCACATATCTGACTCGATATAAGTGAATCTCGTCCATTACTCTTTGTCACACATGTACTAGTACCGGTATATTGAATAAAAGAAAAAATAATGATGTTCTTTACCTTGTATTACATTTAAATCTTCCGTTAGGTGTAATCATTATTATACTTGGAGGTTTAAAGGGGAATTCCCTGGGAAAAACCAGCTTGCCATGATAAATACCACCTGTTAAAAGAAGTCTTGAATTATTATCAATATAAATAAAAATAACATGCATATTTAAAATCTAACTACAACCTGATTTTGGATTTTAAAAATGATAAAATGAGATTTAAAAAAAATCAAGTAGATTCAGTGAATCTATATCCCCTGATAATTTATTTTATTTATTTATTTATTTGTAATTTCTAATTAAAACTTCTGTATGTAAAAATACTAAAATAATTAAGAAAACTACAATATTACTATTATTATTATATTCAAAGGGCCATAACTCTAAGAAAAATCTACAACTTGTGTTAATAATATGCACATATATCTTATCTCTGTTGATGCTTTGTACCAAATTTCATTAAGTTATGATGAATAGTTTTGAAGAAGTACTCCAGAAAGGAATTTCCTACTAAAAAATTCAAGGAAAATTCACAAACCAACTTGGATTAATAATATGCACATCTCCTTGTTGATGTTTTGTACCAAGTTTCATCGAGTTGTGATGAATAGTTTTGGAGATTACTCAGGACAAATAATTCGATGTATGGACAGAAAGATGGATGGAAACCGATTTTAATATCCCCCTCTTTCTTTGCAAAAGGCAGAGGATAATAAATAAAGTTTGTTTTCTTGATCCCAACACTTACTCTACATGACTTATTTTATGTCAGTTTTGCTAGTATTTGATATTAAATGCCAAGGTTGGAATCTCTTGTAGAGTTCAATCTAGAAGTGGCCCCTGTAAAATTGGCTCTAAAATGATTAATCAAAAATACTGTCTGTCAGCCAACTCTGGCCTATCCTTTTAGTTAAGCTTTGAGCAAATCTATTTTAAACCAATGGGCCTTTCAGACCAAGTTCTAAAGTAAAGAAAATACTGGAAATACATAAAATTACAGCATTCTTTATATATATATTTCATTTTTAGATGGCCTTTTCCCTTGAACAAAGAATTATAAATATATATGTATGTATATACATACCCTCATATGGTGTCTTCTCTGGACCTGTCACAATATAATGCCTATAAAACACAAGATTTGTCAAGATAATGTAATGTAAACAAAATACTGTTTGACATTTCTATGCAAGACTTTAGGTGACAAAAATCAGTACAAAATATACATGAATATATACAAGACCTCCAGGGTGTCTAACTGGTAGAGTGTCTATCTAAGGAATTAAGGTTGTGTTAATCATAGCCAGGTCATAAATAAGACTATATTTAGGAAGATACTGCTTCCTAACTCAGCTCTCAGTATTAGCAGGCAGAGTATTGACTGGTACACCCAGTGCGGGTATGTGACTGGGGAAGGGGTGGTGGTGTGGTGTGGACTCTATGAGCAAGCACCTTTACAAAATGAATGTATGTTAGTACAAGGAAGATCAAAATACACACAGGAACTTATTCTTAGATTAATCCTTAAAGATAAATAAACTTGTTCTTGTCACAAATAGCTGCAAAATTGCTGATGTGACGTTAAACAACATTACAATCAATCAACATTATGTCCTTGCTTTATTACAATAAAGAAGTTTTACAGCAATCAAGCTATCAAAGTATCATCTATAGTAGAAATTCCAATAGTGTCAAGTCATGATGGAAACATTTTTCATACAGCATCAATTTGTTTGTCCAATCATAAAGCAAGAATGACCTTTATCCCTGTAATTTCAATGCAATTGTTATACATTTATCTGTTTTCCTAGTATGAATTATTTGCAAACTTTTATTTTTACAACCATAACATGTATAAAAAAAACAACATCAATAAAAATAATAATACATGACTTAATAATAATAATAGTCATAATAAAACATTTAATAGTAATAATAATTATTAAAAATAAATAAATAAAGAGGCCCATGGGCCTTAACGCTCACCTGAAGATATGTCAAATATTGTTTGCAAAGTGCAATAGACAATATATTAAGTACAGAAACTTTAAAAGTTTTCTCAAGTTAAGAACTCCCACAAAACTTTATCAGAAATATATCCACTCACATTTCATTTATAAGTAGCTTATGATTGTCATGTCAATACCTACAATATTCTAATATACATGCCTATGCATGAAATTAATAGCTTTCAAGATAATTAATAATTTTAGTATTCCTATGTTGATATGACCTTGACCTTTCAACATATAACCAAATATCAAAATGATCATTGTCGTAATACCTACAATATTCTAATATACATGCCTATACAAAAAGTTAATAGTTTTCAAGATAATTAGTAATTTAAATCTTCTTTTGCAGCTGTGACCTTGACCTTTCAACATATTACCTTGTACCATATATCAAAATGATCGTCATGTCAATACCTACAATATTCTAATATACATGCCTATACAAAAAGTTAATAGTTTTCGAGATATAGTGACATTTATATAATTTTTAGCAATTTCCCCACTCAGTGCCTTACAATTTCCCCATTTTGAGCCCCATCTAAGGATGTTATAAATGAAATAACTAAGGTATATCTCTTGTAGATTCAGAGGAGAAGATTTTTAAAGTTTTTCACCATTTCCCCCTCCATCGGGCCCCAAGGGGACATAACTCCTTCATTTGTGCAAATCTGAAAGGGCTTCACCCAGGCATGATGGTTACCAAGTTTCAATAAATTTGGCCCAGTGGTTTTGGAGGAGAAGATTAAAATGTAAAAAGTTTACGCACAACACACGACGTACGACAGACAAAGATGGATAGCAATAGCTCATCTGAGCTTTCAGCTCAGGTGAGCTAATAAATAAATAAAAAGAAATAAAGAAACACATGTCAAAGGTCTGTTTAAATAAATAAATTAGGGGTAGTAAAAAAAATATCTGCACTGCTATCCATCAAAAAGGTTATCAAAAAGTGAGGATAATGATATGAAGAGTATGACAACAGCATTTATGCTCCTTTTCTAGGTAAAATAAAAGCCTTTAAAATAAACTTGTAAATTATTGCAGTTTCATACACATAAAATTATATACTGTAAATCAGGAAATTAACGCGTCATGAAATTAATGCGAATTGTAGATTTTGAAATAAAATGTGTATTGAAATTAATGCGATTTTTTAAATTCCAATTTTCAAAAAAAATTTTGCCTATCTTTTATCTTACAATTATAGACATTAAATTATGGACTCAGAAATTATTATCTTATGTCTTCCTTAATTTATAAACATGTTATAAACAAACTTTTGGTAGACTGTAGACATTATTAAAATACAACAGTGAACAGTTAACAAAGGTAGCTGTGGCTTTAATTTTTGTGCAGATGGCATGTTGTTTTAAATTAACCAGGGTGGTAAAGGATTGTTAAAACAATGTAGTATTTTTTTTAAAAACAAACATACACAATGCTTGGGGTTTTTATTAAAATAATGCATTCAAAATTAGGATGTCCATGTCAGCATGTGTACATCTGATCTTCGTCTTCGATTCATTAGATTACTTTTAATCACAGTACTGTCAATTTGATGTACCAGTCAAGGTTCAAAACAATGTATCAGTCACAATTCTACTCATAGCAAAATTCCCAGTAGGAAAGAGAGAGCAAAAAATTACTGCCAAATAAGAAGGTGTGAAAGTAACGATAACAACTTCTCATTAAGGGAGATAACTCAATTTACAATAAACATACAGAAAACGGAAAATAAATGCAATGAAACGGGTCTCGAATTTTTTGTATTAATTTCTTTTCGCATTAATTTCCTGATTTACAGTATACAATTACATATACAATTAAAGTACAGTAGATTCCACTTAATTGCATACCGGTTAATTGCATATTCCGGTTAATTGCATAATTTTTCTCTGCACCAAACCATTTCCTATTTAAACAATGTAAAAAATTCCGTTTATTTGCATAAACAAAAGTCCAAATTCCGCTTAATTGCATAAAAAATTCTGAAAATTATGCGATCTTGGTCTGAAGTTTCATGATTACAAAATATATTTGCCGACAATGCAAAGGTAACCTCGACAGATGTTTACATTATATAAACATGTGTACAGCTAACACCAGGTGAGATATGAAGCCAGTTAATTAGTGTTCACTTTGTAGAGTAGTCATCCAATTGGTCTGTCAATACGCGTTTGTCAGGAAACGTAATTAATTATGTTAAACCAATTAAAAAGGGCTATGACAGGTGAAAAATTTGTACCCGGGTCACACAAGTTTTATAACGATTTTTTTTAACTGAAATTTATTTCCATTACATTTTCTAAACCCAGACATGGTTTTACTAGAACTTCGGTGCTGGGTTTTTCAAACAAAGATTAAATAAAGCCAAAAACATTTTTTTAATTAATGTTTTTGTTAACATGGTTAAGGAATGTGTATCATTGTATGTACGTTGACTGTTATCCCATAGCAAGTTTAATAACGCGTATATACAGTTCTTTTTGGGTAAACTCAATCAATCATACCTCAATCAAATGCTTTATTCTTTATTTATTATTTCCTCATTAAGATAAACTGGTTGAAATCATCGTTTACGGCTGAAAAACCCTTTATGTAGCAAGTTTTGTCGGTATACAGATTCAACATCAAAGACATTTTTTCACATAAGGAAGTGACGTTTTATTCATTAATTTCATTGGATCAGACCTAGTTACACATATCAACGGGAATTTCCAATTTATGACTGATCGAATAATTGGTCCATAAACAATTAAAATATAACTTTGTATAAAATTAATAAGAAGATAAGACATCTTTCAATTTATTTACACAAAATCTGTTTGAAATTTTATTTTACCGGACATCGTGCACGTTGTCAAGCAACTGGATTTTTTCTATGTCACATTTAAAAATAGATTATCGTACCGTGAAAGGGAGATAACTCGAACAGTATAACTCAGTGCCATGTGCGAACACGTGGATTTTTAAAAAGAAGTAAATAAACAAGAAATACGAATATCGCGAGTGTTAAGCAACAATGAATTAAATACCAACAGATGTTCTAGTTACATACATTTTCTAGGATTAAACACAGATCGATGGTCTGAAAGAAAAGTCCACCCATACCACATTTTGGAATCCCATGTAAATACGAGGTTTAAAACGATCAGCTAGAATTTTAAATCTTTATTTAGTAAAGAAAATATATTACAAGTCTTGAGATTTTAATTACATGTAATTAAATATTTTTTTCAATTATCTTTAATTATTTATTTTTTTATGTCAAAGGAATTACAAATTTTCTGCTGTTTCTACAGTACACCGACTTTGATGTTTACTAAAAAAAACGGCCTCACCGGGAGTATCCGTCAATCGATCAGCTAGAATTTTTAAAACTAAAAAAAAAAATAATTTTTTAAATTTTTTTATTCTGAATTATTTATTTCATTTTTTAATTTCAAAGTAATAACTTATTTTCTGTTGTTTCTACAGTGTTCTAAGATGCCTACACAAGTACTAAAATGGCCCCAACCCATGTATCCATCAATCAATTGTGCCCAAGGGGCATTTTCGGTTATTTGCATATTCCGCTTAATTGCATAAAATTTTCTGACACACAGACTATGCAATTAAGCGGAATCTACTGTATTATATACAGACCATTCAAGAATATTTGAAGGAAGTGGTGCAGCTCTGACATAAGGAACTGGATCTTTCATAATTCTTAAGTAATCCTGTTTTAATCTAGCAGTAGCTGTTGTGTTTACCCGCTTGGAACTCATCTGAAATAGTAAAGAAAAATTTTATCTCTTAACATAATACATCTCTTAGTCTTTCTTCTGGTTATTCAAAACTTCAATAAAGCCACCAAAAACATTACTAAAGCTGCCAATTCAATTTAAAAGGGCATCGTCTGTCTGATCTTTATAACTATGTTTATGACTCTCTCAATAAGATTGATTCTGACTCTGAAAGATGCAAAAGTGACTTAATATAATTTTAAAAAAAAGAAGTAAACATTTGACTTTTAAAGTTAAACATCATAAAAAGTTCAAAATAATAGAAACCAGTCATGTTGTAATTATAGACTGTATAAGAAGCTAAAAGTCAGGACAGTAAGTCTCAAATATTTAAGCACATTTACAACAAGAGGCCCAATAGGGCCTGTATCGCTCACCTGGCACATCCTTATTTGTTCTTTGCTTTTTCTTTTTAAATATATTCAATCAATAAAATGTAAACAAACTCACTAGCAATATCCTTATTTTCTATTATTTCAAGCGCTATGAATCATAAAATTTCTTTCAATTGGCCATGTACTTTCAGAAAATTTAGGCTGAAATAAATCTTATTTGCATGTTACATAATTATTGCAAAAATGGAAAATTGTACAGAAAAACCCATTACATATGTTTTATCCCCAACATCTAGTTTCTATGTTATAAATTTCAACAAAATCAGTATATACATGTAAATAAACCCATAATGGCCATTTTTCGATTTTTGCTACTTTAAAGTAACGGCCGCCATCTTGGATTTCCGACAGAAATGTTGAATACAATTTTGAATCTATACCACCCAAGGACCTTCCACACTTCCATATCCTTTCAATTGGCCACGTACTTTAAGAGAAGAAGATTTTCAAAGATTATGGCTAAAAATAAACCTTATTTGCATATTACGTAATTATTACACAAACGAAAAATCGTAAGGAAAAACCTGTTATATATGTTTTATCCCCCGACATCTATTTTCTATGTTTCGAATTTCAACAAAATCAGTACAAAAATCAACCCAAAATGGCCATTTTTTTTATTTTTGCTATTTATAGTAATGGCAGCCATCTTGGATTTCTGACAGACATGTCGGATACAATTTTGAATCTATACCACCTAAGGACCTTCCGCACTCAATATTGTTTTCAAGATAATAAGCAATTTAAGTCTTTTTTTGCAGCTGTGACCTTGACCTTTCAACATATAACATTGAGCCATACATAAAAATGATTGTCATGTCAATACCTACAATATTCTAATATACATGCCTATACAAAAAGTTCATAGTTTTCAAGATAATTAGCAATTTAAGTCTTCTTTTGCAGCTGTGACCTTGACCTTTCAACATATGACCTTGTATCATATATATAAATGATCTTTGTCCCAATACCTACAATATCCTAATATACATGCCTATACAAAAAGTAAATTGTTTTCAAGATAATAAGCAATTTAAGTCTTTTTTTTTTGCAGCTGTGACCTTGACATTTCAACATATGATCTTGAACCATACATCAAAATGATTGTCATGTCAATACCTACAATATTCTAATATACATGCCCATACAAAAAGTTTATAGTTTTCAAGATAATTAGCAATTTAAGTCTTCTTTTGCAGCTGTGACCTTGACCTTTCAACATATGACCTTGTATCATATATCAAAATGATCTTTGTCACAATACCTACAATATTCTAATATACATGCCTATACAAAAAGTTCATAGTTTACAAGATAATTAGCATTTTAAGTCTTTTTTGAAGCTGTGACCTTGACCTTTCAACATATGATCTTGAACCATATATCAAAATAATTGTCATGTCAATACCTACAATAATCTAATATACATGCCCATACAAAAAGTTTATAGTTTTCAAGATAATTAGCAATTTAAGTCTTCTTTTGCAGCTGTGACCTTGACCTTTCAACATATGACCTTGATCCATATATCAAAATGATCGTCATGTCAATACCTACAACATTCTAATATACATGCCTATACAAAAAGTTCATAGTTTTCAAGATAATTAGCAATTTAAGTCTTCTTTTGCAGCTGTGACCTTGACCTTTCAACATATGACCTTGTATCATATATATAAATGATCTTTGTCCCAATACCTACAATATCCTAATATACATGCCTATACAAAAAGTAAATTGTTTTCAAGATAATAAGCAATTTAAGTCTTTTTTTTTTGCAGCTGTGACCTTGACATTTCAACATATGATCTTGAACCATACATCAAAATGATTGTCATGTCAATACCTACAATATTCTAATATACATGCCCATACAAAAAGTTTATAGTTTTCAAGATAATTAGCAATTTAAGTCTTCTTTTGCAGCTGTGACCTTGACCTTTCAACATATGACCTTGTATCATATATCAAAATGATCTTTGTCACAATACCTACAATATTCTAATATACATGCCTATACAAAAAGTTCATAGTTTACAAGATAATTAGCATTTTAAGTCTTTTTTGAAGCTGTGACCTTGACCTTTCAACATATGATCTTGAACCATATATCAAAATAATTGTCATGTCAATACCTACAATAATCTAATATACATGCCCATACAAAAAGTTTAAAGTTTTCAAGATAATTAGCAATTTAAGTCTTCTTTTGCAGCTGTGACCTTGACCTTTCAACATATGACCTTGATCCATATATCAAAATGATCGTCATGTCAATACCTACAACATTCTAATATACATGCCTATACAAAAAGTTCATAGTTTTCAAGATAATTAGCAATTTAAGTCTTCTTTTGCAGCTGTGACCTTGACCTTTCAACATATGACCTTGAACCATATATCAAAATGATCTTTGTCACAATACCTACAATATTCTAATATACCTGCCAATACAAAAAGTTTATAGTTTTCAAGATAATTAGCAATTTAAGTCTTCTTTTGCAGCTGTGACCTTGACCTTTCAACATATGACCTTGATCCATATTTCAAAATGATTGTCATGTCAATACCTACAATATTCTAATATACATGCCTATACAAAAAGTCAATTGTTTTCAAGATATAGTGACAAATATATAATTTTAAGCAATTTTCCCACTTAGTACCTTATAATTTCCCCTTTTTGAGCCTCATGGCTACCATTTGTGCAAATCTGAAACTAGATGACCTAGGGATGGTATAAATGAAATAACTAAGGTATATCTCTTGTACATTCAGACGAGAAGATTTTTAAAGTTTTTCACTATTTCCCCCCTTATGGGGCCCCAAGGGGACATAACTCCTTCATTTTTGCAAATCTGAAAGGGCTTCACCCAGGCATAATGGTTACCAAGTTTCATCAAATATGGCCCAGTGGTTTTGGAGAAGAAGATTAAAATGTAAAGTTTACGGACGCACGCACGTACGCACGTACGCACATACACACGCCGCATCATACCATAAGCTCACGCTGGCTAAAGCCAGGTGAGCTAATAATATATCCTAATAGTTTCTATTTTATTTTCAAGAACTTTTCACATGTTTCGTAAAAGTTAGAGTTATTACATAAGCATTTGACAGTCAAAATGATATAAGTAAAGTAAATCAAGTATAAAGAAAGGAATGAGCTGGAAAAATTGTCTCTTGTACAGACATGCATTTTATATTCACTGTAAATGCTAAGTACTTGAGATTCTCTGAATCACTGTCCTTTTCAATATTTATGTTCATTTAAGTTATTGCTCAACATATAACTGCATGTTGTCGTACAGTAATAAAGAAATTGGATATAAGCTATTTTGACAAAAAATTATAGTTTCACATCATCAGGTTACTGGTACTTCAACTACAAGTAAATGACCTGTTTACATCCCAGAAATTGTCAAGAGAAATTGTGTTAAGAATGAATGCTAGGAGCTAAGTGTTTGGCTTATTACTCAAAAATAACAAAGTTTATTATCAGGACTTATACCTCGGTACATGTACCTCTTGTTCAAGTTAAAGGCTAAACCTGTGTAACTGATACCCGGTCTTACTGTAATTAATTTGAAATAAAATGTACTGTGTAATGTGTAACGGCACATATCCATATAGCAAAGCGGTTAAGAGTCATGATTTTCAGGATTATGTCACATGCTTAGTGGTGTATGCAGTATAAAAAACTTAATGAAATCTGGTCTAAACACAAGTTTAAGGCTTGTTTTGACCATTTAATACACTGGTATATAGTAAATCCTTGGTTTAAATGGTCAACCATTTAATTTGCCCTTTATCTTAATAACTGTCAAAGTCTAACCAGTTTTATTCTAGATTTTTTTAATAAGTAAATTGTCAGAATTTACTTCATACTGTTTAGCAATTTATTTCAGGTATTAGTACTTGTTACAAAAATGTTTTGTAATAACTTTAGCTTGATTTTTGTAAGTTTTAATGATATATGTTCCTCCAGCTTATTATGTTATTGGGATAAAAACTTTTAAGATTTTGTGATAATTAAAAGTCATTATGATATTCTGTAAACTTGGTTCATATTATGTAATTTAAAATTATATATATAATTATATTATATATATTATAAACCTATAAAAATTCAAATGAATTAAGAAACAGATTTTAATTATCTTTATGAAAAAAAGAATGAAGGTAAGTAATTTGAATTCTCAATGTAATATTTCATCACAGTGTCCCTAATTGGCAACGGATCACAAAGGATCACAAATGATCACTAAAATGGCATTTATATGTATAAAGGATCGTCAGATTTGTTGAGATTTGTTGCCAATTAGTGAGACCCATTTCATCATTTGATTATATATGTTATGATGTAAATTTTGTGTCATCACTCATCAGGTCTGTTGTTTCTATGGAATGACTTCTAGAACAGCCATTATATTTTACAAGAAATTTAATAAGTACGGATTACAAATTATCTGTCAAGTTCATTACAACCATGGCAATCAATTAAATCCAGTCACCTGAGGTAAAATAATATTGAGGGCCTGGGGGACATCACCTGGTCGTGAAATGAACTTCATGATGATGGTTTTGCGTAATAGATATGTAAACATATGATACTAAATGAGAGTAAGTTATGAATTTTTACCTCTATAAACGATACTTAGATACATATAAAACTTACTTTTGCTTTCGTTTCTACAAGGAAAGTGAAAAATTGTCAAAGATGTGGTTGGCAGGTTGTCAAATCAATGAGAAGCTTGATTTTTCCAAACGTTTTGTTCACTTGGACATTTTATGTGTAAAATACAAATTGGATAAGGAACAACGACAACATGATCATGACTTAGGATAAGGAAACGACAAGTTCGATGGTCTTAATTTAGATATTTATCATGGTAAATTTGGTTTGAGAAATTTCAGAAATTTGATTACCGTTATTTTTTTATTGAAGGTGATTATTTGAAAAGTTGACATCTAACCAGAAACTATTTTCTATTGCTTAAAAAGACATTACAATTTACACCTGTTGCAGACTGTGTTTTCCATATTTCCTGTTTTTAACGTATTATTTACTCATTTCTCAGTGTAATGGTTTGATTAAAACACTGCCACGTCACAAGGATAAATGTGAAGTGCTAAAAATATATTAACTGTCAAAGGTCATGTTAATTCCATTACAATAACTCAGCTCTGCCTAACCAGATTTAAATAACCTCATTAGGCTGGTGAAGTAATGTTTATGGCTTAGTGTCTTGTCAGCAGCTCCCAGAGGTAGCTGGCTTAGCCCAATTACCATGATCTGGTATTTGCACATAAATTTCATGCAAGGGAAAAATAGGAATGAAATAAGTACAATACATTGCCCAATACATTGTATTTTGTTCCTTTATTTTACCAGCAACATTTGAGATGTCTCAGATTTTACAACTGGCCCTGGTTTCACAATCATTCCTTAACTAAGATTTTTCTTAACTTAAATTTAACAAATTTTCACTATCTCTCTTTTAATTACAATAAACTTAATTTATGTATAAAACTAATGCAGATGTTATAAGCTTGAAGTGATCTTCAAATGACATTAAATTACTAAATATCTCAATAATTAACAAAATTATGAAGATAACAAATTTGTCAGATTTAAGTTAAGGAAAATCTTAGTTAAGGAATGATTGTGAAACCAGGAGCCAGATCCTGAATTTTTTATTAACTTAAAGCTGCATTAAGTATTTCAATTTTTCTGATTTTTTTTTATTTTCTAAAAATATATTTTTAAAAAAATAGATAACTTGTAATCACAATCCATGAGATTCATTTTCTAATTCTTTCCTTTTAGTTGTAAATAAACAGAATCCTCAAACCGGTTAGTCAGTGTTTATCGATGATAATTAGATGTTGGGAGCATGCACACAGATGTATGGAAATTCCAAAGAATTGAAGGTGAAACCTGACAGATTGTATCAATTGTCCATCATTAATGTCCAGATGTATTCACAATGGTGTTATGTATCTCTTACTAAGGCACAAATGACAAATTCAATGAAGTTCTATGTTTAATTTATCATATTTCACCGTTTTGTAAGTTGTGTTTAAATGACCTGGTTTTTTTTTTTAATGACGTAACCATGTTCTAATATTAGATCCCACATGCTACATATCGCTGTAATTTCTGTATTTATTTGAGCTTTTATCGTTGAACCAAATGTAACATTGTTCATTAGGAACATCATTAATATTAGATCAGCACTGTTATAATTTTTTCCTTGAAAAACTTGGTGCAGCTTTAAGAGCAAAGTTAAAAGTAGGTTTTTTGGTTTCAACAGTAAGATTAAAATTTTAGGATAATCTCTGTTTCAGCATTTAGAATGTTAAAAATTAAATTTTGCATTAAAATAAGTAATATAATTATTACTGAATTTTTGGTAAAAAAAAAGTAGGTGTTGTAGTTCATCTTAGTTATTAGAGGATATTGGCAATATGTTGGGGATGTACTGTATTCCACAAACTTGTCACGTAAATGAGTAGGTTTTACAGGGCTGTGTTTAGTGGGATGATATAGCAACATAAATTACCATAATAGAGGTTGGAAAATTATTTATTAGTGATGAAATTGTGAAGTCTGATGCAAATAAGGGTTAGATTTAAATAAATTATATCTGTGTAGTTACATTGTATATATTTCATTCAAGACATCAGAAAATACTTTTTTTTTTTTTTTGGCATTTACGATTTAGTAACAATTTTGTTTTCTAAAACCTTCTCATTTGTGCAGTTAACTTAGTTTGTACTTTGTTTTGAATTGAGAATGAAGACACTATCATGACTATGCGTATCTGTCTTGCGTGCACACACACACACACACACACACACACACACACACACACACACCTAATATTGATCAATTCTGTAAGGATAGTTCTAATAACAGTTTCTTCAGTCTTTTAACAAGAGTTATTTTCAAATCATGGCTTTAACATTGAATGATAATTATAAAGTTTTTATTTCAATGTTATTGAGGGTCAAATGTTAAGATTTTTGGTAATCAATTGTTTTAAAGGGGAAATATTTTTGGGTAATTGACTTATTTTGATTGGCACATTCATATTAGGGTTTTGATGTATTAGGTGTGAGAATAAGCTACACTGTTTGTCTGACATCTCTTTAATACCTAAAGAATACTGAATTTTTATCTTTTTTTTCTTTGTACAGATTGCAAGCATTTATTTGATCAGATGTAGGCGACATATATAACTAACTAAACAGACATTTTTTATACATAAAAAGTAGTGGACAATCAGTTATGAGAGGTATGTCATCATTGGAAAGAAAGTTGAACAAACATGCAACAACAATTCTGATTGGTGGAATATTTCTCTCCTTCAGTGTATTAATGTTTCTTTCTCTTTGTAACATGCCATGTGAGGATCAGACATATGGAGTTCTACATGAAGATGTCGTAAAGACCCATATCTTCTCACCATCACGACAGTTGACAGCAGACTTGGTGATATTAATTTTATCAGCTCCAAAAAATAACAGAGAGCGAGATTTGATTCGTGACACATGGGGTCATGGTCTGGAGAAAAAAGTAATTTTGAAATTCTTTATTGGGATTGGGAATCTTGATAGCAATCAGAGTAAAACTTTACACAGTGAAAACCTGTTACACAATGATCTTGTGTTACTTAAAAAGTTAAATGAATCATTCAAAGCCTTAACTTTAAAAGTTCTAGAAAGTTTTAAATGGATTGATAATAACATCAATTTTAAACACTTGTTAAAAACAGATGAAGACAGCTATGTATGTGTTCAGAAAATTATAAATGAGCTTAGGAATAAACCTGAAGATAGATTTTACTGGGGATTTTTCGATGGTAGAGCTCATGTTAAAAAAAGAGGAAAATGGTCAGAAAAAGATTGGGTGCTCTGTGATAGATATCTCCCATATGCTTTGGGAGGTGGATATGTTATATCAAATGACCTTGTACATTATGTGGTTCAAAATTCGAAATTTCTTAAAATATATAACAATGAAGATGTGTCATTAGGCACATGGCTTGGGCCGCTTGACATCAACAGAATACATGACCCAAGATTTAATACAGAATATAAATCTAGAGGTTGTAATAACCAATATCTTATAACACATAAACAGACCAGTATGCAGATGCGGGAATTACACAATAATATACTAAAAACAGGACAGTTGTGTACAAAAGAATTCCAGATTCGTAAATCATATATATATAATTGGGACAGTTTACCAACATCATGTTGTATAAGAAATAATTCAGCCATTCCATAAATATGATGATAAAAAAGAGATTTGTTTCATGTATCCTAACAAGTACATGTGCAATGACATGTAATGTGATGTTTTTACATGTAATGTGATGTTTTTACATGTAACGTGGTGTTATTACATTTAACATGATGTTATTACATGTAATGTGATGTTATCACATGTAACTTGGTGCTATGACATGTAATGTGATGTTATTACATGTAACTTGATGTTATTACACGTAGTTGGTGCTATGACATGTAATGTGATGTTATTACATGTAACTTGATGTTATTATATGTTACGTTATATTAATTTGTATATAATTTGTATTAAAGGGCACCTGTTTTTAAAGGACAGTTTTGTATATTATATTTATTTGTGGCAATGGTAAAATACCAATTCAATTCTTACTATAAACTTGAAAAAGCCCAGCTACTATTATTTAAATAAAGACCTAAATATTAAAACAATCTATGTGCAAAGATTTATTGCTCCACAGCATGGCAGGGTATCAGATTAATGTCCCATTAGTTGATGATCTGACTGCCTTAATGGGATAGAAAAGTAAAATATTATTTTACATAGAGATTTTCTCATTTATATTGAGACTTCACTAGTTTTTGGGTGAAGTTTCAGAAATTTTGTACTGGATATACAATGTGCTAGTGGAAATAGAGTTAAGGAGTTTTATCACACCTCTGTCAAGTTTCTTTCACTTGTATGGAAGGCAGTTAATTCTGGGATGAATAAGGAATCTACAATACTGAGAGAAAACCACCAACCTTTGATAACCAACTGACAAATATTTGTACATGGATCTGTAAGTCGGTGCTTTAGACATTTTGGTCTCAAAAATCTAAACTAGAGCACCGTGACATCTTTTTCATACCACATCCTCCACAATACAGACTCTAAAATAAAAAACCTTTGTCTTATAGCCATGGACCATTTATTGAAGGGATTAAGCTTCATATTAAGAAAGAAATTCATTATTAAATTAAAAAAAATGTATTTGTGATTGAAATTTGTGTTTTGGTTGATGTGAAAAGTTGGCACTGTACCGATTACATGTACCTGGATTCATCAGATGACTGGTCTCATATTTTCCATCAAGCAGTTCAGTTCTTTAATGTTGTAAAACTGCACTTTGTAGAAAAATATTTCTGGTCATGTAAGGTTTATCTTTGATGAGCAAGACTTCAGAAAAATAATACATGTACTGACCATGTTTTGTTTTCTTTGATGGGTATGTGATTTTCAGATATCTTTGTACAATGTAGCTGTCAAAAGATTTAAAAAAAAAAACAAAAAAAAACCAAAAAAAAAAAACCACACCACCACCACCAGACACCATATTAACAATATATTAACTCTTGATCCCATATTATGTTTCTTGTTTGTGTGTGTGTGTGTGTGCTTTATCTTTTTGACTGGAGTTATGTTGTTTTATGCCACAGTTAAGATTCTTTCACTTACATTGGGGAAGTCATTTCTGGAAAGGTAAAGGAAAAATGAGTACCTTCAGCAAGCTAACTGACACGCTTTCTCACTCAAGGATCTACCAAAGTGGAATTCAAACCTAGGTAGTGAGAGGCACTGTGAACTGCAATTGGATGCTATAACCACACGGGCACCGAGACACTTTCATGTTTTTGGTAATTTTTTTTTTTTCATTGCAACAAGTTCTTGGTAGCTCTGATTAAATGACATACCTGTTTCAGAGCTCTATATCATTTTAAAAATGTCCTACTTTTAGATTTTATTATGTTTATTCATTAACAACTTTATCAATTTCAGTTTATATGAAGTTGTACCTGTTGCAGACCATAAAGACTGACATTGCAGATATAGGAGATAAATAGATTATTTGGGTTAAACATTACAGTCAAGACTACTACACTTATACTGAAATATCACCAGCTTTAGGTGAATTACAGAAAGGCCCATTGCCCAAAGAAACCAAAACCTGAAATAATTATAATAAATCCTTTTGCCAAATTTAAAATATATATTTATACAACCATGATTACAAGCATTGCATCTCTAAATGATTTATTTCTTTTGAGCATGAATGCACTGGCAACTAACACGGAACGGAAATTTTCACTATTTATACAAAGTAATCTCATTTTTGATTTGGCAAGAGGCTGTGCAGATTCATTTTAAACATAAATTCTTGTTTTGGTTATTTTTGATATTCTAAATATTGAGTCAAGTTGAGAGGTGTGAAGTGGAGTGGTGTGGAATGGAATGGAGTGCTGTAATGGTATTCTATGATCCAGTCAAGATTCACTATTATCAAAGCAGTCAGTTCTGGGATGTTGCAGGAAAACTGTAGCATCTGGAGAAAACCACCCTTCAGCAAGCAAACTTGAATCTGAGCAAATGGGATTCGAACCAAGACAATGAGAGACACTGTGCACGCTGTAGACCAATCATCCGCTGAGATGTCTCATTACTGAAGAACAAAGGAGCCATCACATGCAGGAACACGGTCTAATTTGAGTTGTGTATATAAAAACGGGTGGTTAAAATGAAACCATAAATGCCATTTGGGTGCATTGACTCTTAAATTGGCCCAAAAAAGTTTTTTTTTTTTCACGTTTTTTTTTCATATTGATTTGATTAAAATAGGCTAGGATTTAACCTGCCTTATCTACCAGAGCACACACTGAGAAAATAAAACATAATTTTATTAAAACCTTCCAATTAAAACTGATATTATTTATATTTTATAATGTCTAACGTTAATGGAATAGTCAGTAATTCCTAATTCTCACATTTGATCAGTGTAATTTCTGGGTAATGCAAACTACAAGGGTAACAAGCACAATGAGTTGTATTCACCTGATAATGATTATGTGGACTTAATATGTCAAATATTTCAATACTATATCCTACTGAAATTATACAATAAGAAAACTTAGTCTCATCCAAAGTACTCTAGACTTTTATTTCTAAATGACAAGTGCCTTGGGTAACGAAAGTCCTGGTACTTTAAACTTTCTAAATGATAAGTGCTTGGGGTAAAAAAAAAAAAAACTCAGAATTTTTATTTCTGATTGACAAGTTATTTTCATCAGAAAAATCACTCAGAATGACAAGTGGTTGGGTTAAAGAAAAGTTGCTACCGATTTTTAAGTCTGAACTCGATAATAATAAGACATAAAACAGTTTTGTCAGCCTATATACATAAAGCATTTATTTTTTCATACACAGTAATTTACAAATACTTACTAGTTATACATGGTCAGACTTCTTTGTTTTTATTGTGTGCAGTTTTAAATCAAGTTTGTAATGCTGTGTGTTGTAATTCAAAACCAGTATATCAACAATATTATATATGTACTCCTGCACATTACAATTTCTGAGTTTTTATCTCGCATGTGGCCATTTAAATATGTATATAGTAAGAACAAATGCAGAAAGTTGCACTTTCAATTTACATGTTTTGATGGTCCAAGATTAGTCTTGTATTGTTAGTCATTCATTTGTACATACTATTTCCTGTTTACATAGTACAAAGATATGTCTCAAACTGGAAAGGTCTGTATATTGAAATGATTTCAATTTATTTTTGATATTACAGAAACTGCACCAAAAAACTGGAGAAGAACGACCAGACATAACTACACAGACTATTGTGTAGACAGTGTACCTACATACTGGGTGACAATTATTGTATAAAGGTTTTTCTACATTAACATGCAATTTACAAAATTATAGTAAAACCTTTGGCTACATAATCACAGATCAAAAAAATAAAACTTAACAAAGAAGAACAAATCAACTAGATTCCTATCTGACAGTCTGAGAAAAATACACAATATTTATTTTCATTTAATCCATATGATGATGACAATAGCTGGACTTTATAATTACACCACAGCTAAACATGAAAAATTTATCAAAAAAGTATCTGAAAAACTTTAATTTTGGTTAATTTATTTATCTTTTACTAATTTTCTTCTTTCCTTCTTTTTGCTTTAGATTAGTCCAATTTTATTTAGTTAATAAATGGAATAAAACATCAATTTATGCCTAAGTCATGAATACCACTGTAAGTTGACAACTAGGAAGTCTTCTGAATACATGTTAGAGAATACATATTTTGACATCTACAAAAGAAAAACCCGATTTCTTGTTAACAAGAGTTGGTCATTAAGGATAACACAGAACACTGACTGTTTAGACTAGATGAAGGTGATGATTTAGATTTACAAGATTATTAAGCTATATATACACTATATAACCTCATTCTCATAGATATGCTCATGGAAATGTTGGCAAATTTTAAAATTGTACATGGGTGATTGTTTTCAAAAGGGTTTAAGCCCTATTAAAAGAAGGAATTTTATAGTAACTCTATCATACCTAAAATTAATAAAAATGGGATAATACATTTCTGAACATGCATATCATCAAATGTACACAGAAAAATTTCAATGATTTCAAATTCCTTTCCAATATTAAGACCACTATTAAAAGGTTGATACATTTCCTTCTTTTCTCTTTACAACATTTCACCCAGACGCACAAAAATTAAAATTATTCAAGGAATATAAAATTCATGGTTTTAAACTTTTAAATAAAATGTACATCAAGTTTTTAAACTCTGTTTTTAACAATGTCGGGTAAGGGAAAAAACATAAGTCTATTGTACATGGGACTGACAATGAATGGGTTAAAAATATGTCAAAATACACTGATATAATGAAAAAGGTAGTATCAAGTTTGACCTGTGTACAACATGACCTATGTACAAAATGACCTGTGCACCACATGACTTGTATACAACATGACCTGTGTACAACGACCTGTGCATCACGACCTGTGTACCACAGGACCTGTGCACCACATGACTTGTGTACAACATGACCTGTGCATCACGACCTGTGTACCACATGACCTGTGCACAACATGACTTGTGTACAACATGACCTGTGTACCACATGACCTGTGTACAACATGATCTGTGTACATGACCTGTGCACCACATCACCTGTGTTTAACATCACCTGTGTACCACATGGAACTTTTTTTTAGACTTGTGTAGAACTTACATTTCCAATGTATACAGAATCACATCATTTGAAAATTTACAGTAAAAAGTACTTTAAATAGAGTAGTTTTTTTTTTAAATTTCTTTTGGAAACAAGATTCCTCACAAATATTGTGGAGCACCACTGGTATCCAGGTCAATCCTATTAAGTAACACAGAAAATGGTTTGTAATTGTTAAAATGATTACAAATTTATACACTTGTATAATTATATCTATACTTATATTAGATGAATATATATCATGTCATATAATAATACAAATTTTATAGACTCAAAATTTATTGTAATAAATAAATAAACAGCACTTATTAATAATAACCAATGTAAATAAAATTTAAAAATTTACCAAGAAAAAAATATGAAGACATGCTTTGCTGAAAAAGATAAATAATCTTTTCATGACATTTAAATCCTACACTCATTATAATGTTATGGAATTTGTCTTCCTTCTGCCTTATGTTACACAATGCCTCATCTCACTTTTATTATGAATTAACTAAAAAAGTTTCACAAACACATTTATTATTTTTTAAAAATAATTATGTTCTAAAATAATGAACTTAAGTGCTAATCTTATACATGCATCATGCTTATGAAGAAACAATTCAAACAAACTGAAACTAAGATGAAATTAGACCGATGTCAAATACATACTGTATATCATGGTACTGTAACTCGTACAACATGCACATGTATTCATGTAAACACAAACAGAATTAACTCAGTATCTATTGTAGCAATAAAATTTTTAAAAATTCAAGTTTCTTGAATATTAGAACCAGCAATACTGATGTTCCTTATGTAATCCAACTTGGATACTGTTTGAAATGTTTTAACATACTTTAACTTTAAAATCAAGTTTAACTAGTTGGGTTGTTTTCATTTTTTAGTGCCTTCATTTACTTATGGTAAATGGTTTAGATTTACATATCTCGCATGGAATTGAGCGGAGTTATCTTTTAAAGCCTAGCTACTAGTCTCTGTGGTTAAATTATATAACACGGAGAATCCTACCACAGAAATGACCATAATGTTAACTTTATCCATTACTGAAGGCAATAATAAAGGATAAACTGGGAAATTATCTTATTGTAAGCATCATTATATGATAATAATGATTATAAAGGAACACCAGAAAACCATTTTATTGCGATCGAGAAAACGACATAGTATAAAACATATTCATTGTACAAATGTGTAAGAAAGGAATATTTTGATTGATTTGAGATTCGTCTTAAAAATAAAAATTAAAAATCAATATTTTACCTGTAGCATTCTCAAACTTCTATCCTTCAACAAAAATCACAACCTCATAACAGTAATAGCTAAAAAATTGGCATGTATGTTCTTTAAATTTTTTTCCCTATATTATATCCAACAAAAAAGCCTATATTAATGAAAATCAAAACCAATAATTTGGTTGTTAATGATACACTAAAATGAATACTAGCATATAAAATTGATTTCACCTTTAAAGTTAAGAAAGGCTTACTTTTATACCCTCCATTTCAAATGGCCAAATTATGACAAAATCAAGCCATTTTGAACATTTCTGTAAACAATTTTTTTTTTTTAATTTTTAAACAGACTTTAATGGGCTGGGGGTACAAAAGGAAGTCTTACCTAAAGTTTAACTACCCGGTACTTTTAATATTGCACTGTTTATCATCAATATTACTACATTGGTTAGTAAATCAAATTTTTTATTGGAACAATTCTACTGCCATTTATTTTTTTCAAGCTGGATTATCTGTATAAGAGACAGAACAGAAAATATGACCTCGATTTAAAGTCAACAAAAGCTTAGCATTTTATATTAACCTTATCAAATTAAACAGAAAAACATGTCTACAAGAATTTTTCTGACAAGCCCGACAAATGGTAGACGAAAATGACTTGTGCTACAATTTAGAACAATAATAGTACAGTCCCTAAAAACATAACACCACTTCTATCATATATCCTTTATATGTATGATTTGGAATGTGACTCGACTTTTTAACTTTACAATACATATATATAACATATATTAAAATGGGGGAACACTTAGAGTCACTCTGTATCAGAATTGCTTCTCCTGTTAAACAGTCAGCTGTTATAATGCTTATTTATTTTACCATTTACATAAACATATGTAATAATTTTTTCACTTTCTGGAAATGTCTCTGATTCCCTAGGCATCTGACAATTCAAAATGAAGCAGATCTGATAAAAAATTGTAATAAGTGTTCCACATTTTCTAGAGATGATAAAAAGACTCATGCTGCGGTCATTCTAACATGTACAATTATACAGTCATGATATAAATGGGATTTTTATGCTGAAATGTGGAGGTGTTTCTCATAAAACTGTACAAATCACACAAACATATTATCATTCTATAACACTTTTTGTTTGTTTAAAATCAAATCACACCCAACAAAGTTGTAAACATTTCAGAACAATATATAACACATCATGATTAATCCTATTTTGTTTATTTATTTACCATGTGACTTTTGGTCAGCACTGTAGTGTTACAAATATTTAGGTATTTACCATCAATACGGGACAAAGGGAAGGTTTACACAAGATATACATTAATAATATATATTTTATAATAATTATGCTAAAATGAATGAAAGTGTGAAAACAAACTATCCCTACCCATCAACAATTCTATTTGTAAGTATGTACTCCCCAATATATATAGTTCCTAACCCCTCCCCTCCCACCCACACAATCTTTTAACAAATGAAAATCTCCATTAAACAATAAATAAGCTGTCATTCAAAATCTGCCTTCTGTCAATCAATCATCCAGATCCACAGATTATGTATGTTTGTAGTAAATTTAACCACTGCTGGATGTTGTTGTTGGTGATACATTTGGACTATTGTTACTACTCCCTCCACTGTTACCTCCGCCCTGTGAAGACACCACCCATACTGTAAATAAATAAATAGAACATTTCTTGTTAGAAATACCTAAATGTATTCAGTTTTTGTTAACTGTTCAATGTCACTGAAAGTATTAAACTTTACTTCTAGTTTTCATTGACACCATATTAAGTTTAACTTCTACAGCTTTCACCGACTCGTAATTTTTATTTCTAGTTTTCACTGACACTTACGTACCATATTAAGTTATTAAAATTAACATCTATAGCTTTCACTGACTCTGAATATATCGGAAATTTTGTGTAATTTTAACAGATTTATTTATTTATTTTTTTTTTGGGGGGGGGGGGGGGGGGGTGGGGGTAGGTGCCTAGTTTTCACCAACACTGAACATATTAAGTTTTACAGACATATTATCTTTGTTTTAGTTACATTTTGCATTTTTTAAAGATTGTTTTATTGTATATATGGTATTTTGAAGTTTTTTTATTTCTTATATTTTCTTCATATATTGGAGTATTTCTGTCATTAATTTAAGTTAAACTATTCTTGTTTGTAAAATATGTCTATTAGAATTTTTTTCTTCAGGGTATAATTAAAGACAACTATTGTTTGATTAAACATTAGACTGAGGTGAAAAATATTAGTATAGAATTAAGAATCAAATCCTTCAGATCAAAATCAAAGTACTGGTAATATAAAAGTTAAGATTAATTTCAAAATAACTTGTTCCTAAAAGAAAAGATGATGCAGATGCAGAATGAAATGTGAAGAAAATCATGAAAACAGAAAAAAAAGTATATTTCAAAATATAAAATTGACTTGCAACCCTCACCTGGCTTTATTATATCTTAGGGATATCACCACAAATTATATCATACATCAACCAAATTTAAATTTAAGAGACGTATTTCCAATAAACACACCAATCATAAATCTACCTCTTTGCAATGACAATGTATTTTTCAAATATGGGTACGAGGATGAAATAACTAGCTTGAAAACATGTTTGTTGCTCAAATCAATTAGACTGCAATGATCATCTACTGCAACATATTTACACTACATGTCCCTTTGGATGCCAAAATCAGATACTAACACTGGGGGTATTAAAACTCAACTCTTTTGTACTTTGTGAAGGTCAACTTATAAATGTTACAGAAAGGATATAATGGTCTAACTTGGCCTCAAACTCAAGACCTACACAATTTTATCAGGATGCTCTGCCAGCTACCTGTCCATTTGTTGAGCCTGGCCAAATTACCAGTACTCTCTTTATTTTTATCTAGTTTCCTAACTAAAATAAAAGCTGCTTGGTTCCACCTTTGGGCCAATCTGTTGATCAGCAACTTCTCAGGGTCTGAAAAGTCACCAAATGTAACAAGAAAGCTAAATAGTGGCCATTTATTGAGCATAGTCCACCACATACAAATGAACAAAGACCTTCCTACTGAACAAGAAATTAACCAAGTAAGTAAGCATTTTCAATTAGAGATATGAAAACATTGACACACATGCTTGCCATGCCTTCAGCTTCACTGGTAAGAGCCAGTTGATGCTTGCCATGCCTTCAGCTTCACTGGCAAGCGCCAATTGATGCTTGTAATGCCTTCTGCTTCATTGACAAGAGCCAATAAAACTGAACATATACCAATCATAAACATGTTTTTTTAATCATTAATCTTTAAAATAATCTGAAAGCTTAAAAAGATAATCCATTCTTTAAAAAAATTTAAAGTCTGAATGAAAAAATTGGTGATCAACCTTAAACTATATACAGTAAAACCCCGATCTATCGCCACCCGATTTATCGCCAAACTCACTTATCGCCAAGGTATCATCTAGACCCGTTTTCCTCTGATGTAAAAAACCCCGTTTTAATGCCAAATTCGCTTATCGCCACCCGCCACCCTTACCTTATAACCGATTATCATTTTACCATTATTGTAACCTCGATATTATCGCCAATTAACATGGCCACATGTGACTGACTTTTTTTAAGTAGACACATGGTTGGACAGTCAGAGTATCATTCATGCGTATATAACTACATGTATATGTACATGTATGTATGGCTTCCAAATAATATAAAAAATAGCGATTACTGAATTGTGTTTCTTTTATGAATAAAAAAATTACTCAGCTGATCTTTGTTTTTGTTGTTGATTATATTTAATGTATAAACAAAACGTTGACACCCAAACGAAAAAGGAATTTCGTTGAATATCAAACAGAAAAAGTATATTATGAAATATTACGAAAACGTGCTAAAATTACACAGCTAGAAACTGCTGATTATTCTTTTACATTATGGGGAATTGGAGTAAAACGAAGAACTGTTGGTGATAATTTGGCTAGCAAAAAGGCCATGACAGTGACGGAGGCACTCCAAGAAAATGACACGGGAGTGCTATGTATTCTGAAAAGGCATTGAAGTTGTGTTTACTAATGCTTGAGCCCAGAATATAATAAATCAATAAAACGATTCTTTAAATCATGTGAGTCTACCTCTGAAAACTATTTAATCGAGCCGTCTCCAATTTCCGTTTTAACTTACGTATCCGACTCTTACCACAAAAAGTACCATGTCAACTTCCGGTTTCTGTCTCTCTCAGTTTATCGCCAAACTCTTTATAACGCCAAAATATTAATGGATAAATGTTGGCGTTATAATGAGGTTTTACTGTATAGTGCTCAAGTCAGTGCATATTATATATCAAGAGAAAATAATTAAATCATCTTTAAAAATTCATGCAAAAAGTTACAGTTTATTTCTGAAAATAGAGAATTTAGAACAAGACAGTTATGTGCCAAATACATGTACATGTATATACCATATAAAAAAAAAAACATAAACATATATATAAGGTATTATATCTTTATATTTTTTTCATATTATTTAATTTAGCAACATAAATATAAATACAAATACATGTAACATAAATAGCAATATAAATAACAGGATAGATATTTTGTGATGATAGCAAAGGATGTTTTATTACCTTTATTTTTATTTAAATCATTAATAAGTGAAAAATTGTACCTTGATAAGGCATACTTTGGCAAAGGTCAAAGGTTATTTAACATGTGTTAAATAAGAGCTGTCTCAAAAATTGCAGAGCTTGTTTGCACAAAAAAGCCGTCAAAAAAATCTTTATCAAAAAATTTATCTTTAGCTGAGGCTTGTGATAGAAATATGTCATAAACCCATGTGTCATTTTTAAAACTAGATGTTCTAATGCAGAATATAAAGTCTGAATAATAAAACAGGCAAACACAAACCATTCTTTTTCATTCCAAAACTATGGTTATTGGACAACACTGATGTTTAAAATAATAAAAAATAAAAATATCCGACTCTTTAATTTCATTGAGAATCAATTTATCTTTCTACAGAAATAGGAATTTATATATATATATATAATGATACTCATGATTTTAAAGAAAATACCATAAACAAAAAAAAAAAATCATAGTATACAGACCAAAAGTTTTTTAAGAAATTTAATAGCTATTTTACATGAACAATCAAAGTAAAGGAAGTCTGGCTTTTTTGAAAGAGCACAACTGTTTTTATTTATTAACAAAACAAAGAAAACATGAACTTCTTACTTTATTGAAACCATTTTTTGTTTTACATAACTAATGTAATTTTGTATGACAAATTTTTAAGTCCAGTTTAAAAATTTTTACTTTGATAAATAACTTTTTCGAAATTTTAGATCTTGCATTGCCATAAACTATTGCAACTTAGAAAGTTAATATTCAAACTTCTTAAAGAGTCAAATATTGATTTCTAGTACACAACATTTATTAACAATAGACTTGGTAATAAACCTTAGCCACCATATTTCTGATACACCCATACTGATGTAGTAAGCCACAGCAAGGAAAGAATAGCAAAATGAGAAGAAATATACAATTAATAAAGCAAATGGTTAACAAATTGACATATTTATAAATACATGTTTATATACAAACAATGACAAGCATAAACAAACTAACACCCAGGTATACTGTTATATAAAATGAAACAAAATTCAAAAACAAATAAACATTTTCTAAATTTTTGGACATGTAAGGCCTACTTGTAAAAATATTTGATTATCTGATCACAGACATGTAACAACAACTTATAGAAATATTTTACTATTAATCATAGACATTTGAGGCCAACTTATATGATTGATTGTGGACATGAAATGCCAACTTAAAGAAATATTTTATTATCTGATCACAGACATGTAAGGCTAACTCATGGAAATAAATTATCTGATCACTTATAGTCTTGTTGAGTATTGTGGATTGAAAAGGAAAATATCTAAAAGTGGCATTAAAAAAGACAAAGAACCAGTGAATAGACTGTGCTGTTACCTTCTAGACTGACTAGGCCTCAAGGTTTTAACAATGCTGGACACGATAAAAACAACATTTACCAGTAATTTTGTTATAGATATCAGTAAATGAAATAAAAAGATTCTCATATTGTCAAAAATCTGATAAATAGGGCCTAAAAACAGAAATGTCTTTGACAACATTATATATAGATGAAAGTTTAGAGAGATATGTACATATATGTAGTAAAAAAAATAATACCATATATTTAATATTAATGCATTTTTATAAACCAAACCCCCAAAAACCATGAACCCTAGACCACAAATGACACAGAATATTAGTTATTTATGTCATATTTTAAAAGTTCCCTTTAAATTCAGCCATGCATTTATCTTTTCCACAGTTAACACAATGGAACAGACATATAGAGAACAGTGATGCATGAAGATGTTGTTGCAAAGTTCAGATGTGCATGGTTTGCACAAAAACAAAGTGGGTGGGTAAAAGAGGTTCTTGTACTGACTAACCAATCAAAGTATAACCTAGACACACCAAATAAGCATACAATGATTATAACCAGATAATCTAACAAATTGACCAATCAAACAGCTTCTTACATCATGATGTTTAACCATATGTAGTAGCTACCCATACTGGAGGCATGAAGAAAAAAGGTTTTAGATTAAGAATTAAAATAACTTTAAAATTCATACATATGTATATCAGTTACCGTAGCTTTTAATTCATTACAATAAAATACATTGTATATTGTGACTTATAAATAAGCAACAACATTCAAAAGACTTTTAAGTAAAAAAATAATTAAAGTAAATTGATTATCAGAATCCATATTTTTAGCAGTGTAAAACTATATATAATCTTGGCAATACAAATCAGGAAATTTCTTAAATATCAAGAATGATTACCCATAGTTTCTTTAGTTTAAATCACTTACAACAAATATTCTTTTTATGCATTTTTACAATATTTTTTTCACTTACTTGCCAATTAATAACAAGAGGGCCATGAAGGCCCTGGACGCTCACCTGAAAATGATGTACACTCAGCTTGATTTTGGCAAACTGGAGCTTCTATTCTTAAAAGAGATTTTTTCCTATATTTTGAGCTAGTGACCTACTTATTGACACAAAATGACCCATATATAAACTTGAGCTAGCTTTTGTCAAGAGCATCATTCTGAGACAGTTTGATAAGATTGGTCTAAAATGGATCCCCTCATATGTGTTAACAAGGTTTGTATATAATTCCACCTAGTGACCTACTTATTGACCCAACATAGCCCATATACAAACTCGAGCTAGCTTTTGTCAAGAGCATCATTCTGACTAAGTTTGATGAAGATTGGACTAAAATTGGGTCCTCAGGAGTGTTAACAAGGTTTTTCTACAATTTGACCTAGTGACCTACTTATTAACCCAACATGGCCCATATACGAACCTGAACTAGCTTTTGTCAAAACGATCATTCTGACTAAGTTTGATGAAGATTGGACTGAAATTGGGTCCTCAGGAGTGTTAACAAGGTTTTTCTACAATTTGACCTAGTGACCTAGATATTGACCCAACATGGCCTATATACGAACTTGAGCTAGCTTTTGTCAAGAGGATCATTCTGAGAAAGTTTGATTAAGATTGCACTTAAATAGTGGCCTCAGGAGTGTTAACAATCAAAGTTGACACACGACGCACATCGCACGACGCACACCGGACAATGACCCACCACAATAGCTCACTTGAGCACTTTGTGCTCAGGTGAGATAAAAATAGAAGAAAAAAATCTTAATTTCAAAGTTAGCACTGTATGAGAAGTTACATAGATTTTGGCATTTCAGAATTCCTGCATTTAGAACAGCTACAACAATTTAATGTTTGTTTTGTGGAGGGTAGAACTTGGCTTGGTGGTGGCTTGTAATTCTGATGGAATAAAGATAATTTTACAGTATACTTCCAACAATTACATAAACCTTCATTACATTTAACTAACAAGCATTTTGGAGCACTAACTTGCTGTAACAAATGTAGAGATCAATGCTCCAATTAGGAACATTAAATATTAATATCAATTAGTGTATCTAACAATATATCTTGACAGAAGGCATGGATACAACATATGCTTATAAGTTATCTTTGTATGAGAAGTCACGGCAAATTAACTAAACAATAGAATAAACCAACAATTTCTAGTATTCACAGTTCATTACTTAAATCAATAAGGTGAGCATGTTTTATTCAAAGTCTACAGATAAACAATATTGCCATCAATCACTGTTATAATCTAATAACAAGAGCCATAAGAAGAATGTACGAATCCTCTGCATATCTAATTCATAAAAACTAGCCAAAACTATTACATTTTCCAATTAAAACTTTTGACCAAAATCTTGAAACCTAGGCAGGTTCTGATACTCACACACATGACAAAATTGATTTTCCAATTACATGTATTTTAAAAGGTCTATAAAACTTCACATGTTACATGGTCAAGCAAATTAAAATAATCAATCATCCAATCAAACTTTACAAGTAATTTTGCTGACCATATTTGTTTCTAACTAATTATTCAGTTTTTTTAGTGGCTCTGGTCATTGCTCAGTAAATTTTATTTGGCTATCAGCACTTAACGTCACATATGGGGTAAAACAGATGACACTTCTTACCAGCAACCATAAAAAAATTGTATT